>LR991063.1:22435361-23165361 GCA_905163555.1 Notocelia uddmanniana | reverse complement strand
CAAGTATGAAATTGAAATTTATGACCCCTATATACGTATCAATATTATTTTTTTCTAACAACAAAAAGGTTCTAAAGATTTTCTGAGCTGGCCCTCAAGCTTTTATTTCGTGTATTAACCTAAATTGGTCCAAACTAAAAGTCCCTATGTTACTATTAGAAGAAGTTCAAAACCTTGACAAAACCGCACTCCATTTCACGGCAACAAAATGTAGCCCAAAGGCTACTTGAATATTTTTATTACTTATCCTGGTAACATCCTGGAAATACCATCCTGGTAACAGCCTATTTTATCCTGGTCACGGCACCAAAATGTAACGATCCCCCCCCTCTCTTAAAATAAATAAACCCCCAATACCTTCTTTATATTAATTAATAAATTAAAATATTAAAACTAATGACTGTTAAAACCCAGGATAAAATTACGTATTGGCCAAAGTGAATCGTCTAGGTAGGACCCCGAAGAGTTGTGAACCGTAAGAAACCCTGAATCTTTAATGCGAATATTTGTCAGGTATTGAACTCCTCTCCCCTTTGCTGATACACTACTATCGTTACCTAGTACCTTACTTAGCCTATACCTCAATGAAATTACGTTAATACCGAAGTTAAGAGAAATATAAATTTATAGGAATTATTAATGATAAAATAGTAACCAATTATATATGATCCTTAAGAGATTTGCCATCCCTACAAGCTCTATGTACCTAGCTTCCGAATAGCTCATATCCTGTTATGTATTGCTTATTTACAGGTTCGTATAAACATAATCAATTTTATTGATTGGTGTAAGGTAGGGCTCCTCCAGCCGCCCTAGGGATTGCTATCCCCCTCCGGTACTAACCAGAGACCCGTGGCTCTCGACCTTAGACATGGACAAGCCCCCGCCAATCTTTTATTTCACTATGCGGAGTGTAAGACAATTTCGTCCAAATGACCTAAGTTACTTTAACAGGAGTACTCTGCTAGGCTTATCCGAACAATTCGTTCGGATGGCCTTTAGGAGCGCTCGGGATAAAATCAGTTTGTAAAAGAGACTAAACCATAAGAATATGGTTCTACCTAGCAAATGCATCTACTAGCGCTTCGGAAGACGCGCCGTATGATGAGGAGAATCGCCGCAAGGCCTCATCATCGGAAGCGGGCGAAATCCTGGTGATTTCTCGCCAGAATCTGGCCCTGACCCTGAATAACCTACTCTCCCTACTCCTCGTTCCCTAATACCTATGAACTACTCTGCCAGACCTTTACTAAAAGAAGTGAACAGCTCGGCTCGTCACTTAAGATGCCTGATTCAATGAACTGCTCAGCTTGTCACCGAATAGTCTATCAAGTGAACCGCTCTGCTCTTCACTTGAAGGGCTTAATTCAACGAACGGCTCAGCTAGTCATTAAATTAGCTTCTTCTGAGTAAATTTTAATCATTTAACTAGAAATCGCAACTTTAAAGATACTGTCCCTTTTATACCAGACATGACTAATTTTATCACAACTATTCCCAATACTCCAAATTAACGACAAACCTAAAATAGATTATTAAACCCTACTTCCCTAATAAATGTGTGTGAAGCTACCCTACTGTTCCCCAGGAAACTTGCTAAACTGAAAGAGCATAAATCCCTTACCAGAACCAGCTCTTTTGACTGCGAATCCCTAACCTATGCAGCGAAAGTTCAGTCGGCTAAACTGAGAATTGCAATGCTAAAGGCCTGTGTTGGTTGTCTCCCCCCACTGCGCCCGCAGGCTAGGATACAGTGAGTAAGACGCCCTATTGTGTATAGAAGGTTTATATATAAATATATTTAACAAGACCGTTCCTCAAATACTGAACAATTTCGACAAGCGAGGTATACACCTCTATGCTGAGACCCCATATTGGCAGCCATGTCTACGTTGCCAGCTGGGCATTGAAGGAACGTAAGGGATTTGATTCGTCTCCATGTAGGTAAAAGGTAGACGCCAGACCACCCTTAGATCTGGTAACTAAAGACTCTGAACCCTGCTCATTGGCACCGTTAGGCGAGCAAGACCCCTCAGGCAAAACTGGTGCCTGGACAAGATTCTGGTCATTTAAATCAAATTAAATAAACTCTTAGACCCCGAGGAAATATTCAATATTTTACTTAAAAACTGATTCCTCAACATGAAGAGAGTCCCCTCACGAAGAAGAACCACTTTTAAATCAATAGAATAACCCACCAAGTATATATTATTGCGAAGACCAGAGACCTTGTCAGTCTGAATGTCGAATTCTAAGTGCCGTCAATAAAACTTCGCGCCCCTTTATATACTCTAATATCTCAGACAAATGCACGACACATGTCCGACAAATATCGGACAAATCCCCGACACATCTACGACAAATCCACGACATATGTCGGACAAATCCCCGACAAATGCACGACAAATCTACGACATATGACGGACAAATACACGACAAATCCACGACATATGAGGCCGAAGCTAGTAGGGTAAACGTTACTATGCTCATCCAGCTTATTAAAACTACTTTTCCTTCATATAGGTATTTTAATAACACGTGTTTTTGTAGCCTAATTGTGTTCCGTTACAACACTCTCGATGAGTAGTCAACTAGTTGATCCACCCAATGGTCACTAGTGGACAACGCGGTGTCAACGAGTGGACAACGCGGTGTCAACGAGTGGACAACGCGGTGTCAACGAGTGGGTTATTCAACAGACAACTCGTCTAACCTCAGATTTCGGTTGAATTTTGACCAAAGAAGTCGTGTTGCTTATGAAATGTCGAACTTTACATTCAGTGAACAGGCGATTATAGCTATTATACTTGATAATGAAAATGAACGAAACAGCAGGAAAAGAAGATATTGGGTACATGATATGTTGCGACAAAGGAAATCAGAAGGGGAATATTGGAATATCCGGAAACGTCTGCTAGATG
Source organism: Notocelia uddmanniana (assembly GCA_905163555.1). Classification (NCBI taxonomy): domain Eukaryota; kingdom Metazoa; phylum Arthropoda; class Insecta; order Lepidoptera; family Tortricidae; genus Notocelia; species Notocelia uddmanniana. The sequence continues at coordinate 23,162,440 of LR991063.1, read as the reverse complement.
ACGAAGAAAAATTCTATATCTATTTCCGTATGCCGAGATACTTGTTTTATTATGTACTTAATATTATTGAGGACGACATCTACAAAAGAAACACGCGATTTAGAGAAGCTGTATCACCGGAAGAAAAGCTGGCAGTGACATTAAGGTAAGCAATAAGAAACTTTTTTATAATTTATATGTATTTATTTATATATCAAGTTAAAGGATAAATCAAAGCAAAGCAATTTTACTCATCTTCATTTTCATCAACCCTCGATTCTTCCATAGGCGTTGTATTTTGCTGTTGGGTGCTAGCGGTGCTACTACCGGTAGTACCTGCATTTAGGTTTTGAGTTGTGTAGCCAGAAGTTCCTGGTGCAAAAAAATCTTCATAGTAACAGTTTCGATTATTTTGCAGTTCTTGTATTTCAGCTTCCGAAACTAAATTAAAAATTCTTGACTTTAAAAGTGCTTGATTATAGGTAGATAATTTTTTTACTGTGCTAGAAATACTTAAAAAAAAATTATCCATTTCGTCTTTCTGCTTTCCATCTTCATCGTTTTTGTTTTTTAATAAATATTCCATTAAGACCGCCGATGCACTTGTTTCTTGCAATTTCTTTCGTTTTGTCGTTTTTGGAATGTCAGGAAACACTGCTCTAGATGATTCGTACATAGACACCGAAGATTCAGGACGCTCCGTTGACGAGTCTTGAGATTCTTCAGTCACATTGGCAAGAATTTCCGCAGCAGATAAGCTATTTTCATCATCACCATCATCCGTGTTGTCCACTGACGTCACTGTAGACCGTTCTTTATAATGTGGTAATAAAAAAGACATTTCAGTTTCATATTGCCATTTTTTATTAGTATTAGCACTCTGACCACTTTTAGTTGCTTTCTTTTTAATGGCTCTTCTATGATATTCCCTTAAGTTTTGCCATATCTTCTTACATTCTGACGCTGTAACAAAATAATATAAATATAAAGAAAAATTGGTTGTTTCAGGTTGATTAGTGGCTGTTTATTTAGGACTATGAGTTCAAGCTTTCGGTTAGGCGAAAGTACCATCCGGTCGATATTAAAAGATGTGTGCAATGCGATTATAAATACAATGAAGGGGAAGTTCATGCCCACACCTACTACCGAAGACTGGAAAAGAATCGCAGATGGTTTCAATAAAAAATGGAATTTTCCAAACTGTATAGGTGCCATCGACGGCAAACATGTAAACATAATTGCCCCTCCTAGCAGCGGCTCGCTATTTTTTAATTATAAAAAACACTTCTCTATCGTCCTCATGGCTATCGTCGATGATAGATACAGATTTATAGCTGTCGATATAGGGGCCTATGGCAGGAATAGTGATGGCGGAATTTTGGCATCGTCAAGATTAGGAAGAGCGATTGAAATGAATACATTTAATATTCCAACTGACACACCATTACCTGGTACTGAAATAATAATGCCACATGTTTTTGTAGCCGACGAAGCGTTTCCTTTAAAAAGGAATTTATTGCGACCATATCCACGTTCAAGTGGCATTTCAGAAAAGGAAAGAATATACAATAATCGCTTATCGCGAGCTCGCAGAGTAGTTGAAAACGCGTTCGGCATCTTATATCAAAAATTTGGAATTTATAATAAGAATTTGCATTTACACCCAAATTATGTTGATATTGTGGTCTTTGCGACGTGTATTTTACACAATGTCATGCGGTGTTATAATATAACATCCGATGATGAAGTCAACACAAGGCAGAGTTCGGCCAATAATGATGATGAACAGAGATTACTAAGTACACTTCCAGAAGATATAAGTGAATCTTCGGCATCTGCTTTTGAAACTCGTGATATGTTTGCAACTTATTTTCAATCTCCCGAAGGACGAGTTCCGTGGCAGCATTTAATATAGATCATGGATAATTAATATGTAATAATCATAAGAAGTTGGTTATAATATTATTGGCTTATTAAGAATATTAAACAAGTTTCTATACTAAGGTGGGATTTTATTACTGATTACCTATATTAAATAAACGTAAGGCACTTTATTATAACATACAGAAACCCAAACTAAAAATAAAAAATATATGACGTAGATTTAATATTTTATGTCAGTAAATTCTGGGATTTTATATTATGGTATGTGAAAAAACGAATTTTTACGATAAACCAAGATTTTTCGAGTGTCCAAGTAGAAAATCGTAGGTACTGTAACTGTACAATAACATACCTACTTTTTGGATGTAACAGGTTGAATTAAATTTTCTCAAAATGTACTTTAATGAAATGACTTATAAGTTTTAACATTATTTTTAATATCTATTAGAATCACACATATTTATTGGTTCGATAGCTGAATTTCTGTAGATTATGGCAAAATCAATAACTCAATACCAACACTGAAAACGTCACAAATAGAAATTAATTATGTTAAAAATTCTTACCTGGTTGCGACAATACAATAGCGATTTCATTCCATGCCTTTTCCTTCTTATGTACGTCACTATATTTCGAATCACTAAGGTCGTATAGTAGCGGATATTTTCGCACTTCTTCTATCAACTTTTCTTTCTGCATGATTTTCGAAAAATATCACCGTGTACCGCTTATCAACGTGCACTCCGTCCTTCGATTCTATAGTGAATGATGGCGGGCGGGGGGAAGGCACGGGGCGGACGGGTGAGCTGGCAAATGGTTGCCCGTCACGCGTCAGTCGCAAACGCATAGTCGTTGCGTGGACAACGTGTGGTCGTTGCGTGGACGACGTGTGGTCATTGCGTGACAAACGTGTCGGGGTTGACCTTTAGTGTACGATGCGTAGGCCACTCGTTGTACACTACTTTATAATCATTTTTTGAAATTAAACCTTGAACATATGACACAGGGCTTAAATATCAATGTCTAGCATAGAGTCGAGTCGCCGGTGAGTTGTTATAATGTGCGAAGACCTTAAAGGAGCATTTTCATTGTGTTTGAGCTTCTCAATAAAGTCTGGTTCTACTAAAATCATTTTCTTCGTGTTCTCCATTTTAACTATGTTAATGAGCTCAATAAACTACTTAATACAGCCCCCAGTATAATTGGTAAAAACGCACCACCCTTTTGCACTATAATAGTCTTCCTTAATTTTTGTTTCCCCTTAGAAACTAATTTGCGTAAGAAAAAAACAAGTTAAATAAATATTCTTATGTTTATTTAACTTGTTTTTTTCTACATTGTCTAATGGAAATTTTCCCTTTAAAACGTTGTAAATGCACTCACAAATTATATTTATTTCATCTTCATCACATGCTTTCAGTAAAGCTTTACGATACTTTGGTTTGAGCGTATGCAATGCTTTAAGTAAATGTTGATATGTGGTTACTCTGTCAGACATTATCTAGAACTGACCAAAACAGAATGACTACTGGTATATTTCAACCCTTTTTTTGGAATGTATACTGTACAACCTTTATCGAATGTATACTGTACAACCTTTATCGAATGGAAATACCTTAGTTTTAAAACGACATATATCATCAGTGCTTTGTTTCAAATCCATCATCAGGTATCCATGAGCTGTCATAGTGGCATCTTTATATGCTTCTTCAACAAATTTTGTATTTTCTGGATAAACTTGTCGGGACAAGTAGCGTATTTGAGTTTTGTCTCGAGGATTTTTAAAATAAATAATGTAGGTTGTGTTCAAAGAGATATCACGTTGTCCTCTTCCTTGGTGAAATAAGTTTTGAGTTATATAAAAAATGCTTAAATTTCTGTGATGGCTACCTTTAGTAAAAATATCAACAATACGTCCATCTGACTCTCTCATTAAATCATCGATTATAAGCAGTTTAGGTTGTTTTCCATCAAACATACTTAAATCGGGAATACCTTGAACATAATCAACACCATTCAAGTTATAAAGTGGCTGCATTTCATCATAGCACCACAGCACTTGATTAAAATCTATATTACACATATGTGCTACATTTTTCAAAAAATTTGTGACAAAGTTTGATTTTCCACAACCACTTGGACCAGCAATAATAGCTGTAAATGGATGAATGAAATGGTACATTATAAAAACTGTCCTTCCTCACTAAAGGTTGTCTAGAAAATAAAATACATTTATGAGGCTATAGATATATATATATGTATCCATAATCTAATATAAGCATATGGTATATGATTGGCATACAATTGCTTATAATGTAATAATTTAAAAATAAAACTTTTTTCTTTATCTGATATATTTATATTTGATATAAATACACGATTTACAAAATAAAAGTACTTAAAACTAAATTTAAAAAAAAAAATAAACACTTATTTTAATATAAACAAAATTAAATCTAAAACCCCCCTTGCAACGAACATTTTTTTTTAAATTTAAACACAGTTAATACGTCAACTTGTAATTATATTTATTGATACTTAAATACTATGAATTATAGTTATTGATACTTAAATATTTGTAACTCTAGATCTACCTTAATTTATAATGACCCCAAGCTAAAGTGTCAAATTAATCTTTACACAGATATCTTTTTGTGTCACAAGATGATAACGAGATTTTATTTATCTTCTGTGTAAAAATTACATGCTTAATAGAACGAAATTGGTACATTTCCGATAATACATTTTTTTTCTCATTTAAACAACTTTTATAATCTTGAATCTGAAACTTTTTAGTCACGCATTTATTTACACCTTTAGCCTTAGCCACTATACAGTCCTCAACATTTAAAGCGTACATTTTAGACCGTAAACCTACAAATTCCTTTAAAATTTTACCTTTATTTTCATCTTTAAAATATCCAATTATTTTTTTATTTATACATGGAAAACTGTAAGTATTATTAGGTGCATAGTCGGATGTATCGAAATATTTTTTCAAGTAATTTCTTATGTCATCGTAAAAATCCTCCGTATAAATTTGATATATGAAACTATCTGTATCAGTATACAACAATTTAAGCCTTTTCTCGAATTTTTGTTGCATGTACCCATAATGAAATTGGTACATTAAAGTTTTCGATAAATCTAAAATACAGAAGCCTAAATAGATAGGCTTGTTATAAATTAGTTTAGTTTTTTTTAATTGTACTGCAGCTAAACTATCCGAAAAAATTGAAATGCTATGGAATTCAGGCCGAGAAATATAACTTTCAATTCCTTTGATATGACTATGATTTGCCCAATGCGTTAATAACTTAACATCGACCCTTTTCTCAATATTTTCCATTGTTTTTCCAAAAACTGCATTATTCATAAGTTTGTAAAAATCTTTTTCAAAGTCGCATTTTGCAGCTATTCTTAATGTTGTGTTCAAATCGATATATTTTTTAAGCCAGTTAGTTTGTTTTAATTTTAAGATTCTATGAACTTTAGTTAAATTTAATCCATTTTGTAAACATTGTATAAGATTTCTATAGTGTATAATGTATTTTTGTTTATTTTTCAAATTTGGAACCAATTTTTTTTGTCTACTTTCATCAATTATGTGCTCAGCACAAAATGGTAGATCTGAATGGGAATTATGCAATGAATCAGGGTATTCAAGATCGACTTCTAAAATGTATCCAATGTCAGCTTCGTTAGAAATATTAAAATCCGTAGCAGGATCAACCCATTCAAATTCACCTACAGGAAGATATTGCGACATCGCCCAACCATACAAGTTATTAGCGTCAAGGTAAATGAGATAAGATGACGGCTTATCAGGATCAAATTCTGCCATGTAGTGATTATTTGATTTAGCATATCGATTGCTACATTGTGATATACCACCTCGTAGCCCTTTTTTAAAACTTTATCAAAATCGGTTAAAAGTTCAAGTTTAATCCCGGTCATTTTAAGCATAGCATCCCAACTGAGACCAGGTGCCGTAAAATAATGAGCTGGATCCAAGCTATATGTTTCAAGGCAAACGGAGCGAAAATTCTCAAATATATCTGTTAATAAGAGTACGTCTGTTTTTAAATACAAATTAGAATAATCTAAAATTTTTTTACAATTGAAATGAGTCCAGACGTTTTGTGCATGTTGATAATCTTCACTTGTTATACAGCTATCTGTTAAGGAACTATAAAAGTGGCATATTTCAGGCAGTGATGACGCTTCAAGCGATTTACTCGATTTCATGAACTCATATGGAAATATCCCCTTTTGCTTCAGAAGTTTAAAATCTCCATCTGTAGGATATTGCTTCCTTAATTCATGAAATTGATTTTCTTGAAGATTTCTAGCTAAACTATCTAAACTACTCGACATGAACCTAAAGGAATCAACAAATCTCAGTGATAAGCATTTCTTATCAAATTTCAGTTGTTTGCTAAACGAAATATATTTTTCTTTATTTTGTGGGATAATGTCGATAGGTCCTTCACGGAAGTTTAAAGCTTTTACAATAAAATGTGCGTCGTAGTTGCTCAGATTGTGAAAAAATACTGGTACATATGAGGGAGGTATGAATTTATAATCACATGACTTATGTGCCACACCCTGAAATTTTCCCGTTGTTCAATCATAGCTGAAAACGCTTTGGGATTTTAAGACATTGTTACATATAAAACACTTATTATTAGCATCCCCAATTCTTTTTAAATCACTCTGATTTAATGGGATTGGATTTTTCCGAAAGTGAATGAATTTAATTATTTTTGCTAAATCATTATAAAGGGTGTCCATAAACACTTTAGCACAATCTGGACCTGTATGTGAATAATACTATCATCAAATGAACATTTTATAAAATAACTATAACTGTACATTTCATGTTGTTGAATGTTTTTTGTGTAAGATTTTGACGGATCTGGATCACAAGATGATATTGGATTTAAATATGCCTCAAAATCTGCATACACAACAAACGGTAATTTAAGCTTTCGTTGATATTTATCAAAATAAATCTTATCACATGAGATCTCATCACCAAGCCAATCTTTTCTTGTCTTATCACGGTTTGGAAGTTCAATAACAACGTGAGTACAATAATTTTTTTGATGATTCGTTAACTGTTCATGTGAATAGAATGCTAATAAACAACCATCGCAAATGTGAAAGCTATAATTGGTTGTTGATATTTGTCGGCTTACTAATCGAGAAAGATTTTTTATATAGCAGTAATGCCCCTGACTACCTCTAGATATGTAAAGTAAATTTATGTGTATTGATTTACGGCATTTGGTAAAGTAGAGTGGACCGATTACTTCATGTGATTTAGAAGTTTTATTGTAATGTAATCCAAAAACATTAATGCTTATATCATTTAGCTTTTCAACTTTATAAGTATCTGTTAATTTTACTGGAAATGGTACATCTGAAAAATTTAATTTGTTTTGATGAGATGACGTTTTGTGCATGTTGATAATCTTCACTTGTTATACAGCTATCTGTTAAGGAACTATAAAAGTGGCATATTTCAGGCAGTGATGACGCTTCAAGCGATTTACTCGATTTCATGAACTCATATGGAAATATCCCCTTTTGCTTCAGAAGTTTAAAATCTCCATCTGTAGGATATTGCTTCCTTAATTCATGAAATTGATTTTCTTGAAGATTTCTAGCTAAACTATCTAAACTACTCGACATGAACCTAAAGGAATCAACAAATCTCAGTGATAAGCATTTCTTATCAAATTTCAGTTGTTTGCTAAACGAAATATATTTTTCTTTATTTTGTGGGATAATGTCGATAGGTCCTTCACGGAAGTTCAAAGCTTTTACAATAAAATGTGCGTCGTAGTTGCTCAGATTGTGAAAAAATACTGGTACATATGAGGGAGGTATGAATTTATAATCACATGACTTATGTGCCACACCCTGAAATTTTCCCGTTGTTCAATCATAGCTGAAAACGCTTTGGGATTTTAAGACATTGTTACATATAAAACACTTATTATTAGCATCCCCAATTCTTTTTAAATCACTCTGATTTAATGGGATTGGATTTTTCCGAAAGTGAATGAATTTAATTATTTTTGCTAAATCATTATAAAGGGTGTCCATAAATACTTTAGCACAATCTGGACCTGTATGTGAATAATACTATCATCAAATGAACATTTTATAAAATAACCATAACTGTACATTTCATGTTGTTGAATGTTTTTTGTGTAAGATTTTGACGGATCTGGATCACAAGATGATATTGGATTTAGACGGCCTGTTTAGCCTAGTTGGTAGTGACTCTGCCTCCGAAGCTAGAGGTCCCGGGTTCGAATCCCGGCCAGGGCATTTATTTGTGCATTTTTCACGGATATTTGTTCTTGGGTCTTGGATGTTTTCTATGTATTTAAGTATGTATTTATCTATAATAAGTATGTATATCGTCGTCTAGTACCCATAGTACAAGCTTTGCTTAGTTTGGGACTAGGTCGATTTGTGTAACATTGTCCCCCAATATTATTATTATTATTATTATTATTAAATATGCCTCAAAATCTGCATACACAACAAACGGTAATTTAAGCTTTCGTTGATATTTATCAAAATAAATCTTATCACATGAGATCTCATCACCAAGCCAATCTTTTCTTGTCTTATCACGGTTTGGAAGTTCAATAACAACGTGAGTACAATCATTTTTTTGATGATTCGTTAACTGTTCATTTGAATAGAATGCTAATAAACAACCATCGCAAATGTGAAAGCTATAATTGGTTGTTGATATTTGTCGGCTTACTAATCGAGAAAGATTTTTTATATAGCAGTAATGCCCCTGACTACCTCTAGATATGTAAAGTAAATTTATGTGTATTGATTTACGGCATTTGGTAAAGTAGAGTGGACCGATTACTTCATGTGATTTAGAAGTTTTATTGTAATGTAATCCAAAAACATTAATGCTTATATCATTTAGCTTTTCAACTTTATAAATATCTGTTAATTTTACTGGAAATGGTACATCTGAAAAATTTAATTTGTTTTGATGAGTGACATAGGATGATACTCTCTGTGAACTATCCTTAACTGGATACAATGCTGAAAGTATTGTCCATTTCAAACACTCGTATTCACGATTTTGCACGTTAACAATTGCTTTTTTTTGCTTTGATATCGTGTGGTAAATCAATATATGAAGAACCACGTAATGTGTTAAATTGATTTATATTCATATCTAAGTATTTTATGTGTTTAAGACTCCATCCACTGTCTTTTTTTTCAAAGTTTGAAATTTTATTCATAATAGAATTTTTTAGATTATCTAAAAATGTTTCTCTGTCATAACCTTTGCAAATGGTCCAACTCAAGACGATAAAATCAAAAAAATTGTTTATTCCCTTGGATTCTTGTACGAATTCAGCGTGTAAGATAAAACTAGTCTTGAAAATTGTTAGCTGATTAATGGTGTCGTCTATTAGTTTATTAAGAGATGGTTTTATCCTCTCGAAAAAAAGTTCAGGTGTTTCAAATTCAAGGTTAGTAGTTTCCTGGGCTGATACTTTTCTATAAGTTAACAATCTATTTCCAAAAGCAGCTTCAATAAGTTCAACATTAGGATATGAATGTTGAAATCTTAAACAGTTATTTTTATGAATATTACTTCTTAAGTGCTGGGCATAGTACCTTCTGGAAACGTTCCGTTTGCAGGTTTTACACTCGACGGTATCACAAACGTCGGATGTAGATGATGATTCAGCTGTGTCTCGTGAAGTTGATGGTTGCTGCTGCGATCTAAGGTCTTGTTTTGGTTCCTTGACATCTGTTGGAGTGTGCGAATCACAAGGTTGCAAGGTATCTTCTGATATCCGTTTTCGTTTAACTCCACGTGTTATAGATCTAAAAATGAGTAAAAAATTCATTAAATTGTACAAAAAATACTAAGCTACAAGCCACTTCAACAGTCACTTGAAGCACCGTATTACCTGATTTATTTGATTGACAAAGAGAACAATACGCTTCCATGGGTAATACGCCATCTATCTCATCATAATGTGAAATCATTGATTGTAAAACGGTTACGTGTCCACTGCAAGGCGTGATATATGGTTTAATATCTGGATCGCAAGCTATAGTAGGATCGAGTTTTCCACTGATAAACCACAGCCTTAAATATTTATGAAAACTATTTAATAACACTGGCTTGCTAAACATTTTAATATCCTCACTTGTAGTCGCCATAATGATGGTGTGAATAATATGGTGTATTTCGTTGAGAATTAACACTTATATTGGGATCTCCTCCCCACTGCTAGTCAACAAATATAACTGGTTAAAACATGTTTCAATTTTGAGTACTCACATATTTTGCGGTTGATTCTCGACTTCCAAACAATGTTGATAGAGTTCATCATCAAAAAGGGACTTATTGAGGTCTGAGACGTCTTCGCAGCGTTCATAAAGCTCTTCATCGTATTGTGAGTTTTGTAGATCCATTGTGCAGCTTGACTTTCACGGGTGTTAATAGAGATACGGTATGGTTTCTTTTGCGGTGTCGAACTTTATATAGCCCCAAAAATCATTTGTTCGTTGGTGGGGGGAGAGTTGCTTGTGGGTGGAGTAAGATATAATTTATGGCTTAGCGTTGATAAAATATTTCTTGCAATCGTTTTTTGTTGCAATATCTTTCGTAATATTGTAAATCAATTCTTATGTGTTAGAATAAAAGTCATCTTCTTCACCCTACGTATAGTATTTGATTCTAGTATCCGCGAATTTCCAGTGCTGATCGTTTGGGATACCACGCAATTTTTTTATATCGTAGACGTCAATTTTAACGACATGAGTGATCTTTGTAACATCATCTACGCGAGAAGATATATAATTAGTGCCTTCATTTGTAGACTTGGCGACAGTAGATGAATATTCTGTAGCCTGCTTCTTTTTAGGCTTATCAAAAAATGCATCAATGTTGTTGGTTCGTTTCTGTGCTTGAATTATAAGTGGTTTTGAGCATTGGGCTTCATCGTCACTCAAATTGTTACAATAATAATTTTTCATAGTGTACTCAAGGGAATTCTCGTTTGATATCTAAAACAACCAAAAAAAAAACATGTGAGATTCTTGATACAAATGGAAACATGTAATTTTTGCACATAATTAATTAGTTAATGTGGGACTTACCTCCATTTTAACTCGTAGCAAGAAATTTAAAAATTAAAACTTGACAACTATCTACTTTAGTACACTTTTATTTAACACTTGACACGGTTTTCAGACAAACTAATCTGAGCGAATGGCGGCCCTCTGGATTTGAGCTTTGCTTTTATTCACGACAGACACACACACACACACACACACACACACACACACACCGGCACACACGTTGCGGTTAGGAGAAAAAAATCTATTAATAAAACAGATACCTGTTCATTTGATACAACACGTTCTAACTTGTAGCAAGACGTGGAATTTTATTAGTTTTTTACTGCAATATTCTTGGAAATGGAACCTGCATAGATTTAAATGATCTTTAGGTAAAGTAAAAGTAAAAAGTAAAAGTAGTTTATTCTTCAAATTAGGCATATTACATGCACCTATGAACGTCAATAAACTACCACCGGTTCGGAAAAATAAACCTCTGCCACGAGAAGAACCGGCGTAAGAAACTCGGCGAGGTGTCATTTTTTCAAAACAATACGAGTATAGTTAAATATAAAATTACAGTCTCAGTTACTACAAAAATAACAAGCTACAGTAGAAAACCTATTTTCGCGATAGATTAGCCGTGCAGGACACTATCACTGCCAAACATCCCTGTCCATGATGTAATCGTTTACCTTATAATATGCTTTTGAAATAAGTGTTTGTTTTACTACAGATTTGAATTTAGAATTGCTAAGTTCAGTAATGTGTTTTGGAATTTTATTGTAGAATTTAATACAATTTCCCAAGAACGACTTTTTCGCCTTTACTAGTCTATAGAAGGTTATTTTCAGTTTCCCAGTGTTTCTGGTGGCTATTGGTTTATCAGCGTTCGTTGGGAAATTGCACAAATTCTTCCTAACATACATTATTATTTCAAATACGTATAGGGACGGCAGGGTTAGAATATCTATTTCTTTGAAAAATTCTCTTAATGAGTCACGCGACCCCAAGTTATAAATTGCCCGGATAGCCCTTTTTTGCAAAATAAAAACAGTTTCAATATCTGCAGCTGATCCCCACAAGATTAGACCATAAGTAATTATACTATTAAAATAAGCAAAGTAAACTAACCGTGCCGTTGCCACATTGGTAAGCTGCCTTATTCTCCTGACTGCAAATGCAGCAGAGCTCAACCTACTTCCTATCGCTGTTATATGGGAACCCCACTGCAATTTTGAGTCCAATGTAATACCTAAGAATACAGTTGACGTAACAAATTCTAATGTTTGGCCATTAAGTTTAATATTTGTATCTAAGTGTCTATTTGACGAGTTCGCTAGAGAGAATTTCATACATTTAGTTTTTTTCGGATTCAACACTAAGTTATTGGCAGCAAACCAGTCAGATATCATGGACAGGGTATTATTTGGTTCAATGAGTTCAGTATCTTTCCTATTTACCTTGAACAGTAATGAGGTGTCGTCTGCGAACATTACAATGCCTGATCTTCGGCTTACCATATATGGTAGATCATTTACATAAACAAGGAACAGGAAAGGGCCTAGAATAGACCCCTGAGGTACTCCCATCTCTACCACTGTCTCTGACGAAAGGGCTTTATTGATTTCTCTGCGTTAAATATGATTTCATAAGATCCAATGCATGTCCTCTGATACCATAGAAATTAAGCTTACAAATTAAAGTTCCATGATCTACACAATCAAAAGCCTTGGAAAGGTCACAGAACACTCCAATGGCGTCATATGACTCTTCCCAAGACTGCAAAATAAATTTTATTAAACTTGCACCTGCATCAGTAGTTGATCTACCTTTCGTGAAACCGAACTGCTGTGCGTGCAAAATATTGTGTGAATTAAAATGAGAAACCAATTGCGTAAGCATTATTTTTTCGAATATTTTGCTAAACGCAGGTAGGATAGAAACTGGACGATAATCAGAAGGATTATCTCTATGACCTGATTTGAAAATAGGAACTACTTTACTACACTTCATTAAGTCTGGAAAAATGCCATTGTCTACACAACTATTAAAAATGAGAGCTAGAGTGGGTGCAACGACCTCGAGAATAGATTCCAGTACCATGACTGACACGCCCCATAAGTCCTCAGTCCTCTTTATTTTTAACATTTTAAAAGACTTCAGTACATCTAGAGGAGAAACATGATGAAATTTGAAAATATTTAGTGACTCTAATTTTATGTTCTCATTCAGAAGGGATTCTGCTATTGTGGTAGATGATGCCAAACTTTGAGTCGTGACTATAGGAATTTTGGAAAAGAAATTATTAAATTCATCGGCTACTTTTAGTGCATTAGTAATTAAATTATCCTCTATTTTCAAAGAAATCGTGGACTCTTTATTACTTCTCTGCCCAGTCTCTGTGTTTATTATTTTCCAGACAGTCTTGGCTTTGTTATCTGAGGACTTTATTTTATTATTCAAGTGCATTGCTTTTGCCTTTGTGCACACTGTTTTGAATAATTTGGAATAATCCCTAACATACTGATGGAAGCGTTCGTCAGTGGTGCAAGATCTCCTTTCATAAAGTTGGTATAAGTTATCTCTACTCTTTCGAATTCCGGTAGTTGCCCAATCATTAAATCTCATTTTATTGTTTATTTTAATACGCTTTTTACTACAAGTCCTATTAAATTCGTTACACACTGTATTCAGAAGCATTTTGAATTGATCATTCGGATCATTTGATTCTACCTAGGTGTTCGGCATGGCGACTAGTAGATTTGACTTTAGTAGTTCTAGTCTACTTTTACTCAGGGGTCTTATTTCTATAACGCGATCTGGAGGTAGTTTAGTGACCAATAAAATACGGCAAGCATGACATTTCGAAATAGTTGCTGATATTTATCGTTTTTTTCCAAATATAATACACACTCACATGTCACAGATAAGACAATAAATATGTTACCCCCATAAAACATCTGTTCGTTGCATGTTACGACACGAAACAACTAGTTTTTTACTGCAATATTCCAACGAATGGGGCGTGTTTGAACCTGCTTAGCTTCAAATGTTCTTTACTTTTATTTATACCCAATCAAATAGAAAACCCATGTCATTCTCACGATCATTTCTGTCAACATTAATTTTAAAATATATTGCTGTTCACAGAATGTAATTAATTACCTGCCTTTGCGTGGGAATAGAGCAAAAACAGACTGTTGATCCTAATCAAATAAATCGTTTTTAAATAAAATACGCAAATCGTCTCAAAACAGCAATCTTCTAACAAAAAACAACAATGCACCCACACCTGTCATAAACATAAAACAACGGGGGGTCACATATCATATACCTGCATTTCAAATTCACACGAAAAAGACACCCAAAAAACCTGCCGCAGCAAAAAACCAAAAAAAATTTCGGGCGCCGCAGGGGTGCCGCAGAAACAGTATACTCCTAACTACTCTTCATCAACTTCACTTCGACTTATTAACATTATCTTCAACTACAATTGCAAGCTGCTAACCTCAACTACGACTTACAGCAAACGGCGATTCAACTCGTAACTCATCAGTCAACATAACTAAACAAATTAAGTTCTTATATCGACTTCGCCAAAGCGATCATCATGAGTACTCTGGAGCAACAAAAAGTCAGCTTCGAGAACATCAAATCCTTTTGTACAAGAAAGACGGTGCATCTACAAAGACTCAAGAATATTTGAACAAGCGACTGACAACACTGGCGGATTTATGGGATGACTTTAACCAACGTCATAACATTCTCGAGCAAGAACTGGAAGAAAAAACTATCGATTATTTCACGGGAGATATCTACGGGAAAACTAAAGCTATGTACGAGTCAACTAAACAAGATATTCTGAACCTTTTGCGTTCTCGGAACCACGAAAAAGAGAAGATGGTCGAATTCAACACAACGGATATAGACGAGGAGTACCAGCATGATGAATGCAAGCTTCGTGATTTTCGTGAACTACTTAGCAAACAAGAGTGCAACTTTAAAGCTCTCGACCGTGCAATGTCGAAGGTCGACATCAGCACGATTACTCAAAAATGGGAACTAGAAGATCACCTCAGCATCTTAAAGTCGAAATGGGAACCTATTGACAAACATCACTGGGAGTTAGATGCCATTCTTAAAGGCTCCAACGAACACTACTACGGCTTATTTGTCGACATGGAGCACAAGTATGACGAACTGAAACGGAGATTGAACAACAAGATCTGGTCGGTAGCCCATTACCAGCATTCGGCCCCGAGAGTTGAAGTACCCGAGTTCGCTGGAAACTACAGTCAATGGGTATCATTCAAAAAAATCCTAGAAACTATCCATAACAACCCCACTATTAACAAAGCGCAGAAAATGCAGCACCTGAAAACTAAACTACGAGGTGAGGCTGAAAGATTGGTACAGCACCTCACCATTAGTGCCGAGAACTAGTTTTCCTGTTGGGAACTACTAACCCAACTATATGATAACAAGCGTCTGCAATTCACTTCGTATATTAACACCATGCTGAATTTACCCGTCACACATCATCCGGATGCCCACAGCTTCAAGAAGATGCACGACGTAATATTAGAATGTCTCAATGGCCTCGCCAATATCGGTGTCAAGATAACTACTTGGGATCCGATGATCGTACATCTCATGTCACTGAAACTTGACTCATCATCCTTCAACGATTATCTTAAGGAACTTCCAAACCAGAGAGAACTACCAATTTTAACTGACTTTCTGTCCTTCTTGGAAAACAGTTTTATGGCATATGAAACTATGAAAAACCAGAAGAAAGAAGCAACTACTACTTCATCTACTTGAACTACCAGAAGCCATCAACACTCAGCAAATAATCTTTCAACAAACCGTTCCTAGCAAAAAAATTCACCACCTCCACCATATCAGCCCAAGGACGTCCACTGCTGGACATAGGCCTCCCCCAATTTAATGGTGGGTAAATGCCATAATTGCCAAATCAAATCAAATCAAATCAAATCAAATATTTATTCTGCAAATAGGCCACAAGGGCACTTTTACATGTCAAAGCATGAATTTATACAATTTAAAAAACTGACAATCTTACTTAATAATAATGATACAAAAAAAAATATACTGATTGACAATTCAATGAAAATAAATTTACAAATATTAAGGACGTATTGAATACGATCTGTGTCCGAATAAACAAAAGGAATATAAAATTAATTTAATATCTCAGAGATGTATATGGTCTCTGAGCGTCCAAATATGATTAATAACAATGATTTCAAAGTGCTTAGAGATGTAAATGATCTCTAAGCGCTAAAATTAAAATAAGTAAACTTAATATTGTTAGAGCTGTATAAGGTCTCTAAGCGTCAATAATAATAAAACTAATCCAGAACAGGATCATGTCTCTCGTCAATCTACATACAATAAAATAACACTAGTATTAAGGTATTTACTATGCCCTTGCAAGCATGAACAGACCGGACTCCACAAACAGCACCCGATCACGAGTATGACGCGTATCTCAGCCATCGCCTCCCTCGACCATCTGTTAGGGAAGGTGGCGACCCGATCAACGACGCCACCGTAAGCAAAGCCCTTTAAGCGAGCATGACATATTCAGGCTGCCGGACATTCATAAAATCAAAGATTAAAATTACTCTTCGGCGAGAAACAGCATCATGTTTCATAAAATGCAACGACAGAGATAAGTATTTATACAAGGAAATATGCTAAGTGAAGCATAGGTATATTAAAAGTAACAGGATTTAACTATCACTGGCTTAAAAGCATTTTTGTCATTTAAGAAATCGTTGACAGTATAATAGGCCTGGCTTAACAAATAACGTTTAATATGAGACTTAAATTTACTAAGTGGAAAATTAACTATATCGATGGGTATTTTATTATAAAATCGTATACAGTTCCCCACAAACGACGTGCTAACCTTCCGGAGACGACTGGCCTTCACTGCAATCTTGTGTTTACTTCTAGTGTTGTAGTCGTGGATATCACTGTTAAGTTTGAATTCTTGAATATTTTTTCGAACATACATAATGTTTTCAAGAATGTATTGACATGCCACAGTAAGAATATTTGCCTCCTTAAATTTTTCTCTGAGAGTTTCTCTGGCCTTAAGTTGGTAGATGGAGCGTACAGCTCGTTTCTGTAGCACGAAAACGGTCTGGATGTCAGCCGCTTTTCCCCACAACAGGATTCCATAGGACATAACACTATGAAAGTAACTGTAATATACCAGCCTGGCCGTCTCAACGTCAGTTAACTGTCTAATACGTCTTACTGCAAAGGCCGCAGAACTAAGTTTGCCGGCCAGAGTGGCAATATGCGCATGCCATTGCAGTTTTGAATCTAAGGTGACACCTAAAAACACTGTTCTATCTACAAATTCCATTTCATCCGACTTTAATTTGATCTTAGAGTTGTTTGCCTGCTTGACATTAGGCATAGTGAATTTGATGCACTTTGTTTTCTTGGAATTTAAGAGCAAATTATTTGCTGTAAACCAGTTCACAACAGTACCTAGTGCCTCATTAATACCGTCAAAGTTTTTGTCTTTGCGGCCTACCTTGAAGATAAGCGACGTATCATCTGCGAATAGCACTATATCATGTTTATCTTTTACAAGGTTTGGTAAATCATTAATATAAACTAAAAACAGAAATGGACCCAAAATTGATCCTTGAGGAACTCCAAGAGCAACCGTTGTCCCTGCAGATTGAATCCCGTTGATGACTACCCGTTGAGTTCTCTCTGACAGATACGATGTAACAAGGTTCAGGGCACCGTTTTTTATCCCATAATGGCTTAACTTTCTAATTAAATTCTCGTGATTAACGCAATCGAATGCCTTTGATAGATCACAGAACACTCCAATAGCATCTTGAGCCTCTTCCCAGGCATCAAAAATATGTTTAATTAGTACCACACCGGCATCAGTGGTAGAGCGACCTCTAGTGAACCCGAACTGATTGATATTGAGTAGTTTATTGCGATTAAAATGGGACATCAGCTGATTAAGAATGACTTTCTCAAAAACTTTGCTTAATGCCGGTAGTATTGAGATTGGTCTGAAGTTGGTAGGGTCAGTTTTTGATCCTGATTTAAACAACGGGATGATTTTACTGTGTTTCATCAGGTTAGGAAAAACTCCAGTATCAATACATTTATTGAAAATATCAGCTAAGAAAGGTGCGATTGATTCTACAATGGAATGTAATACTTTTACTGAAATACCCCAAAGATCTTCAGTCTTTTTTAAGTTTAATGATTTAAATGCTTTAATTACAATATGTGGGGTCACGTAAGTGAAGCTAAAGATTTCTTTACATTCTGTTACATTTTCCTTCAATAACGATTCAGCGACATCTGGTGATGAATTCAAAGACTTCGTGGTATCGACGGGTACATTAGTAAAGAACCGCTCAAAATGATCTGCCACTTCGTGGTCAGAACTCACTAGAGTGTCATCGACTCGCAGGCTGAAGTGCGCATCTTTTAACTTACTTTTCCCAGTTTCATTGTTGATAACTTGCCATACAGTTTTAATCTTATCACTGGAGTTCTGGATCTTTTTTGACAAGTAATCGGCTTTAGCAGCCACACACATTAACTTAAAAGATTTTGAATAGTTCTTAACATACTCTAGAAATTCCGGCCTTTTATCAGTAGTTCTTGAATCATACAAGTCATAGAGTCGGCGCCTCTTCTCGTGAATGTCTGGCGTAGCCCAGTCGCTAAATTTAGTTTTGATCTTGCTTTGAATCTTCTTCAAATTAAAACAGACATCGAATTCAGTTTTGATACAATTAAACAATCGAGTACACAAACGGTCAGGGCTTTCCTGAGTAAGTGGAAGATAACATAATCTTTTCATTATATTACGATTGAATAAATCTAAGCTCTTTTCAGAAATAGGTCTGCACATAGTGTGTCGTGGAACTTTGTCAGTTTTCCCGCTGAAGGCGACTTGTTGTCCACAGTGGTCAGAACTTAAGTTGTTTATAATAAATTTACTAATCGCATCCTTGTTACTGAAAATGTTATCTATACATGTCGCGCTGGTTGCTGTAATGCGAGTTGGCTCACAAAACAAGTTCACCAGGTTAAAAGATTTAAAAGTATTCACTAGACTCACACTCATGGGCGATTTCTCAAGTAAGTTAACGTTAAAATCACCGCAAACAATAACGCATTTTGTACTCTTAAAAATACTGCTGAGCACTTCTTCCATCACTGTCTCAAATAGACTGTAATCCGCCGATGGGGGCCTGTATACGCATATAATTATAAATTGGTCTAACTCCACACAAGAAAGTTCTATGTGACGCTCGACGGACATGTCAACAATATCTTTACGCTCTTTACATTTCAAATTATGTTTCACCATAATCAAGGATCCTCCACGCCTACATGACTTTCTAGAGTATGAACTTACTATACTATGATTGCTAAAGTTAAACATAAATTCATGATCTTTAAGCCAGTGCTCCGTTATACATAGAATATGAATATTTGAACATTGTATGAACAAATCAATTTCAAGTTCCTTACTAGTAAATCCCTGTATATTTTGATGAACCATATTAATACTAGTGTTACATCTATCAACGGGTTCGGGGCCGGTGGTAACACGCGTTGTCTTATCGGTCAGTTTAAATTACTCGCCGGCACCGACCCCGTTTCGGAGCCCACGCTACTAAAACGTAACACAGGAACCGCCTGAATATTATCAAACGTCGTGCTAGTCACGACGGGGTCTACAATATTATATGCTAACAATTTAGCACACTCACGTAAGTACCTTTTCGGTAGATATGGACGCTTTTCAGTCAAAACTAAATTCTTAACAAATTTGTTCGTATCGAAATACGAAATCGTACTGCTGTATAGAGACAACCTATACAAAATGGAATTTAAATAATGTAAGTATATATTTTGCTTTGCCGACACAGTATTCGAAAAAGGCAACGCACATATTATGATTTTACCTATACCTCGCTGGTCTATTTCAGTGAGGGTCTCCGATAGTCTAATAATGTCTCGCTCGGTACAGTCTAAAATATCACTGACGAACACTACCAGCGTAGAGTCGCAGTCGAAGTGGTCAGCGGCGATGCACGAGGCCAAACGATCGACGGAGGCTCTCGGGAGACAGTTGTTGGTCACCCTCTGAGTCAAGCGGCTCGCTAGCAGCGCGCCGAGGCCGACACCCACCCGGTCCGAGTACACGACGGTGCGGCGCGGCCGGGCGGGCGCGGCGGGCGCGGCGGCCGGGGGCGGCGCGGACGCGCGGGCGGGGTCAGGCACCGGCGGCGCTGCCGGCTCGGCTTGGCTCAGCGACAGCGGCGGCGACTCGACCATCAGGAACGGCGGTTCTTCTCGGCTCGGTGGCTGGTCTACACTGACCGGCAGCGGCGGCGCCGGCTCGGCTCGGCATGGCGGCGGCGGGGCGGGCGCCCCCCGGCGCGGTGTGGCAGCGCCGGCGGCGGCGCGGTGGAGCACGAGGGAGGCGGGCGCGGGGGCGGCGGGCACGCGGGCGGCCGGCGAGTGGTCGCGGCTCGGCCCGGGGCAGCGCCCCGGCACCCGGGGCGACTCGAAGTGTAGTGGGACGCCGCTCCCCGGCTCTAGAACATTATTCATAAAGGCTATGTATTCGTGCAAAGTTTTGCTTGAAAGGTCATGCTTGCTAGTGATATCTTTTAATTTTGACTGCAGCATCATGACCTCATCGGAGCGATTTTTCAGCTCTATTACTGCCCGGTCTAATTGTTGCTGACAGTTAAGAAGCTGGTCGCTCAGGGACACATGGCTGTACTTAGAAAAAACTGCTTTGAATATTTTCTTGTGGCGTTGCAATAAAACTTTAGATTTTTTAATAAATCTATTCAATTTTAAATATTTTTTTACTTTGTTTGATCCTGTTACTATGACTCTGTGATCAGAATTACTCTCTTCATACACAGAATTGGTTAAATCTATTGTTTCCACTATGGGGGCGCTTACTAAACTATCATGCATCATGTCTACTTCACAAGTACTAAATTCGGCAAAGATACTTAAATTATTTTCACCCAACTCCGAGCAATACTTGCAAATAGTGGTCTGCTTTGCCTGAAGTTCTTCTAGTTGTTGCTCTAGATCTCGAATACGCCGCAAAGCTTGCTCATGTATCTCCTGGCACTGCTGGAACCGGTCCACAGAGAGTTGAAGTTCTGTCCGCTGGCTTAGCATGTCTTCATACTGCAGGTCTTGTTCAGCGAGCTGAGTTTTGAGGGTTGTGTTCATCCTGACAACCCGCATGACCTCCTCCTCACTGTCATCCCGTTCCTGCAGGAGCTTTTCATTAAGCTCTGTGGCCGCTTTGAGTTCTTTTTTAGTTTGTTGTAGTTTGCTAATCAAAGCATCTCTGCGTGTAACTGGTTTAGTGATTTGGGCTGAAAACATATTGAAAATGTAAATACCTGGGCAAAACTTTATACCAAGGGCTTATATACTCTTATAAGCAAGATAGGTACCTTATGGTAATAATTGTAACAACTAATAATGTTGATTAAAATTATTAGACTATACTCTTAATTTAACTGGACTATAAGCACACTAAGCGCAGTAAGATACACTTATACTCTCTAAAATATGTATTATGCACTAATTTGGACTAGTTCTGCTTTGTTTAAACAGTGAAAGCATGTATTTTTGACTAGTTATGGAATATACAAGATTTTCTAGAATTGGAACCTACAAAAGTGACACATAGGTTATATTATTGTGACTTTTATTTATTCACTGACCAAACTTAAGGTAATAATAATGTAGAAACAATACTTCCCTCCTTTCAAAATCCGTTGTAATGCACCTTACACTCAGTATACTTTTTTCATTTCAAAATTTCAACGGTGACGATCTGTCAAATATTATCTTGACGATTTGTGACCTTTATCGGTAATTTAATTCCCGGATAACATTATCACGACTAAATTATTCACTCTAGATCACTTTAGTGAACAATACAAGACCAATTTTGGATAATTTACATTAATTTTACAATTTCTAAATACGCTACTCGTTTTTGACATCTAGTTCCGAGTGCGTTCGGATATATGATCCACGCTTGGCATGCTGGTTGGCGATCGCAGTATCTCCACCGCAATCCACGGATGCTACTGCCCATCCCACGGTGGTCACGGTGGTCGGTGGTGGCAAAAAAAACATTTAACTACAAAACGAATTTGCCGAAAAGTTATCATACATTATACGGAAAATGTACATTATACGATGGAAATCATGTGTTGATGCAATGTCCGAAGTTTATTGACCTAGATCCAGTCCAACGTAACATAACTATCGCCAGACTGCAGGTTTGCAAAAACTGTTTGTACAGTCACGGCAACAGTGATTGCAAGTCAACAAAAACTTGCAAACATGCGTCACCATACACTTTTGCACATTCCAGCGAAGAAATATATGTGAAAAAACTACAGCCAAAATAATTCATCAGGTCAGCGACCGACCACTTCAACTACGCGCCCAACTTCTAATCATTTATCTAACAAGGAAACTGAGATTCTTTTAACTACGGTCCAACTTAGGGTGCAGTCGAGCGACGGAACTTACGTCACCCTTCGTAAATAAAATACATAGTTTAGATGCCTTTCCATCCTGACTATGAAGAAAAACTTGGAAGCTCAATAGCTATCTCACAATTTCTACACTTGAGAAAAGGCTTCAAAGGAAGGCAAAGTTAGCCCAAATGTATAAAGATTTCATCAATGAGTACGCTGACCTCAGGCATATGAAGCTTTCATCTTCAACTACATCTCCTGAATACTTTCTTCCTCATCATGGGGTCCTCCGGGATAGCTCAACAACCAGGCTCAGCGTTGTCTTCAACGGGTCTCAGAACACAACTAGCGGCCATAGTCTCAACAGCGTCCATTTCAAAGGCCCCAACCTTCAAAAAGACATTCAAGGTCTGATCCTGAAATGGAGAACATACAAGTACGCCTATACCGCAGATATAGCCAAGATGTACCGCTGTATCTGGATAGCTGAAGAACAGCACTCCCTTATAAAAATAATATGGCGCAACTCACCAAATGAAAAATTGAAAGAGTATCTCTGTACGGTTTCCTACGGAACCAAGAGTGCTCCGTGGCTCGTAATGAGAACCCTAAAACAATTAGCTATGGACAACGGTCATAAGTACCCTGCGGCAGCGAACGCGTTACTTAATGAATTTTATGTTGATGTCCTAATTAGCGGCCACCACTCACTTCACGCAGCCGAAGAGCTCCAAACTACACTCATCGAGTTATTAAAGGGAGGAGGGATAAATCTAAGGAAATGGTCCGCGAACCACCCTAACCTCTTACGAAACTTGACAGAAGATCAAATTTCAACTACAGGAGTCTTCGATTTCAAAAACGAGCAGTCTACAAAAACACTTGGGCTCTCGTGGAATCCCGGCAACGACACGTCCACGATTAACTGGGATTTGGACTCGAAGAAAGCTAGTAAACTAATAAAACGTGTACTTCTCTCAGAGATTTCGAAGTTATACGATCCCATAGGATTCTGGGTTCCAATAACAATCACGGCAAAACAGGTCTTCCAGCAGGTCTGGCTAAATCAACTTGCCTGGGACGAGGAACTACCTAAGGACCTTCAAGACTGCTGGACAAGATTCAAAATGGAACTAACGCAAGTAAAAACTTTGAAACTACAAAGATGGGTCGGTATGTACAACAGGAAACGAGATACAACTTTTTGGCTTTTGCGATGCGAGCGATAAAGCCTATTCCTGTGTGGTGTATATTAAAACGGCGAACAAGTAAGGAGATATTATCACCACCCTGGTCGCAGCGAAAAGTAGAGTTGCACCTCTGGCGAGTAAGAAATCGTTGCCAAAATTAGAACTCCGCGGTGCCCTTCTCTTATCACAACTTGTTAAAAAGATAAAGGAAGCATTGACGGGCTACACCGTAACTACACATGCGTGGTGTGACTCACAGGTAGCCTTGGCCTGGCTACATGGAGATATCTCAAGATGGGAGAAATATGTCGCGAACCGGGTTACTAAAATCACGGAAATAATCCCAGTCGCACAATGGCACTACGGCAAGTCCTACTACGACAGAACGCGACGGACTGCGCCTCAAGAGGACTCTATCCTAGCAAGCTTATGAACTTCCAAGTCTGGTGGAATGGACCAGAATTTTTGAGGTCATTCGACAGTGAAACTCAAAAGAAAAACCCAACTACTTCATTTACAACAAACATATGTGTCACAGACAAAACAGAAACGAGGTCGTCATCAAAACATAATGAATATGTCACATATGAACTGTTGCACAAACACAGTTCAATCACACGTGTAACAAGAGTTACAGCATGGATATTACGTTTCATAACTGCACTAAGACTAAAAAGTATGACACTGCATACCCAACTACGAGCGAGTTAGCAAAAGCAAATGAACTAACTATTAAGTGCGCTCAGTATTTGGACTTCGAACACGAATATAAACAACTTATGAAAAAACAATCGACCACAAAACAATCAAGCCTCTTCAAGCTCAATCCATATTTGGACAGCAATGGAATCATTCGACTTGGAGGTCGTTTAAAAAAGTCAAACTTGCCCTCCGGAATGAAGAACCCAATTAGTTTACCTAACAAAGGACGACTAAGCGAACTTCAAACTAGAAGCAAGTGGAACAAACCTACTAAAAACGTGAAAGAAGGTGATGTAGTCCTTGTGAAGGACAACAACCTGCCGCCTGGAAAATGGGCAATGGGACGCGTATTGGAAACCCACTCAGGCAGCGACGGTTATGTATCTATCTGTATAAAATCAGGAATCACTTAACGCCCCATTGTCAAACTATCGCCACTCCCAATCGAAACTAACTACGAAGATATCAAGCAATAAAACATAGATACGGAACCCAACACGAAAAAACTGGCTCGCCAAAGCAAACTCGCAAAACGAACGCTGATAACACTTTACATCGCAAATTATAATGTGTGTATTAATTAATGAGTCACACGCCGCTGGTACTACACCAGCTCAGATTACAACGTTTGAACCCGAACGCCCCATTTATTATGATTCAATGGGTCAACTACAAATAATACATGACGAATGGACGCTACTTATGTATTACACACAACTAAGCAGCTACTGGCAAGCTGTTGATCGAGTGGAAAATTATCTTCAAGGAATTGACAACCTCTGTCAAAAAACGGATCCTCGCTACTGCAAAACTATACTGGAGCAGCTATATCACGAAACCGACCTTTTAAACTACTACAACTCACTACTTTTGGCACCGCATAAACACTTGTCTAACAGGAAAAAACGTGGCCTGATCGACGGAGTCTGCTACGTAGCTAACAGTCTGTTTGGAATCTTAGGCCAGAGGTTCGCAGACAAGTACTAAAATAACATAAACGCTGTGAAAAACAACGAAAACTACGAATCAAACTTCAAACGTCAATTTCATGTAATTGATGACTTTATGAACAACACTAACGCCAACCTCGCGAAAGTTGAGTCCACACTAGATGTAGTGATGGCAACCAGCTACTTTAACTCCGCGTCATTAGCGGCATACCGAGAACACTGTGTCTTCCAATATAAAACGTAAGAGAAGATATTAAGGATCTCTACAAGCTACTTTATGTAAAGGCACAAGTGACATACAGCTATTTCCTATTTAAAATTCACATACCACTCATTTCTGACGAAGAGTTCGCATTATATCAAGCTATACCATTGCCTGTGAAGTCCACAATAGGAACTGCAATTATAAAAACTACTTCCAAATACATCGCCGTAAACATCAGAAAGAATATTTACATATCACTAACCGAAGAACTATTCAAACAATGCATACAATTGATTAGAATAGTCGTCGGTGCGATTAGACGTGTTGTAATTAGTTTGCAAATTAAAATCGAGTACAAAAACATTGACCTCGATCTTCGCGAACTGTGTCAATTCGTGATGTGCAGTGTGAGTAAATTATGACTAATAGTATTTTATCAAATTAATACGACAGAATGGGTGATAATAGCCCATTTTCTCGAAGTTCCAAAATGCAACGTAGCCCTCCATCAACACCTGTGCCATCGGATATCGGAAAAGAAAATGCCCAACCATCGAGTGTGAGAGACCAAACCAACCTTAGCGCTATCCCAACGTCAGAGATACAGAACTGGTTGAGCGCTATAGAGCAGTTCCTTAATGAAATTTGCGCCATCTCAACAGAAGGTAAATTAAACTCGGACCAAAAGCTAAAAGTCCTCAACCGTTGTCGTTTTTAGAAGATTTTTTAGAAGACTTGGCGATTGAATTTAGTTTTGAGTGCTGTGGTATAGAAATTCCCCAATACATGTGCATAGTAATTTGTATTTACAGAATACCCAAATCAAATACTAAAATATTTTTTAATATATTGGAAAATATGCTTCACAAACTGTATAAGCGACATCAGTATAAAATAATTATAGCCGGGGATTTCAATATTAACACGCTAAAGGATTCTAACGACACTCGGGAACTAGTTCGAATATTGCAAAACTATAACTTCCAGCTTCATATAAAAGACCCCACCAGAATTACATCATGTATAGACAATATAGCAAGCAATATGACAAATGTGAAAGCTATTGTCCATGAACTCGGTTTATCTGACCACAATACGGGCCAAACACTGAGTTTTCAGTATGAGACCAAATCAACTCCCATAAAAAATTGGTACATTCATAGACGAGACTTATGCGATGAAAATATTAGTAAGTTTTGCAACTATATGAAAAACTTATCGTGGAGCGAAGTATACAGCCTTCCCAACTTGAATCATGCTTTTGACGCATTTCATGAGACCTTTACCTTATTTTACAATTTATGTTTTCCTGTTATTCGAGTAAAAAAGAGTAGTACAGAAAAAAAGTCTAGTTGGATAACCAAGGGTATCCAAAAAGCAATAGTTACGAAGAGACGAATACGTTTCAAATATTACAAAACTAAAATGGAACAGTACAAAACATTATATCATAGATACTCAAAAATATTAAAAACCTGTGTCAAATATGCTCAAAAATCTGCGAATAATCTGTATTTACAAAGAGCAAAAAATAGATGTAAAGCGTCGTGGGACCTAATTCAGAATAAGACAAACCACACCTCAACTATAAATAGAATTGAACAAATAAGCTTAAATGGGAAAATTACTCGATGTAAACAAGAAATAGCAGAAACTTTCAACGATTACTTCATTAACGTAACAAAAAATGAATATGATCACAGTAAATATAATTTGACTAAAGTTATAAATCCGTCCACCATTTTTCTATATCCTTGCGATGTAGCCGAAGTAACAAAAATTGTAAAAATGCTGAGACCAACAAAATCTGTAGGCTACGACGGAATATCAACAATAGCTCTCAAAAGGTGTATAGGAGAAATTGCACCGGTATTAACACACTTAATTAATTTATCGTTCTCGACGGGTGTATTTCCAGACAGCCTAAAAAAACCATTGTCAAGCCGTTACATAAAAAGAACAGTAAAGAGGATATCAATAATTATCGGCCGATAGCCTTATTACCCGTTTTGTCCAAGATTTTCGAAAGAGCCATGCATGTTAGAATTACGAATTTCTGTGACAAATATGGTATAATAGTTAAAAATCAAAATGGCTTCCAAATAGGCAAATCCACGTCATTGGCAGCGTTTAATTTAACCAAAGCCATAACTGATCGAGTCGATAAGGGGAAACCTGTTATTGCAGTATTTTTCGACATGAGCAAGGCTTTCGATTTTGTCTCTCATGATCGCCTTCTTCAAAAATGTGAAATGTATGGTATTCGTGGTTTGGCCTTGAGTTGGATAAAATGTTACTTATGCAAGCGCACCCAATCTGTTGAAGTGGAAAATATTAATAAAAAAAATATAGCGTTTTACTCAAAATCGTGCTATAAAGAGGTTAAAATTGGGGTACCACAGGGTAGTGTACTGGGGCCACTATTATTTTTGCTCTATATCAACGATTTGCCTAAGGTCACCGAACATGAATGTATATTGTTTGCCGATGACATATCTGTAATTATTCCCTGTAATGTAAATAATATTGAATTATATAATATGGACATAAATAACACAATTAATGGCATGATAATGTGGATGAAAATGAACAATTTACAGCCTAATTTAGAAAAAACAAAATATGTGCAATTTAATAATCGTAAGGGTAGTGTTGACATTAATTTAAAATACAACGACGAAAAAATAGCAGAAACCGACAAAATTTCATTCTTAGGCATACTGTTAGATAAAAACTGTAGTTGGAAACCACAAATAGACAGAATATGTACAAAAATTAATCGTTTTGTCTATGTTCTCAGAAGACTGGCTACATTGGTAAATAAAAGTACAGCTCTTACAGCCTATCACGGTTATGTAGCCTCGGTCTTAAGGTATGGTCTGTTACTTTGGGGTAACTCATGTGACATAAATAGAGTGTTTGTCAGTCAAAAAAAATGCGTTCGAGCTATTTGCAGGTTACCACCACGAACCTCATGTAGACTTCTATTCAAAGATCTCGGGATACTGACCCTACATTCGCTTTATATTTTTGAGGCTTGCAGATTTACCAGATTACATCCTGACCTATTTATAAAATTAAGCAGTGTTTGTAAATTTGATGTCAGAGACCCTGGAAAACTGGTATTGCCAGTCACTTATAAAACTAAGCTCTGTAGCAAAAACAGTTATGCCATGGCAATTAAACTATACAATCATTTACCAATTGATATAAGACGTCTTGCCCTAAAACCGTTCACATCTGCTTTACACAATTGGCTAGTTGACAAATGTTTTTACTCTATACAAGAATTTTTGATGTATAAGTAATAATAAAATGAAATAATGGAAATTAACATAATAAGGAATTATAATCAAATATTTAATTATATTAAGTAGTCATAAGTTTGTAAAGTTTTGCATGTCCAAATGTTGACGAGATGTGCTGATCCTAACAAAGTTGTTCCACCTAATTGTTAACCATGTCTCAAGCAAATAAACATTTCATTTCATTTCATTTCATTTCATTAAAGTTTCTCACGGTACAGCAAACTTGGCAGTTCATTACCAATCCCTCAAACAAAAAGCATTAATCAACCAATGCACTCTCCAAGCCCTCGAAGAAAGACAAGAATTATCAGGCCATCTCCGATCCCTTAAGGATACTATCGAAAATTCTACCAGACCTATGACCGATACACTTTCGTTCGCTGATATGGTGAAAACCAACAACAAAGCAGATCCGACCTAGCAACCTGAACTCTGTGGCTATTTACCCTAAAGACCAATCGAAATCAAGTGAGGACTCGAAAAACTTAGTACAAAAAATAGCCCTACAAACGCAAGCCCAGGATTGTAATAGTCGGTGTACCTTCAGCTCTACGAGAACAAGAGGTTTACAGCTGCATTTGCGAACAAAATCTCGCCGACAAGTTTCAAGACTTAACTCGGGAAAAAATATTGGCTAGAATTAAATTAAGCCATAAATCGGGTAAAAAAAGATGCCGAGACCTGTAATTACATTTTAGAAGTTCCAGTCCCTGTACGCAAGACTCTCATATCTCAGAGCCGAGTCTTCATCAATTGGTCATCGTGTCCTGTGAGAGACTTCACATTTGTCACCAGATGCTTTAAATGCCAGCAGTTTGGCCATGCCGCCAAGACATGTAAGCAATCAGACCTCACGTGCGGACATTGTTGTAATATAGGCCACTCAGAAAAGGAGTGCTCAAACAAGGCAGCTGCTCCCAAATGCGCAACATGCAGGCTCTTCAAAAAGCCCAATGATCATAAAACAGGGGATCCTGATTGCCCCGCCAGGAAAATGGCCGAAAAACGATATATAAACTCTATCGACTATGGAGGAGCCTAAGTATCTATAATGTGCCTTTAGACAATTAGTTATTGATTTGTATTATTATTTTGTATTTGGGTTGTAGTTCATTGTATGGCGACTTATATAGGCCAACAATGTTACTACTTTCCATATTTATGTAAAGGCATTTGTCGTTCATGTTTAATTACTAACTCGTCACATTTGATTTTGCCCTACTAACCGTAAATCTACCAACCAAACTGCAATGGTTTGCAAATTATTCGCAAACGTAGACTTTTGTCAACCTCATAATTAAGTGAACTCTATTTCTATTAACCTAGTTTTACAGTCATTTTATTCGATGACCCAAAATAATTTGATATTTTTATGTATTTCATGTGCATGATTTTAATTTGATTTGTTTCATTATTAGATAAGTTTTATCTTTGCCTAAGATACAGGAATATAATCCTAGTTTAGGCGCATGTAACAATTTGTATCTTGTAAGTATGTTAAAGTACAATGTAACATTAGCTATAAAGATTTTTATTTTTCAATAAATTATTATCAATTATAATACAACAAAGGCCAGACAGCTATATATGTAACTAGCTGTACCCGCGACTTTGTTTGCGTGAATACAAATTTATACATTTCTTATCGTTATCTTGGACATTACATGCCTACCGATCTCTCCAGGATGCACTGTGTTAAGCTTGAAAGTGAGGGATCAGCATTAATCTCTACGAGTAGCTGTCAACACAACAAATGCGCAAATCAGTAAAGATTCGGCAACGCGCTTGTGATTCTCGTGGAGTCTCAAGCGTCTATAGACAACGGCTTCCGCTTGCCATCAGGATCAGGAATACCTTAGGTATACTTTCCTGGCCACTATGGTAGTAGGTCATCATCATCAATCACCCTGTGAGCCGAAGGACGTCCACTGCTGGATGTAGGCCGCCCCCAAAGACTTTCACAAAGACTGGTCCAGCATGCAGCGGACACCCGCACCCCGTACAAGGTGATCAGTCCGCCTTGTATGCCCGCGCCACGCCTTCATGTCGCCACTCGAGAACCTTTTCGCCCAACTGCCATCAGTTCTACGTGCTTTGTGACCCGCCCACTGTCACTTAAGTTTAGCAATTCGGAGGTTATATCGGTTACTTTGGTTCTGCTGCGGATGACCTCACTCCTGATGCGATCACGCAGAGAAACTACCAGCATAGCCCTCTCCATTGCTCTTTGGGTGAATTTTAGCCTTCTTATGCGACCCATAGTAAGCGATCACGTCTCGCTGCGATATGCCATCACTGGCAACACACACTGGCCAAAGACTCTCATCTTGAGACACTGCGGAATATTGGACAAAAAAATATGCCGCAGCTTCCCAAACGCTTCCCAGCCGTAGCCGTAGTAGGCATTAAAAGCAAATGGTCTTGGATGACATACCTCTGCCCTCTCACGGCAAAATAACGTAACCCGAAAAGAACTATTTGGAGAAAAATAGGTTTTTAGACTTTTTTACCCGCTTTACAAATAAATCGATAATCTCGTAATCTGCTCAACAGATGGTGATGAAATTTGGTAAAGATAGAGTTTTAGGGGATAGAATACGGCTACGGTATCCTCAGCCTGTCGTAGAAGGCGACTAAAAGGGGGTCCTTGGGGTCGAAGACGGTCACAGTTGGGGGCTGTGATCGCCTATAAAAGCAGATGGTTGGACCCACAGACTCTAGGGCGGCACTGGTGCGTTCCGAAGGAGATCCCAGAGCCGCCCGAAATGAGTTGAGGAGGACGATCGGGTGGTTTTTAGTCGGTGCAAGTCCGATAACCACCGCACTGTCCCCGTGGTGCGGTGGTATCCATAAAGGATTTTCCCCACGGGAAAAAAAAAAAAAAAAAGGGGGTGAGTAATCAATTCCACACGTATTCATATACTTTAGTTTGACTTTTTGTTTGGAAAAGGGCTCTTATTCATGATTTTATGTAAAAAATAGAATGAACAATAAGTAAATCAATGGTTTTATTTAAAAAAAATACAATTATTTCTTTAGTCGTTATAATTCTCAATGAGCAATCCAAATATAGCAAAAAATTATTACCGTTAATATTCCACCAATTTTGTTACTCAGAAACATCTTTGTTCATAATCAAATTATTAAAAAATATCTTTCGGGTATTTGGCATTGGAGCTGCAAGTTTCATGAGGTCAGTCTTTCGGGCCTGGGAAATACCTGAAGGTCCAGTTTGCCTAGGCAAATGGTGAAGGGCCATCGACATATCAGTCTGTCATGACCCCCCAAGACACACATATCCCAGGATGATCCATCGCCCTACTTTACTAATGACAGGGCAAATTTGAAAAGGAAGCCACATGTTTTATTAACTCGTAAGTATTATCTTTGCAAAAAAGAATGCATTTATGAAACAAAAGGTGGTTACTTATATGGAATACATTTAAGCTAGCCCAACAAGCTGTATATTCAATTTTATTTATTCCAATATATCAGTATGTAATAGCAGTGATCATTATCAAAATAAAAGTAGGTATCCAATGTACATTAAAATAATAATAATTGATTTTATTTTAGGTAAAAGGAAACTTGAATCTGAAATGTCACAGAAACAATCCGTTTCCATGAAATTCAGTAGCTTAGCTAGTGAAAAGTTGGAGTTGGTTGCTTTGCAGAAAGAGTTACTGCAGTATCAAATTACGGATGAAAAAGAAAAATTGCAACATAACCAATTACTACGGGCTATGGAAATGGAAGATGCAAAAAGAAGATTTGAACACTTTGAATTAATCAGACGATTAGAACTAGACAACTTTAAAAAATAAAACCTGAACTTGTTTTATTGTTTTTTTTTTAAGTACACATTTACATGTTTATTTAAGTTAGGGTGGAATTCCACCTATCCAATATGTTGGACCAAAGTGCATTTGATCAAAGAATTTGGATGAATTCCTCCAATGTTAGATATTGAATAAGTGGAATGGGTTTCTTTCAAAGAAATTTGATACAACATTGGAAAAAGATAAGGTGTTAGTTAAATGGCACCCTTACTTAGGACTACAGATAACAATCTACAGGAGCAATTAAACGCTGATTAGGGCTACTGTACCCCAAATCTAAATACATATTGGTACTTAACCCATGGTATATAAATATAAAGAGTTTTTCTTTCAGACATTTTATTTTTATTTTATAAGCTAACAATACACAAAAAATAAAAGTAATCTCAAACTAATCTACTAAAATGTTCTATCAGAACTTGTATAGTGTGTTGTCCTGATGTACTCCTGGCCGAACCATTCCCCTGGCCTGGTCGTGTCCAATGCGCGCAGCGACGTAGACGCATTGATGACTAATTAATTAATTAATTGCGAAATTAGCGCGGCTCGGCCGCTGCTAATAGTGTTGAAACGATGAGTGAACCTGTCGTGAATAAGCTCCTCGCCTTTCTGCTGCGGATACTACGGGAGGATGAGTAGGACGCGGAGCAGGTTTGTTTGGCGAGCTTCAGTGCCGCCGACATCTGCGCAGCGAAGAAGGTGCTGTTCCAGTCCCTCGGGATCGCCGGTACATTTATACCTCACCGGAGGGGGGATGAAACCGGGAAAAAGTCCCTTAAGGACATCATTGATGTTCTGAGGGAGCGTGAAAGCGACTTGCCTGAGTTCGTGGCGACGGAGGTCTCCGGATCCCCATCCTGCATTCCAGAACATGTCGACGTGAGCAGCCTGCTGAAGGAAATCGTGGCTCTTAAGGCAGGCATGGCTGAAATTTTGAAAAAGTTTGACGACTCGCAGGCTACTATTGCCGTGTTACGCAAAGAAATTATCAGTTTGCGTAGTAGTGCCCCGGGAACTCGGTCACCAGCGGCGTCAAATTTCAAGAGTAATGACCGGGTGTCAAATGTCGACTCGGTCAGTTTGCATGTTGCTGACACTGCGCATGCCGTTCCACTGCCCGCGTGCCCCCTCCGCGCCGGGCCTCCCCCCGTCGCATCCTCTAAATCGCGTCATCACTATGCTGATGCCGTAGCTGGTCGGTCTGTCGCAGCCAACCGGAAGGACGCGCTCTCAAGAGCGCGTGAAGTTCGGGTTCCTCCGAAGGAGAAGCCCTCTCGCACCGATGTGGATAAGGAGGGTTTTACAACGGTGTCGAAGAAGCGCAAGTCGCGCAAGAGTCAGTGTGGTACTGCAGAACCGGTTGGTTCGGGTTTGCGTGTTGCCACACCGAGCATGGCGCTCTATGTATCGCGCCTGCACTACACCGCCACGGCTGATGATGTGGTGGAGTACGTTCGCCAGAAGACAGACTTCCCGCTGAGGGTGTTCCAGCTGCGTTCACGTCACTACGTGCACTTCAGCTCATTTGTGGTGCGCGTGCCGCGGTTGCTGCAGGAGACCATCGCGTGTGCTGACTTCTGGCCGAAGGGTGTCGTGTTTCGACGGTTCCGGGGCAACCTACCGAATCCTACACCGGAGACGACGATGCAACGGGGCCACGCCGTTTCGTCGCCTAAATAGATATTTTATAAGCTTAAGTTTCATGGCGCATTGGGTTAACTGTAAGGCCATGTAAACATTTGTAAGAAATAAATAAATAAATAAATAAATTGCTAGCTGGTATTTCCAATCCATTATTGTCATTTAAACTATCTAATATGGGAGGCTATTCAGGATCAATGGGTGGTTCAGGGTCCCTTGCAAGGCGTGCAATATTATGAAGCACACAAGTTGCAATGATGATGCCTGGTATCCTGCTTAAGTAAAATTGAATCCCTCTGGACACAATAGGAAATCTTCTTTTCCAAATTCCAAACGTTCGCTCAATTGTGTTTCTGGTCCTTATTTGTGACTCATTATATAATGACTGATTTCTGGAACTCACTGTTGCTATTGGTGTCATCATAAATGTTGATTGTGCATATCCACTATCAACAAGCAAACAGTAATTTCCATACGTTCCTTGTAAAAATGCCGGCGTTGGTTACAATTGTCCCAGATGTTGGAATCATGAGCTGATCCATGCCACCGTGCAACAACATCATTAAATATTAAATCAGCTGAACATATTGCCTGCACATTTATAGAAAAGTATCCCTTCCTATTTCGGTATATCTCTGCAGTTTCTCTTCCCGGGGACTTCATTCGCACATGGGTACAATCGATTGCCCCGATAACACGCGGAAATCGTGCAATCTGGTAAAATGACAATGCTGCCTGCCTTTGCTCTTCTTCGGTAGTGGGCATGAATATAAATTGCGGATATAACCTAGCTATTGCGTCAGTGACCTTATGTATGATCCTGCAGGCTGTTGACTCGTGCACCCCAATGACATCTCCACAAGTCAGCAATTGACTTCCAGTCGCGTAAAACCGTAAAGCGCATAATAGCTGATTCAATGGTGATACGGCCTGACTGGAAAAATAAAATAATACTAGGTTAGGTACATACTCTGACAATTAAATATAAAGATAGGTATTTATTTAAACCTAAGAAGGTAAATAGGTAATTACTTTTAATCCGCATTTGTATATTGCAATTTATTTTCAATTTTATGTAATAAATAGAGAACAGTTTCTTTTCTTAGGCGAAATCTTCTATGAAAAGCATTGTCTCTCAGCGAGTAAAATTGATCAGATCTTTCTGCGATTGAAAAAACAAAATAAACAGGCTCATCGTGATTTATTTTGTTTCGTTGTGTTCAAAGACTATTGTAATATTGTTCTGTTATTGTTTGTTGTCGTACAATTGTGAGAAAAGTGCGCTACGAGTATTATATTACAATAATTAAAAAAACCAATGCCAGGTTGGTGGACTCGACGTTTTTTATTTGTATAATTCGCTAAATTTAATAATTGACCGAGCGAGCGATGCGTGTCCGTTTTAGTTTTCGACAAAAAATCTTTCGTATGTCCGTCTGTCGGGATGCTCTCCTCTACAGGTCGCATTTCTCAACCGATTCTCGGAAAAAATTGTGAGCAGGTTCAATAATTATATAGATTTTTTTTTGTTGAGTCAGATTTTGGAAATTTTGAAATTTGAAAAAAATTAATTTGCGATGTCTACAGCTCACAGAGCCAATAGTAGATTGTATGACTATTAGGGTCTAAAATAAGTTATATTACCACGAGATGGTTATTTTGTTCGAGGGGTAATATGGCTTTTAGACCAGAGTTATACACTCTAATTTTCACTTCGATTGCGAGAAAATCATCATCATTGGCCACAGCATTTTGACAGATGATTGTTGCAGCGACCGTTTCTTAAGAAGAAGAGGTCTGCGCGCCGTCGGAGATCGGGGGTGCGCCACATTTCTACCTGTGCCTGTGAAGATATATAATTTGGTGGCATCTTTTTTTTAATTGTTTTGACACGTGCACAAGCCCAAACAATTTACGGGACGGACCTTCCGCTCGGACCGATCAAATGGGTTGCATTCGTCTCGCAACCTCTTCAAATAGTTTTTTTTTCATGCTCTTCGGTCACCACAGCGGCTATGACGTATTCTTCATCCATTTCTAAAGCAATTGCTTTTGCACAACTTGACTTTCTTTTTGTTATCGTATTTTAAACGGGACTATTTTATTCCCCGGATAAAATTAGCCAATTAAACTTGACGTTTGTATGCTTTTGCTTAAAAAAAAACATGTACAATGGCAAGACATGTAATGTGTGTATTGCATTTAAGCAGCTAAACCTAAATTGAATAGACTGCCTAAATTAAGAAACGTCAGATGCAAATTGGCGTTGTCATTTAAATTTGACAGATGCTCATAGAGTTGCAAAGTGGTTTAGCGACGCCTAAATTAAATTAGGAGGTTTAACGGCCGCCGTAGAATCGGGTCTATTATCCTCCCTAAAAGAACTATAAGTTCCACATGTGTTTCCACAGCGAATATATGGGGCCCTTTATACGATTAATATTATCACAATATAGGGGTGTCAATATTATCGTGGTTTTAAAATTGTGTGGATTTGGCTTCAATATTTATCAATATTCACGTGATACGTATGGTGATATGAGTGTATCGCATGATAATAATAACAATGTAATATGCATAATTCGGCGGCAATGGCGGCATGTGTTTTTGTAATAAACTGCTTTGATACGGACAAAATACAGACACCACTTTGCCATGGCTTTGATACGGACAAAACACTGAACCAGGGGTTCCCAAACTTTTTTTTCTCATAGACCACTTTAAAAAATTTGCTGGTTCTGGTGGACCCCCTACTCTACAGCCTACACCATATTCCAAAAAAATTACAATAATGTGACTATTACCTAACTCTGGTGACGATATAACTATGAAATAGTATAGTATATTATATGTACACCTAGGGAGATAATATAAAGAAAGGCCGAGATCGCAGATATTTACGGCCCGAGCTGCAAGCGAAGGACGCAAATGTGCGATCAAGGCTTTCTTTATTATCTCCCGTGTTGTATACATCATTTTATGTCAACATTTGGCGAAAAAGCGGCTATTTCCGCACATGTATCGGGCGAAAAAATCCACTTTTAGCCAGGTGTGACATAAATGTTCTTTACAGGTTTAGAAAAAAAAGTGAAAAATGATTGGTTAATATGCTGTCAATAATAAATACTTTACTTTTTTGACATCTACTCACAACCTATCTATTCCAGCATCAAATAAAATAAAATCAATCAAATCTAAATCTCGGAGTGGTGAAATAAAATTAAATATAGTATATTTTGCTTGTGTTGTGTTTATTCGAGTACTTTATAATATTTATGATGATAATAACAGTCGTAAAATAATTAAAATTATACATTGTTACGTAACTTCTAAGTACAATGACACTCAAAATTAATGGGAGGGATGAGCTTGATGAATTGACAACAAATTGTCAATATTTGGGTTCAGTTTTGTCAGGAATAATCGCAAATCTCCTCGTTCTGTGATATTCAGTCTGTTCCTATTTTTCGTTAAAAGGTTTGTAACGGTGCTGAAACTTTTTTCCACAAGATATGACGAGGGAAATGATATCAAAAGCTTTCTCGCAATTTTCCACAGTCCAGGATATTTTTCGGGTATTTCTGCTTGCAGCCAAAAAGTTTGATACCCTTTTTTATATTTCACCTTCAGCTCCTCATTAGTGCTAAGCTCAAGTAGCTCCTCTTGCAATATCACGTTCTCCACTTCCATTTCATCAAATGGATTTATAATCCATGGTGGTATTTCCATCGTGAGAATGTCTTCAAATCTGGTTTTGAAATCATCATGCAGGGCAATCAAATGTTGAACATATGTCTGAATATCATCATCCTCGCATTCTACCTGTGACAAGTTTGAGAATTGGGAAAATTCGCGTCGACTAATGTTTTGCTTCATTAACTTCAATTTTCCAAGAAAAGCGGAAATCACACTCTTTGTTTTAATTAAATTGAGGTTGTCCCCTTGCAGTTGTAAGTTAATATCATTAAACTTTTTGAACAAATCTGTCAAATACGCGATATCTGCTTTGAACTTCATCAGGTTTTCTTTTAAATCTGGAGCTTTACTATCCAGAAACTCCAAGACAGACTCAAAAAGTGAGTAAAATCTTGTTAAACATGCACCTTTCGACAACCAGCGTACTTCAGTGTGTAAGAGCAATCGTCGGAAGTCTTCATCATTTTCATCGCACAATTGGGCAAATAAACGCGTATTCAAAGCATTGCTTTTTATTTTATTAACCGCGTTAATCACAAATTGGAGCGATTGGTGCAGTCTAGCACTCAAATTTTTTGCTACTAAGTGTTGTCGGTGGATGACACAGTGAATTGCAGTTAAATCTGGTATCATTTTTTTTAGATGGCTTATGAACCCACGATATTTCCCGACCATTGCAGGAGCTCCATCTGTTGCCGCCGATGTAACGTTTGTGAATGGAATTGATTTTTCTTTTAAAAAATCGCTCAGGATGTTAAATATCGATTCACCTTTAGTGTCAGTCTTCAAAGTTTTGGCGAATAATAGCTCTTCATGAATTTCTTCGTCCATAACAAATCGCACAAATGCTAATAATAATGCCTCATTATCAGGTAAAGTTGACTCGTCCAGTTGAATAGAAAAATGAGTTGTTTGCAGATAATTACACAAGAAACTTTCAATACTTATCAGAGCTCATTTCGTCAATACGTCTTTGTACAGTGTTGTTACTCAAAGGAATTTTTTTGAGTATGTCAAATGGAGGTTTGTGCAGAACAGTTTTTAAAACTTCTTCAACAGCGGGTAAATTAACTGTTCACCAATGGTGTGGGGTTTTCCAGATTTCGCTATGAGTAATGAGATGTTGTAAGATGCCCGCAAGCCATCATCGTTACTTTCAGATGTTGAAGCGAACATACCTTGCAGGGTGGGTCTCTTTTCATATTTTTCTTTCAATGATTGAAAATATTTCAAATCTTTACCTGTTTTATCAGGGTGGCACCTTTTTAGATGATCTTCGAGCTTCGATGGTTTCATAGAGTCATTGCTCAAAACTTTATTGCATAAAAGGCACATGGGCAATCGCTTGTCCGCGTTTGATGGAAGAAAGCCAAATTTTAAATATTCCACACTGTACTGTCGACACTTAATTTTCTTCTTTGGCTCCGCCATGTTTCAAATTAGCTAGAACAGAATTTATAATTTTTCGCTATGAATCAAAAAAAGAATACTAATAAACTTTTTTCGGCTGTCTGTAGTTTTATGGAAGTAGGTAGGTAATAATCGTAATGTTCATTATTTCATATTTCATACATGTCTATCATACACAAAGAAGACAAATATATTAACTACAAAAAGAGATACCTATAAGTTGTATAGCAAATAAACAAATAATGTACTTACTTTTCCGACACGATTCTGGCAACCAGGAACAGCAATTCACTTTACTTTTGTAGTCGAAATCCGGAAACAAATGAGTAACGTTTGTTCTTAGCATTCGTATTTATTGGTGAAGAATCAAACAAGTGCATACAAGCACAGCACATTACCGTAAGTCATAGGTATTTCGTCCCTTTGCACGTCCGAACAAGCGTTTTGGTCGGCGCCGGCGATAGCGACGCGACGGTGCTTCGCAAGCCTGTCCAACAGCTCGTTCGCGATATGTTGCAGACTTGCAGTCGACAAGTTTTGGAACCGAAAGTTGTAATTTTAATAATATAGTATTATAGTATAGGTAGTTTGATTCACCGAAATATTTATCACGGAGGAACGCAATATTTTTATTATATATTTATCAGTCGTCCAGGCTATAAAAATAATACAAAAATCATTATCTGTTTCGTTATTATAATTTCTCAGTCGATTTCTCTAAGATCGGACGTGTTCATAAATATAATTAAATATTTACATGCATATTCGAAATTAACTGCATCTGCAATCTGTGCACCTATCTAGGTCATTACTCAGCACGACCGCGCATAATATAATGTTTAGTGTTACGATCAAGTAAAATCGAAGAAATGTCGGAGAATAGCCCTTTTAGTAAACGGAGTGGACTAACTTGCCGCACCCCACCACCCACGCCCACGACACACCAGCCCCACCCGCCGGAGATCGAACCTGCTGCAGCCCAGGAAGAAGACTTACCCATAAAGGTAATCCGAACATCGGAGATCCAAGGCTGGATGAAGACCATAGAGCAGCACCTGCAAGAGATATGCACAATATCCGCTGAAGGTAAGCTCAACTCCGAACAGAAGATCAAAATAAATACCATCTGCCGCAAAGTGAGCCACTACACTGCACAAATGGCTGTGGAATATCAGTCATTAAAAAACAACGCGTCCCTAGCCTTGCAGTCCCGCAAAGCGAACTCGGAAAAAATTGACCTTGCCCAACGCATCCAGGAACTAAAGTAGCACATAGAGATATCCGGAAAGACTACGTCAGGGCCTGTTTCTTTTGCGGACGCCCTTAAGAAAAATGCGACGAGGTACGCCCAGCCCTCCAACGTCAGCACAGTAACTATTTACCCGACCGATAAATTGAAATCGAGCGAAGAGACAAAATCTCTAGTTCAAAAGATCATCCGGCCCGACGAATTAAAGCTGCACGTAAGAGGTCTGCGCAAAATAAGGAACGGCGGTGTAGTGATCAGCACGGACTCTAAAGAAGAAGTCATGAAACTGAAGCAGTCAGAGCAACTAACAACATCTGGACTCACTGTAGGCGAACCACCTAAGCGCAAGCCCAGAATAGTTGTCGTTGGAGTTCCCGTGGCATTGCAGGAGCCAGAGGTATTCCGGTGCATCTTCCAACAAAATCTAGCCGACAAATTACAAGATTGGTCACTTGAAAAGTTTATGTCCTCCACTAGGCTAAGTCATAAATCCGGGAAAAAAGATTCCGAAACATGTAACTACATTATTGAGGTACCAGCTATCATTCGAAAGGCCCTCATTTTAAACGACCGAGTCTTCATAAACTGGTCGTCATGCCCTGTGAAGGATTTTACCCTAGTGACTCGATGCTACAAGTGTCAACAGTATGGCCACGCAGCAAAGACATGCAAGATGGAGCACAGCACCTGCGGGCATTGCGGCAACGTGGGTCACGCAATAAAAGACTGCACCAAAAAGGCAGAATCTCCAAAATGTGCAACCTGCTTGCAATACAAGAAGCCGTGCAACCACGTGACTGGCGATGCCGAGTGCCCAGCTAGACAAATAGCCGAAAAAAGGTACATAAACTCTGTTGATTATGAAGGCGCCTAAGAGCGCCAACTTATTTACATATATCTAAGCTCTATCTTATTTAATACCCTAGTCTATTGCATATTAGGTACTTATGAGTAATACTTTATTCTCTGACCTAGATAGTTTCTCTGTGTCTGAGGCTAAAACATGTGACATCGAAAACTGTAAACAACATATATATCCCAGTCGTAATCCATTATTCATACTTACCCAAAATATACGCAGCATTTTTAAAAATTTTGATAATTTTAGTGTTTTTTTACAGAGACTAGATTTTAACTGCGATCTATATATTTTGACGGAATGCTGGCTTGGTAATCAAAGCAATTTGCCTCACATGCCTGGTTATAATATGTATCATAGTAAGTGTAATAATAATCAAAATGATGGCATAGTAGTTTATGTTAAAAATAGTTTAAATGCTTCCATCGAAGAGCCTAATATGACAGAATGCAGTCGGCTTTTAATCAAAATCGGGACAGATCTTGTAATATTAGCGTTATATAGACCACCATCTTTTAAGAGTATCAGTGGTTTTACAGAATCCCTAAATGAAAATTTGAGTAACCTTTCATCTTTTAAAAATATCGTACTTATAGGAGACATAAACATCAATATTCTTCCTCAGAGCCTCGACTCATCCGCCCAGAGCTACCTTAACCTGTGCTCCTTCCATGGCTTACTCCCCGCACACACGCTTTGTAACGCACCCCCCTCTCAATATTAACCCCCTCTGCTAAAAGCCCCAACTAAGCTACCGTACCCCGTGAAAACTTACAAAACTTTACTGAAGTCGCTTTGAGAAAAACGAGCTTTATGAAAATGATTTGGCCTTGTGATCGTCTATGGTAGAACCCTATTAGTGTTGTGAACCGTAAGCAACCCCTGAACTTTAATGTGAAGCTGGTAGGATCGTTGGACTCTTCATCTCTACTAATATTCGCGACCTAATCTATACTTACACACATCACTTCTCAGTTGACTTAAACGCTACGTAACTAAGATTGGGCTGCGCTAGCAGCTTGTATCATTAAACTACACGCTTGAAACTAATTCTAATAGGGTTTTACTTAGGACTAGCCTATTTGAGAGGAGCCTAGAGATTACTCTGCCTGTCCTAGTCGTTGTAATGGTCATAATAGTACGAAACTTAGAGCGTTACGTAGCTCACCTAACCGACTTCTCTCCTAGCTGTTCCTATAGGGCCTAGCACTTGGAAATAAGGTTTTATATTGGTATAGATAATTTATCCCCAACCACACCTGTAAGCGTCTCTCTCTGCCTCTTGCTGACGGGGGCGTGTCGTCGAAGGAGGGCAAGTCTCCCACCACAGCACTTTGAAATTCCTAAACCAAGGATACCTGCTAGTCTAAGCGCTACACTTTGACTACCCTAATCTTGCGAAAGTTATCCTTGGTTGTATATGTTGCGACGTGCTATTTTTAGCTACTGACGCTGCCAGCAAGAGTAGTAGGATGGGGCAGGACGCGCTATCCTTACAGCTTTACGACTATTCTAGCTTCGCAAAACAGGGTAAGCTGTTTTGCTAGGCCACTCAGATGCTCGCGGGCATCTCTAGTCTACACTACCACTGAAGGCGCTGATGCCTTATTAACCCTATCACTCCTAGCGGCTCTAAGCCCTATCACTAGCATGCCTAGCTTCCGTTGAAGCCAAAAATGCCGAACCGTAACACGTAGCCCACCGAATTCCCCTTATTAGAAAACGAGTTAACCACGTCATGAGCGTTCAGCTACCCATTGTGGAAAACGTCTGATGTACGGCTCTGCTAGACATCAGTCCCTAGTAGACATGTCCCAATACTCTGGGTATATGCCCACCTCCTATTCACAACGTACACTGATCACTTTAAATATACCACACTAGGATCGGCATTCTCAGCCTCACCGTAACTAGGTCCCTATCAGGCCTATGCTAAATACCTGAAGACTAGCAGCTTAAGAATTCACTTATCTCACTATTCACTTAACACTTTTACACACGTATACTGAAGACACTTCGTTCTCTGCCATCGGTGCCCTAACTATTCTGCGACTGGAACACTACAAACACTAAAGAATCCCTACTGTGATCCTGGAAATAAAACACTTCACTTACAGAAATATTACCCATCCTAGATGCCTAATATTAACCCTGTGTATGAATTTAACCTAACACTACCCCTTCTCAGCCCTACTCTGCATTATTCGTAACTAATTCCAGGAATCTGGAATTAGTTCCGAATAAGGCCGTGAAGTCCCTACTTTAAGCTGTAAAGTCTAGCCGGCGAAGCTAGGATTTAGAAACCTGACACGCCTGTGTGTTGTGCGTTCCCCCCAACACGCTCGAGAGCTCGGCGGTGTTAGTAGAACACCCTATTGTGTATATAAATTGGATATATAAATATATTTAACAAGACTGCACCTCGGATACTGACGTCTTCCGCAAGCGGAGTAACCTCCTGTGCTGAGCCTTCAATCGTGCCAGCCATGCTTCCGATCGTCAGCTGGACACCGAGAGTACAGGGGGGCCTAGACGCATCACCTATGTTGGTAAAGAGGTGATGCCAGACGGACACCCCAATCTGGTAAGTTACGGAGCTCCGGGGTAAACACGCTTGACAGCCGTTAGGTTGTATGTACCCCGTCAGATTAACTGTAATCTGGTTAACGTTCTGGCTTTTTACAACGAAATAAACAATGTATCATTATTAACACAAATAAACTTAAGTAAGAACAACAAACACATCCTTTCGTTACTCCAAAGTCCTTGGTATAACGATAGGATTTCAACTAAAAACACTACAACACTAAACCCCACAAAATTAAACAAACTTTAATATTGAGATAGAAAATCCTCGTATCATGCAGCGCGCCGCCACATAACAGAGAATTCCCTACCCCAATTACTAGAAACCCACCGATAGATTTGTGCTACAAGCCAGAGGTATGTTAACAGCCCACCGCCGAATCGCAAAAAGACCCAACTGCAGTCCGCCGCTTGCTTTTATAGCCATTGACAAGTCGTTCGCGTCAAAGCGAACATTCGATACAGCCTACTCTTTCCCTCCAGTGTCCCCACTCCTACCAATCGACCGTAAGCAACCACGCTATACCTTCCGTCGTTTCGCCCGACGTGACGTCACCGCCGACCCACACTTTTTCCCATCCCATCTGAGCCGAACGTTTTGCCGTCCAGAATAGAGAGAGCCCTCAACCTTAGCGATATCGATGCGTGCCAGGGTTCAAGTAACAGTGGCGCTGCCTCAACTAAAAATTCATGTTCTCGTGTTGTGAGAAAGGAAGTACCCTACGTATTTGCTAATAAAATTGAAACTCGTCAACCGCCCGACAGATTGTTATGATTTTAGACTCATT
Source organism: Notocelia uddmanniana (assembly GCA_905163555.1). NCBI lineage: Eukaryota > Metazoa > Arthropoda > Insecta > Lepidoptera > Tortricidae > Notocelia > Notocelia uddmanniana. The sequence goes on along the minus strand of LR991063.1, from coordinate 23,117,449 downwards.
ATATAGGTCTGCTTATTTTCTATGCATTGTTTGTATCTTACGTTCTTAGTTTGTATGATTGAATGCCAAGTCGAGAATTCTAATTAGTAATATAATTAACACCCGCCTATTCTTTCTATTAAATATTTACTTTTCGACCGAGCAAGCGAAGCGGGCGAAGCGTCTCCGTTTCAGCTTTCGACAAAACTCCCCCGTATGTCTACTTTAAGTATTTTCTTTTGTTTTATAGTGCTTGTTCAATGGCAATGCTCAAGCTTATTTAGGAAACTTATTAAAGCATACGAAACTACTTAGCATTTACATATATGACATGGTTGTGCTTTCGCCCAAACTCCTATTTCCGACTATTTTCTTAATAATGCTTTCAACGGGGAAACCATGAATTTATCTGACTGTCTCTTGAAATATTTTCAATATGGAAGTGACGGAGCGCAATGGCGTTCTGTTACAGCTTCCTACTCACCAAAGCGGCTCTTGCCTAGATCACATAATGCTTAAATCGACTTTCCCAGGACTAGCAATAATTACTAACTCAGCAGTGACCGACCACAGTGCTGCCCTACTTGCCTTATTCCGCAAACCGCATGATTCATGTACAAACACGCGTGTTGTCACTAAATTAAATATAAACAAACTTGAACATGATTTACGACACATTGATTTTAGCCCTGTCTACAGCTCTACTGACGCAGACATTAGCATGCAATACCTAATCAATCAGGTTCAACATGCAATACAACAAAATACAACGAAAACATGTTTAAAAAATAAATATTATAATATCAAGCCTTGGGTCACACCTGGGCTTGTTCGCTGCATGAGGCACAGGGATAAATTGCACGTAAAAGCAAAGGCAAACCCAAATAATTTAATACTGCAATTAACTTATAAAAGGTATCGTAACTTTTGTAATGACTTATTAAAAAAAGTTAAAACAGACTACGATAAAAAGCAACTAGAAAGTGCTGGAACAAACAGTAAATTAGTATGGAAGTGTGTGAAAAATGTAACATACATAGCAAAACAACGTGAAACATCTTCAGGCTTGTTACAAACATGTTCTTCTCGGCTGTCGTCTGCAAATAGTGCAAATGACTTTTTCGTAAACATAGGAAAAAACCTAGCTGAAAAAATTCAGACAAATTTGTCTTCGCCCTCGGTCATCTCTCACTCGACTCATAAGAATTGTATCAAGTCATTTGTACTATTAGACACAGATGAAGCAGAGGTAGACAGGCTCATCACTAGCCTAAAAAACGATTCCGCTGTTGGGTGGGATGGCATATCAAACAAAATCCTAAAGAATTTTAGACACATCCTAGTTCCACCGCTAACTCATGTTTTCCAAAAGTGCCTTTCCGAAGGAATCTTCCCCAAATGCCTGAAAAAATCCGTTGTCGTCCCTGTCTACAAATCTGGCAATAAAGAACAAATAACGAACTATAGACCTATTTCTATATTACCATCGACATCTAAACTACTCGAAAAAATCATTAATAATAGACTTGTCAATTTTCTAGAGAAACACGCCTTTCTGTCAAAAAATCAGTTTGGTTTTAGGTCTAAGTTATCAACATCCGACGCTGTCCATGATTTGACTAACAACATAGTTCAGGAACTGGACAAAGGCAACCAGACAATTGGGATATTCCTGGATCTTGCCAAAGCTTTCGACACAGTTTCCACGCCCATCTTACTGCACAAGCTAGAGACTTTAGGTATTAGAGGAACTCAGCTCAAACTCTTTGCAGATTATCTAGGCGAGCGTACTCAATGCGTAAAAATAGATAACGTGATCAGCTCAGATCTAAAAAATACCCCCTTCGGTGTCCCACAAGGGGGCTGCTTATCTTCGACGCTATTCTTAATTTACATAAACGACCTGTGCAATCTAAAAATAGACAATGGCAAAATAATTTCGTACGCCGACGACACCGCCCTACTTTTCTCTGCAAAATCAGCAGATGAAGTATATGCACATGCTCAACGCGGACTTAATATCGTAACTAACTGGCTTCAGCATCACCTACTAACGCTCAACTCGGAAAAAACTAACTATATAAAGTTTTCGATGCGCAAATCAAATTTGACCACAAGCAACCATAAGATCTATGCACATAATTGTCCTAACCCCACAAACAACCAATGTGAATGTCCAACTATAAACATCACTGATAAAACTAAATATTTAGGAATCATAATTGACGAATCCCTCTCTTTTAAATATCACATTGAAGCTCTGTGCAATAGAGTTCGCAAGTTAATTTTCGTTTTCAAGAAACTTCGCACGATCGCAGAGCCGCATTTAATCAAAAAAGTATATTTCGCGATATGTCAATCGATATTAACATACTGCATTTCTTCATGGGGTGGCTCAGCTAAAACAACACTACTTAGCCTAGAAAGAGCCCAAAGAGCTGTCTTAAAAGTTTCAACTTTTCGTACTTTTCGGTACCCCACCAACCTTCTTTATGAGTCGTGTAAAGTACTAACTGTTCGCCAACTATTTATAATGAGCACAGTCTTAAAACAGCACGTCGCTTCACCATACAGCGCTGAATATAATAAAAGAAGGCGCAAAGATGTGGTTTGCACTCATAATATACAACGAAAATGTGTATTTTCCTCTAGATTTTTCATTTTCTTGGGAATGTTCCTGTACAATAAGTTAAATGCTAAGTTAGATTTATACCCTCAGAGCTACTCGAAATGTAAGAAAATTCTCCGAGAAGCCCTTCAATGTACGTCATACGAAGACACAGAGAACCTATTAATAGTCGTAAAATGATCACTGTTTTAGTAGTAAGATAAGAACCATGTTTAGTTAATTAGAATAGAATATTATTAAAATATTTAATCATAATTTGAAAGTTTAATGTTTAAAAATAGTTATATTGGTCCTTTCTTTTGCCTGAAACACAGGGAACCCTAGTTCAGGCCCTTGTATTCATCCCTTAATATTTAATTTTAGTATGTACATATTCAAATTTCTGTAAAATACGTTTTAAATAAATAAATTATTATTATTATATTATTATTATTATTTACCATCGAAACCAGATAAATTTTCGTGGACCCCCACGTACAAACTGTGAACCCCTATTTTTTTGCCACTCCAGCGTAGACCCCTGTCACATCGTTCGTGGACCCCTGGGGGTCCACCTGGACCACTTTGGGAACCCCTGCATTAAATCGTGTAACTGAGTGCAACTTTGACTAGACTAGATCCTTAACTAAAACATATAATTTTTTCAAATTTTTAAAACCCTTTTTCTACGTTTCAGATTGTTTTTAGAAAACTCGAAAACGCTAACTCGCTTGACAACCTCCCCTTAAAGCATAATTTAATTTTGTGTATGATTGATGGGAAAACCGTTAATGCTATTACTGACACTAAATCAAACCAAAGATGTTGCCTATGTCATTTGACATCAAAAGACTTTAATAGTATACGTCTTAGTTTATGAAGAAAAATTGTCAACGAGGATTTTTTAAATTTTGGGATATCCCCACTACATGCCTGGACCCGCTTTTTTGAAAGTTTGCTTCATGTAAGTTATAGACTAACTATATGTAGGTGGCAAGTTCGAAGTGCAGAGAATAAGAGTAAAGTAGACTTTAAAAAAAAAATATCTAAGAAGAATTTAGAAAAAAAATGGGCCTAATAGTGGACAAACCCAAACCCGGATTTGGTAATAGCAATAATGGGAATACAGCGAGAAATTTTTTTCATTGTTTCGAAGATTCAGGTGAAATTACTGGCATAAACAAAAATATTATATATCGCTTTCTTATAAATCCTTTTGGCACTTACAAGTACGTTTCCAGTTAATCCAAATAAATTTAAAATTTATTGCTGCAAGACGGCTGTTGTCTTTATCAAACATTATCCATGGTACCCCCTACCAACAACTGTTCATAAAATCTTATTTCATGGCCATGAAATAAAGGAAAATTGTATAGTGCCTTTGGGGTTACTTTCAGAAGAAGCTCAAGAATCGAGAAATAAAGACATAAAAATGTACAGAGAAAGTTATTCGAGAAAATTTAGTCAGATCCAAAATGTAGAGGATGTGTTTAATAACCAGGGAGCGAAACTTTGGTGCCGATGACAGACGTATGACGTCAAGCTACATACAGAGTGCTTTTATCTAGATTATTGAAGGAAACGATTTTGATGATGAAAGGTTAACTTACAACAATAATTTAGTTCTAGTTGCGATTACAGGCATTATGTATTTACAGTATATGTATATGTAGGTATATATTTAAATTAGAAGATGCGATGTTGTGTTTAAAGTCTAAGCGTTCTGCTTATTTTTCGACAACCCACGAAATATAATTTGTGTTCTTCATTTATCCGAATATATTTTTTACAATTAATTACTTAGTAAAATATTTTTTTCCTATTGTCTTTTTTTTAATATTTACATTATTTTCAATTTAAATAGTAATTTCTTTTTTCTTAAAAAATAAAATTTACATTACCATTATTGCATTATTAATAATCATTGGAGTGTCGCAATGTTGTTTATATAAATTCACACTATATGTGAATTTGCGTCATAATGATGTCACCGGCACCAAAGTTTCGCTTCCTGTTAATAACCTTCTTGTTTCATCTGATCCTTAAGTACATAACAGATATTTCACGAAAACATTACAAGAAGGATTCAAAAATAAATGATTATCCAAAAAAAAAGTATTTATTGGACATATAAGAAAAAAAACTAATAAAATAAATATAGAGACAGTGAATCGAGCTAGCAAGCTGTAGTTTAATTTAAATATGTTTTTTTTGATTCCTAAAGCGTTTCTAACTTTTAATTCAGGTCCTAGTTTAAGGACGCGAAATTAAATGCCTTGTACGTATAAAGATTATTTATTAATAAACGCACGTACAATGGGTATCGCGGCAAGGGGAAGACTGGTTCTCGCTGCGCTTAGCAGTATATGTGTACACTACAGTATTCCACCCCCCTCTCACAAAAAACAAAAAAAAATTCAAAACAAAATAAGTAGTAACGCCGGAAAGAATTCACTGACAGGTGCACGCGCCCTACCACACTCACTGCCCCGTAACGAGAGCATCACTCTTATCTTATCACTACACTGCACTTTTTACGCGTAACCTGCTGCTGCCTGTGTGTGACCCTGCTGAGTGGGAGGTGCCTGAGCAACCTGGGTCCGGATCCAACTTTTGACCTTTTTGTTACAGGCCCGCGATAAAGCGTAGCCCAAAGCTAATGCTGCTAAAACAACTAGCGCTATCACCAAAATGCTGTAGTTGGTCGCCCGAGTTTCCACCTCTTCATGTTTTGCCATGAAGCCCGCCGAAATTTCATCCTCCTTTGCTTTTTCTTTGCTCTGCGAGTATCCCATGTTTGCGTAAAAATATAAATCAAGTGACCAACTGCCGCTTTAAATATATAATTTATACAAAAAACAAGTTACGAAATAGTTTCGCAAACAATAATTACTTAAACGATACTATATTTTGTTAATACAATTTTGACAGGTCATAAGAGCCTTAGTAATTCCTAATACATATGCCATTTTGCAAGTGAGCTTCAATACCGAGCCGGAAGTTTTATTACTCGACCGCTTCGCGTTGTCCGCGTGACGGGCGCCGGGCTCACGTTGTCCGGAGTCAGCACATTCCGCTCGGTATCCAAGCTAGCTCTATTCCGCTGTGGAATAATATTCACAGACATATCACCACAATTAATGTCATTACTTAAAATATACGCAGGTTTGAGCCTATAGATTGATTTTTGTCACTGCCTGCCAGGTAATTGGACTGTAAAAACTTTGCTGCCCCTTTTAATTACCCTATACGGCCCTACGTAAGGGGGCTGTAATGGTTTTCTTACTGCGTCTACTCTAACGAAAACCATTTCGCAAGTTCTAAGATCAGGATGCACAATTTTTTTTGTGAGTCGCGGTGTTCTGCAGGCGACGGCTTTAAATTGTTAATGACATCCCTTAACTCCTTGTTAATGACATCCCTTAACTCCTTTACGTATTCTATTGGATCGTAACTTTGGTGAGAAGTAGTGTCGAAGAATTCACCTGGCAGCCGCAATACGTGCCCCAGCCCCTCCTTGCCCGTGGTCCACCTAATCTGTTCACCTGGGTGGACCACGGGAAGTCTTTTCTACCCGTGGTCCACCTAGAAGGACTAAGGTAAAAACTTATTGGTGGTGGTTCACCTCGGTAAACTTTTCCAGTAAATTAGTATATAGTATACAGTAAATAGTACTTTTTGCTTTAAATAAGTACCTGGCCAGATGTATTTTATATCATTACTTAAATTCAATGGCGTTGGGTGTCAATTAGTGTGACAGCCGTCAAGACGATCATAATTTTATCATAATATCGTATTGCTCATATAAATACCTGGTGAACTTACTATGGAAATGGAAAACGCAGATCCGTTAAGACGAGCTGTTGCAAATGAAAATAATGGATGCCTGTTTAACGGATGCTTCACTCCAATTCTACACAAGCCTTCAATTTTCCTCAAGGCGATGTTGCTAAGTAAATATAAATTATATTTACCTCCAAATACTAGACTGTGCACCAATCACATGGATACAGAAGAGTGGGGTGCTGTAATTGCTACCGAAGATCATTTTGACAAAGAAGATACGGAAGATATATTGTTTCTATTTTCACAAACGTGCTGCAATATGTCCAGCTAACGGTTTCATCAGCATTAGAGTAAAATATTTTGATATGCATTAAATACATAATTAAAATACGATTTCATTCCTCATTTTATAAAATATAATCTATACCTATAAAACTCGGGTCGTAGAAGGCTGAAATTTGGAAAGTAGGTTCCTTAGTAGGTGGGAGGAAGGAGTGTAGTGCACACTAAGAAAGGATTTCCCGAAATTTCTACGGGAACGGGAAAAAATGGACAATTTAAGTTTAATGGGCCGACGAAGTCGCTGGCAGAAGCTAGTTAAATAATAAAATAAAAAATAATTATACAGATCCGGCTGTCCATGCTACACTGGACTCAAAAGTAGTTGAAATTATCGCTTATTTTTTTTTTGAGATATTTTGGGGTCATTCGTTAACTCTAACAAACAGACACAGTTCCGCTTTTAGCAATTTTGGTACTGAACACTAAAAACTTTACTGAATTAAATAAGTTTTTTTTACAAAACAAGTTAAAATAATTTTTATTCATTTAAATTCGAGACAATTCACAAAACTTTCCATCTTCCGGAGAACTAAAATACATGGGGACATAAAAACAGGTATAAACACTACAATTTTTACCTTAACTTCTCTAACGCGTAACCAACAGAAATCTCGTTAGTTATTAACTGTAGTTGAATAGTAATAATATCTTCGTCGTTGTCTATGTAAACATTTTTCCTTTTTATTTTGCTACTGTTGGACATTGCAAAAGATTCCATACTTTTAAGAGTCACCAGTAAACGTACAATAGTACTGTTTCTTTTATTGACCGTTTTACGTAACTTGGAGTGGAATGCTTCAGTAACATTATTTGTACGGTGTTTTTCCGAAAATACGCTTAAAATATCTGTAAAATTTTTAGTTAACCAAAACTTTTTGATGTATTTGCAAAATCGGACTCTCTTTAGTTTATTGAGGCATTCTGATTTGATATATTCCAATCCCTGCTCGATGTTTTGTGGCGGTAGTAAAGGTAAAGCCGCAGCCAGTCCAATTATCCTTTTGTCTGATTTTGATTTTAAGCCCAGTTTTTTACCCTTCCTCCACAAAGCTCTATTCCAGTGGTAATAACACCCTTTTAACTGTATTCCCGGATATACAGCTCTTATACCATTCATTGCACCTTTTTCAAAGTCACAGTGCATTTTTTTTGGACTAAATTGTGGTAGCTGTCATTTTATTAGTTCAAACATAATAGAATATGTAGTTTGCTTTTTATCAGGCATAAGTGCATAAATTAGAGGCACAGTTCTTGTATGAGTAATAGAACTTCCTATCTCGCCATGTATTATATAGAGCTGATAAAAGGGGGCGGGACAGCTGGCAAAGGTTGCATCACCAAAGCACTCTTCAATTGCAGGCATTATTTTTTTTGCTTCAGGGCTACCAAAGACTAAAATACGCGAAACTTTATCGTAATAGTCGGCCAAAATGGACTTTTTAAATTTTATTGGCACTTCGACATCTTTGAATTTGTTGTATACAGTTTTTTTAACACCTAATTCCTTATTTCGTATCTCGTACAACTTATGCTGAACAGAGGATAAAGAAGGAACGTTAGTTACCAAGTCTAGGCCACTATTTTCAATTTCAGTGACAAATTTTTGGTGAATGTCTGAAATTTTTAAAAGTCCTTGATTGTTTTTCTATTGATAGGAATAACCGTCGCCATTAACAGGAAAAATTTTCAGATTTTTCGGTTGCGCCATAATTTTATAAAAATACAAACATTTTATATCACCTCGCGTCTGCCCCATATCGGTCGACTAAGACATTTCTTAGTCCGTCAAATATAAAAAAAAACAACTCCTGCTTGAATCTGTGGTACGCAATGACATTGACAGTTCACTGTCATAGAACGTAACCTCATAACCTCTTGTGCTTTCTTTTGGTTAACTGCTCTCTCTGTGTTTCTATGCATTTTTTACGACTCGCTTCTCCACCCGGACCTCTGATTTTGCCTGCTTCAACGACGACCTTCGCTTTCGAACCCCGAACCTGATCTCGATAGCTACTACGATGACCATATGGGAACTGAACTTGGACTAATTTTTTTTTGTCGGGATATTGATATTGTGCCTTATTTATCGCCATGAATACAGACACATATCAACGATACAGAGATCCTAAACCGTGTTTTATACCAACGTGCTTCAAGAATGATAAAAAAAACCCGGACTTAATTTTTTTTGCTATAAGAAAAGAGCTGAATGAACGTTGTTGTCAATTGGTTGGCAGGAACTGTCCAAAGCGACCGCTGTATTGCTGTGCGGACCACTTAAACGTAAGATACTTTGTTTTGTTTAATATTCACTATTCAGTAAAAAAATATATTATTTGATAATTAAACAACATGGGAATGGGAGTCATATAATTTAGCTTATTGACATTATTAGTTTCTTTGTTTGGTTGCAAACATTAGAGTACATTAAAAAAAGTAATATAATGCGAGTCTAAAGTGGTGTCATGTGGTACTTAAATACTGCTGTAGTCTGTTGAGTGTTCAAACTCTATATTATACTAATGATGTTGAATGAGATGATGAGGATATATTTTTTAACAATTACAGCTTGAAGAAGATTTGGAGTATTATGAACAATGGATTGCTGGTGTGCAAAAACAAGATTGAAAATGAATGCAACACTGAAGAATTTTTGAAAAAAACCATTGACAATAGTAGTCAATCCGATGAATATTGGAGATGTTAGTCAGCCATCAACTTCAAACGCTTCAGACATTGCTGGCATGGAAATGTCTCACAATGTAAGTATTTCTTACATTATTGTAGACTATTAACCCTTTAGGGCACAGGTCTCAACACCATATAACATCATCTTTTTGTATTTTGTTCTAGTACAGCACGGCTAGCACAAGACGGCACGCGAGCTATATCGCGCGCGAAATATACTATCCGTCTCTTTCCACGTGTACCCACTAGATAGGGTCGGATAGTGTATCTCGCGCGCGGGATAGCTCGCGCACCGTCTTGTGCTAGCCGTGCTGACCTTTTAGGACTATAGATTGGTGATTAGCCTAGAATTGAGGATTTTTTACAGTCTTGCCTGTTAACGCTAAAAAAACGCTAAATATCAACTAGGAATTGTTAAATTTTAGCAAACTCAAGACTGTAAGCCAATGGAAGTGAAAGGGAAAATATAAAAATCATTAGCTTAACAGACATTTAAAAAATTAAATACTCTAGAAAATCAGAAACCGCGGATCAATTTTCAAAAACTTATTTAATACACAAAAACTAAATTACAAATAGATTACTAAGTATCACAATGTAACTGTCTCGAGCTACACCACTAGCTACCACCACGCCCTAATCACCGAACCCGAATGGTCAATGGATGGAGTCTTCGCGACCTCTTCCTCCGCGCAGCTGCCCCCGCGCAGGTCCCGTGCCGTGACGCCTCGGCCCAGGATTGCAGACTTGGCTGTTACACGGCCTCTCCTGACTGCGGAGCGTCCTCGCCCGCCAAATGGTCTGCAGGAAGCCCAGGGTTTGTATAACCTTGACCGTCATCATGTTCATCATCTGTAATTGAGAAACGATCATTTCATATATCTACGCTATGCTATAATAGGTACTATTCAACTTTGTGTCATAATTTCTCGGTGCACTCAAGCAATTATGAACAAAATTGTCAACTCGCGAATATACCTAAGTCCAGCGGACTCTGCCAGCCATATAGCCATGACTGTATATCTAGCCTGAAAGGCTCTGCCAACCTCAAGGTCACACTTATAGCCCAGAAAGGCTCTGCCGGCCAAAAGAAAAAAAAATGGCACACGCTTAAAGTTAGTCATCAATATTATGACTCTGCCAACTTTCAACAGTTGAAAAAAAAAACATACTAGCCGTTAAAAGGCTCTGCCAGTCAAATAATGACTGTGTAGCCATAAGAATGGCTCTGCCAGTCAAATAATGACTGTGTAGCCATAAGAATGGCTCTGCCAGTCAAATAACGACCGTGTAGCCATAAAATGGCTCTGTCAGTTGTAGAACAACTGATAACATGTGAAGTATAACTCACCATTCTCAAAGAATGCTTCACATACGTCCGGCGTCCATTCACCATGCCACGGTACCATGTGTTCCGCAGCTGCTTGAGATCGCTTCCCATAAGATCCCGCCAGAAGTTCCAGCTCATAGCGGTGATGCGGGAGCTGCTTCACCACTCTGTATGGACCTCTCATACCGGAATCAAGCTTACCCGTACTCTGTGAACACTTGTTAACAAAAACAAAATCACCTATAGAGTAACAACGTGGTACTTTTCTTGTTTTGTTAATGTTCTCATCTTGCTGCCTTTGATTTGCTGCTAGCAATATAGAAGCTCTTTGTCGTTTTAATACAACCATAGCTTCTCGGTTTGGATTTCCGTCTTCTAAAGCCACGTCTCTCACCAACGCTCTTATAATTGGAGTCGTTGCTTCAATTCCCACCAAAAGCTGCAATGCTGAAGTTTTTGTAGTAGCATGCTTAGTAATGTTCAGTGTGAGCTGAATCCTCCACAAGCAGTTAGACCATTCGGCGCCTTTGTTGTTGACTTCGATTCGTAGCATGTTTAGAACAGTTCTGCAATATCGTTCAACCTGACCATTTTCGTGGTGCATTTGTGGTGTAACAAAGTGGGTAGCACACCCCAATGAAGTGACCCAGTCTTGAAATCCTACGCTTTCAAACATTCGTCCACGATCTGTGATTATTAAAGAAGGGGCACCGAATAGAGAGATTGCATTTGAAAATACGCGCTTTAATTCCTCTGTGTCTTGTCTATACAGGGAATACAACAAACAGTATTTGGAAAAAGCATCAACTATTATCAAAATGTATTTGAATCCATGAGAATTTGTTAGGGGACCAAGAACATCCATATGTATAGTTGAAAATGGAATTTCAGGCTTTGTCCAAGACTCTATTGGTTGATTAGGTGCTTTTGGAACTTTTTTGTGTTATAAACAAACAACACAGTGAGTTATGTACTTTTTAACAAATTGTCTTAAACTAGGAAACCAAAAATGGCGAAGTATCAGATCAATAGTCTTATCAATCCCAATATGATCATGATCATCATGAAAAACGCGCAATAAACTGAGCCTATGACCTTTAGGAATGAAACATAATCGGCGTGTATTTTCACCCGTAGGACTGTATTTATAATATTTTGACGACCTGTTTAGCCTAGTTGGTAGTGACTCTGCCTCCGAAGCTAGAGGTCCCGGGTTCGTATCCCGGCCAGGGCATTTATTTGTGCATTTTTTCACGGATATTTGTTCTTGGGTCTTGGATGTTTTCTATGTATTTAAGTATGTATTTATCTATATAAGTATGTATATCGTCGTCTAGTACCCATAGTACAAGCTTTGCTTAGTTTGGGACTAGGTCGATTTGTGTAAGATTGTCCCCCAATATTATTTATTATTTATTTTTATTTAATACAACAACCCGTTTCGAACCTCATATCGAGAGGAATCTAATTGACCATCCTTTAACTTTTCGATCAGATCTTGTGTCTCTGTGTCAGCTTTTTGTGCGATTTGAGCCCAATTGTTCGGCCTCCGGATATGACAAACGTTTATTGGGTTCCGACTAAGGAAATCGGCATGTTGCATCATAATGCCTTTTCTATATTCAATTTTGAAGTTAAAATCTTGCAAATAAACCCACCAACGTGCTACTCGAGGTACAAGATCTTTTTTAGTTTCAGTTAGCTTAAGTGAATTACAGGGGTCACTAGTGCACTGACTAGATCGCAAAATGTCCACATCGCATAAGTGCTGCATCGCAAAAGAATTCATCGCAGAAAGCGTAAATCGCTAACTGGATACATCTTAGTATGTCAAAATCGTAAAATGACCACTTCGCGTAGCGGCTACATCGCAAATGTGCTTTGTCGCAGAATATCGGGATTGTCATATGACTACCTCATAATTTAACGAGGTCGCAAAAAGTCAAAATCTCAAAATGCCTTGATCCGCATTATGACGACATCGTATAATGAACAAATTGCTGAAAGTCTAGGTCGAAAAAAGTCTTAGTCGCAAATTTCTACCTAATAATGTACACTCGGTTAGATAAGACTTTAGCAATGTAGTCATTTTGCTATCTAGTCGTGATGCTATCAACAAGGAGTATACACATATGAAGTGTCAAGCTCCGTATAATGAAATGTACCAGTATCCAGACTAACACGTGACGACGTGTTTATTGTTAGATAGTATTTAGTGTAGCTCCATCTGAACTGAACTGCTTAGCCTAGGGCAATCAGTAGATGTTTTAAATAGTTCCGGTAGTTGCCACTAGACTTCAATACCACCGCTTCATTTTATGGAGCTCGATATCTAATATACAGACATAGTGCATAACTATTTTCCCTCATATTTTCACGGAAGTGCACGAACGAGACTTGCTATTTCAATCAACCTCCGTACTTTTTGTACCAAGACTGAACGATATAGCAAGATACGTTCGTACGTTTCCGTGAAAATACGAAGGAAATTCATTTTGCACTACATCTGTATCTCTCCTTGCTACCACGGACCAGTTAGACCGGATATTGTTATAACTAGCCGGATATTGTTATAACTAGTTAAGGTGCGACCACACCGCAGCTTAAAAAACGGTGACGCTACGGAATCGCGGTGATGCGTCGTATGCGTACCGTTTTAGACGCACGCTCCCCACACCGCCGCGATACGCATCACCGCGATTCCGTAGCGTCACCGTTTTTTAAGCTGCGGTGTGGTCGCACCATTATAAGTATTTATAACAGAGGGGACTTACTTCAACTCACCTCTGTTTCCCCTAATAGGTACATTCAACCAATTTGATTTCTAGGCCATTTCCCTGTGAGCACAGTACCCTGTCACAGTAAGAATACTCTGAGACAACTTATGGCCGTCATACTGTTACTGAAACAAGGTACAAAGTGGGTCAGAAATCAAATTAGTTGACGCATTGAGATATTCTGTTCCAAAAAATCAGACACACTGACAGCACTAAAATGATAAACAAGAAACGTCAATTTCAATTTTCTCGTTTCTTAGAACCGAATATAGCTTATTTTTAATGACATAAGAATAAAACTTCGACGCAGTTTTTAACAATAGATATTATTTAATTAAATCCAAATTCAACAAAACCTAATCTTCTGAAAACAAAACAGTTATTTCATACTCCTATAGGCTTACGCATTGTAAAAATTACAGAAGGTTGAGCCTGTACTTCAAAAATGAAATGTTTAATAGAAACTCCAAAGTCGACGTTTTTTTTTGTACGAGTTTTTTTAATTCTCTTGTATACTCTTTATCAAACATTACGTACTTCCTCTTTCTGTTGTCTTTTTTCGTTAACAACCCCTTCACTCTCATGTCTTGGTACTTCGCTTCCTTGTTCAATTTGTGCAAGAAACCAAATAACGTGGTCGTTGAATCCACTCGTACACCGAGACGCCGGTGCCAAGCTTCCATAGCATTGTTAGTCCTGTGCCTTTCTTTACAACACGATATTAATGACGTGTTTTTAAGCCACTGAGGTTCGAAATATTTTGTGAACGCACTCATTCCTGCACAAGTATTCCCATAGTTGGCGATCGAACCCCAGCCGTCCTTAATAAGCGACGATGGTAACAATGGCAAATTACATGCAAGTCGTACAATTCGTTTTCCTTGCTCAGAATTTGTAAACTTCAAATCATCTGCATTAGTCCAGACAGCCTTTGTAAAATGGAAATAGCATCCTGTAACTTTTCCATTTGGGAACACTTTTCGGAACGCATTTATTTGAGCCAATTCGAAGTCGCATTTATAATTAGACATTTCGATTTGTAATAAATCTCGTATCAAGGTAAATAACGCTACGTACGTTTTTTGCATCTTATTTGGGAGTAAAGCGTATAGTATAGGGAAAACGTTCGTATTTCTCTCATCACTCGCCCCATCTACGTGAATCGAAAAGAGCTGGCAGAAAGGGTCGGGCACCGGTTTGAATGTACCATCGCCAAAAAAAACTTTGTTGCGACTACTAGCTGCTTTGGCAAGCAATTTGCATGTGGCAGTGCCAAACAAGAAAATCTTATTATCTGAATCGAACTCGTATTCAGCGAGTAAGAAGCTCAGTCTGAAAATCTTTGGTATCTCAACATCAATACTTTTAGAAAATTTTGCTGCACTTACTTCCAGAAAACGTTTTCGTGTTCTATGCAATGTATCGCGCACTGATTCAAAACATGGCATCATTTCAATCATCTCATCATTTTTAACGTGTTTCAGTATAGTTTTTTCATATATTTTC
The DNA here is from genome assembly GCA_905163555.1 of Notocelia uddmanniana. Lineage (NCBI taxonomy): Eukaryota > Metazoa > Arthropoda > Insecta > Lepidoptera > Tortricidae > Notocelia > Notocelia uddmanniana. The sequence goes on along the minus strand of LR991063.1, from coordinate 23,102,433 downwards.
TTCACTGGTGCCATATTTTCACAAACCCTTATTTTCGCCGCATTTACAACAACGTCTCCTACGGCTTTGTAATGAATTTGCATGCAACTGTGAAGACTTCCTCGGACTATTTCAGTTTTATTGGCATTCAACGTAATTGACGCACTACACTCTCCGCAATTTGCACATCGCCAAAATGATTTTCCCGACATATTATCTTTAACCCAATTGTAGCGGAAACCATCGCATAACACTGCCGGTCTGTTTTTATTATTAGCAATAATTATAATTTCTTTAGTACTCATCATGCATAAGCACAGAAATATGACGATACAACTCGAAAAATCGAATGATGCATCTTTCGATTGTTACATTTCATTTTCAAATTATCAGTGTTTATTTCAAGTGGCCAGACATTTATCATTATCAAGCAGTATGAAGTATGCAATGAGTATGTAACCTACCTATTTAAAAGAAGTACCTTTTGTAGTATCTATGTAAATATCCTTTGTTGGTGCAACCTCTTTGCAACCTCCGTTCAACATAGATAAATTACTGAGAGCTCAGGATTGCATATGAAGTAATACATACACAACACACACACACACATATAATCAAATAATCTTTTTGTATTTTTTATTTGATTTGTTATTTTTAAAGTAGTAACACTACTATTTTTATAAACTGAAATAGATGCCATATACTTCAGAAAAAGTGACCAAGTCCTCCGGTGTCTGAGGTGGGATTCGTCTCCAGCTTTCGCGGCTGACGTGCTAACCTCTACAGGGTGGAAATAGATTTTGGGTCAGTGAGGGCAGCTACCAGATCCCGTATTGCTAGGCGAAAATGGTATAAGGAGACCTTCCTTTGATTTCAAATTAATGAAGATTGGCGTTTAAAGATTTTTGAAAAAACATACAGGATGCGAGAAAATGGTCACTTTTGACAAACTTTTTTTTGATGCCAACCGACTCCATTCCCGTCAAGGATCAAAAGCTTGTATGGGACCAAAAAACAATTTCCGGCTAGAAAAGCCATAAATCGAGAAAAACTTCCCTCATACAATTTGTATGAAAATGAAAAAAAAAAATACATGTATTTTTTATGATGTCAATCGATTCCATTTTTATCCGGTATTAATTGTTTCCTTGGGATCAACTTTCGTTAATGTATAAAAAATACACGTATTATTTTTTTTCGTTTGGTAGCTGCCCTCACTGACCCAAAATCTAATTCCATCCTGTATACCACCCAGTCACGCACGTCGTCCGGTTAGCACGTCAGCCGCGAAAGCTGGAGACATGGGAGTTTTCAAAAAATACTTCAACTGTTCATTCGTCTATCACCAGTCTGTATCTCATGTCATGAACCATGACAGTAACGTGTAATTTTTTTACAGTTGATGTATTTCTGTTGCGGCTATAACATAAGTACTAAAAAACAAAATATAATACTTGGGTATTGTATAATATATATATACTGAGCATGACTGTCCCGACTTTCGACGATGTAGTCATTTTACGACTTAGCTATTTTTATATTTGCACTTTTTTAAACCTTGACCAAGAGCGATGTGTTAATTCTGCCACTTGGACTTTGTGAGAATTGGACTAGACGAGATAAAGGCAATTCACGATTTTGACATTTTAAAACGTCGACTAGTAGCGAAGTGATCATTATGCGACTCAGACATTATACAATGTTGACCAGATGAGATGAAGTCATTTTACGAGTTTGTCATTATTGGATGTGGACTAAGAGTGATGTGGACATTTTGCGATATAGTCAGTGCACTAGTGACCCAATAGTCCGTGACTATTTTAAAATCAATGCCTATAAGATAATGTCGAAAGTGTTGCAATGCCTTTACAATTGCCAAAGTTTCTAACTCGTAGCTGTGATAACGAAATTCAGCTCCTTGAGTAGCCCGACTAAAATATGCAACTACACGTTTTTGTTTCGTTTCATGTTCTTGCATGAGAATAGCACCATATCCAGATGAACTTGCATCTGTATGTAATTCCGTGGGCAATTTAGGATCAAATATGGCAAGAACAGGTTCATTTATGAGACAAGAAATTAAGTAATCTCTAGCTGCTTCTTGTTCACTGCCCCACGAGAAGGGTACTCCTTTTTTTGTTAACATGGCAATGGGAGCCGTTTTAACTGCATAATTTGCAATGTACCGTCTGAAATATCCCGCTAACCCTAAAAATTGTCGCACTTGTTTTACATTAGTTGGTTTTGGTGATTTTACGAGAGCTTCTATCTTTTTAGGGCTCGGCCGTACCTGATTCTGACTAATTAACCTGCCCAAATACTCAACTGTGGTATCAAGGAAATTACATTTTTTTAAATTGATTGAGAAGCCAGCAGTAGCAAGTGTATCCAGCACTTGACGTAGTGTATTTAAACCTTCATCAATAGATTCAGACAATATCAAAACATCGTCAATATAAATCAATACTTTACCGGTTTCCACTAGATTCTGCAATGTTTTAGATATAATTCTTTGATATACAAGTGGAGCATTTGAGAGTCCAAAAGGCATTTTGAGATACTCAAAGTGACCTTCTGGCGTCACAAATGCAGTTTTTCTTATTGATTCTTCATCTTTCATAGGAATTTGATGGAATCCGGTTGCCATATCGAGGCTTGTAAAGTACTTGCTGCTGCCTAGCTTATCAATGTGATCATCTATCAACGGTAAAGGATATCTATGTTTGACTGTGACACGGTTTAAGGCTCGATAATCTACACATAATCTATCCGATCCATTTTTTTTCTTAACAAGAATTACAGGACTGGCATAATCAGATTGCGACTCACGAATTATTCCTTTTTCAAGTAAATCATCAGTTATTTTTCGAACACGGGCTTTTTCATCATCTGAAAGTTTATAAGGACGATAATGTACTGGCACATCACTGGTTACTTTAATCTCCATGCTACCCGTCTTTACGGTTGATGTCGCCGTTCCAGTTACAAAAGAGTCTGAATATTTGTTAATAATGCACATCAATTGTTTCTTGTTCTCGCCTTGTAACGGAGTATTAACATTTTCGGTATTCACCGTGTGCAAATGTTGAACATTTACTAGATTGTCTGTTCTTGTAAGGTACTGCTTGTTATTAGTGCGCACATATGTAACACCCTCTCGATTCAAAACATCAGTACCCACCAAAATAGGAGCATTTATGCATTCAGAAGGCACAACATGCAAATCAACTTCGAGTGAAATGTCTGGAAATTCAATTACTACTGTTATGTAAGAAGTACTTTCAATTTCCTGACTACCTATGCCACGCATAAGACGATAACAAGGGATCCTATTATTATTTAAATGCTTCAAAACTGACTCTGAAATTAAAGAAATATCTGAGCCACTGTCTATGAGTACATCTTACTGGCATATTGCCAATTACTGCAGGTATTACATTACTCTGTGTATACTCATCAATTTTTTTGCAAAAATTTACGTTATTGGTAGTCTGCCGGTTTGCCTCTGATTTCTGTTTCAAGAAACATTTTTCCACTACATGACCTGGTTTTTTGCAAAATGTACAAACTTTTGGCTTTATCTCAGATGTTACGTTTGAAGTTGAAGGTTCAACTTTCATCTTTTTTGGACAATTTATTCTCTTATGGCCAATACCGTTACATGAGTGACATCTAATATCCACCTTGGTAAATTTATGTGACTTGCGATTTTGATTGGCACTGTCATTAAAACTCCGAAAATTTTGGTTACTAGTGCTTTCGATTTTTGGTTTTTGGTAAACAGACAAAAATTCTACTATCTGCTTGGGCTCTAACTTAGCATTCATTGCTGCCGCTTTAACCTGTGGATCAGCAATTCCACGAATAACGATCGCGCTTTTTAAATCGTCGGGAAGACTTTTAACAATGTTTAAGCGTAATAACGATTGGCGTGCATATTCAGCATAAGTTGTAAATTTTTTTGAGTCGCTACACATTACATCAAATAAAATACTTGCGACGTCAATGTTACGTGGACAAAGAGAACGAAATTCTGATTTGAAATTCGTCCAAGTGCGATCATTGGACACCCAATTATGCAGCCAGGTTCGTGCATCGCCACGTAAACAATTACCGACTCGAGAAAGACACTCATTATCATCCCAGTTGTTTAATTTACGACCTTGGTCGACTTCTGCGCACCAAGCGTCAAAATCATGTACTGAAGGGTCAAAGCATGAGATGAAAAACTTCGAAGATGACTTTGTTTGAACCAGGGATGATAATGCGTTGGCTATCTTGTTAGCTATATCGTCACTATCACTTTTATCCGGCTTTGTACACGCGTCCGTGTGTGTGCATTGTAACTGGCAGTCAGTCACACCGTCGCGATCGGCATGATTATCATCAAAAATTGGTAACGCATTCGGTTGCGTACTCGGTCCCGGTACCGGCGGCGTAACACACTCGCGCGATGGACGTGGTGGTATATCCGAAGAGGAAGTAGATAGTCGACCTTCGATTGCTTCTAGACGTCCTAAAATCGTGTCGTATAAACGGGTACGACGATTATTCCGATGCCCATACGAACTTTCACGACGTCGCGAATCGCTATCACTTTCATGACGTTTACGATTACGACTACGAGAACGACTGCTAGAGTGAATTCTACTATAACTACGTCGAGATTCCTTTCGTCCGTGACGTCTGACATTTTTAACGAACGTTGTATAACGGTGTAACAAAATAGAATTCACTTAAAGTTTACAATGTATCCACAAAGAATGTGTAAGTATGTTACTAGCCCAAAGGAGCCCCGACCCCAAAACAATGGTCCAATGTTTCGAACAACAAACTTAACAAAGTAACAGCTCTAATGTAAACAAAACTGGAGACGCTGCGCCGGCTCGCCCGATCTAATAATAACCTACTTCTTAAAGTTAAGTTTAAACTTTTAAAAGTTACTTTTATAAATCTATACACGAACGAGAACTATTTAAGTATTTAGCACACACTAACGGAACGCACTTTGCATAAACCAATAATGTCACCTTTTTTTTACTACTTTTCTTAGAAAACAACTAACAACTATAAATTTTCGCCAAAAAAAAAATGCACTTTTTTTATACGTCACGAGCGGAAAAGACGCGTAGTAATTAATATCTCACTTCTGATCTAGAAAATCAGAAACCGCGAATCAATTTTCAAAAACTTATTTAATACACAAAAACTAAATTACAAATAGATTACTAAGTATCACAATGTAACTGTCCCGAGCTACACCACTAGCTACCACCACGCCCTAATCACCGAACCCGAATGGTCAATGGATGGAGTCTTCGCGACCTCTTCCTCCGCGCAGCTGCCCCCGCGCAGGTCCCGTGCCGTGACGCCTCGGCCCAGGATTGCAGACTTGGCTGTTACAATACAATGCATTTTTTTGCGGAATCCTTAAGAACTGGCGAATTTTTTTACTTTCTTTCGAACGCCTGCCATTAGTGTAGTTATTGACGTGTTAGTGAACTGACGAGCGGCTGCGTTCCATATTCTTTTGAAGTCAGCATCACTGTCCGCTACTGCACCTTTCTTGAGCAGGTATCGCTTGATGTTCGCCCAATACCTTTCTATCGGGCGAAGTTCTGGGCAATTTGGCGGGTTCATGTTTTTCGCCACATAAATAACATTCTGATTATCAAGCAAATTTAAGGTTGTTTGAGCGTAATGAGCTGAAGCTAAATCAGGCCAAAATATAGGGGGACGTTCATGTTTCCTATATAAGGGTAAAATTCGCTTCATAATACACTCCTGTCGGTAGACATCTCCGTTGATTGTGCCAGTAGTAAAAAAGCTCGAACTCTTCAGCCCGCATGAGCAAATAGCTTGCCATACCAGGATTTTGGGGGCGAATTTTTCAAAAGCGATAGACTTATGCTCTTCCGATACATCCTGGCCAGCCACACACGTATAAAATTGAGGCCCCGGTAAAGTTCTCATGTCTTTTTTTACATATGTTTCGTCATCCATTAAAATGCATCGGTCGCGATTTTGATTGAGAAACTTGCTCAAAATTTTGGCACGACATTTTGCTCTTTCGATCTGAGCAGGGGTTTTTTTCGGGATTTTTTGTTTCTTTCTGGTCACAAGATTATTTCTCTTCTTAGCGTTTTGTACATTTCCAACCGATGTCTTTACCTTTTTGGCGATATCTCGAACAGAGGCCGATGGATTATGGCGGAACGAGGAAGCTATTGCGGCATCCAATTTAGGCTTCACGCAGCCTTTTTTTCGACCGCGACCTGGTAGATCATGTAGAATATGAAATTGCCCAAATTTATTGATCACTTTTCGCACACCATCCTTAGATATTTTATATCGTTTTGCTAATTGTCGTATCGAGACACCCTTTTCGCTGCAATAGGCGACAATAATTAATTTACGAATATTTTCATTTATTCTCGGCATTTTGATTCTATTTACTCAATGACATCTATTTTATACTTTTTTTAAACTTGATTATATATTTTTTCGAATGTCACGTACCAGCATTGCACAAAGTTTCTATATTCCTGTGAAGACTTAGTTCTAGGTGGCTACTTTATTACGTGAACAAGCCTTAATCCTTTTATACTCAAAACTGATCACAGACCGTTTCAATATTCAATATGGAATATCGGTCATATCGGCCTTGCGTCTTCAGCGATACGCCATCATATTATCTGCGTATAGGTATAAAGTCCAATACGTTTCCAGTGGTAATAACCTGGTAGCAGATTATTTTTCCCGAGCGCCTGTGCCGAGCACGTCAAGCGATAGTGATATGGAGTTCGATACACTTTGTGCGATGAATTTCTTAGATTCTGTTTCATCAGCAGTCACCTCGGACGACATTAAAAAGGCCACCGAAAGCGATAAAACGCTCCAAACGGTAATCAAATATATGCATCGAGGTTGGCCGCGTAAAGTAAATTGTAAATCGGTTGAAACTTATTTTAATTGCCGACCCGACCTACAACTTGAAAATGGATCTCTATTACGAGGCCACAAGGTCGTAATTCCATTGTCGCTCAGGCAACGCATGTTAAGCGAACTTCATAGCACGCACTTAGGTATAGTTAAAATGAAGTCTATCGCGCGCAGTAGGATGTGGTGGCCGGGCATCGATTGCGATATCGAGCGATGTGCAGGGCGCTGCGGAGGGCGCCGCCAGCGCCCGGCCCCTGGCACCGCGTACACATCGACTATATGTCAATAGGGCAAAGGCAGTGGCGGTACGGTCTTAAAAGCCCAAAAGCCTGGCTTGCGTTACTAAAATTAGCAAAAACCAAGTATATGTACGACTAAATTTCTTTTTCCATTTCAAACTAACTTAAAATCCGCGCGGCGGTGCCTGATCTGTATATTCTATTCATCTTGGTCGGGGTAGTAGTACAAAATTCGACCGTAGCAAGTAAGTGGCGCTACTGCCGCGCGAAATGAGCGGTCTACGATAGAGTTGAGACACGGGCTAGTCATCTCGCTCGCACGCGCGGGCTTAATGCTGATATCTTTTTTCTCTTTCTAATCTATGAAAACTGCTACAAAACGAGAGATACGTATCTATAGCTAGATCTAGCAAATAGTTTGTGACTAGAAGCCCGGCTTTCGACGTGAAGTTATCAACAGATGTTAGTCAAATGCGAATTTCGCGCGTGCGTATTCATGACTGTATGGATTATCATGCTAACTTCATTGATTACAATTATGTACATTACTTGAAACTGAACAATTTGTTTGTGCGGATAGTGTTATGTATTAAAAAGTTTGTTAAAGTGGAAAGTAACGATGGATGAAGTCGTTCCGTGTGACGATTTAAAATGTGTACAAGTTATCGGCGCAGAAAAGGTAGGCACGTTAAACTTTGCACAAAAAAGCAACTTATTTTTTCACCGAAACCTACGCCTGACTTGAGTATTTCTCAGATAAGCAAGTCACATAAACGACAATTTCAAAGATCGATGCGATTGCTGATATGTTTGTACAATTTTATCTAGTAATAGCACGCCTTCAGTGTGTTGTTGGTCTGTCCTGTCTACGCCACACCAGTTAGTGATAATGAAGAGTGAGATTTAATAGTATGTTAATATGGCAAGGTATCAAGGTAGATAGATTTAGTGATATTGTGTGTGAAAAAAATACAAAAATGTATCCCTCGGCTTGCCCTTCTCTGCAACCCTAGGCACGCCACTGGGCAAAGGGTATATTTGATTGTGGTAGATTCCTTCAGTAAATGGGTGGAATGCCTAAACATGCAAAATGGTACTAGCACACAATCACTAATATCTAAATTGAAGTATTTGTTTTCAATATTTGGTATACCGAAACTTTTAGTTTCTGACAACGATGTTAAATTACATTGCGTCCAGTTTAGTTTATTTTGTTCAAAAAATGGTTTTAAGTATATGAATTCACCAGTGCATCATGTATTTTTACGATTTACGTGGGCATTGACGCTGTTAGCCCTCTGTCGGCATGTTGTGTGAAAATGTTACGAAATTTACGTGGGCATCAAGCTGTTGGCCCACTGTTGGCATGTTGTGTGGAGATCTTACTAAATTTACGTGAGCATTGCCGCTGTTGGCCCTCTGTTGGCATGTTGTGTGGAAATGTTACAAAATTTACGTGGGCATTCACGCTGTTGGCCCACTGTTGGCATGTTGTGTGGAAATGTAACGTAGTCTTCCTACGTGGGTGTTTGCGGTGTTGGCCCTCTGTTGGCATGTTGTGTGGAAATGTAACGTAGTCTTCCTACGTGGGTGTTTGCGGTGTTGGCCCTCTGTTGGCATGTTGTGTGGAAATGTTACGAAATTTAAGTGGGGAATCACGCTGTTGGCCCCTTGTTGGCATGTTGTGTGAAAATGTTACGAAATTTACGTGGGCATTCACGCTGTTGGCCCTCTGTTGGCATGTTGTGTGGAAATGTTCCAAAATTTACGTGGGGATTCACGCTGTTGGCCCACTGTGGGCATGTTGTGTGGAGATCTTACGAAATTTACGTGGGCATTGACGCTGCTGGCCCTCTGTCGGCATGTTGTGTGAAAATTTTACGAAATTTACGTGGGCATCAAGCTGTTGGCCCACTGTTGGCATGTTGTGTGGAGATCTTACTAAATTTACGTGAGCATTGACGCTGTTGGTCCTCTGTCGGCATGTTGTGTGAAAATGTTACGAAATTTACGTCGGCATTCACGCTGTTGGCCCTCTGTTGGCATGTTGTGTGGAAATGTTACAAAATTTACGTGGGCATTCACGCTGTTGGCCCACTGTTGGCATGTTGTGTGGAAATGTAACGTTGTCTTCCTACAGTTAGCCCACAGTTGGGCCTTCGTTGGTAGAAACCATACCATCTCCCAACCTTTTCCCAACTGTAGGGAAATCGTGGCCACTATTCCCCATCGCAAATTGTTACTAGGGGGGCGGCCGCAGCTTTTGATATTTTTTAATATTTTTGTACATATTCATCACATACTATAAAATTCTTTTAATGTTTGTTTTTGTGTTAGGTAGTTTAAATAATAATAAGGTGTCAGAATGTTTCTCAACGTCCTTTATCATATAACAGGTATTTGAGTTCATTTGTCCGGCAAGCTCCACTTATGACTATGATCTGGATTACCTTAAAAATAAACAAAGAATAAGATTCGTACTACATATGTACCACATCAGCTGTTAAGACTTAAGGCCTTCTACCTGTATTGTATACACTTAGTTGTTTTAAGAAAAGTAAAATTTAACTTACTTTTGCTGCTAGTATTCTAAGTCTGGAGCAGAAGCATTTAAAAAAACGATATCTGCGGCTGTGAATTTTTCTCATTTCTTTGCTCTCTAACCGGTAGCGGTTTATGTATATTTATTTCTACAAATAACAGATGTCCACAGAATTACACTTAACGAAGGCATAAAAGCTAGCTCTCATTTTTAATAACTGTATAGACTATGGCATTTTTCCAGACTTAATGAAATGTAGTACAGTAGTTCCAATTTTCAAATCAGGTCATAGAGATAATCCTTCTGATTATCGTCCAGTTTCTATCCTACCTGCGTTTAGCAAAATATTCGAAGAAATAATGCTTACGCAATTGGTTTCTCACTTTCATTCTTACAATATTTTGCACGCACAGCAGTTCGGCTTCACGAAGGGTAGGTCAACTACTGATGCAGGTGCAAGTTTATTAAAATTTATTTTGCAGTCTTGGGAAGAGTCGCACGACGCCATCGGAGTGTTCTGTGACCTTTCCAAGGCTTTTGATTGTGTAGATCATGGTACTTTAATTTGTAAACTTAAGTTTTATGGCATCAGAGGGCATGCATTAGATCTCATGAACTCATATTTAACACAGAGAAATCAAAAGGTAGCGATAAATAAAGCCATTTCGTCAGACAGTGGCAGAGATGGGAGTACCTCAGGGGTCTATTCCAGGTCCGTTCCTGTTCCTTGTTTATGTAAATGATCTGCCATATATGGTAAGCCGAAGATCAGGCATTGTAATGTTCGCAGACGACACCTAATTACTGTTCAAGGTAAATAGGAGAGATACTGAACTCATTGAACCAAATAATACCCTCTCCATGATATCTGACTGGTTTGCTGCCAATAACTTAGTATTGAACCCGAAAAAAACGAAATGTATGAAATTCTCTCTAGAGAACTCATCAAACAGAAACTTAGATACAAATATTAAACTTAATGGTCAAACATTATAATTTGTTACTTCTACTGTATTCTTCGGTATAACATTGGACTCAAAATTGCAGTGGGGTTCCCATATAAAAGCGATAGGCAGTAGGTTGAGCTCTGCTGCAATTGCAGTCAGGAGAATAAGGCAGCTTACCAATGTGGCAACGACACGGTTAGTTTACTTTGCTTATTTTAATAGTATAATTACTTATGGTCTTATCTTATCAGCTGCAGATATTGAAACTGTTTTTATTTTGCAAAAAAGGGCTATCCGAGCAATTTATAACTTGGAGTCGCGTGACTCATTAAGAGAAATTTTCAAAGAAATAGATATTCTAACCCTGCCGTCCCTATACATATTTGAAATAATAATGTATGTTAGGAAGAATTTGGGCAATTTTCCAACGAACGCTGATAAACCAATAGCCACGAGAAATACTGGGAATCTCAAAATAACCTTCTATAGACTAGTAAAGGCGAAAAAGTCGTTCTTGGGAAATTGTATCAAATTCTACAATAAAATTCCTAAACACATTACTGAACTGAGCAATTCTAAATTCAAAATTCTCAGAATTTTCATAAGTAATTTGATTTCAGATGATTTGACCAAAGCTAGAGAAAAAGCCAAAAATGCAGAAATTTATTCTGAAGTTAACAGTGACAGTATTGAAACTTGTGGAAGAAGACGCGAAGTTACCAGAAAAATATACGACAGTGATGCAAGTGGTGATAAATCAGATGATAATAATATATTTTTTTTATCCAACACCACCTACTTCGCAAGTAGAAAACAGATCAAATTCTAATGAGGCGCTTCGCATTTGTAAATCTCAAAAGCAAGTTTCTAAGACAACATTTCAGCCATTATCTAAATCTGGCACTTCGATAGACAGCAATTGTGTAATTGATAATATTCAAAAGGAAGTTTCTGCAGTTGGTCTATCTACAGCATGTAATACCACAGATGGCGATAATTATGATAAATGACAAAAACAAGTTGCCACAACTTCCTCGCCTACTCGAGTCACTGAAGCATCTTTGACCTTAGGTTTTTTAGTTTCATACTATTGGTACAATTACTAATATAAAAAGTTATTTACATTACTTTTGTCTTTGTTAAGTTATTAACCAATTTTTTTTATTGTAACCAGAACTTAATCTCTATGATAATAAAATACTGGGCGCGTAAATACACATAAGTATGTGACTTTTCAGGCAAAAGGTACCACATTGTTGTTTGTCAATAAGGTTGATTTCTAATTGCATTATTATGGCAGCGACAGGCTTATTGACAGACAACAATAAGTACCCTTTTATTTGAAAATGACATACACATGCGATGAACGTAATTTATAATGAAGTCTTGTAGTAAATCTAATCTAAATCATATAAATAATAATTTCTGCATTCCTTATGTACAGTATAATTTTCAGATTCACTTAATGATGTTACTCTAACACCATTCCTAAAGGAACTGGGTCCAAGCAGCCATGGTTTAGGTAAGAACAAAGTTCTCAATTCTAGCATTCATAATATGTGACGTTTTCAGGCAAAAGGTCGTTATTGAATAGGAGTAAGTTAAGAGAGAGTGAGTTGGGAGGAGGAGTTGTTAAGATTATTGTCGGTTGTCAATAAGGCTGATTTCTAATTGCATCATTATGGCAGCGACAGCCTTATTGACAACTGACAATGACACATATGTCAGTAATAATTGACAGGATTTTCGCCAAGCGGCTAGAAGTTTATTTGATAAAAAGGCATCAATGCCAGAATGTGCCTAAAATTCATACTCCACTTCATTTTTACATCTATTTATTTATTTCAGATGAGATTGCAAAACACTTAGCTCGTATTGAAACAGATATAAAAGAGATACAAATTTCTCAACATGAAATTCTAACAAGATTACAATCAAATAATCCTACAACATCACATCTCCCATCTGGCATAACATTACTTACCAATTATCTTTGCAAGGTAAGTAAGTAAGGCAGGATTATCCAACGCAGGGGTTGAATAATCCTGCCATAACCTTCTGTGTCCCTACTAAATAGTATTTTTCTCTTCTTCGGTGTCGCGGTAAAATTAAGCAATGCTTTAGAGTACCTAACCTCTTTCCACGAGCGAAGACCAAACCCTCTCTGATACTGCACCTTTAGCTTTTTTTGTTAACATCGGTCTGTATTTTTCCCAGAATAATGGTTTTTGAACAGGGATTCGTCAAAAATGCTTTTTACGACGATGCTACCAGCTGCAAAGGCGGCGGCGCAAGCGGCTGTGCTAGTGACGGTGGTGTAAAATACTAGCCGCTTACTTGTTGAATATATTGCGATAGGTATCCTACCTGATTAACTAAGGCATCGATACGCAGGTCTGCATCTCTGGATTGCCTTTTGTGAGATGGTCTCTCCGATTCCGAGTCGGAAGACAAGCCCGATGCAGACGAGTCTGGGGAAGCGCCAGGTTCGGCGCTTTCCAGTTGATTCACCACCCGATCTGGTTCCGCGCTACTCATTTTCACCTTAGAAACTCACTTTGTAGACGAATTACACGTAAATTTTACTTAAATTATCACTTATTTGAACTACGACAAATATTATGTCGGCGAGTAACACACGCAATGAATGACAAGGCGGTATGGGTTCTCTCCTCGTCGACAGGCAACGACACGTTCAGGAACTAGAGATTCGTTCAGGAATCGTAAGTATTAGTATGACAACAGATGAGTTGACACATTGCTTCTTCATAATGAATGCGAAAAAGAAGAGAACCATTTACCACTATTCTAACGAAATGCAGAATCTCAAGAGTGGCGCTCGCCAAGAAGTTCGCAGCTGAACAACAGGTAAGGCAGGTCACCATATCATAATTTTCTTTCATACGTTGAGTGACCCCCGGGTATATGCTGGCCAAGAGCAATCCCATTTTTAATAAAAAAAGACCTATAGACCCCATCTTCGGCCTACGGTCTTCTGCCGCTGGTCCTTCACCTTCCGCGCTTACGGTAAAAAGCAAGATTAGTAATGAAATTTGACAAATATTGGGTGGTAAGGTACTGGTATGTCAATAAGTTCGTTCTACAAATTATGTTTATTTACTAAAAACTAATTTTATATTAAGCAGTAAGGCCGCTACCTAATTATAATTACAAAAAAAGGGAAAATTTAAAAAAAATAGTGCTCCGTGCAGGCCAATCGCTCTAGCCACTGAGGTATCAGAACAATCAAGCTCATCAGGCACGAAATCCTTCACTAGGTATTCCCTTTTACAACAGCAGATTCGCAAGTTCGAATCCTACTCGGAGCACTACATTTTGCATTTTTTCCTTGAATTCTAAATTACTAAGTTGGTACGCCTATCATATTCCAGCAGGAGAGTCGGAGTCTTCTTAATTCATCAAGTTGTTTTGCTGTATTTCGCTTGCGCTAATCCAACGTAAAATTTTACATGACCACATGTCTAAAAATGAGCGGTAAAGCTAGGAAGTTACCCTTCGCTCAGATCTCATGGTATATAGTGTAAAAACCTTTAATAATCTTTAAGAATAAGCGAAAGAGTATAATTGGATTAAAATTAATAAATTTTGTTGTTGTGTAATAAACCTATCAAGTTATTTATACTTGTTGGCGCGATTACCTGGTGCATATACTATAAATCCTCGGTAATTGCTGTCACTCCAAGCGTGGAAGAACAACACCCAAAGTTTATTCACTAATGTTTAGCTTAGCCTGAGGCAAACTTCATAAAATACTTTTAAACCCAATCTAGAAATATTACATGTGCATATGTATTGAAATAATCAGCAATTTTTTTCGCGTATTATAAACGCGTAGTTACCAGACCTTCGTCCGTTTGGTGCAAAATCCTCAAAAGCATGATCACGGTCGGGTTCTGTTGGATTACTGGTATGTTCTGTTTTGCGCGATGTGCAAAACGCATGACATTTGTCAACTTTTCTAAAAATTTTTTTTTCGTTTCCTTTGGCCTCAGGAATACATATGAATTTTCATTCGACATTTTCAACTACGCGCCTAGCGCGCCCAAAGGTAGAGTTAAACTTTTATTTTCTTGCGTCATATCTCGCTGATTGTGCAGGATAGGCCGCATCATATTAAGGTAAACTGCGAAGTCCTTTTAACACATATGGAATTGCTGCAATGGCCTACTAACAGGCATATTAAAAGAGGTCTTCAAATATGCCACCATTGCTATTTATTCCGTACCCGGCCACGTCGATGCAGAGGAATTAATAATCCGAGCCAACAATTGCCGTTAAGACAATAGAAAATTTTGTAGGAAGGTAAAATAGGTGGCTCCTGTTTTTTAAATACAGCATGTCTTCCATCTGTCTTCTTGGTGTCACACGCAGGCCGGCGTTCCGCAAGGCGGCGTGCTGTCTCCCTTGTTATTTTCCATGTTTATTAATTCAATTACAAATAATCTCTCTTCTCACTATCACCTTTATGCCGATGATCTTCAAATTTATTCGCAGGGTACTCTTAATGATCTTCCATCTGTCATCAATGCTGTAAACAATGACCTGGCGCGTATCCTAAATTGGAGTCGTGGTTTTGGACTCACGGTTAACCCCTCTAAAACCCAGGCGATTATAATTGGGAGCTCAAAATTTATTTCTAGAATCGATTTTAATGGCATTTTACCGATTTACTTCGATAACGTCTTGATTCCTTATTCAACGCAAGTTAAAAATCTAGGTATCATTATGGATAGGACCTTATCTTGGGTACCCCAAGTAAACGAGGTCAGCAGGAAGATGTTTTCAGCTGTAGCTTCTCTCAGAAGGCTACGTAATTTCCTGCCCATTGCCACTAGAATTGCGCTTACTCAAACACTCCTCCTCCCTATCTTAGATTATGCTGATGTTTCGTATATTGACCTCAACGAGGAGCAACTTAATAAGCTTGAGCGCCTTCAAAATGTCTGCATTCGGTTCATATTTGGGTTACGCAAATATGACCATGTTTCCCATTTCCGTTGTCAGCTTAAGTGGCTCCCTATCCGTTTTCGTCGTAACTCTCACATCCTTTCTCTTTTGTATTCTACTCTCTTTAACCCCACAACTCCATGCTATCTCAAAGAGCGTTTTAGTTACCTTCTTTCTGCTAGGTCCTCGCGAAATTTGCTCCTTACTTTTCCGTCCTCCTCATCTAAATTTTATACTTCCTCCTTCACTTTCCAAGCTATTCGGCTTTGGAATTATTTGTCTCCTGATTTAAGGCGTGCTAAATCTCTTGCTGTCTTCAAAAAACAACTTAAGGATTATTATTTGTCACTCCCATGACCCATGACACTTCAGGCTCAGCTCCTTTTAGACTTTGTGGCTAACTATATATATATGTATGTATGTATATATATATATATATATATATATATATATTTATATATGTATATTATTATAAATATAGTATAAAACTGTTGTAATTATTAGTAGGTTTCATAAATTGTTTCTGCACCACCTACTGCGAATTGTAATTATTTGCTTTGATTTCCGCTACCCAAAGGTTGTCTGGAAGAGATCGCTCTTTAGCGATAAGACCGCCTTTTGTTTGCCTCTACTTATTGTTATTACGTACTGTACTGTGTCCTTTAATTGAGGTGTGCAATAAAGAGTATTGTATTGTATTGTATTGTATTGTCTTCCATCTGTGCTTCCGCAGTAGTTAAGGAATTGGCATTTTTCTTGAAAACCATATATTTACTAACGCTTCTCAGTCTTCTTAAGTGGATTCCCGCATGCATGTAGTAGGTAGCATCCGTTTCTAAATAGCTCCACAAATCCGTAGAAACCCCCATACGATAACTATGGCCTATATGGTGCCAAAGCTGTCTCCGGTTGCCAGGTATTTAGATTAGAACAATATTTTATTAAGAACTTAAGAGATCCTTACAGTAAACAAGTGAATGTGTTAGATCTTGTAGTAAACAGGACGTAGAAGACACTAATGTCTTCTACGTCCTCATTTGGAATTTGCCGAGACAACACACACAAATGCACAACCAATTTGCAAAATGCCGATGAACCTGATGGTTCTTCCCAATCCACTGTACAAAAAAAACGACGACTAGTGTGACCGATGGAAGCAAACTCGCCTGCGTGCTATCACCCTCTAATGAGGAATAGCATAGTTTCCGGACCGAGAGTGACTAATGTGCCCACGCGGTTCGTCCACTCTGCGCTAGAGTGCGCCCCATCTCTTTACCCGTTTTATATGGAGATCTGTGAGGTATTCCTCCTCAACGCTAGAGGGCGACCGGATTTTAGAACTTTCTTGTATCTATTAAAGTTCAAGAACCCGGAAGTCACTAGCGTTTCCGCCCAGTAGCGGTGAGTAGACGAAAACTTATCAGTTTCTTTACTTCGAGTAGTATCTGCGTCCCTTTTGTATTGGCAACGTCGTCACGGTCGGTTCGGTCAGTGTAACGCCAAGCTTTTCATAATACTTTTGTCTGTTTATACGGTTTATACTAAGTTTGTGCCAGTGTCAGTATCTTTATCACCTTGTGTGTTAATCATTATAGTTAATAATCTAAAGTATTGTTTTTGTTACCATCTACTTCCCGTGTGTCCGCTGTCCTCAACATTGGTCCATTCGAGTCGGAGTCTCGCGTCAGCACTGCTAGAGGTAGCACGCGGAGGTAGCCCCGCTGCAAACAGGTATTATTCTGATTTACCTAATTTTAATGGGGCAGTAAGTGAGTGGTTACACTTTAAGTCAGCCTATGAAGAGTCAGCTTCCGCATTTTCGCCTGGGGAAAATCTGGCGAGACTGCGAAAGAGCCTTAAGGGTCCACCAATGGAGGCTGTGAGGTGTCTCTTCCTGGGATCACCACCAGATGTGATTATAAAAAAACTGGAGTGCAGGTTTGGTCGCCCAAATGCACTAATTATGCACGAACTGGAAAAGTTAAGGCATTTACCCAAACTGACTGACAATCCTAAGGATGTTTGCACATTTGCATCTTAAGTGGGTAACATCATTACCACAGTTCAAGCATTACATAAACCTGAGTACACAGCCCCGAGATGATCAATGCAGTAACTGACAAATTGACTACTATCATTCGGAACAAGTGGTATGAATATGAGTATAAATCGACTGACGGAGAGCCTACCAGTCTTAGGGAGGTTTCTCGATAGTGAAACGGAGCTTAATGCCCGACATGCTAAAGCAGAGGTAGTAGAGGAACCTCAACGCCGGGCCTCTGACAATAGATCATTCAGAAACTTTAATACTGTAGGAAATAAAGTACCATGCAGAGTATGTGGTGGTTCTTGCACTAATGCATCTGTCTGTACTAGGTTTAAAAACATGTCTACCTCAGAAAGTTGGGAGACTGCCCGCTCTAATAAACTATGTATCAGGTGTCTACAGAAGAGAGCTTGGAAACAGATGCAAAAGCAAGCAGTGTGAAGTAGAAGGCTGCGAATACTTCCACCACAAGCTCCTGCATGGTGCCAACGGCTGGTCGAGACCAGAAGCCAGGGGAAAAGGCGGAGTCAGCGTACACTCGCGCGCAGTGGACAACAGCCAGACAGAAGCCAGCCTGCCTCGGCAGTGCAATACATCCCAACAGGAAACTGCATCCAACCAGAGCGTCACATCTCATCCGAACGCCACGCCATGCTGTCATCGTGATGCCCACTCCGTGGTCGCCTCGACGTGGGCGCCGCGGGCGCACACACGCACTCTACTCAAAGTCATACCGGTTGTAGTATCAGGACCACAGGGTGAGATAAACACCTTTGCTCTTTTAGATGACGGTTCAACTGTGACGTTGATGACGACAGAGACAGCGCAGCATTTCGACGGTCCCAATTAAAAGAGTCGGATCTACAAAATCGCTATTTTCGTTTTATTGCGTCAATGCCATTAGGAAACCCTATATTTTATTATTACATTCTCAGTTTTTAATTTTTTCAAATATTTTCCGAGATTTCCACTTTAAAAATGTCGGATCTTTTAAAGTGTCCTATTAATATCGTCGGATGATACGATACGACTGTGTTAAAGGGACGCAGGGAGGAACGACGCGGTCGGTAGTACCAGTACCTACCATGTTGTACGGACAGACGATCGTTTCGCGCGCTGTTCATAAAATATGTAGTTTGTTGATACGGTACACTCATTATATATTTCTGAATATATAAGTAACACGATTTATATGTCCCTGCAACAATGTCGGATGTGGTAGTTCCGACAGTTTTATATGGGTATACCTTGACTAATAGTGTCTTAAGTAACACATCCGACATTTTTTTACGGGTATAAAGTATCTTCTTATGTCGTAAGTAATACATCCGACATTTTTATATGGAAACTAAATAACTGATTATGTCGTAAGTAACACATACGACATTTTTATATGGGAACCAAATAACAACAGATGTCGTAAGTAACACTTCCGAGAGTTCTGTATGGACACAAATGTCTGTTCGAGCACCTGCAATTAACGACTGACCAGGTCCTCGATCAGTACCCCTCCGCGGAGCTGGTGATCTTAGGAGAATTTAACGCACACCATGTTGAGTGACGCAGTTTTCGATCCACCGACTACGTGGGTAGGTCTGCTCACGAATTTTCTCTGGCTGATGGACTGTCGCAACCGGTACGTTCTCCCACGAGAATACCAGATATCAAGGGCCATACCAGCTCTCTACTAGACCTGCTGACCTTACATCCGGACGGGTATTCCATCTCAGTAAAAGCATCACTCGGCTCGTCCGATCACTGCCTCGTCCGGACACAGACACTATGCGTGGACCGGAACCGCCATGGCCAACTGCCCTAAGGCGCATATTACAGTATACTGCCCCAGTTCAGCAGACTGGGATGAACTGCGTAAACGCTGCGCTAATATTGTACGCCATACAATCGCTGATTGTGACGATCGAATATTGATTATTGTTACGTTTTTATGTACGCACTTTCATATCATTTGTAAATTTTACGCATCGTACTTACCTGTGGAGGCAGCTTTGTTTCACATCAAAAGAACCAGACTCATGTGAAACTGCTGTCGCTCAGACGATCCTGGCGGGTATGGAATGTTTTATTTCCAAGTGCGGCAAATAAGCAAATAAGCGATCTTGGTTCAACTGGCCTCATAAGTATACCAGAGCACGTACGCTAGCCGCATACAGGGCATGAACTAAAGCCGAAGCTATTAAGGATCCAAACGTATTTCATGTGAAACGCAAATTAAACGCTGCCTCGAGGTTTAAGAAATTCAATTCATCGGCAGAATTGGTGAGAAGCTTACTGGATATCCATCCGGATGTCGCGGTTTTTGGCCGCTCGTCAGAGCTGCCGCGGGAAATTTTTGTCTATCGTTCTTTACCATCACTACGCTGGAGACCAACAGCTGGAGACCTAGCCCGCAGCACAAATGAGAAAGCCGATCCATTGGGTACCCTCTTTACCTCGAACTCTACTTTGAACGACGACAGCAGGGCCGTACCTTCAGCTATCCCTCGGTGTGGGTATCCCATGGTAGAAATTAGTTTTTCGCAGAGGAATGTGCTGCCTGAGGGTCTGAGGGAGCTGGTATTGCTAAACGTCCACAAAAAGCAAGTTCCATTTTCGTGGAAGACTGCTCTTGTACACCCATTCCTTAAAAAGGGCGATAGATCTGACCCATCGAATTACAGGCCTATCGCTATTACCTACCTTCCTTCCCTCCAAAAGGATGGAGTCATGTCAACAACACAAAGCTACTAAGATACCAAGCTAGCATGCAAAAATTTAGGTGAACGAACCTAGCTTTTTGGATGATAGAGCAAAGTGGTACTTCCTGGGAGGGAAACTTATAAATAAATATGTAATGGAAGTCAACAGTCACAACGTCGTGGGAACGATATGTGATGATATTGAGTATTGCTGTCACCTGAATACCAGCTGTTTGTAAATGTTTCATTAGTGTGAGGTGAGGTGTACAATAACGAGTATTTCAATTGTATTCTACTATTGTATTGTACCCGGAAAATGGTCTACTTTCCAGAAGACTGGTACTGCTTAGTTCATTGAAAAAAAGCAGAAGAAGAACCATACATTGTGCATGAAATGGTAATGGTGACTTATACAATGTCAAAAGTGTAATTTAAAAATAAAAACTGATTTTAATACATTAAAATGAAAGAGTGTAATGGAAACTCCTAAAAGAAGTAAAAGTGAATAACGAGCAATACGACAGGTATTCGTTTTTTTCTTGTCGTTTTTATGATACCTACTCAAAATAATATTTACCGAAAATTAGCTTTTTTTATTTAATAACAACTAATACAAACTATTCAACTATCATCATTGTCTCATCACAAGATTATACTAGATACATTCTTAAATATGTAAAAATGGCACTTGCGACAGACATGATAATAAAATGTATCAAATCAAAATAGTCATTATATATATAGAGATTAAACGAATTTGAGCTCTATATATATATATATATATATATATATATAGCTCTATTTATTCGTTTTAGTGTCATGTATAATATGTTAAAAAGTTACTTTAGCCCTTTCACCGCCTATGTACAGCCTAACTCAAAGCAATAGATTTGAAAATAAAAGAATCATACATATGGGCGTACAGAGGAGGTGAAAGGGTTGATTATGTTCAATTTGGTCGTTAGTTGTAGTACTGTTCAGTCGTACTCTAGTACTGTATTACTTAGGCTGTAATAAATTGCTTATATCGGTCACTCGTTCACATTTACTCGCTTCATGAGCACGGCGGGAGAATGTGACCAATGGAAGCAAACTCGCCTGCGTGCTATCATCCTCTAGTGAGGGATAGCATAGTTTCCGGACCGAGAGTGACTAATGTGCCCACGCGGTTCGTCCACTCTGCGCTAGAGTGCGCCCCATCTCTTTACCCGTTTTATATGGAGATCTGTGAGGTATTCCTCCTCAACGCTAGAGGGCGACCGGATTCTAGAACTTTCTTGTATCTAGTAAAGTTCTAGAACCCGGAAGTCACTAGCGTTTCCGCCCAGTAGCGGTGAGTAGACGAAAACTTATCAGTTTCTTTACTTCGAGTAGTATCCGCGTCCCTTTTGTATTGGCAACGTCGTCACGGTCGGATCGGTCAGTGTAACGCCAAGCTTTTCATGATACTTTTGTCTGTTTATACGGTTTATACTAAGTTTGTGCCAGTGTCAGTATCTTTATCACCTTGTGTGTTAATCATTATAGTTAATAATCTAAAGTATTGTTTTTGTTACCATCTCTACTTCCCGTGTGTCCGCTGTCCTCAACAACTAGGTAGCTGTACTCAATGGACTTAAATGATACCAATGGCGAAAAAGCTTCTAAAGCAACAAACACGTCTCAAACACCTCAGCACGTGCGTAGCCGACGCAAACGCTCCCGCGATCAAACTCAGTCTCAATAAATTTTATTTTTCAAAATAGGGAATACAATGAAACGGATTTATTTTTAAATCATATGTGAGTTAAGTAAATAATATGCGTCGGCAAGTTGAGATTGTAAATATAATGATGCAAACCGGACTGGAGGAATTTGATGAAATACTATCGGACACTGAACAGGACGCAGAATGTGGCGTTCCACCTGCGCTCAGATAACGAGGAAATCTTGGTTACGTCACCAGTCGACAGTGATTGTTCCAACCGGTCACTACCCACTATTCATCTCAGAAGACCTTTTGTTGCTCCTAAACTGTACATAATTAGAACAATAGAAATCATATAAGGTCACACTATTCGGACTATGCACTATTCGGAAAGAAGGTTCAGGTATTGAAACATTGCCAAAGATTTCGTTAGTAGCGCTACGCTCTCGTATAGGAATTATTTCAATTGTAGATAAGGAGCCCTACCCACCTAAGGCCCGTGAGTACATTTTGAACTGACGCCCGAGCTTGCGGGTCTTGCTAGAGTAAAAGGGATTTGAACCTTCTAACCAGTAGAACGCAGCTGTTCCATATGAATGACAGACAGTGTGCGATCCACGAGATTCATGCAGAAGAGTCAACATACCAGATAATATATTTATTATTATTCTGGTTCACATAATGATAGGTCTGTAGATTTAATGATAAATAGTTGTAAAAATGCAATTAAATTCGGCACTGTGGCGGACGTAACGTTTTACCGCGTACCTTTATGCAAGAAATAGGTGTACCTATCAGGAGTTACGGGGCCAATTCTCGGTCCGATCGAGATGCATGTCTATCGTGACATTTTATAGAATGGTAGAGTCACTTGTATGGAATCTCGAATAGAGATCATCTCGATCGAACCCGAGAATTGGCCCCCAGGATCGTCGTCAGTTCGATAACGGTGTTATTCTGGTAATGACTGAGTTATAGGTAATTGTAAGTTAAAAGTTGAACATAGCTGCGACCTTGAAAATAAGATCCTTTAAATTGATTAAAAATAGTGCAATCAAAAACCCTAAAGCCCTTTGTGATTCAATTAAATCAATTACGCACTTTAAAAAGGTTAAAAATAATATATTAACTAGAACCAGCAGTTTGGGCTGTGCGTTGATTGATATGTATACAAATCTGAATAAGTGTGACGATCGTATACAAATCTGAATAAGTGTGAAGGAGACATATATAGCATTTGCTGTCTTTGTCATAGTTCCGCTTTTTTTATTTGCCACAACTGAGTTTGAGGCAAATAAAGAGTCGGGCGAAGTGTCATTTCAGTGAATAATCCCTAATTATTTATTGTTCTTTCGTATAAAATCGTGTTTCAGGGTATACTCGTATATACTAATGATCCAGGTTTTTAGTGTTCCAATTATTATAAAACAATGGTAAATTGGTCTTGGTCGTAGTTTAAGGACATACCCGGGTCCAATGATAAATTGTAGCGTAATAGGTTGTAAAAGCCGCACTGAACCTTTCCCTGACCAATGCAACGAAAATATCAGCTTTCACACGTAAGACCTATACTTACGTCCTACTGCGTCTAGATAAAGGTATCTAGACGCAGTATGTAATAATTGCATGATACAGTTGCGTTTCAATCAAAATATTGGAAAATAAAGCGATTAATATTGAAATAACACCATTGTTTACATAGTTCAAGAAAATATTTGCCGACATTATTATCCGCCTAAATTACGTGGGTTGTTAAGGTAAGCCGTCAGAAATGTTTAAATCGGAACTTGATTTAGCTTCCTTACTATCATTTTAGGGATACCAGCTAACACGATTTAAAAAATATAGGATAACTTAGTACTCTAGAAAAATGTCATACGTGTGATTAAATAAAATACTAATATTTAATAATAATTTAAATGCAATAACATAACATGACTATTAAACCAAACATTATTTTTAAATAATGCGTATTTTTCTAGGTTTCCACTATATGAAGCTGCGCGAAATAATTGGATAGCGGCGACAGGTCGTCAAAATTGGAAACCTACTAAAAACAGTCGAGTATGTTCGAAGCATTTCGAATCGCATTGCTTGCTTCCGCAAAACGTTATCAAGAGTTTTCATGATTAAGTGAAGTGTACGGGGTTCGAGGGTGTAATGATACGTCAAGCGTCGAGTCAATAATGTCCTTTATTCCGTAAAACGCACGCCTTATATACTGTGTAAACAGCGGATTCATTGGAGTGTTAATAATTTCCATTTGCGTCATTGGAGTGTCGGCACGATTGATAGTTGATACTTCTCCCATATATGGAATAATAAATCATTGTCTGTATTTACTCAGGGTCAGGTATCAGATTACATGTTATTGGAAATAGAAAATAATTTATTTATTAACTATCAGCTGTGCTTCGTGTGTGGTCTTAAGGACCATACTACAGCTCTCCCGTTTTTTTTAAGACAAAAAATAGTAAAATACATAACTACTATTTTTTGGCTTCAGTAAACTTATCTCTATAGTTTACATGGTGACTTAAAATAAACTTAACTAACTGAAGTCTATGGTATACATGGTTTCTTAGTGTATCTTACTGCTAGTTAGAATGTTTACATTACTTGCTCCTTATATGGTATGTGTATTGTTCGATAATCTTATTGAATCATACATTCATTCAGATCAATAGTAAGTAGATAAAAATAATTGACCCTAAATATAAATGAACTTATTACTAAATTAATGTTAATTACGAAAAATTAAAAAAGTAACTATAAACTTGTTAAGATTTGAGAAGAGAGAAAAACCTAATAGATGTCGTTGTTTGTAATCTAGACATTTAATTAGCTCGCACGCCACATGTCGCCAACGGAAATTTAATGTAACATGTTCATATCAAAATTAGTTCAATAAATCTGCCACGAGATGCCGATATCCGTAGCGCAAACTCGCTAACAAGATTTTTCCTGAATTCATGGGGTCGAATCGCCGTCAAGCAAATCAGTAACCAAAAAAGAAGAAACCGAAAGTCAAAGAGAACAACAAGAAGTAATACAACCAGGAATAGTGAAGTTAGAACAGTACAGTGAAGTGAAATAGTGATAGATAAACTAGTACCGCGGAGTGAAGTGTTGTCGCGGTGAATAAAAAGTACAGTCAGGTGCGAACAAAACTTATATTACTTATTGACATTTATTATTTTCTTTATGTGTAGTAAGGTTCAAAGAATATAATACTCACTAATGGTAAGGTTTCGTTCTATTTTTATGCACAATGTGCTCCTTACCTAGTGCCAAAATTTTTACATTTGTGCCTTGATCTTCAATTACCGTATATGGTCCCTTATACACTGGGTCCATTTTAGTTCTATCTTCCCCTTTGATTAATATTAAATCCCCTATTTTATAGGTTATGGGATTTATTTTGGAATCGTAACTTGAATCAAAATTATACATAGGGTCTACTTGAGTAACAATATTAGTTGGTATATTACATAACTTACCAAATACTAATTCATATGGTGTATATTTAGTTGCTGAATGCACTGTTGTATTATAAGAAAAACACCAATATTGCAACTAATCTTAAAAATGTATTCTTAAAAATGCTCCTAGAGCTTTATGCGAATTTTCCAAGGAGCCAAGGCTTTCATGGTGGTAAGCGGTTGATTGCAATTGTTTTATACCTAAAATATTACAAATGTCGCGCATAGTTGATAAGATGAATTCACTTCCCCTATCTGTTCCGATTTCTCTAGGAATTCCATATCGCAATATAAAATTATCAACTAAAGCTTTTGCGACTGTCTCGGTCTCCTTATTTAAAAGTGGATATGCCTCTACATACTTTGTGATCTCGCACTGTAACGTAAGTATATAGCAATATCCATTCGTATCTTTAGTTAGGGGTCCACAGAGATCAAATGAATCTGTTGCCGTACTAGTAATACATAATGGCTGTTTTATATATTTTTGGAATTTTTGTTTTTGACATTTATCACATCTTTTTACGAATTGTATAATGTCGTTATCCATTCCGGGCCAGTAGTAGTAACGCTTCATTTTATTGGTCATTCGTCGAATGCCTGCGTGACCGCTAGTGGGTAATAAATGAAAATAGTTTAATATGACTCGCCTGTCATCCTTATCACTTACTTTTGTGACACCTTTAATTATACATAATCGGGGTCCGGACCCGGTTTTACTTTTATTTATACATTGAGTTAGCTCCTCAATAATACACGCGGTGTCGTGATTACATAGTATGCATACTTCCGTTTTTTGTTGTGCCTTGCAAAATATACCTAATTCTCTCGCGAGGAAAGCTCGTTTCGTACGCGATAGAGTACTAGGTTCGACACACATTTTTAGTAAGGATGGCGAGTATACAATAATATTATTTTGACTGGTAATATAGTCTGTTTGTCTCATTATTTTGTTATAGTCCTGTTTAATGAAACTTAATTCAGGCAAATCATTTGGTTTTTTAAGAATTTCCACTATTTTTGGTTGCGCAGGCCAATCACAGTTGGAAATCTTATTACCCGAATTATTTACCTGTTTTTGCTGTCTCATTCGTTTCGTTTGTGCTCTAGTAATTACTGATACTACTTGCTTTGTCATGTTTTATAGCTCTTCACTGGTAATTTGAATTCTAGATAACGCGTCTGCAGCTACGTTATCTTTACCTTTCATATATTCTACAATGAAATCGTATTCTTCTAGGCACAAGCGGAACTTGGTGAGTCGACTTGATGGATTGTTCATGCTAAATAAATAAATTAGTGGGCGGTGATCCGTAATAATTCTAAATCTACGTCCATATAGATATGGTCGAAAATATTTTACTGCCCATACTATTGATAATAATTCTTTTTCTGACGTTGGATAATTTTTTTCTGCGTTGTTTAGTGGTCGGCTGGCGTATGCTACTGGTAAGCCATTTTTGTTTGATAGTATCGAACCGATGGCAATTCCCGATGCGTCTGTGTGTATCGTAAACGTATTGTCACTTGAGAAGTCCGGATATTGAAGGACAGGTGGGCTGCTGATTGCTATTTTTAGCGTTTGGAAAGCTTTATCACATTGTTGTGTCCAATTAAATTCTAAATTTTTCTTTAGCAAGTTTAAGTGGTCTAAGTGGTTGAGTAATTTCTGAGAAGCGGTTAATAAATTTTCTGTAATAATTTACGAATGCTACGAAACGTCTGACCTCGTCAGCGTTTTTCGGTACTGGGTAGTTTTGTACTGCCGAAATTTTTTGTGGATCGGGTTTTATACCTTCTGGGGTTACCACATGTCCTCGGTATAGAATTTATTTATGTAAAAAATTGCATTTTTGAGGATTTAATTTAAAATTCACTTTTCGTAATCTTTTAAAAACATCTAATAGGTTCTTATTGTGTTGATCCAAATTTCGACCCATGACAATGATGTCATCTAAATAAACTATACATTGTATATACTTAGTCGGCTCATAAGTTCTGTCATATACATAGTATCAAATAAAAACAAAAGTTTAAGTTTATTCCGTATAATTTGTACAGTGTTTGAAAGCTTATAAACTAGAGAATCTAAATGTATAACATTTATTCAAAATGACCGCCATAATTATCCACACAGGCTTGGAGTCTGCGTGGCCAGTCGTCAATGGATTCACGCACCACTTTCATGTCGATATTAGCCACTGCCGTAGCAAGGGATTTTTTCAGCGAGTCTAGATTTGCATGAGGTTTTGAGCACACCTTTTCCTCTAAATACTGCCATATTTTATAGTCTAACGGATTAAGATCTGGGCTAGAGGAGGGCCAAACTTCATGCCGTATAAAGTCGATTATATTGGAGGCGAGCCAGGCTTGTGTAGACTTTGCCTTATGGGCTGGAGCAGAGTCCTGCTGGAAAACCCAATGCTGGTTTAGAAACATCGTATGGGATAGTGGTTTCACAATATTAGTCAACACCGTGTCTTGGTACACTTTGGCACTAGTTTTTACTCCTTTCTCACAAAAATGCATACTAGTGACGCCCGCATAAGAAACTCCCAGCCAAACCATCACAGATGAAGGGTGATGACCTCTTTGAATACGGAGAATGCTATTAGACGCTTCTTTACTATTGCGAGCGTACACTCTATCATTTTGTTTATTACAGTTTTCTTCTATGTCAAAAAATTTCTCGTCCGAAAACAGTATACAACGTAGCTTATTTTTAGCGTACTTCTTCAATAAAGCTTTAGATCTTTTAAGCCTTAAAGCTTTAAGCCGACCATTGAGAAGATGGCCAGTTTTTCGTTTATAAGCACGAAGTCTCAGGTCTTGATTAAGCACTCTTTTCACCGTGTTTCTGCTCAAACCCATCTGGAGGGCCATAACTTTTTGTTTCCTAGCGGGATTTCTGGCAATGCGTGCCCTAATTGCTTGTACAACCGCTGGAGTCCTAGCTGTACGCGGACGACCGCTTCTTTTCTTGTCATTTAAACTAGAGACCTCACTGTATCTTTCTATGGTACGATACACAAATCTTAGAGATAATTTTAAATTTTCAAGTAGCTTAAAAATTTTAGTCGGCGAGTGTCCACAACGATATAGTGCAATTATTGCGGTACGGCTATCTTTAAGCGTCCACTCCATGTTAAAGAAAACAGAAAATTGCAAAATTATACTACTCAAATATTTAAAAAAGATTCGAAATTCAAATGCACAACGGTTTTTGTTTTAGGAGTTCCAAATTTAAATTTTAAAGGCCAGTGACAGAACTTATGAGCCGACTAAGTAATTCAGTCCTGACATAGCTATTGTCATTGCTCTGCTGAAGGCATTTGGGCTGTTTTTCATCCCCATCGGTAAACGTTTCATTTGATAGTGTTTATCTGCTATGAACGCGGTATATTTCCTGCTTTCGGGATCGAGTTTGATTTGGTAATAACCCTGGTTTAAGTCCAAGGTGCTGAAATACATAGCGCCGGTTAAAGAATCTAGGATTTCCGTGATGCTCGGCAGGGGAAATTTATCGTTTTCAATGACTTCATTTAATTTTCTATAATCTATGACCAATCTCCATTTCTTTTCTCCACTAGAGTCTGGTTTTTTGGGAACGAGGAGTAACGGACTCGCCCATTCCTACTGGGACTCTTCTATGATGTCATTTTCCAGCATTTGTTTTATTTGCCTATTTATTTCCGTTTTTTGGGATTGAGGTAAACGGTATGGTTTACTATATACCGGTGATGTGTTGGGTTTTAAACGAATTTTTTGCTCGTATAAATTTGTAGTATTTAACGAATCACCTGGTAGTTAGAAAATGTCGGCATATTTCGCACAAATATTGGCAATGGAATTTTGTTCTTCATTATTTAAGTTGTCGAATTTTAAAAGTGAAAAAAGTAATTTTACTCTATCTGCATTGTTTTTACATCTTTCAAATAAAAAACAATTGTAATCACGTAACGGTCTTATTTCTGGCGTTAGGTTGTGTAATGTTATGATTTCGTCACGCGTGTTTAATATTTTTATTGTTATTTTTCCATTTTTGGTATTAGTTATAGAATTGGCTATAAAAATTCCGTCTCCAATTTCACTTGACAATATGACGCAATCCCCCGTATAATTTGTTGCAAATTTTATTATGGATTCACTCCGAGCTGGTAACTTTATTTCATTTGAGTTAATGGTGACGTCATCATTATCGTGACGTCGTCGGTCCGCCGCACTCGCTTGGAGCGGACGTGTCTAACTTGCGGTGAACCCGCGCATTTTTTATTCCCAAATTTAATTTGTTATTGGTCGAAAGTGCAAATTTCACAATATTCCTTGTCTCGCTTGCGGAGCTGTTACGAGTCGACTCCGCCTAGTGGGCGGACTTAAAAAGAGACATCGGTTTTTTTGTGAGTTCCTCTGGGGATCGAACCCGAGTCGCCGGATTGATTGTCCACCGTTCTCGCTGCTGAGCCAGATACCATTCAGCACTCGCAACGAAACAGACCACCGCGAGGCGAGAGCGCTGACGTCACTGCAACCGCAAGCATCGGCTACGACATTGCTACGCCAGTGCTACGCAGGCTACGTATCAAGGAACGGCTACGCCAGACGGCTAATGAATTTGAACGTTATTTAGTTGCCAATAGAGGTGAAACCGGACTTGACGCTATGATGTCGATTAAAAGAGGTGACAGTGCGGAGTTAGTGTGCCATGCCTGTCCGTATGAACTGGCGGTCGGGGAGGAGTATATCCAATGTATGGTGACTTCGTGCGGTAAGACCTTTCATTTATCGTGTATAAATAAGAACCTACCACTGGCAGAAAGAGACACGTGGGTATGCCCCGAATGCCGCGTAACCTATAAAAAAACTGGGTCAAACTGCGCGACACCGGTGGGTACTCCCCTCACTGTTAAGAACATCGCGGTCAGAAACAAGAGTGAAGAACCCATGCCTCAAAATCAACCAAAAGGTGACAAAAGTGGAAAACCTTTTATGCTCCTACAACCAGCAGGTGAGGCAGCGTCTATGATGCTTGAAATAAACTTGATCCGAGAACAAATGAGCTTGCTGTCCGAACAACTAGCAGATGCCGTATCAACAGTAGCGAAATACCACACCGCACTCACTGAGTGCTCTAACAAGCTCGAAGGGGTGTGTGACAGGTTAGGGCAACTAGAGATGTCTTCGATAAACAAGTATCGGTGCGCGGAATTGGAGAGTCCGGAGCCTGCCAATAGAGTCGCTCCAATACGAAAATCAAAACGGAAGCGTAAGACCCGCAATACACAGCAATCTGCTACAGTAACGAAGACAGTTGCTGTAGAAGCCACAAGTGTCGACTCACTCCACGGAACAGGCGCTGGGCCTTCTTCCATTGCCTCAAGCGATCGCAGTCCGATGCAGGGGCACGCTACTTCGACAGATGGCGAAGCTGAAACTCCTCTACCAAACAGGAAAATTCCTTTAATAGGTACGGACTCAAAACCTAGAGGAACTGGAAACCGCTTCTCTTCTGTGCGATGCACCGGGGGGCCTGGTGTCACTTTACTTAAAGCGGTAGAGTTCCTAAAATACATCCATCTTTGGAACATGATATCAGGCGCAGATGACATAAGCGCATATTTAAAAACTCTGTGTCCTGAGAAAACATGCCGAAGGTGTCTTATAAGTCATATAAGATAGGTGTTCCGCGACAGATGTATGACAGATGCCTATCTGCGGATGTTTGGCCGGAAAATGCTCGTATAAAACCGTGGTTTTTTCGAAGATCGTATAAAGGCAACATCACACGCACAGAGAATTTCAGCCGTCAAGCAGAGGGTGGTGCCGACGATAGACATCGTGTATCAGAACGTCAGAGGCCTCAACACGAAACTTGACTACTTCAGGCAGAATCTTCTACCCCTCGGATCTGATGTCATTGCAGTGACCGAGTCGTTCCTCACCGACGCAGTCAATGACGCGGAGCTAATGTGCGGCGGGTGGAGCGTGCTGCGCCGGGATCGCGCTACAGGCGCGCGCGGCGGTGGCGTCCTACTCGCAGCGCGCCCTGGAATAGACCTTTGTCGCTGCCGTGATCTGGAGACACCGAGTGGCGAAGACTTATGGGTGTCATTTGTCATTGAACAGGTGCGGTGTCATATGTGTGTAGTGTATATACCTCCCAATGCAAGTGACGATACTTATTTCACCTGGTTTCAAAAAGTAGAATCTGTGATTGACACCTTGAAGGGTGTAGTGCTGATCGTCGGAGATCTCAATTTGAACCCGGTCAATTCATCCCTAAATGTATTAAGTTATTATTGTTACTTTTTAGTTGTTTGTAGTTTGAAAGAAATGAATGAGGTGACGAATGCTTATGGAGGTAAACTAGATGTTGTGCTGGTGTCAGAGCGCATTACTGATTCTGTGGTACTGGAGATGCCTGGTAGTGGATTGGTTCCAAGGTCAGATGTATACCATCCTCCCTTGGAGGTTACGGTTCCAATGAATAACTTCGCGGGTCGGGCCCCTACTGAACGCCTAGATCCTAGCAACGTAGACACTCAGCGGGACTGGAACTTTTCCAAGGGAGATTATAGGCTTTTGTATGACCTAATCTCAGCGGTTTGCTGGCAGGACGTTCTTGGTTCTGTGAATGTCGACAATGCTGTTGACCTTTTCTATCGAAAATTGTACGAAGTTTTTGAACTATGTATACCGAAACGGATTCGATCAGGGAAGTCAAGTAGACGTTATCCCGTTTGGTACACTGCAGAACTAATAATTGACCTAAAGCTGAAAGGCAAACTTCACAGGGAATGGAAAGCCTTTATTTTCAACTTGGCTCTTAGCACCGCATGCTACCCTCGCCAATGGAAGGTATCTAGAGTGAGGCCGATACCAAAGGGCGGTGACGCTACTGACGTGGAAGATTACAGGCCGATAGCTATTCTTCCCACGCTGGGTAAATTGTTTGAGTCCATACTCCATCGGAATCTATCATTACAGACCAAACCGTTTTTGTGTGATGCTCAACATGGTTTCAGATCGAGTCGCTCAGTAAACACAAACCTTTTGATATTAGTAGATAGCATCTCGGAATTTCTTGATAGAGGTATCCAGGTCGATGTACTCTATTTTGATTTTATGAAGGCTTTCGATC
Source organism: Notocelia uddmanniana (assembly GCA_905163555.1). Classification (NCBI taxonomy): domain Eukaryota; kingdom Metazoa; phylum Arthropoda; class Insecta; order Lepidoptera; family Tortricidae; genus Notocelia; species Notocelia uddmanniana. The sequence continues at coordinate 23,069,766 of LR991063.1, read as the reverse complement.
GCGTAGATAACGATGTGTTGCTACTAAAATTAAGCCGTATTGGCTTTTCCCCTGGGTTGCTAAAGTTTTTCGCAAGTTATCTACGTGATCGACAGCCATTTGTTCGGCATGGATGCTTCGTCTCAGCTCCATATCATACTCGATCGGGTGTGAGTCAAGGCTCCATACTGGGACCTTTCCTGTTCGGAATTATGATTAATGATCTCCAGTCCATTCTTAAGTCATCTCAATGTCTCTTATATGCCGACGATTTAAAGTTAGTTTACGGCGTGGAGCAAGGAAATGACTGTGAATCGTTGCAGGCAGACATCGACTTGATCTTTCGTTGGAGTATGGACAACAAACTGTTTTTTAACCCTGCCAAATGCTGTGTCTCTACTTTTAGTAGAGCGCGCGATCCAATACTTGCACAGTACTTCCTGGGTTCTGAGCCCTTAAACCGTGTGTTCACCGTTAAGGATCTCGGTGTAGTCTTCGATACACGTCTCTCATTCCACGAGCAGATACTATCACTTGCTGCGGACTGTTATCGAAGACTCGGTTTTGTCATCCGAAACTTGCGTAACTTTAACGATCCACTAGCAATTAAGCTAGTCTACAATGCCTTGGTTAGAAGCAAGTTGGAGGCATCGTCGATCGTGTGGTTACCGTATGAATCAACGTATGCCTTAATGCTGGAGAAAGTGCAAAAAGCTTTCCTAAGGTTTCTGTACAAGAAGATTTATGGGTACTACCCATTCCTCTACCCAACCAAGTACCTGTTAGGTACCCTCGGGTACAATTCATTAGAGGTCAGACGGACCTTTACTTTACTAGTTACTGCGTGTCGAGTCCTTCGCGGCGAGTCGGATTGTCCTGAACTAGTAAGCCGCCTAGTGCAACTGTTTGTGCCAGACGTCCCCAAAATAGCTCTCAGGCCTCGGCAACGCGTTCTTCTTGCTGTGCCGGCTGCTTCAAATCAAACAATAGGACATAATAATAATAACACAATACCATACAATAACGAACACAATATAAAAAACAATATATTACCTTACACTCGAGGTAGGGAATGCAATCCCGCATGAAGAAATCAATCCTGGTATTCAGCGGGATTGAGATTTCTAATCCCGCTGGATCCCGGTATTGGCGGGATCCCGCAAGTTAGTGAGCTATTTTTCACTACACAGCTCGGAAAGTCCCCACTTTGTCCTTAAATCGCTCGTCACCCATTTCAAACGCCTCATGATGGCGTCATGTTTCAAAGTTTTGCTGGTTTTTGGTGCGTTTCCTTGCTTTAGTGTGGTGAAAAATATTCGGCCTTCAAAAAATACCGCCACACAACAGCAGTACTACATTTGTTAACGTAAGCACTTGTTAATGTTTATTATTTGAAAATCTTATTGCAAGTTATTACAACAACACTAAATGAACTTAAAACGGCAAAATTCGATGCGTTATGACGTAATAACAATGTCAAACTAGCTAAAAAATAGACAAATTCGCACAAAATACTCTTCTACGGCTCCCCCTTCCCCCGCCGTTGCATCTAGGCTCCGCCGCGAAGAAATTCCGGTTGTTTCGGCAGTACGCACGCGCGTGCCCGCGCTACGAGTAGCACGTATAAACTATGTCACTCTTCAATCCCGCAAATCCCGCGGGATCCCGCATAATTTACGTGCGGGATTAATACCGCATATAGCATGCGGGATCCCGGTATTTCGGGATCCCGGTATCCCGGTATTGCATTCCCTACTCGTGAGGCACCTCTTTTGTCATACTCATTTCAAAAATGTCACACTTCATAACTCACGAGGTACCAACTCACTCGCTCGTCCATCAACTCGCGCTTCATTTATCCTTCAAACCTCAATCACACCTCAATATGCCTCGCGCCTCGTGCCTAACTTCACATGTCCCACTACAACACTCCTACTCACGCCTAACTTCATTTGTCCCGCTGCCTATCACACCGAAAATGAGCGCGTGAATGAGGATGTTTACTCTAACATTACAACGAGTGCGATCCCCAAAATGTACGCGTCCAATTGTACAAAAATATGTGAACACAACCTTATTTGTATGGGTATAGGGTCGTGTACATATATTTTTGTTCAATTGGTCGCGTCGATATTAACGAACTCGACTGTACCATCTGATAATATTCAAATACTTTGTTGGCAAATACAATATTATAACCTTGTTCCTTAAAAGACACTGGCTTAAGAGACATGAAGCACTGACATTCCTTGACAGTAACTACTATGACTTAATTTGCTTGACATTTACAGTTGTTACTCGTCAATATAAACAAAGTATTAATTAGCCATGAGTCTGGTACGAGCATACGAGAACATAAATAGTTGCATATTTATTGGATGTCCAAATACTGATTTATTATTGATACCCGACATGGTAAGGGTACGGATGTTGTGTGACTTAAACTTTTTTATACCAGGTAACACTCGTGTATGTGCCGACCATTTATCAGCTGATAACTGGGAGGACTTGATGGAGGCACCTCTTTGCGATGAGTTTAGTCCAGCTCATACGCAAGAAATTGTGAATGTTATGCGACAAGCATTAATTGTAATTCATTCGACAGTATCTAATGTACTAGGTGCACCCTGTTATAATTAAATTACATATATATTTATTAAGCGTTTCTTTTGCTGTAGTTAATTTATGATCAACAATGGAACAATACAACGATATCGACAGCATCAAAATAGAAGGTTGCTAAAGAAAAACTATTTAAAGTTCAAAAAAATATTTATTTAAAAATAAAAAAGTTTGTAGTAATTTTGTTTGAAATAAACTAAACAGCTTTTCATCACACAGTAAAAATCAAAATCGCTTATATTTTCTTCTAATATGTAGGTACGGTCAGCACCAAAAATATGTACATTTACAATTTTGACTGTCAAATATGACAGACATAAGTTATGAAATGCATAAGTACATATTTTGATGCTGACTGTACATTGTTCCTTATTAAAACGTAAAAGCATACGGACATATAATTTCTAAACAGTGGCCCACACACATACATCCGGCCTTCAAATCTTTAACAGCGTTAGCAATTTCTTCATCAATTTCTAAATAAGTTTTTGCCTTTCTGTTGTTGCATTTGAATGTCCGTGTAGATTTGCTCTCTTTTAATAATACGTCCAATAAGTGAGCCATCGTCGGATATTTCTTGCCAATAAACCTGTTGATGCGGCTATGCCACCCTTCTATATTGTTGGTGGTTCTTATTTCCTCCTGTTCACAACAGCAAATTTTAGAAAAGGCTGTTTTTGTGAACCACTGTGTTTTAAAATAATTATTAAATTTCTTAATATCTTCGCCCTTAGGGCTCTTACGCATTACATACTGCATACCGGTTTGTATGAAGTGCTTTGGCAGCCGTGCCAGTCCAGCACATCTAGACACATGTCTTTTTTTAACTCGTGATGAGATATTCAACTTTTTGGCTTTTCGGAATAAGCATCTATTGAAATGGAAAAAGCATCCCTTGATCTCTATCTTTGGATAAACTTTTCTCAATGCATGCATAGCTGCTATCTCAAAATCCACTGTAACCTTTGTCGGCTTCCAGTCAGGAAAGCTTGATTTAATCAGATACAACATAGTTTCATATGTTTCTACCTTTTTGTCACGAAGGAAACAAAAAATTAAAGGTTTTATAGAACGGGTTTCTTCGTCTAGACCATGTATGGTGTACAGTTGCTTAAACCCCACCGGGCACGACTTAAATGTTCCATCAGCTAAAATATGCTTAAAACCTCCTTCTTCGATCGATGTTCTAACTTTTGCCCCACAAAATAAAATAATTCTTTTATTCTCTTCCACATTATCATAATCTCTTAATAGAAAGTTTAGGAATTTTTTCGGTATTATCACTTCACTTCCTGCAGAAAATCTAGTTTTTTTGACACCCAGGACTTTGTTTCTTGCATTATTCAGTCCTGTTTTAACTCCCTCGTATGTTGGCATATTTTCTATCAAATCCAACCCTTCATTTTCAAGATTAAAAACCATAGCCTCGTACTGTTTCTGAATCGAATCAAAATTTGTGCTTGACCTTTCCTTAAGATTATCCAATTCCTTCCAAATTCTGTTTAGAACAAAATTAGGCTTACATTCACTATGATGTTCTCTCTCTTTTACTATTTCATTTCTATCGTTTAATGTTACACTTCCCTTGCATCCATTTTCATTGTTGTAGTAGCACAACCAGAACGAACCTTTACGATAAAATTTCTTGCGATGATATCTTCGTCCTGCTAACAACATCGAACGCCCTCCTCTTCTTGTCGTAATAAAATCAATTGCAGCGTTTATATCATTCATTTTTATTACGTACATACATTATTTGCAGATATGCGAATAATAACTAATGACAGCTAACAATATAATGACATTGTCTAGAGTAATCAGATTAGAACTCACCTGAAGTACTGTTTAAGTGGCCAGTGATTTGTTATATTACCTACTGTAAAGGTTTCATATAAAATCTAAATATGTTATATTGAGTTTTGAAAAAACCTATAGCTAGACTAGCTAGATGGCCCAGACATTGGTTTCGTATAAGAACGAGAAGTGTTCGATCGTAACTGGTTACGGGTAAGACGGAATTAGTTTTTGATCGCAACCGGTTTCGTACAAGACCGAAAAAGTATTCGATCGCATCTGGTTACGAACCTCTGGTTGCGTACGCGGCCGAAGGGCACATCCCCTTTTGCTGGGCATTTTGTTCTTTTTCGTAACCAGTTACGAACGAACACTTTTCATTGTTGTACGAAACCTTTCGACCGTTGATAAACTATAAACTTGATAAAGTCAGCTAAGATTATATTTTATACACCTTGTTATACAGTATAAGTACTGTACACGTTATATATCCAGTCAAAAATCAGAACACAAAATTTGTACAGTCGAGTTCTCTAATATCGACGCGTCCAATTGTACAAAAATATGTGAACACAACCTTATTTGTATGGGTATAGGGTCGTGTACATATATTTTTGTTCAATTGGTCGCGTCGATATTAACGAACTCGACTGTACCATCTGATAATATTCAAATACTTTGTTGGCAAATACAATATTATAACCTTGTTCCTTAAAAGACACTGGCTTAAGAGACATGAAGCACTGACATTCCTTGACAGTAACTACTATGACTTAATTTGCTTGACATTTACAGTTGTTACTCGTCAATATAAACAAAGTATTAATTAGCCATGAGTCTGGTACGAGCATACGAGAACATAAATAGTTGCATATTTATTGGATGTCCAAATACTGATTTATTATTGATACCCGACATGGTAAGGGTACGGATGTTGTGTGACTTAAACTTTTTTATACCAGGTAACACTCGTGTATGTGCCGACCATTTATCAGCTGATAACTGGGAGGACTTGATGGAGGCACCTCTTTGCGATGAGTTTAGTCCAGCTCATACGCAAGAAATTGTGAATGTTATGCGACAAGCATTAATTGTAATTCATTCGACAGTATCTAATGTACTAGGTGCACCCTGTTATAATTAAATTACATATATATTTATTAAGCGTTTCTTTTGCTGTAGTTAATTTATGATCAACAATGGAACAATACAACGATATCGACAGCATCAAAATAGAAGGTTGCTAAAGAAAAACTATTTAAAGTTCAAAAAAATATTTATTTAAAAATAAAAAAGTTTGTAGTAATTTTGTTTGAAATAAACTAAACAGCTTTTCATCACACAGTAAAAATCAAAATCGCTTATATTTTCTTCTAATATGTAGGTACGGTCAGCACCAAAAATATGTACATTTACAATTTTGACTGTCAAATATGACAGACATAAGTTATGAAATGCATAAGTACATATTTTGATGCTGACTGTACATTGTTCCTTATTAAAACGTAAAAGCATACGGACATATAATTTCTAAACAGTGGCCCACACACATACATCCGGCCTTCAAATCTTTAACAGCGTTAGCAATTTCTTCATCAATTTCTAAATAAGTTTTTGCCTTTTTGTTGTTGCATTTGAATGTCCGTGTAGATTTGCTCTCTTTTAATAATACGTCCAATAAGTGAGCCATCGTCGGATATTTCTTGCCAATAAACCTGTTGATGCGGCTATGCCACCCTTCTATATTGTTGGTGGTTCTTATTTCCTCCTGTTCACAACAGCAAATTTTAGAAAAGGCTGTTTTTGTGAACCACTGTGTTTTAAAATAATTATTAAATTTCTTAATATCTTCGCCCTTAGGGCTCTTACGCATTACATACTGCATACCGGTTTGTATGAAGTGCTTTGGCAGCCGTGCCAGTCCAGCACATCTAGACACATGTCTTTTTTTAACTCGTGATGAGATATTCAACTTTTTGGCTTTTCGGAATAAGCATCTATTGAAATGGAAAAAGCATCCCTTGATCTCTATCTTTGGATAAACTTTTCTCAATGCATGCATAGCTGCTATCTCAAAATCCACTGTAACCTTTGTCGGCTTCCAGTCAGGAAAGCTTGATTTAATCAGATACAACATAGTTTCATATGTTTCTACCTTTTTGTCACGAAGGAAACAAAAAATTAAAGGTTTTATAGAACGGGTTTCTTCGTCTAGACCATGTATGGTGTACAGTTGCTTAAACCCCACCGGGCACGACTTAAATGTTCCATCAGCTAAAATATGCTTAAAACCTCCTTCTTCGATCGATGTTCTAACTTTTGCCCCACAAAATAAAATAATTCTTTTATTCTCTTCCACATTATCATAATCTCTTAATAGAAAGTTTAGGAATTTTTTCGGTATTATCACTTCACTTCCTGCAGAAAATCTAGTTTTTTTGACACCCAGGACTTTGTTTCTTGCATTATTCAGTCCTGTTTTAACTCCCTCGTATGTTGGCATATTTTCTATCAAATCCAACCCTTCATTTTCAAGATTAAAAACCATAGCCTCGTACTGTTTCTGAATCGAATCAAAATTTGTGCTTGACCTTTCCTTAAGATTATCCAATTCCTTCCAAATTCTGTTTTGAACAAAATTAGGCTTACATTCACTATGATGTTCTCTCTCTTTTACTATTTCATTTCTATCGTTTAATGTTACACTTCCCTTGCATCCATTTTCATTGTTGTAGTAGCACAACCAGAACGAACCTTTACGATAAAATTTCTTGCGATGATATCTTCGTCCTGCTAACAACATCGAACGCCCTCCTCTTCTTGTCGTAATAAAATCAATTGCAGCGTTTATATCATTCATTTTTATTACGTACATACATTATTTGCAGATATGCGAATAATAACTAATGACAGCTAACAATATAATGACATTGTCTAGAGTAATCAGATTAGAACTCACCTGAAGTACTGTTTAAGTGGCCAGTGATTTGTTATATTACCTACTGTAAAGGTTTCATATAAAATCTAAATATGTTATATTGAGTTTTGAAAAAACCTATAGCTAGACTAGCTAGATGGCCCAGACATTGGTTTCGTATAAGAACGAGAAGTGTTCGATCGTAACTGGTTACGGGTAAGACGGAATTAGTTTTTGATCGCAACCGGTTTCGTACAAGACCGAAAAAGTATTCGATCGCATCTGGTTACGAACCTCTGGTTGCGTACGCGGCCGAAGGGGTGATGTGAGGTGGGACATGAAGTACTCACTTCATCTTCAATACTCATGTCATGCCTTTGACGGCTTGACAAAAAGGTTATAAGCGCCGCAGGATTTCATACATCTTACGCGTTTACGTCAAATTGACAAAATTTTGTAACGAACGGAACGTTTACGAATCTAGTTACATATATATTTATTTGTAGTAAGGATTGAAATGAACGGTGGTACTTTTATTTAATAAAAATAGGTTTTATTCAATCACATGATTATGCAAAATTCTTGGTGTGTAAAAAATAAAAATTAAGTTACATTTAATGTTGGTGCAAAAATAGAGTGAACGTAAAATTTAACTTGAGAAATGTGAATAGCGTTCTTCGTAAACGGTGTTAAACTATTTGAAAAAATTCTATCCGTTGTGTTAGCTTAGCAAAAAAATATAAGTTTCGTCATTTGTGGCGCCTAATTCGACAAATTTTCTCTCTCGCGTTTGAAATATTTGTCGGCTGTAGCAGTATTCCAGGATCAACTGGACGTGGTGGGCGTCACCGTCACGTATGGGCGTGGTGCTTGATGGAATCATATTATCCCCGCTGGTGCAGAGTGAAGTTAATTTCAGTTCCCGACTGCATCGAAGAAAGGGCGGACGCACACACATGTGCACGAATAGCGGGTCGCATAATATGGGACTGTCTCACGTTCGGTTGTGTCCTTGTGTTAAAGTAATTAAATCAAGTTATAATTATAGTGCGGACTAAATTGTGATTTAGTGAATAAGATAATCAAGACATTTAACTTTAGTAGACATTTTATCTTTAATAATAATTGACAATGTATTAAAATAATGTAATGTGATTGTGTGGTTTTATTGAATAATTACAATAATGGGTGACCAAGATGAAGCTCGACCTCCTGTACTGACATCAGAAGTGGGATCTGGACAGGAAAATTTGGAAAATGGTGAAAATCACGCAACTGAAACTATGTGGAAAAAATGTTCGAACTACAAAATGAACAAATGCGCGCCCTGATAAATACACTCCGAATGCCACAAGCTGTAAACAACGTGCCGTTACCTGAATTTAACCCTGAAAAATACGACATGGATGGGAAATCTTGGTGGTCAACAGCTGATTTGTGTTTTGCGGACAACCCATTGGAAGGAAGCAATTTAATAATGGCCCTTAGCAAATCATTAAAAGGTTCGGCGTCTGCATGGTTTGCACGTGTTACGTATCCAGGAATAACATGGGAACAATTTAAGGCATTATTTATTGAGAGATTTGTAATCACCGAAACAACTGCAGCTACTTTGATTAACATGAGTAATAATAGATCAAAGGAGAATGAAACTTACGCCGCATTTGCAAGTCGATTGACTTCGTCATTAATGGCACAATTAAAAAACGTAAGTGCGGAACAACTCATCGTTTCGATTGTACTTGCTCATTTGGCTGGAATCGACCACAGGCTTTAGCGTATTGCGTTTACAACTGAAATATCCACACGTCAACATCTACAGCGGGAACTACAGCTTTCTCATATTTGAAACGTAAACTGGATACGAAGAATGAAGACATCAAAACTAACTATAAGCGCTCTCGGTTTGACTCGGGCCAAATAATATGTTACCATTGCGGCCAAGCGGGGAACAAATCAACGGATTGTCGACTGAAAGAGAAGGAATTGAAAATGAAAACATCTGCATCAACGACCAAAACACCGGTTAATCAAGAAGGATCACAAATTTATCCTGGAACTAGCTCTATACGGTGCTACAAATGTGGCATGATGGGCCACATATCAACGCGTTGTCCCGGTAACAATAGCGGCAACGTTGGGTCGCGACCAGGTGCAGGACAAGGGGATGGACGACATGTCGAAGTATGCGAGGTGGATACTCCGACTGGAAAACTCAATCACAAAGGTGTGTAATTTTCATTTTGATTCAGGTGCTGAATGTTCGCTTATTAAAGAAAGTTTGGCATCAAAGTTTTCAGGAAAGCGAACCGTTATTCGTTAACACTATTTCATTAACGGGTATTGGCAAAGACTCAGTTTTGAGAACTGAACAGATCTTATGCTATGTACAAATTAGTGAATATAATGTAGAGATTTTATTTCATGTCTTGCCCGATTTTTATATGCTTAGCGATATAATGCAGTTTATCTAAAATTTCTCACAAATTATGGGACCACTTTACAAACTCGCGTCAGATAAAGTTCCTTATCTTTGGACAAAGGAATGTGAATAAGTAAGTACGAAACAAAAATAGTCTCAGCGTTAACTCGAGAGCCCATAATTATGATATTCGACCCTCAATACCCCATAGAACTTCACAGAAACGCAAACTCTGAAGGATATGGAGCGATATCATTTCAAGTGGTTAGTGGGAAACGACGCGTAGTTTCATATTTTAGTAAACGTAAGTGCTTCGTTAGCCAAGTGACGATACCACTTATTTTATGATTTAGAAACCCTTGCGGTTGTTAACGCTTAACGCTGTCAGAACCTTTAGACATTTTTTTGTAAGGACATATTTATTGTTGTGATCGACCGTAATGCAGTAAAATGCTCACAAAAAAAGTTGACCTGACGCCACGTGTATACCGTTAGTGGGAATTCTTACAGTTATTCTATTTTGATGTTGTTTATAATCATCAGGATGTCAGATGTAGATTTCTTTTCACAAAATTTTCCAAAACAAAAACCAATGCAATTAGATAATAAAGTAGAACAATAACGCATTGATTTAGTGAAATAATCTTTAATTTGAATGCAGGCCGAACAGCAACGTGATAATTAGATTCAAAATCTTATTGGAAAACTTAATGACGATCAGTTGGATAGGGACGTAGCTAACACTTATGAAATAAGATCGGGAATACTTCATCGTAAAATACAAAGAGGCGGACGTACCAAATGTTTACCTATGGTTTCGCGTTCACTTAGATAACATTCATACTTCAATTCACCTTGATTACGCTACGAGTAGACATTAACGATCACTATTGGTTTAAACGCATGTCGCGAAATGTCATTTTTGTTTGTAGATAGTTTTTTGTCGTAAAACAAAATCTAGTCCTTTACAGTTACTGATCGGACGAGTGGCACGACGAATATCGAGTGACACGGAGAGAGATTTATTGGTAGTTAGGGAACAGGCGCTTCGTAATATAGAAAAAGCTGCTGACTATGATAAAAAAGGGTTTGACTGAATAAATTCTCTATTGGAGATTTTGTGTTAGTGAAAAACGAGGAGAGAAATTAAAACTAAGTTAGATCCGAAATATCGGGGACCTTTTGAAGTAATTGAGATTTTAGATAACGATCGATTTACACTTACAAATATGCTCATGACGGATTAAAAAAAAATGTCCAATAATCAAAGAGACATTGACGAACACGATATAGAACAAAGTTTTGATGAAACGGGACATTGGGGTTCCCAAGTTTTAGATTAGTTTGCATTCTTTGCGATATGTGTGCACCTGAGGTACCAGGTGTCCAGTCTTGGGCGGTTGGTCAGCTAGACCAGATGACAAACGTGTGTCAGTCTCGGGATAGTGTGACAGTCCAGATAGTGTTGGAGTGTGCTAGCCAGTCTTGACTCAGGTGGCGACAGAATCGGCCAGTCTCTGTGTGAGATGGCGATAGAGTCGGCCAGCCTGGAGTAGGATGGTTAGTATCTTATCTAGTTGCTAGCCAGTCTTGACTCAGGTGGCGACAGAATCGGCCAGTCTCTGTGTGAGATGGCGATAGAGTCGGCCAGCCTGGAGTAGGATGGTTAGTATCTTATCTAGTTGCTAGCCAGTCTTGACTCAGGTGGCGACAGAATCGGCCAGTCTCTGTGTGAGATGGCGATAGAGTCGGCCAGCCTGGAGTAGGATGGTTAGTATCTAGTGTTCTAGCTAGTCTTGACTCAGGTGGCGACAGAATCGGCCAGTCTCTGTGTGAGATGGCGATAGAGTCGGCCAGCCTGGAGTAAGATAGCGAGCGTGATAACATCGTGTGAGATTGTGATATGACCATAGAGTTGAGAATGCAATATTTGCATAGTATGTGTAACAGGGTGTTGTGTGAAACGAAATATAAATTTCAGTTATCTTGGTTTGTCAATGCATCTTTGAGAAACGTTGTTGAATTAGAAAATTAAGTTATATTAAGATACATTGATGTATCGGTAATGAATCGTTGTTTGCCGTATCCTTACGGTAGGTCAGAATTGGCCGAGCAGATGATACTTTGGAAAATTGTTTCTTTTGCAGAATAAGACACATGAGGCCATGTGACACACAGGATGGCCGTGTCGGCTGTAGCAGTATTCCAGGATCAACTGGACGTGGTGGGCGTCACCGTCACGTATGGGCGTGGTGCTTGATGGAATCATATTATCCCCGCTGGTGCAGAGTGAAGTTAATTTCAGTTCCCGACTGCATCGAAGAAAGGGCGGACGCACACACATGTGCACGAATAGCGGGTCGCATAATATGGGACTGTCTCACGTTCGGTTGTGTCCTTGTGTTAAAGTAATTAAATCAAGTTATAATTATAGTGCGGACTAAATTGTGATTTAGTGAATAAGATAATCAAGACATTTAACTTTAGTAGACATTTTATCTTTAATAATAATTGACAATGTATTAAAATAATGTAATGTGATTGTGTGGTTTTATTGAATAATTACAATAATGGGTGACCAAGATGAAGCTCGACCTCCTGTACTGACATATTTAAAGATATTTCTAATATTTATATAGTATAATACAAGTTTGCGTGTAGTGCTTCAGTTTCCTTTCTACAGGTATGTAATAATGAATGTGTTAACTACATTTATAAAATTAAAAAAATGCTTCGGGTTTTTTTCTTTTTGTTGTTTTAAATTTGGTGTAAGTTGGATTTAAAATTAAATGACTATTTTAATGTAATAAGTTGTTTCCAATAGGTACGTGCGTAAATCTTGTTATGTTATGCACATCGATCGTCAGCAACCGTTACTAGTATTACGGAATAAATACGTTCAAGTTTAGGTAATTACCGAGTAGTATACCTATTATATTATTCTTGCGTAAGTATGATATGATTAATATGTATAATCATAGGTACACTCAAGGTCGCACGTAACTATTTCTCCTGTTGTATGAAATTATTGTTTTCTATGACTTTTTCTTTAACTTTTACTATTAACCAACATATAATATTAATATACTAATTACTACCATTTCAAAATTCCGATTACTATTATAAGCATGGGTTATCTATTATAGTATAGCATGTTTGTGTCTTCTCTATATAGCATGTCCGATTCCGGTGAAAAAAAAACATCAAAGGCTTGGCAGTATTTCACGATCATGAAAGACATGGATCACAAGGCTAAATGCAATTTTTGTGGAAAGCTAATATCATATAAAGGTGGTGACCCCTATAATCTCATCCGCCATACAAAGAGTCAGCATCCTACGGTGTTCACATTCATGAAGGAGACAAGTCTGCCTTGCACGTTAACCGCACCTGCATGTAATGAATCCGATTTCCCAATTAAACCTGAATCCACATCCACAACATCCTCAATTGCGAATATTATTACAAACCCGGCCAACCAGCTTCCAGCCAGCCAGATAGCCAGTCAGCCAGATAGCCAGTCAGCCAGTACCATCTTCATCGTCCTCCGTCACCAGTCAGCGCACTCACGCAACTCAACCTGCTTTCAGTCGTCTACCTAAAATTAGCGATTATTTACCGAAACCCCTGAATCTAAAGAAAATGGAAACCATAAATAAAATGTTAGTTAAATTATTTGCCAAAAACTACCTCCCGTTTTCACTTGTAGAGTCTCCGGAATTCCGCGACTTTGTCAAGGAACTAAACCCTAATTACCAACTGCCCTCCCGAAAAACCTTGGCTAACGTTCTGGTCGAGAATTACTATCACACAACTAAAGAAAAAATCAAAGCGGAACTGGCACAAGCTGAAACAATAGCCTTGACTACAGATGGGTGGTCTTCAGACCCGAATGATAATTATATCGGAGTAACGGCGCATTTCATAAACCAAGAAGCAGATTTAAAGTCCTACACATTGGAATGCGCTCAGTACTCAGATCGGCACACGGCAGAAAACTTGGCGCAGCAGTTGCGCAAAATATGTGATGATTGGGAAATATATGAAAAAATCGTGGCAGTTACGACAGATAATGCTACTAATATCAAAGCTGCAGTGAGACTCAATGAGTGGAAGCAAGTTTCTTGTTTCGCTCATTCATTGAACCTTGTGGTGCAAAATGCGATTCCTGAAATTAAATCCATCCACCTCAAGGTAAAAAGGATTGTGGAACTTTTCAAGCGCAGTCCGCTGGCGTGTGAGCGTCTAAGAATTATTCAAGAGAAGTTTGGGGAGCCCGTTCTGAAAGTAAAGCAGGATGTTGTCACCCGCTGGAACTCGACGTGCGACATGTTCGAGCGCATAATACTAATAAAAAACAGCCTACTTTCGACCTTGGCAATCGACTATCCGGAAGTACCTACGCTCACATCGGACGATCTTGATGTTTTACAAAAAGCCATAGAGATCCTTGGTTTTTTTAAAAACGTAACGGAGGAGATGAGTTCTGAAAGGAACGTCACGATTTCAGAGGTAAAGATCATATGAATAAACTAACATGCCTATTGAAACATTCTTTAAATATTAATTCAAATATATACAAGAACTGCTAATTCAGACCACACGATAATATGTTCGTTATGCTATTCTTTAATCATTGACTGAGATTTCTTTTTGTTGCAGATCATTTTTGTCACAAATGCGCTAAAAAATAAGTGCATGGCATTTTTAATATCATTGGTAAGTTAATTTTAATCTGTTAACAAATGCGCTAAAAAATAAGTGCATGGCATTTTTGGGTGACGTTGACGATGCCTTACCTCTTTCCGTTTGCAGCTTGGCTCAAAAGCTGCACGACGAACTAGAGAATCGTTTATGTGGATTAGAGGCAGACAATGTCTTGCTGGAGAGCACGCTATTGGATCCCAGGTTCTAGAAACACGGTTTTCATAATGAGTCTGCGTGTGAAAGAGCCTTGTCTCGCCTTAACGTCTCCGCTGGGTTCATCGAGATTCCAGTATCGGCGCCACCGTCAGACTTGGAGCTAGAGCCTCCTCCCGCAAAGAGAGCACGGAGTATATGGATCGATTTTGACGCCAAAGTCAACGAAATGTCTAAAAACACCAGCCCCATTGCAGGTCTTCAAAGGGAGATTGAAAAATATCTTGAGGAAATCCCACTACCTAGAAAGCAAAACCCCCTGAAGTCGTGGTTAGGTAAAAAAGATATATATCCACGCCTTTACTCCGTTGCGTCTCAAAGGTTATGCATATCGGCCACAACGGTTCCGTCCGAACGAATTTTTTCGAAGGCGGGACAAATTGTTACTGAAAGACGGAATCGTTTAAGCGGAAAAAAAGTAAACCAGTTATTGTTTTTGAATAAAAATCTTTAAGGTATTAATGTAAAACAGTTTATTTATTTATTTATGATACGGTTAACACTTGTTACGAGCTAACGAATCACTTTTCAAAGCTGTAAAAAAACGTTAAACGAAACGCAACTCAATTTTGAGAGATGTCAAACAAGACATGACATTTATATCGTTTAATCGTTTAGAAGCGACGAAGTTGATCACGTTGCGAATTGCGATGTTTATTTATTTACTTTTACCATTTAATATAGATAAAAGAAAGATGATAGAAACATTATGCTGACAAATGAATATCATATCTGCCATATATGCTGCTACGTGTGTGCCTGCTTTGTGATGTGATTGTGGCTGAGGAGTGAGGTGTTGTTTTGGTTTGAGTGAAAATACAAAACGCGGGAATAACTTTAAATGCTTTATTTATTCAATGTCTCATTGCTGTTAATATCATTGGTAAGTTAATTTTAATCTGTTAACCCTTTATTTGGCAATGTATGGCAGGATATACAAGCTATTTAACCATATTTTTGTTTTTTCTTATGACTAATTTTTTTTTGACTATCTAGAGATTCTAGTGCCACCGAGGCTTGAATTGGGGGCATTTATATTTTTTGTCAAATAAAGGGTTAATATATTGTTAGTTCTAATCTATGTGAATTTCTTCTATTTACCCAAACAAACTCTAATTATCAAGTTGGAATATTAACACTACTGGTGTATTTGTCGAGTACATATACATAAGTGTATGAATATTATGTGTATACGTGACATAATGCGCAGGTTCAAATATATGAGCATTCATATAGTATCTGGATCTGAAATCTTCTGCTGAGCTTTAGTATAAGTTATTGTATTGAATCATCCGATTGAGGCTTGGGCATTCAAAAATGAAAACTGCCCCAATATGATATTCTACTGTATTGCAATGAAGGAAATAAAGTAAGAATATGAAACATGAAAGTATTCGGTGCCTTTGGTGCTATATTGTATACTATACAATTGAATAAAACCTGCCGATAGATATTAATTATAAGCTGGTACCTCACCTCATTTGAAGTAGGACATTGTACCACCTCATTTCTGGAAATGAGGTACTCATACAAACTCATTTTAATTTCATGTCCTACCCAACACTAGTGCTAAGGCTGGCGCCCGTGTCTATAAGCCATATGTGCGCTGTGCCGTTTATTGCAAATTGCACTGAATTCATATGACTGTAAGTTAGGATATAATTTTTATTCACGAAAAAATTGTAACGGTGAAGGTGAGTTATTGTTGTCTAGTGTATCTCCTATCGCCGTATTTACGTGATGTCGCGGTCGCGTGTTAGGTTGATTTCCCCGGTAGTTATTATACGTTTTACGCGTGTTATAGTTATTCGCGGGTCGTATAGGTCGAGTATTTTTCGTATGAGTATACACTCTAGGTCGCCATGGTATTTTGTATGATGGACCACGCGGCGGAAGTGTACGCTGTGGGTATTTATCCACTCGAGCCGTATTGTAATAGCTCCTGTGTGACCTTGGGATGTTACTACCTTTGTTCCGGAAGTGCAATAGTTGCTCTGTATTGGGCGTTGATATGGACACCTCTTGGTCCTTTGCGCCTTGTATTGCATCTTTTAACGATGTGTAACCTCGCGATGCTATTATGGTACTCAATTTGTCATTTCGCAAACCCTCTGCGAATTTAGTTATAGTCATTTTCTCGTTTAGGGGTTGTAAAATTTTATAGGCCTCCGGCTTCCCATCGGCCTGTGTTACCGTGAGGTTTACGAATAGTTCCTCTAATTCTTGTCCGTATCGCTCGATAGATCTATTCCCCTGTTTAATAGTTAATAGTTTAGTTTGTTTCGCGGTTGCAGATTTGGTTGGCAATAGGTGGATTTTCATCTCATTAACTAAATCGCTGACACTTGTATGTTTTTCTGATATTCTAAGATTAGCACTTTGAGTTAATCGGGTCTTAATGACGAAATTTATTAATAATTTTACGTCGAAATCCTTTATCATCATAGAGTACAACTCTATGGCGTCTGTGAGCTGTTTAGTGACTGCTTCTGAACCGTCCATGACTGGTAGCAATGCTACTGCCGTTTTTAGGTCAAAGCTTTCGTTAGACGTCATGGTGCTGTTCTCTTGGTCTTGCTCGTAGGTATTTATAATTTTATTATAAACTTCTTCTATTTTTACGAAACTAGACTGGATTAACTCGCTGTCCTGTACAGAAATTTCCGAGTTTCTAACTTAGAACTATATTCTTGTATATACCGTTCGTACTGACCGTATAAAATTTGTTGGAGTTTATGTAGGCCAAAACGCCGAAAAGAGGCTCTTTTCGGCGTTTTGGTCCTAATTTCCTAATATCCTCCTGTAATGACTTTAATTGGTCATATAATTTCTGAATTTCGGTCATACTAAATGTACATACATTATTTGAATTTAAAAATCACTTGAACCACGAATCTAAACTAATTAATACAAATATTACCATGAAACTAAACTAAATAATACAAAAATTAGTCTATACATTAGGGTGATACATATAAGAACAAAAAAAAAAAAAATTTTTTTTTCACTCTCAACCTCTTAAACTGATCTATCCTATTAGAAAACCTCCCAATTTTTTTTATTTTTTTTTTGATCAATGTTTACAGGTCGCTACCGAAGTTTGAAATTTTAAAAATTAAACAAAAGAAATGAACTTTTCTAATGAACGTTTATTAATATCAAAACATTTTTAGAATGAAAAAAACTACTTAAAAAGAATCATCAAAACTTGCCATTTACATACAAAGTAGAAAACAATTATTTTTATACAAAATTTGACTTATTTACATTGGGGTTTTTCTGTTTATAATTCTTGACTAGCAATATTAAGTACTGCTTTTGTTCCTCGTCATTTGTGTGCAATTTATTGTATTGCTCCATCAAAGCCACACCCCGTTCAGCTATATCGTTGACAACTCTCATATTTTGCACAATTTCTCTAGCTGACTTGTAACTTGATTCCTCTTCCCATAGGTCCGGATCTTTTTCAACAAAGTCACTCTGTATCCCGGTTGTGTTAAAAAAATTAACTGTATTCTTTGAAACGAAATCTTCAAGATTTTGGCTAACAATTTCATCATGTTTCAAAGTAGCCTTTTTGGGATTCTTTGCTGATCCTTCTCTTTTCAGTGCTAAAACCATTTTACGTTTTGTCTCAGCAGAAACTCGTTTATCAAATAAAGCTAGAACAACCAGCTCTTCCGAAAGATACCAAAGATGGCCCAACATCTTTTTTAAAGCGACTTTGGCTACAACTTTATTATATTTATCGTAGTGAACCAAGTCTTTTAGCATTTGCAGATCATTTGCAGGGGCCATGGAAGCTACTGGCACTGTAAACCAATATTTTGTGTAAATAATTACGACAAACATGCAGATATCCGTAATAGCCTTAGCTTCTTTTTTCGTTATCTTGAGCTGGTGTTTGAATACAAACATTTTTAATGCGTACAAAGCTTTAGCCATCCAGCGTGCACGGTGCAATCCAGCTGGAGCTTTGAATGATATATTTTTTTCAGGTACTCCTCCTAAAAAGATAATGATTAAATGAAGGAGCTCCTTGTAATCGTCACGAGGCTGAAATTGTTGTAGTTGGTTTTGAGCAAAGGCAATCATATCAGTCGCGACAGTTTCAACACAGACCCAAATGCATGGTTCCGATATCGCACTTTTATAGCCTTCTTTGTCAATGTTTGTCCAATAGCTCTTAAACCTTTTGAAAATTTGGATTTCAGGACCACTGGAAGGTCCAATAGCTGACAGTACGACAGCCTCAAGCACTATTTCTAAAATGTGATGGCGACATGGGAACCAAATCAATTTCTTTTCCATTTTCTGTTCTAAAAGGGTAGCGGCTCCATTTATTCGCCCCGTATTAGAAGCTGTAGTGTCAAAACACATACGAGGCTTGCACTGAAAGTGGCGGGAATCGAATACTTATTAATTTATTTTTAACATGTATTATACCTTTTTATAATCTCTGAAGTTTCCTTATCTCAACACACTGGCCACTTAGAAAAAAAAAAAAGTATGGTTCGGTTTCAATTGTTTATTGAAGTCGTCGAGTCACTGCTTAAAATGGAATTGTGCCGTGAAAATTTCAGAGCTATGATTTATTATGACTTTAAAAGTGAACTAACACAAAAACAATGTGAAGAGCGGATGGTTGCTGCTTTTAATATTGAAGCTCCTTCAAAGACTACAATATACAGGTGGTATTCAGAATTTCAACGTGGCCGTGTATCCCTCACCGACGAAGTGCGTGAAGGTCGACCAAAATCGGCAGTCACGCAAGAAAACGTCGATGTTGTGCGTCGTCTGATAAATGAAGATCGACATGTGACATATCGGGAAATTCAAGAGCACCTGGGTATTGGAATGAGTCAAATACAAATTATTTTAAAAGAAGAATTAGGCGTGAAAAAGTTATTTTCCCGTTGGATACCTCACCTATTGTCTGACGAGCAGAAAATAGTCCGTGTCAATTGGTGCCGCAAAACTTTGAAAAGATTTAACAAGGGACGCTCAAATGCTGTTTTTAGCATAGTATCAGGTGACGAGTCGTGGATATACGCTTATGAGCCTGAAACTAAAAACCAATCCCGAGTATGGGTCTTCGAAGACGAGCTCAAACCCACAAAAGTTGTTCGTTCTCGCAGTACGGCTAAGAAGATGGTGGCTACGTTTATCTCTAAATCTGGTCACGTAGCTACTGTGGCTCTTGAGGATCGTAGAACAGTCAATGCTGATTGGTACACCACTATTTGTTTGCCGAACGTCTTTGCTGAACTCCGAAAAACAAACCCTAGTCGTCGCATCATCCTTCACCACGACAACGCCAGCCCACACACCGCTCGGACAACAACTGAGTACCTGGACGGTGAAAAAGTCGAAATATTGGACCACCCTCCATATAGCCCTGACTTAAGTCCCAACGACTTTTTTACATTCCCCAGAATCAAGGACAAACTGCGTGGTCAGCGGTTTCAGACGCCAGAAGAAGCAGTGGAGGCCTATAAAATAGCCATTTTGTCGACCCCTACTTCAGAGTTCAAAAAGTGCTTTATGGACTGGTTTGAACGCATGCATAAGTGCATGAAATACAAAGGAGAATATTTTGAAAAACAATAAAAATAAATAAACTCACTTATACTGCATATTTTCTTCTATTCCCGAAACTTTCAGTTTTACCCTCGTACATTTAATTTTATCATGTAAGTTCCATGATAAAATTGTCTCAAAAATTGAAGACGCCATGGTTTCTCCTTTGCCATCAGCGAGTTTTGGAACTGCCAAAAGCTGGTCGACTCCTTTTCCAGATACCAGGATTGGTAGGCGATCTACTATTTGATATCCTGCTATATCCTCAAGCATTTTTCCATCCCAGTGCACAGTAAGAGCAGTTTGTGGTTGAAAATCTGCTTTCAAAGACTCCGCAATCTGCTTTCTAATATTAATCCTGTGGCGACGAATAGATGAAAAACTCACATTATATTCGGATACATCACAGCCTAGACTTTTGAGCGTAGATGCTAAAACGACAGTTGCCTTTCGGTCACTTAACTGGGCAACATCAAGAGTAGTAGCTAACTTGGAATCAAGGATTGCTTTTCGACCTTGTTTCCGTGGCTGCGATAAATGTTGACTCGAAGAGGGTCCTGCCTGAGGAGATTCATTATACATTTGACCTGTCTCGCTATCACTATTTTCCTCTGCAGAAGAACTAGCTGAAGACGATACTAAATCACATTTCTCAGTTAGTCTTTTTATTCCTTCCCTTTCTTTTTCTTTCATTTTTTCTAACTTAGACTCTTTTTCAAATTGCTTATCCAGTTTTCTTGCATGATGCTTATCGATGTTCCCAATTCGACCAAAACGGCTCTTTTCTCTTTGGCTTAAAAGAAACTGCTTATCTTCTTCAATCGTCATCATATTCAAAGCATCAAAATGAGCAATATCAAATAAAATATCTAAATTTGATTGCCATTTATTTTCTTTTTCTTTGATAGCTGATGAACGTTTTGCTTTGTTGTGTTCGTTTTTCTTTAATTTTAGCCATTCATTAAAATATTTTAGTATTTTTGTTATAATATGCTGCTTTTCTTTGGTAGGAATACTTGCCTTTTGCCACAAAGCCATCAAATCATCAGCCGTTAAAGAAGCAGCTTCTCTATTTACCTTTTTTATCACATTTTTGTAATAGAAAAATAAACACATTACTTCTTTCACTGTAGGTAATTTAGTTTGCACCAATTCCGAACATGTTTGTCCAACTAACCATATTTCCGTTTTTTTTCGTGTTTTTATACATGAAGACATTATGGGAAAAACAATACCAACAACAAATTAATAAACCGTAAGTGAATAATAAGCATACACCAATTGCAACTGCTTTAGTTTGTTGTGAAGATTAGGGTAGTTAACTGTTTGCGTTAAACCACTATGTGGGTATATCAACTGTGATGAACTACCAGTAAGACTATGTAACACCTTAATACGATCTTTTTTGTGTTAGTTGTTGAATATTCTCGTACAATATTTTAGAAATACTCGACCAAATATGAATCTCATTAAATGCGTTATTGCACATATTTTATTAACTTTGACAGTTGGTAGCGACCTCTAAATGTTAATCAAAAAATCTCAAATTAATTACTAATTATTATTTTATTGAATAGAATGATATTAGGGGTTGAGAGTTAAAAAAATCTAAAGTTGATTTTTTTGAATCACCCTACTATACATCACCAAATTCATCAATTAATTTTGCTATATTAAAACGGTTACGTTAAAATTGTGCCTGTAGTCAGCTGTTTATCAGCTGTTGAACAGCAGGGCTGTTGAGCGGCGGCGTGGCGGGTGCTCACGCTGCGTGTGGGTGTTGCTGCTGACGTGCTGCGTGCTGCGTGTGGGTGATGCTGTAGGCCGTAGACTGGAGATTAGACGCTCTGTTCTGCCTTGGTGTTGCGTGTTGTCGCTGCCACTGCTTGTCTTTCAATTTTCTTTGTAAGACATTTATGGATTTTTTTCCAAATGGCGTATAGAAAAATGACGCCTATTAATATGAGCACTGCCGTGGAGATATATGTAGCAGCTGTGTTGCTGTCTATCTGCTTCGTGCTGGCGCTGTTGTCGGCTCCGTTTTGGGCAATGATGACTTCTTCTTTCTGGTCAGTTTTGGTGCACTGTCCTCCCATAGCTTTTGTGGTGGTGCTGGTTGGCTGACGCAGTGGAGCTGGCTGGCTGGTTTGGCAGGGCTGGCTGGTGTGGCGGAGCTGGCTGGTGGGTCCAGGTGACTATATCAGGGCTGCCTGGAGCAGACCGTCTGGAAGGGTCGCCATGAAGTGTACGGTGTTCCAAGGTTGAAATGATACGTCAAGCTTCGAGTCAATAATGTCCTTTATTCCGTAAAACGCACGCCTTATATACTGTGTAAACAGCGGATTCATTGGAGTGTTAATAATTTCCATTTGCGTCATTAGAGTGTCGGCACGATTGATAGTTGATACTTCTCCCATATATGGAATAATAAATCATTGTCTGTATTTACTCAGGGTCAGGTATCATATTACATGTTATTGGAAATAGAAAATGATTTATTTATTAACTATCAGCTGTGCTTCGTGTGTGGTCTTAAGGACCATACTACGCGGCTACGTGGATAGCGGCGACAGGTCGTCAAAATTGGAAACCTACTAAAAACAGTCGAGTATGTTCGAAGCATTTGGAATTGCATTGCTTGCTTCCGCAAAACGTTATCAAGAGTTTTCGTGATTAAGTCCGCCACGCCAAACTTGTTTCTACACGTAAGCACCGATAAAATGTGTCAGTGCATCTGAAAAGGTACCTAGTCACGACATTTAGTTACATGAGTTTTTGTGAAAGCTGGTGAAAAAGTGCCAAAATGGGTTTATGTTATAATTGGATTATTTACATCCTTAGGAACACGTGTGTACCTACAAGAATATCAGTAAAATTATGTTTTTTTAGTATATTTCTCCGACTATAAAGTTTAGTAGTCAGGGTAACTTGTCACGCCATGTCTTAAAGGCCTTTAAATTTTGAATAATTTTGACAATATTTAAAGGCATTACAGCCCAAGCAGCAAGCTCACGTTATAATGACGCGATTTATAAGTGATTATCTCTCCAGCGACGTCTTCTGGTCAATAATCACGGCAATATTTACGTGATTTTTAGTCGCGTGACGTCATTCGTCCGTTAGAGACGTTAAATTGACGCCATAAATAGTCGTTTGACGACATTCGTCTTTATGAGACGTTTAAAAAGACATCCCGAAAAGTCGCGTGACGACATTCGTCCTTATGAGACGTTTAAAAAGACGTCATGAATATTCGCGTGACGACATTAGTCCGTTAGAGACGTTTAAAAAGACGCCATGAAAAGTCGTGTGACGACATTCGTCCTGACGAGACGTTTAAAAAGACGTCACGAATATTCGCGTGACGACATTCGTCCGTTACAGACGTTAAAATGACACCATGAATAGTCGTGTGACAACATTCGTCCTTATGAAACGTTTAAAAAGACGTCATGAATAGCCGTATGACAACGGTCGTCCTTATGAGACGTTTGATATGAGGCCATGGATTGTTGTGTGCCGACATTCGTCGTTATGAGACGTTTAAAAGGACGTCACGAATATTCTTGTGACGACATTCGTCTGTTAGAGACGTTAAAATACCGCCATGAATAGTCATGTGACGACATTCGTCCTTATGAAACGTTTAAAAAGACGTCATGATTATTCGCGTGACAACATTCGTCCTTGTAAGACGTTTAAAAAGACGCCATGAAAAGACGTGTGACGACATTCGTCCTTATGAGACGTTTAAAAAGACGTCACGAATATTCGCGTGACGACATTCGGCCGTTGGAGACGTTGAAATGACACCATGAATAGTCGTGTGACGACATTCGTCCTTATGAGACGTTTAAAAAGACGTCATGAATAGCCATATGCCAACGTTCGTCCTTATGAGATGTTTGAAATGAGGCCATGAATTGTCGTGTGACGACATTCGTCCTTATGAGACGTTTAAAAAGACATCGAGAAAAGTCGCGTGACGACATTCGTCATTATGGACGTTTAAAAAGACGTCACGAATAGTTGTGTGACGACATTCATCCTTATGAGACGTTTAAAATGACGCCATGAATAGCCGTGTGACAACGTTCGACCTTATGAGACGTTTATAATAATGCCATGAAAAGTCGTGTGATGACGTTCTTTTGTTGAGTCAACTTGAGACGTATAAAATTGACGATATAAAAAGAAGAGACGATAGAAAATTACATCTGTAGCACTGCACCCGTCGGCCGGCCGGCTCCGCGCCATAGGTGTACGTACCTCGTACGTATTCGCTTTTATTCGATTTTGAAGGCGCATTGACAAGAACTGTACGCATATTATTAGAGCTGACTTCTGAAATAATACACCAAAACCATCCGGAAGAATCACTACACGTTGGTGAAAGCCGCATCTAAAACCATCAAGCCGTTTTAGAGTTTATCGCGAACATAGAGACAGACAGACAGACGCGGCGCCGGCGGGGACTTCATTTTTTTTATTTTAAATGTTATATAATATAGATAAGTACGTAAATTTTAATAAGATATAGTTTATTTAAGTGAATAAGTGGGTAAAAAATATATATGGACACTATAATATCAACAATAATAAAAAATAAATTCAATCGATGTGTGGCAGGGCAGCAGCACCGTCATCGAAACCCGGCCATTTTGCCACGGGTTTAATTAAATTTGTGGCGAGTTACACGTATGTACATGCCGGTGTCACGTATGATGGCAACGCTTATTCGAGTTCTGAGCCATCCCAGTACGGTACTCAAGGTTCGATTCCAACGGTCTGCTATGGCTTTCTCCCATGTGTTTGATCAAAGATGACATTTGGGGTGCAAAGACGCCATCCAATGAAACTACACAAACTCGATAAAAAAAAAACATATAATTATGGAACCTACTCACAAGATTTCACGAGAATCGGTTGAGAAATGCGACCTATACTTAGAGGAGAACAGATCAATGATATTTTATTAAGTACTTATAAAATTTCATTGGAACAGACCATCCGGAATATTGGAAATCTGGACATACGAAAGAATTTTTGTCGAAGCAGGAGACGGTTCGCTCGCTCGGTCAATTACATTACTGATTCTGTGGTATCAGAATAAATTAATAATCAATAACCTTGACCACCAGTGGGTAGGCCCCGCCTCGCATTTTTGGTTTTATTGGTTTTTATTATGTTATTGTATTTTGTAGACTTACAATTGTTAAAAATATTGTATTTTTATATTTTAATTTATATAACATAGCGAAACCTAGCCTAAGACCCTATTGAAAAAAAATCAATAATAATAATCGATAAAAAATTAGTCCCTATTAGTGCACGAAACCGGAACCATTTCGTGAGAGATGAAATTTATCAATACCGCGAAAAACGAGTGGTTCTCCGTCTCTTTTGCATTCGCATAGAATATCGTAAGTGCGAATGAAACGGAGAATTTCGCTTCGCAGTAACCGTCCACCAACCACAGACAGTATGACTACTTAATAAATTAAACAACGAAAAAAAACAAAATGTTTTATTATTATGTATAAATTACGCGATTAATTTAAATATAGCATTGATATGAATTAAGTCATAGTAGTTAAAAACGTATTTCATCTAAAATATCTAAATGGACACTGTTTTGAACTTTTGTCGTTTGAACTTATAGCGGGAGTGTGTTGACAGTGTTGCCATAATAATATGGTGAGTGAACATTTGTTACATAATTGCGTAACTTTTGATTTGACCCTCTCATGTACACGTAACTTTTAATTTTGAGTTATTTTATGGAACATTTCTAGCTTATAGATTTTTAAAACAGGTATGTTTAAACTTGTTTAAAGAGTGTTTAAATAGTAATCGTCTAAACAATGTATTTTCACCGCTCCGTTTCTTTCAATGTTTTGATATGGATAAAGTGTGTTCTACGACTTCAAATATATACCGATCGAAATAATCGTATTAAGACGGTGGTTGTATTAAAGTTAAAGTGAATGGTAACAGAAACGAGATAAAACAAAAACCGGCCACGTGCGTGTCGGGCCACGTGCAATGCAAGATTCCGTAGTTGCCCACCCGTTAAATTATAAGGACTAATAAAATAATCACACACTTATAATTCAAAATGTTTGACACAACTAATGACGTTATCTAAGTAATCAATGGAAATTGTACGAAACCGGCTATTACTCGTTAACTATAAATCTCTATTTACCTGTTATAGTTTTCCTTTTAAAATCATTATATATAAGATGATTTCTGGGTCGTGAAGCAAGAGAGACAGACATTATACAGAATTTAAAATGAGCCTAATAATGTTGATAAGTATTGTTTATCTCCAATAATGTTGATTATTTTTCAGATGAAAAGTAGAAAAAAACATTTATGCATACTATTTAGTCACCCTACTCAATGTGACGTCTTGTCGCTTTCCATAAAACGTATCTAAAAAGCAGGGTGACCAGGATTACTTAGTATAAGATGAATTTTACTTGAAATATAAGAAAAAATAAACTTAATATATTTTAATCAAATACTGCCATATGATAATGAGGATCATTTACAGAGTCAGAAAAAGTGGTGTTGGATCACGACCTAGAACCATGATTTTTTTCGCATACCAAGTAGCATCCGTTTAACTCCATGACACATGACTCCAACAAAAATTAGCACTAAGGCTGGCCTTTATAAGTACACAGTCTGAATCCGAATCTGAATTCATATTATCAATTCAGAATGCACGGAATTGCATACAATTTAAGAGGATATACTCCGCACGGCGCAAGTCAAATCTAGGTATTTCTTGATGTTTTCCGCGACACACAAAGAAGTACTGCACATGGTGTACGCATGTGTTTGTAAACAACATGACGTATGAAACTACTCGTTCAAATTTGAACCTTGATACGATGAAATAAGGTCTACAATGATATCAGCCAATATAGCTTTGTATGCGGTAACAGGTTGTCGCATAACGCGAGGACATAATCTTGACACTTTTGCAGCGAAAATGATGTGTACAACTATATGTATACATTCATATCGTCATGTTTTTAGTATATACTTGTACATAAATAAACTCACGCCTATATACCCAAAAGGGGTAGGCAGAGCACAAGAAAATTAATTCCAGTGTCACTTTTAGCAATTGCAGGTTTATCGATGGGAATATTGTGATATTGTAGTGACAGATTGCTAGCCTATTGCCTACAACACACTACGACCTGGTTAGCATTGTCGGCCCTTACGACACTCAATTACTGTCGCAAGTTTTAAATTGACCACAAAGACAATAGATACACATAAACATGCTGTTACACCTTATAGCTTGGCATGCTCTAAAAAATGTACACTCCATGAGCATACGGATATACAATCAGTTGCCAACTGAGTTAAAAAATTGCCTATTACTATTTTTTAAAATTATATTAAAATGTGGCTTTTTTGTAATTGTTTTTATAATATGCATGAATATTTTAATTATAAGGATGACTATTATTGATCATTAGCTTACATATTTAATTGATTTTAATATATTTTCTTTCATATTATTATAAATCACATTCAGGAGAGACTCCACTTTGACTAGTTATTTTTAAGATCTTTTGACCTTAACATTGTGCATGACATTAAATTATTTATTTTTAGAATCCTACTTTGTCGACTTTTTAGGTATAAAAATAATGTACACTATGTTATGTAAATTAAATGTTTTTCTATTTTCTTGCATTTTTAGTAAAGCAGAATGAATCGGTCATTAATGTTTGTAACACCTTGTTTTGTATACTACATTCTTGCAATGAATAAATGATTATGATTATTATGACCCAAGGGAAGAAAGGGGGTGGTGCTATTCTAACCCGGCACTACGTGTTTATTGTGTATGAAGATGTATGATCAATGCAATGATATGATATGATATACCGCTACGGTGTGTGTGGGTAGACTAAAACTAAAACTCGCAGCTAAATGTGGGTAGACTACAACTAAGGCATTATAAATAAAAATAATAAAAATATTTGAGTCCTAATAAAATTATAAATAAAAATAAATCAACCAAGTATCATGATCGTTAATCGAAAATCAATTGACAATTGCGAGCCATTCATGACTTGTCTCGATTTAGCTCACGATTACGTCCCTAGTATACTTTGACTGCGACGTTCGTAATAAATACGTCTAATCGGAGGTCACAGGTTATATTGGTTTCCTCAGGGGAGTTGTTGTAAGCTTTGTGAAGAGTCACAAAAAAACGCTGTACACGTCCTCCTCTGACGGCCGCTCGGCCGGTACTGAGTCACTATAAGCGAGTCTTTGGGAAAAAGGTCAGTTTTAAATCATTTAAAATAAATATATTTTTATCTTATTTACTACTTGTGAACAATTTTGATATGATAAAATAGAAGTTCTTTTATCATACCAAAATGTTAAATGTTGTGTGTGTGTGTATGTGTGTGTGTTTTATGTTTTTTTGACGACCTGTTTAGCCTAGTTGGTAGTGACACTGCCTCCGAAGCTAGAGGTCCCGGGTTCGAATCCCGGCCAGGGCATTATTTGTGCATTTAGCACGGATCTTGTTCTTGGGTCTTGGATGTTCTCTATGTATTTAAGTATGTATTTATCTATCTAAGTATGTATATCGTCGCCTAGTACCCATAGTACAAGCTTTGCTTAGTTTGGGACTAGGTCGATTTGTGTAAGATTGTCCCCCAATATATATAAATATATGATTTGTTAGATGTATTCTCCGATATTTTTATTTTCTTGTATAATAATTTCCAATCGTCCTTCTTTCCAGTATTTTTATTTTCTTGTATAAAAATTTCCGACTAATTTTTTTCCCAGCATTATTTTTTCTTGTATAAAAAATTCCGATTGCCTTTTTGCCAGCCACTTAATTTTCCACTCGAACAATTTCATGTGCGTATATTTAACCCTTTGAAAAAATTCTCATACGCATACTTTCTTTGTTGTAACTTTTCACCGAGGAAAATTTGAATATATTATATTTTTAGTACGTCACTCCTTGTGGCACTCTTTAGGGGAGGCCCATGTCCAGCAGTAGACGTCTTGCGGCCTATATAATGATGATGATATTCATGATGATGACGTCACTCCTGGCTATATAGTGGCAATTACCGCCCACTACGCGTGCGCAAAAGCCCCAATTTTTATCCAGGAGGAGACGTAAAATTTTGTACTTACCACGGGTTAATACCGCTTCGATATCGCTTTTGGCTCGGGCGTCAGATTCCTGCGATCTGAGACATTCTTTGTTTTACCGCCCTAGGTAATTAATGTACGTTGTATGTATGTATGTTAATGTAAGGCCAGCCATAGGCTGCTGTGGCCGCTTACCGTCAGGCGAGCCGTAACTATGCTTGTTTGCCACCGACGTGGTATATTAAAAAACTAGTCCTGATAAGGATAAGGCTGGTTTCCTCACGATGTTTTCCTTCACCGAAAAGTGACTGTAGTAAATATCAAATGACATTCCGTCTGTTTGAACCTACGACCTCCATATGTGGTGACAGCAATGGCATTCATCGATGACGTTTCGGTGACAGTGACAAATATTATGTTATGGCCTTATACGCGATGAGGGACAGGAGATATTGTCAGTGTATCTCGCTCCCACGTGCGATATTGTCTATCTTACATCTCTTTTACGCATCTTTGTATATTACCCATTTGTGTATATTACCGGCTCCAGTCTTATTCTTACTCCATGTGACCTCCGGATTGAAAATCGCACCCCTTAACGCTAGACTACATACGCTATACGTACGATTACTGCAATTCGCCTTACAGGTAAAAATAGTAATGTGTCTATAATTTGATCTGCCGCAATGAATGATATTTAGATTGAAAAAAAAATTTGCCTGACTGAGACCAAAAAGTGCCAAATATCAAACTCCAATTAACAGTGTTATAACGCGAGTAAGCAAAATTGCGAATGTAAGTAATAATTTTCTATTGAGAATATAATCTATTAGAAAATATTCACTTAGATAAAAAGGCAAATATGATATTTTGAGACAAGTAAAATATACGCCTAAGAAATTAAACGTGTAGAAACTCAAGTGATTGGAAAAGTAGGCGATCGGAATTTTTTATACAAGAAAAAATAAATATGGAAAAAAGGCTGTCGGAAACTTTTATACAAGAAAATACAAATACTGGAAAGAAAGGCGATCGGAATTTTTTATACAAGAAATTAATATCGGAAAATGCATCTAACAAATCAAATATATATATATAATAATGCATTAAAAAACATTTTTATAAGTTTGAACACTACTAAAACATGCAATGAAGTTTGTCATAAATAGGTAGTTTTCTGTGGCTCTTTTAGTTAAACGAAATTTTAAATCGTGAAAATTCAGTCGGTAGAAGAAATAAAGCATGTTCTGACGCGTTCAACTATATATAATACATAGTATGAATTCAATAGGTTACAGAATAAACAGAGTTGAAAGACGCCATGTTTTTGAATATTTCGAAATCGAGGGTGAGAAAAGTGCTCGAGATTCTTCAATATACGTTTAATTTCTAAATGTAGTCTGTAAAACCCCAAGTCAATAAGTTGTTCATTAAGGATCTGTGAATAATTATCCATAAATTTTTACTAATTCTGAGAAATAACGTATTGAAAACATAGTAAAACGCCGAAATGTACCTTTTCCAGCGTATACCCTCTTAACTATTATCGACACACATTCTGATTTTTTCAGATTATGTATTTCTCAGATTGATGCTGACATGAGAATATGAAAATTCCGATTATTAATTCCAGACGCACCTCTTTCTATACAATTAGTACAGACAAGCACACACATACTGGATTCAGATTAGAAATTCCGATTAATAATATTTACATTTTGACAGCTGTCATCCCAGTACAATTTATGTCACCATTGACGTTTGTTGCACCGGGGTGACACCTGTCAAACGCGAGATTACTGAACTGATTGAATTTTTTAAGACATGTGTGAGGCAAGGCTCCAGAATTCAGACTATGAATTCAGATTATGAATTCAGGTTGGGATTCAGACTGTGAAAGGCCGACCTAAAAATAAATATCACGCAAACAGATTAAAAAATCAAACAAATGATTTAGGAAAACCCACGGTACTTATACACGAGCGATCCAATAATAGGGCATGCATTTCAGAATCTCGAAATTCCGGATTCTCGGCCATTTTTTCCGATATTACAATTCCGGAATATTATTTTACCATCTAACCAGGCAATTGATTAATTGATTCCAGTTTTCAGAAATGGTTCGTTTAATAACCATCTTTAATATAAATGTGAAGATTTAATGATAGGAATCCTGAGAAAATGAGGGAACTCCTCAAATATAATAGGCACGCATGTAACGATTTCAGTATTTTCTATAGTAAATCACGCATTTGTTTGCGAAAACCAAGTGTAACTCTTTTTCGCTCAGTCTCAATAAACCTCTCCGTGCGTTTCGTGGAGCGCACCCACTAGCCAGTACAATTTCTATGAGAATCACGTTAGAACGCCGGGCGCGTACAAAGTCTATGAAGAAATAGGTAAATCTGGTGCGGCGCACGGAGCCCACACGAGGCGGCTGGTGGCGGTATTACCCGACCAAGCGAAGTAAACGCTCAAAATATAAAGATTTTCTTGCGCGCTAATTGTCAAGTTAGCTTAGTTGGTTGATAAATATACCATGACCTGCACTTTTCTCGTATCGCGCCATCATTCGTATTTCGTGTTTATTGTTTGTTTTTGTAAAGTGAGTGTGACTATCTTTAATGAAATGACGAACTGTGTGTTAAATAAAAAAAAGTGTGAACTTGAAAATCGAGAATATTAAAAACAATAATAAAACTTTTAGTGATTGATAAATTAGAAATAAAATCGACTGGGCCGCCAAGGTCATGTCTTAATATAAAACCATTTGCCATTGACCAAAATCAACAGATCGAGGTAATACATAAAAAAAATTGTTAGTAGGAAAATGTGGTTGTATTGCAATTTTTGAGTTATATATTATAGTATTTCATAAATCCATAAATTAGCGCACCACTGGTTTTCGTAGTCAGCAGCCGCCAGCCCGCCACTGGTCATAGGTAACAAATTCTCAACCCTTCAGTGTAGGCATCATGCATAGTTTTATCATTTATCTAGAAATTCGCGTAAAACAACTTTAAATTTCCACCAACGGATATTTAATTAACTATTTTTTAATCATTTAAACAGCTAAATGTCTAATAGTATAAATTTATATTTGAATACTAGCTTTTCCCCGCGACTTCGTCCGCGTAGGACTCGTTCTCGCCTTGGACTTTTTTTCCCATTCAATCTTTCTTAAACTCAGATGGTTGGACGGCGTCGAAAAGGGCACCAGAACCTTAGGGGGGACATGTTAGAGAAGGAAAGCCACGAATAGATCGGACTGGAGAGATTTGCTTGACCAGGCTAGGCCCCACCTACGGCTGTAACGCCTCAGATGATCATGATGATACAATCTTTCACCCTTCTTTACACCCCTTAAGAAATCATTGTAGTCAATATGACATTCTCTAGTAATCCTATTGTCAAAACGAATGATTAAGTGCTTATTTAGGAATATCAAATGTACCGATTCTAAACGAATGAATCTCGTCAAAAACAATTACATGTACAATAATAAAAGTCTCGCTACGCAGTTCTGCCGTTAAACGCTATCCCAATAGAGCGAGTTCTTCGTGTAAGTATGATGGTCGAAGGCCGGAAGCAGAGTGGCAAGACATGCGAGGCCGAAGGCCGAGCGTGCCAACAGAGCGGGTTCTTTATGTAATGATAAAGGCTGAAAATGCGAAACAGAGCGGCAAGAAATGCGAGGCCGAAAGCCGAGCATTCACACACAGAGGCCTCCTTACCAATGGCTGAGGGCCGAAGGCCCGAAGCATAGCGGCAAGGCACGCCAGTCCGAATTCCGAGCATCCCAACAGAGCTTGGCTCTTTTTGCAAGGCTAAAGGCTGAAGGCCCGAAGGGCGAGCCAACATAACACTACCTGTTCCCGAGTGTCTTATAAGCTAACCTGACGGCCCAAGGCTGAAGGAGAGCAGCAAGGCAAGCGAGGCTGAAGGCTCAGCGTTACATTATAGGGCACTATTTATACGTGGAGACTGTCTATCCCTGAGTGTCTTTTAAAAGCGACTTCGGCCCTCATGGTCGCTTTTATAAGACACCAAGGAGAGCGGCAAGGCGCGCGAGGCCAAAGGCTGAACGTACCTCTTCAGCTTTATTATATGTATAGATAGATAATTTAATAGAAAGTCCGATAATTTAATAGTTTAGTAGGGAATTTAATAAGGTGAATCTAAACTTTGACCGGTACTGTAGCAATAAGCGCATTTACTATTGGGAAGCTGTTTATGTCAATATCATCATCATTATGTCAGCCGAAATACGTCCACTGCTGGACATAGGCCTCCCCCAAAGACTTCCACAATGACCGGTCCTGCGCCACCAGCATCCAGCGGACACCCGCGACCCTTACCAGGTCATCAGTCTACCGTGTGGGCCTCCTCACGCTACGCCTTCCATGGAGTCAAAAATAAATGAGGAAATATGTATTATGTTCACAAATGCACAAGGCGAAGTTCGAAATAGAAGTTTTGTTTTGGTATACATTATCAGAACAATAGCGTATCGTATTTGGAGGCAATATATATTGCCCATAAAAAAATTATAACCATCATAATTTAGGGTACATTGTATCGTAATTGATAAAAAAAGTTAAATCCCAATTCCGGATCCAGTTCCGGAATTCCGGAATTTATTATAAATATAGAAAATCAGTTCCGGAATTGAAAACCATCAGATATTGCACGCCCTACAATAAGGATATAGCTTTTGCAAGAAAAGGAACTTTCTTATTAACATTTTATTCTACCGTTTTGTTGGCGTGATTGATACTTACAAAAAACTCATGCCTGTATTCCCGAAAGGGAAGGCAGAGCACATGAAATTCAATATGGCGTGATTGTTACATATGTATACTTACGCCAAATTGCAGCTTTCTAGTAAGGGTTACTGAGCTAAGCCGCTAAAACTATGGTTTAGATTAAAGCTCATGAATCAAACATAATTCCAACAGTATCAATACATAGCATCATGATTGATTCATGTGCTTAAAACTATAGTTTAAAGTTAATTCCAATATAATCAATACATCGCCTCCCAATCCATACTAATAATATAAATACCTTTTCACGTTTTATAGTTTTTAAGATTAAAATAAAATCTGTATATTTTTAGGAGATGATTTATAAACAAAAACCTTTTTTTATATAAATCTTTGATAAACTGTATGTATATCTATTTAAATTGCATTATTTATACATAAGTATTTCGTAATTAAAAAAAAAACTACTTTATCTAAAATGGAACTTTTCAGGAACAGCGACGTAACTTTTTTAATTTAACCTGGCAACTTCATGGCCAACGCTAACGCCATTTTGTTTTCTATTTTCTACGCAAACCGCGCCTCCGCGCAAACGCATCGGTCGATCGTGGGTTTCGGTGAGTTATTGTGATTTTTGAACGCGAAGACAAGAAGTGTATTAATGCATAAGTACTTTATATTGTAGCTGAAGAAGAGCTAGAAAATAATAATGATGGTAATAATAAATAACGTTATTATCATATCTTCAATGTGGTTGACGCCACGCAAAGTTGAGTATTTTTGGCCGAATTCGAAACTTTCGCAGCAGTACAATAAATATTTACAAAAACATCTACCACCAAAGGAAGATTGGCGACTCATTAAGCTTAAAAGGAAATTCTTTGAGACTGGTAAGTTAGCGTTTCTGGTCTAATTCAAGCCGTGCGTAGTACATATATAAATATAACAGATAGGTAGCTATTGTAAGTTCATTTTAATGTGTAAATAGGCATTATGACAGTTTTTTATTTAGTTATTACTGTAAGACCTCAATTTGAGACACATCCGTGAAAGCAAAACTTTCGGAGCATCAAAAGTCACCGAAATATCGCAATTTCAAAATCACTTTTTTGGACTTCCCCAGTCACGCCTGGCCTATTCCTAGGAACCTTATATGTATACATTGTGTGAAACTTTGTTCGATTGCTATATAATATGCGCTTCTATGAAAACGGCAAAACAAATGTTGCGATAAAATATGTGATAATTATATTCAGTAGTATTTTAATTTTCAAATAATTTCATACTTTTCAAATGGACTTGCCCACGTAACTTTATGGACGATTCTCACCAAACGGCTGGAGTCTGCGCGCACCCCACTAGAGCCATAGGAATTCGAACCCTCCATACAGAAGTTAAATTTCATATTTGAATACGAAGTCTAGCTTCTGTATCCAATGGAGGGTTAGAAGTCCTTTGACTGTGGTGTTCGCGCCGACTCCGGCCATTATACGTCCCAATCTGCTGGGCACAGGCCTCCTCTCATGGATGAGAGGGAATGGGCTGTAGTCCCCACGCTGGCCTAGTGGGGATAGGGGACTTCACTCTGCTAATACCGATGATACAGAATCGTGCTATCGAACCAAAATGTTGCACATCGTTATTTTAATCATACATTTTGCAGTAATTTCAATCTAAATCGTTCAATCTCAGGATTCGTCATCATGTCTTTTAGTTTTGTTGTAAACAGTGTACTTCTACCTAGTGTACCTGCAAAACGCGCTCATGCAAAATTCTTTACATTACATTCATACCTACTGTCAACTATAGGACCAATGTTTTTGTTTGAGATTGCGTGAGAAATCTGAGGCTCAATGAAAATCTGCTAAATGAAAGACATGAGCTTGTGGGTTTTAACTTTATAATCATTCTGCACTATTAACAATTGCAATTCCAGTTATAGCTGTTGCATTGCATTAGGTCCAAATTAGAAACAATAAATAAATAAATATTAGGGGATAATGTTACACAAATCGAAGTAGTCCCATAGTAACCTCAATAAAGGCTTATGTTGTGGGTACTAGACAACAATATATTTAATGTATTAATGCTAATTGCACAAATAAATGCCCTTACCGGGATTCGAACCCAGGGACCTCTAGCTTCATAGGATAGGCAGGGTGGCTACCCACTGGGCTATAGGCTCAGCTTCTGAGATAATAAGACTCTTTATGTTCTAGAATATATTATATCATTAACATAATGTTTACATAGATGATTTGATGCTGGCAAGGCGAAAAGCCAAGGAAGCGGAATGGACCAGTGATTTAACTGATGGTGACGAGATACCATCCTTCCAGAAAAGAACAATTAGGCAACCAAGACCAGTCACCAGTAGTGATGACGAAGAAAATAACACAGATTTTTTTCAACATCACAAAATAACTATAAACAAAAAAAAGAAGTTGGATTTTTTTGAAAATACAGGTATTAACAATATGTGTCGTTATTGCTTTCATAGTTAAATACAAGATGGTACTTTTTACTTTTTTGGTTCAACAATTTTTAATACAAATTATTTATTTATTCAGTGTGCCCATTGACAGAGACCTTCACCAACTCCAGTCTGCACGAGGATCCTTATGGTGAAAATGCAGGTAGTCATAGGTTTAATTTCTATTATTTTATTAGGTATTTAATATTTTATGACCACTTTATTTTTAGGTGCATTCCACCTGGTCTAGCATGTTTAAGATAATTGGTCTGTCAAGATAAGGTTCCAGGTTTGAAACATTACCACTGTTTGTAATACTCTTGGTTGATGCTGGTATTTTTGTATGTATGGTAAGATGTGTATTAACTTTCAGAACATGAACATACTGAGGCTAGATCTCCTCAAACACCTGACTTTACTGCCGCTGACTCCGCTGAGGCCACAATAATACATACTCAGGTCAAGACCCCTCAACCTTCATCTAAAACTGACACAACAGCAATTGGCAGTGCATCAGGTAATTGAAATTAGAATATTTTGATAATTGATAAACATTTTTATTTTATACTAGCTGTTGCCCGCGACTAGCCCGCGTCTTCGCTTCTATTGGTTGCAGCGTGATGTTATATAGCCTAAAGCCTTCCTCGATAAATGGACAACACAAATATAATTTTTCAATTCGGATGAGTAGTTCCTGAGATTAGCGCGTTCAAACAAACAAACTTTTCAGCTTTGTAATATAAAAATAACATGACATGTTTTTTTACCATGTCGGGTTTTCTTGGATAATTTCTATGTATTTATTATCTATATAAGTAAGTATCGTCACCTAGGACCCATTAGTACAAGCCTTGCTTTGTAGACTAGGTCCATTTTTGTAAGATTGTTATTTTATTCATTTAAACATGCATACGGTCTATTTGATTATTTTTGTATTAAGCAGTAACACCTGCTAATGAAAATTCAAAATTTTAAATAAACAGATAAGTAGAAAACAACTGAGCTATCGGAACAATCGAGCACAGGTTCGATGTATAACATATCGCTCGATACATTAATGGTATATTAATTTTAAAATATTTTTGATATATTTTCAGGTTACGAATATAATAGTATGAAAATACTAAATACAATTTTAGAGCAAAACAATCAACTTCTGTCATGGATAAGGACTCAAAATGTAGCAGATATCTTAAAAACAAGAAAGACTCCAATGCAACTACCCATAAACTTACCTATTGATAGTGAAGATGACATTTGTCAAATTGAGCATTTCTTAGAAGACGACAAGAACTTTTCAAATCTGGTGAGTAGGATTTTTTATGAATAATTTTTATGAACTTAATCATCACATTACAGTTATAGCTAAAGTAATGTCAAAAAAGAAATTTTTCCCTCAAATGAGCGGATCAAAGTTATACTTTTCCCTGGAATGACTAGTAGCATTCCTCGTACTTTTTCTATAGTTTTTCGAGGTGCAGATTCAATAAATGGTGACGTATTTCGAATCTAAAATGGGGTTCATGTAATTTTGTAAGACACTTGGTACTTGGTAGCAAAATTTATTCCGTCTTAGACACTTGAATCTTTCGCTTCACTCGGGATTCAATATATCGCCCTCGCCGTAAACAGGTAAATAATTTTGCTCCCTTGAAACACAAACTACAATTACCATGAGACCAACTCTGAAAGTAAAAAAGAATCAGCTGTTCCATACAAAATTAAATACCTAATTTCAGAATATCGTCGGTGACAAGCGAAAGTCACTAAGTAACAAATACCTACTTAAAGTAAAACTCGTATCTCAATATCGATGTAGTACTGAAATACGAGGTTTTGAGTAGCAGTGACAGATATTTTAGTGACTTTTGCTTGTCACCCGACAATAATACAGGATTGCCCATTAGATCGGTCAGACTTAATATGAAACATAATATCTAAAATGAATAAAATGCATTGTATTTCACATGCTTTAAATAAAAAATATGAAATACAATGCAAATTTTATTTTTAATCTAATAAAAAAAGAGTTATTTTTATGGTTATTTAATTTTTTAATAAAATTACATTTATCAAAGACAAAGTCAAAATATTCTTTATTCAAATATGCCTAGCAACAAGCACTTTCGAATCGTCAGTTATAACATGTATTAACATATATATTAATTAATTATTTAGAGCAATTTATTAATGCTATTATTATTCTTTCATAGTAAGATTTTCAGCCTACATCAAAATGTAGGGTTTTTCTTCAATATGACCGGGTTCAATAAGAACCAAGTACAAGTTTTTTTTTAATTCATGTGTATACAGATTATGTTGTCACTAAAATCGATGACATGGTTCCTAAGAACATATTTTTCATGTATGTCTTTTAATTTCAGACTTGCCCATACTGACCGATCTAAATGGGCCAACCTGTATCCCATAGTAAAAGTTTTTTATAAAATTAATAACAGTTTCATACATTGTACGTATATTTACTTTCTGTTATATAATCCTACCCGTTAACTTAATATTTAAGTCTACTATCGCTAGTTTCGGTAACGATCTTATAAACAATTTTAGTTCAGTTAACATAGAAGTGTAGTACGGCTGACAGTTCGGTAATGTGTCTATTTTATTACTAATTACTTTTAGTGGTCTTTTTAGGGTTCCATAGCCAAAATGGCAGAAAAACGGAACTCTTATCGAGTCGCCGACGGCCACTTTAGCTTAGTTGGTAGTGACCCTGCCTACGAAGTTGGAACTCCCGGGTTCGAATCCCGGTCAGGTCATTTATTTGTGTGATGAGCACGAATATTTTGTTCCTGAGTCTTGGATGTTTTCTATGTACTTAAATATGTATACGTATGTATATCGTGGTCTAGTACCCATAGTACAGTCGAGGAATTTGAATAGAGTCCAAAAGTGAGAAACATTCAAATTCCTCGACCGTACAAGCTTTGCTTAGTTTGGAACTAGGTCGATTTGTATAAGATTTTCCCCCAATATTTATATTATATTATTAAATGTGTGTCATATAAAAAAATCATTGGATATTTTTTTA
Source organism: Notocelia uddmanniana (assembly GCA_905163555.1). Taxonomy (NCBI): domain Eukaryota; kingdom Metazoa; phylum Arthropoda; class Insecta; order Lepidoptera; family Tortricidae; genus Notocelia; species Notocelia uddmanniana. The sequence goes on along the minus strand of LR991063.1, from coordinate 23,030,088 downwards.
CAGGTGCAACAAAAAAACTCCAAAAAGACAAAGAAATTGAAGACAGCATCAAAGTTTGGCTAAAACATGCACCTCAGCGAACAAAACTCGAAGAGAAGAAATTGCTGGTTCGTATAAATCCTACTGTCTAGTTACTTGTACTTTATTTGCTATACTATATGTCTAGTTACTTGTACTATAATGTTTCATGTTCACAGAGAACGCCAATTACGAATGAATCTGAAAGCATCAATTCCCCTCATGTTATTAGTGATGAAAGTAAATACAGAAAGGACTTATGTTATACTATTTTTTCCGAATCTCCGATTAGTAACTATGTTAATCAAGAATCTGATTCAATTGTCACGAATATGTGTAGTAAAAATACCATTACACATCATCCAGACTTACAAACTTTTTTAATGGAATGGACTTTAAAATATAATATTACCAATGCTGTCTTAACTGCTTTATTATAATATTTGAAAATAAATAATACTGACCTTATGTCTGATGCTAGAACTTTAATGAATGTAAATAGTAAATATAATGTTAAGGTGCTTAAAAATGGAGAATACATACATTTAGGAATAAAAAAATCTTTGTTATATTTTCTGAGCATGAGAAATGATGTAACAGATATCAAATTAAATTTTAATATTGATGGTTTACCATTATTTCATAGTTCCAATGTCCAGTTTTGGCCGATACTAGCTGATATGGCAAATTTTAAAGAAACTGTATTTGTAATTGGAATTTTCTGTGGCGTATCTAAACCAGATCCACTTGATACTTACTTAGATGATTTTATTAAAGAATTGGACTTGCTTTTAAGAAATGGATTGTTTTGTAACAATCGGGTAATACCTGTGTCTGTAAATTTTTTCGTATGTGATATGCCGGCACGTTCATTTCTTAAACGAGTAAAATCTCATAATGGATATTCCAGTTGTGATAAGTGCACTTGTCATGGCGACTATGTTCACAATCGTATAGTTTTGGATGACCTCAATAGCTCTTTAAGGACTGACGAGTCATTTTCTTTACAAAGCGATGAGGATCACCACACTGGGATTTCTCCGTTGATTAAATTACCAATTAGTCTTGTGTCAACTTTTCCTATTGACTATATGCATAGTGTCTGTTTAGGTGTCATGAGAAAGTTATTACATTCATGGGTTAAGCCAACTAAATCTGAAGTCAAAAATGTTAAATTAAATAGTAGAAAAATATCTTTATTGAATGAAAGCTTGTTATACGTACGTCCGTTTATATCTACTGATTTTAATCGGAAATCTCGAAGCATCCAGGACATCGATCGTTGGAAAGCTACTGAGTTTCGTACATTTCTTTTATATATTGGGCCTGTATTGTTACACGGGTTATTGGAAACTCCTGTTTATAATCACTTTCTGATTTTGCATGTGGCCATTTCCATACTGGTGTCAAACAAAAAGGTCCAGCGATACTCAAGTTATGCCAAATACTTACTGAAAGAATTTGTTAAAGATTGTGTTGACATTTATGGTCAACAATACGTAATATATAATGTGCTTTCGCTGATTCACCTCGGTGATGATGTAGATAAATATGGTGTATTAGATAATATTTCTGCTAAGATTTGAAAAAAATTTGGGAACCCTAAAAAAATTAGTTAGAACTCCATACAAACCATTGCAACAAGTGTGTAATAGAATTGGTGGAAGAACGTTTTCCAACACTATATTTAAGGGTGCACATTGTTCACATCGTCATGTCAATGGGCCAATTCCATCTCTTGATTTCATGCAATACAGTAAATTTATATTTGAAAATTTTACTCTTGACATTAATTCTTCTGCTGATTCTATATGCCTGTTGAGATTGCACTATTTTTAAAATTATTAACATTTTAACTGATAATGACAAAATAATGCTTTACGGTGAAAAGTATATGACTTATGAAGATTTTTTTACTTATCCATGTTCTTCAAGAAGCTTACAAATATTTCTTGTTAGTGAACTGTCACTACTAACACTAATAAATGTGTCAGATGTTATTTCGAAATGTATAAAGTTACGTTTTTTTTTTCAAAAATTTGTTGTATTACCTTTAAGACACATTTAAGGTTAAATTTTGAAATCAATTTGTGTTTTGTTTGTTCTAATATACGTAAATAATATGCATACCTGCATGTTCAAAATTTCCAGTTTTTTTGCTTACAGATTTGTGATGTTGAAAAGGATCTGTGTTATTTTCTTTTTCAATCTCTCCTGGCATAGAATAATATATTACCTAGACGGCCCATCCCTTTAACATGCTTGTAACCAAAAGACTAGCTATTCTCGTAGTCGACATAGCGTCAAGTAGTGAAATTATCAGTACCGCTACTTGATTCTAAACCGACTACGAAAATAGCCAGTATTTTGGTTAAGGGATGGGCCGTATAGGTACTATAGTTTATGGTTAAATCATAGGTTAAAACATTAGGTAAATGATAATATATATTCTAGAACATACAGAGAGAAAGTTGGGACAAGAAAGTCTTTGTAGGCAACAGATGTCTATTGAGAGACTGCACTATTTTTAAAGTTATTAATATTTAACTGATAATGACCAGTGGTCGTAACTTTTGTAGCATTTTCGGTGCAGCGTAGTGGTGTTAACGGAGTTGGTATGGACAAATACAATTTTAGCGGTTAGTTAAGGTTAACATTAACGTTAATGAATCATAAGAATTTAAATCATTTATCCCAATACTCTTAACACTACTACTACGCTGCACCGGAAATGCTACAAAAGTTACGATCACTGATAATGACAAAATGACTAATGAAGATTTTTTTATTTATCGATGTTCTTCAAGAAGCTTACAAATATTTCTTGGTAGTGAACTGTCACAACTAACGCTAATAAATGTGTCAGGTGTTATCAAATTTTGAAATAAAATTGTGTTTTGCGTGTTCTATACACATACGTAAGTAAAGTACAAAATATGCCTACCTGCATTTCAAAGTTTCCGACTTTTTTGTTTACAGATTTGTGATGTTGAAAAGGATGTTTTATTTTCTTATCACTCTTGGCATAAAATAATACATTACCTAGACGGCCCATCCTTTGACATTCTCGTAACCAAAATTCTAGCAATTTTCGTAGTCGATATCTAGCGTCAAGTAGCGGAGCTATCAGTACCGCTACTTGACCCTAGACCCACTACAAAAATAGTCAGTATTTTGGTTACACCCGTTTATGTATAAAGTTTATGGTTAAATCATTGGATAAAACATTAAGTAAATGATATATTCTAGAACATACCGAGAGAAAGTTGGGGCATCTAAGTCTTTGTAGGCTTCACGTGGCAACAGATGTATATTGAGACACTGCAGTATTTTTAAAGTTATTAACATTTTAACTGAAAATGACAACATAATACTTTACGGTCCAAAATCTGAGTATAATGACTAATGTTTTTTTTTATCCATGTTCTTTAAGAAGCTAACAAATATTTCTTGTTAGTGAACAGTCACAACTGAAACTATTAAATGTGTCAGATTATATTACAAAATATATAATGCATCTTTTTTCTCAAAAAATTACCTTATTTACCTTAGATACATTTATTTTGTGTGTGTGTAACCATTTTTTATTGTATTATTTCGGATTTGATCCAAATTTTGCGCGTGAAGATCTTTACTTGTATGTTAGAAAATATTTTTGTCGTTCTTAACACACGAGTAGTAAAGATTTTCACGCGCCCAATTTGGCGCTAAGCCCTACCCTAAAAACGTCATAACCTGGTTATATTTTGAAAATAAATTGTGTTTTGTGTGCATAACCATTCTTTTATTGTATTATTTCAGATTTGATCCAAATTGTGCGCATGAAAATCTTTACTCGAGTGTTAGAAATAGCTATTTACGATAAAAGGGTTGTCAAACAAAGAAATGCCGATATCGCAGATGTTTGAGGCCCGAGTCGCAGGCGAGGGTCATACATATGCGAGGAAGGGCTTTCTGTTTTACGACCCGTGTTTTGTTCACAATTTTACGTCACCACTTGGCCAAAAAGTGGGTTTTTTGGCAAGGTGTAGTGTAAATATTTTTGTCGTTTTTAACACACGAGTAACACTCTAGTAAAGACATTCACGCGCCCAATTTGGCGCTAAGCCCTACCCTAAAAACGTGTACGTTACAACGTCAATAGACGTCTGATATGACGTCGTACAACGTCATAACTCCACGCATTTAAGACGTTTATACTGACGTCTATTAATGTCGTCTCGTAACAGGGAAAATGACGTTGTGTGACGTTAAATTAGACGTCTATTAACGTCAAAGGTGACGTCTTGAAAAATGACGTTCTGACGTATTTTAAACGTTATACGCGACGTATAATTTTACGTACAAAATGTCGTCTTATAACGTAAACCATGACGTTTTGTGACGTAAAAATTGACGTCTTATAACGTAAAACATGACGTTTTAGAACGTAAAAAGTGACGTCATATAACTTAATAAATGGCGTCATGTTATGAAAATAAATGTCGTCTTAAAAACGTAAAACATGACGTTAAGTAACGTAAAAATTGACGTCATATAACGTAAAATATGATGTTATAGGACGTAAAAAGTGACGTCATGTAACGTGAAAAATGACTTCTTACAACGTTAAACATGACGTATTGTAGCGTAAAAAATGACGTCTTATAACGTAAAACATGACGTTTTAGAACGTAAAAAGTGACGTCATATAACGTATAAAGCGACGTCATATAACGTTAAAAATGACGTCTTGTTATAACGTAAACAATTACTTTTTAGGACGTAAAACATGACGTTTTAGGACGTAAAAAGTGACGTGAGTTATCCCGTAAATATTTGTGACATCGGCACGTGAAACATCACGTAAACGAAGACTACATTATGATGTCATTTTTATCGTCTTTTGCTGCCTGGGAGGGGGAGGGACACTTTTTACGACTTTGACGGCTAATATCTCACCAACAAGTGTCTTAAATTAAATATAAAAGTTTTAGAAACCTCTTTATCATTTTCAAAAGTCTATCCATGTACCCCACAGACGGACATGACGAAACTATAAGGTTTTCGCAATATATATCTTTTGTTGGATAAGTCTCTCTGTTAAGGAGGAGTTCATGGAAATATTTTTTTAAGTATTTTATTGACATTGTTTCTTGTATGATTATTTTAATTGCTTTTTGTATTCTCAATATTGTGATGACAATCCTTATTTGGAGCTACCCATTTAGTTCATTTATTTAATTTATTTTGTATCATTGATGTTTTAATTGCTGGGATTACAGTTGACATTGTTTGTATTTGTAATAGTACTGACGATCCCTTGGAGGAGATACATACCTACCCATTTTGTGTATTGACATTTCATCTCATCATGGTAAAAATTCTATTAATTTTGACATGCAAATTTATATTGTAATTTTAATCATGAAATAAATAAATCTAATCTAATCTATGAATGTTTACTCTTTCAGATGTGATTTTAGAAGAACGCTCGCGATCTTCACTAACAACAATCCAAGAAGCTGTCTCTTCGGAAATAAGTCTAGTGAAGAACTAACACAGAAGCATAGAGGTAAATAAATTGATTAATTCGATAAATTAAATAAAAAATATAATAATTTATTTATTTATTCGGAGAACCAGCTGCTTAAACTACGTTAGTTCCAAACACATGATGCAAAAAGCCAATTACAGGTTCTCACCCGTAACAACATTTTAACATAAAAACAGATGGTGTAATCACATTACACCATCACAGCACATAATATTAGAGAGACATTCTTACACAAATCGGACTAGCCCCATATTAAGCTTAATAAGGCTTGTATTATGGGCACTAAACGACGATACATTAGATAGAAATACATAAATACATAGAAAACATCCAAGACTATAAAATAAATATTCATGCTCATTACACAAATGTTTTAGATATATGGATTCCAGACCGGAATTGATGCTTGCAAGGGCATACTATCCATACCTAAATACTAGTACCAATAGGTACCCTTTAAATAAGGTGAGGCAAGTATGTATGGGTTTTCGAACTAAATAAAATTAATTTCTGGCAAAAATGACATTTTTGTTACAAGCTTTTATTGCTGACTTTACTTTTTTCTACAACGGAGCTAAGGCGCGGACGGACAGAGGGACATGGCAAAACTATGAGGGTTCCTTCTTTACTACTTCGTCAATACAAAAAACATATGTATCTATCCATACCTAAATACTAGTACCTATTGGTACTAGTGGTTAAAGGGTGGGGGGCGGTGCGGCTGCGAAAACAATTGTAAAATAATGTATGCTAATATTATAAAGAGGAAAGATTTGATTGTTTGTGTTTGCATTGAATAGGCTTCGAAACTGAACCGATTTGAAAAATTCTTTCACTGTTGGGAAGCTACACTATCCCCGAGTGACATATAGGCTATATTATAATAAAAAAGGGATCCTTGCTAAAACTCCAATAATATAAGCCAAGGTGTAAAAATATTACCTAAAATATTGTTTACATCGCGTGCGCTGCGAAAACTATTGGTGATAGAATAATTATTTGGGTATTACAATTATTAATTTTGATATTTTTGTTAAATACCCTTGCGAAGCCGGAGCGGGCCGCTAGTTATATATAACAAGGAGTCCCTTTATCAATTTTCAGGCCTCTAGCATCAAAATTTGCGGAAGTCTCGTTCAAAATTCCATCTCTTAGTTTAAGGGGGGTGTAAAAGTTCCAGGTTTTAGATTATTTAATTGTTTGTGTACATTTTTCAGAATGTTTGATAATTTATTTTTCTGTAATATATTACAGGCTCCGTTATGAAGAAATTAGGCTCCAAGACGAGGAAATTTATAAAGAAAGTGCTCAACATAGCTACAGCAAGCTTAGGTCACACTAGCGGACAAAGACTTTCACAAGCTATATCCCATGGAAGTAACGAGCAATTGTTTAAGAATTTCAAACACCTCAACAAACAGGCGCAGACTTTTTTTACTGAAGCAATTGAAGCAATGCCGTAACAACAAAATGGCTAGGAGATTTACAATGGATGAAAAACTGATGGCGTTAATTCTTATGAAGCAAAGCTCGAAATCTTACAAACTTCTGGAAACGATGTTTGCTTTGCCCAACAAGAGGACTTTATATACAAGTAGACTTTCGTAGAGTTTCTGAAAAAAATCTATGAAACCAGGAGTGAATCCTCAGGTCTTCAAACATATCCAAAATACAGTAAAACAGTGGGGACGTCAGCAAAAGTAATGCTCCATAGTATTCGACGAAATTGCATTGACGCCATACTTAACATATCACGAAAAAATCGATCTTATTTATGGATTTGTGGATGTGGCTGGAGAAAGAAAAATTAAAATTTTGTGACCATGCCCTTGTCTTCATGGTAAGAGGAATGTGTTCAACATGGCGGCAATGTATATCATACTACTTTTGTGAAGGGACTACATCTACGGTCGAACTACAGCAAATTTTAAAGCAAATTGTGACACAAGTTGCTCAAACAGGACTAAGGTCAGGTGGGGTAAGGGGAACTACCGGGAAAGGGAAACAGTAGTTGGTATATCAAAAACTATAGACCGCAGCGTTGTGATTCCTCGATCGATAAAGCAGTAACGTAGATTTAGTTCCAAAAAAAAAAACACAGATGACGTTGGAATGTGCGAGTGTGACAGAAACAAAACCTCAGTTAGTGAACTACGAAACCACGCGTTCGAAGCAAATTTTCTGAATACTGATTTATGTGGTAAAAAGTTTGGTAACAAGTCTGCATATGTCAGTAAGTAATGTTTTATACATATATAAATATAAATATTGGGGGACAATCTTACACAAATCGACCTAGTCCCAAACTAAGCAAAGCTTGTACTATGGGTACTAGACGACGACATTCATACTTATATAGATAAATACATACTTAAATACATAGAAAACATCCAAGACCCAAGAACAAATATCCGTGAAAAATGCACAAATAAATGCCCTGGCCGGGATTGGAACCCGGGACCTCTAGCTTCGGGGGCAGAGTCACTACCAACTAGGCTAAACAGGCCGTCAAATTGCATATATATTTCTGCTAACTATGCTATAGATAATAAATTTTAATGTGACTTGTAGCATAACCTACAAATGCCTAAGTGGGGTAAGGGAAACTATCAAGGACGGGTTAAGGGGGACATGTGTTCCTCTTTCCCGATGTCAGACGTCACAAACATTTTTAGTGAGGCAAATTTTATAATAACCACTGGCAACACAGAAATACCAACCAACCAGTCAGAGCGTGATGACGTAGCCAAGTGTTCCTGTCATTTCGTGATGAGCATACCTGGCGTAGTATTTTCTTATACCATGATCTACCTATATCTCGTTTTTATCCTTTCAGAAAGATTATACATATTAGTTAAAGATTATATTAATTGTTACAGAAAAATGCCCAGAAACTATGTGAGAAAAACCAATAATGCGTCATACCCTTTAGAAAAACTACTGGAAGCCGTTAGAGCTGTTCAAAGTGGCAAATTATCGGGGTACGAGGCTTCCAAACACTATGGAATACCAAGATCAACCATCATAAATCGGGTAAGTAAGTGTAGTCTATACATTTGATTTAGTGCCGATATTTTGTGTTTTGATTTGTTAGGGTTTATTGACCGAGCGAGCGAAGCGTCTCCATTTTAGCTTAGCCCAAAAATCTTTAGTATGTTTGAATGTTCGGATATCCGGATTTCCGGTTGTTCTCGCCTAGAGGTCGCATTTCTTAACCGATTCTCATACAATTTTGTGAGTAGGTTCAATAATTAAATTAAAAAAATGTAGTCAGTTTTTACGAAATTTTTCATAATGGCGGAGATATTGGGGCCGAAAACGTAAAAAACTACCAGTTTCGCCTTTTCACGAGCCACTAGTTTTAAATATGTAGTTTGAACTCTATGCTATTTCATTATAGTTATCTTTTTTGTTCCTAGGTATATGAACGTAAAGGCCTCAAATCAAATAGTCTGGGAAGAGCCGCCGTCTTATCGCGGGAAGTAGAAGAAGATTTTGTAAAAAACCTGCGTGTGATGGAGAAGTATGGTTTTGGCCTAACCAGGCAAGAGCTATTAGAGACTGTGGGTCAGTACGTATCAGCTAATCTAATAAAAAACCCGTTTAAAAATGGCGTGCCTGGGGAAGATTGGTTCCTTTTGTTCAAGAAGAGGCATAATTTATCCATTAAAAAGCCACAACCGGTTGAGTATGCTCGCAAACTCGCATGCAGTCCATACGTGATATACCCGTACTTTGAAGTACTAGAAAACACAGTAAACGAATTGGGGTTGAGTGACAAACCATCTCACATTTGGAACGTGGATGAAACCAGTTTCTCCAAAGACCCTTCCAAATCCAAAGTAGTTGGCTATAAAGGATTTACCTCCACGCGAACTATTGCATCCCCAGGAAAGGACAACACCACTGTCCTCTTAGGGTGTAATGCCGTAGGGGAGAAAACTCCTCCCATGATAGTGTTTAAGGGTAAAAATGTATAGGACGAATGGACAACAAACGAAGGCTATCCTGGAACAGCGTACGCTGCTACGAGTAACGGCTGGATGGAAACCGCTGTCTTTGAGAACTTTTTTGAAAAGGTTTTTTTTAAAAACCGTCGGACCAAAGCGCCCCATCCTGTTGATTTACGATGGACATGCAACGCATGTAGGTATAAACCTAATTAAGAAGGCTAGAGAAGCGAATATAACAATTTTAAAAATTCCTCTGCACACTAGCCATATTTTACAGCCACTAGATTTGGCTGTAAATAAATCATTTAAAGATCGATGGGACATCGCGCTTATAAAATGGCAGCGAATGAACATAGGTAAACCAATACCAAAAAAAGATTTTTCTAAAATACTTGGTGACATTTGGAGTCAGTTGGATCCAGCTATATGCGCAGCTGGTTTCCGCAAAGGAGGAATCTATCCCCTAAACAAATTTGTTGTTCCAGAAGAAAAATTTAATCAGGTTCTTCTGCGACAATGGAAACAAAACTCAACAACTACAAATTTGCAAGAACCTCGCATAAGTACCTCGCAAGAACCTCACGCAAGCACCTGTCAAGAACATCACACAAGCACCTGGCAAGAACCTCGCACAAGCACCTCGCAAGAACGTCGCACAAGCACCGCGCAAGAACCTCGCCCAAGCACCTCACAAAAATCTCACACAAGCACCTGGCAAGAACCTCACACAAGCACCTGGCAAGAACCTCACACAAGTACCTGGCAAGAACCTCACACAAGGATCTCGCAAGAACCTCACACAAGCACCTGTCAAGAACATCACACAAGCACCTGGCAAGAACCTCGCACAAGCACCTCGCAAGAACGTCGCACAAGCACCGCGCAAGAACCTCGCCCAAGCACCTCACAAAAACCTCACACAAGCACCTGGCAAGAACCTCACACAAGCACCTGGCAAGAACCTCACACAAGTACCTGGCAAGAACCTCACACAAGGACCTCGCAAGAACCTCACACAAGCACCTCGCAAGAACCTGGCACACCCAAACAAACTGACCCTGCAATCAATAGATCTAATCCGGACTCGTTGTTCGCACTTTCTTTAAAAATAATAACAAATATGGAATCGACGGTAAATAATAATAACTACATTTTTCATAGGCCACAAAATTCACAAAACGATTGTGTTAACGGTCCATATCACCTCAATACAGAATCCGTATGTTCTGCGCTAAACGTTTCGAAGCAAAGGCCTGTCATTCAGATACTCGAAAATAAAATTGTCACTTTTGAAGACTTACTATTGATGAGAATCAAAGCAGGAACCAGTACTAAAATAAAGAAAAAACGGATGGCAACTGGTGCTGAAGTCATTACACATGACGATGTTTATAAAAGAACTTTAGAGGCACAAGAATCTGAAAAGAAAAAAAAAGGGAAAAGGATCAAGACAAACCAACAAGACAAAAGAAAAATAAAAGAAAGTTGAAGATGTTCGCCAGACAGCTCATAACTCACAAATGGTGAAAAAGGAGGGAAAGACAGGAAAAAGTAGAAAAAAAACAAAATGTCTAACTTCATCAAGTGAAAGTGAGACTGAAATTAAATATGATGAGGATAGTGATGGTCATGATTACTGGGAAAATATATTGAAAGAAAGTAATGACGAAGATAATGGAGCTGTATCTGAGCAGGTAAACAACGGAAAAAAGAATAAGACAAACCAGCCACACAAAAGAAAATTAAAGGATGAGAAAATTGAAGATCCTGAACAGATGGTTCTAAACTCGAAAGCAGTAAATAAAGAAAGCAAGATAGAAAATGGTAGAAAAAAAACAAAACAAGACTGAATTGAAACATGACGAAGATTGTAATGATTACTGGGAGAATGTACTCAAAATTAATGTAGACAAAGATTGTGATACCGATGCGCCAATTCGTGAGGGTGATTGGCTACTGATAAAATTTTGCACAAAGAAGTCTGTGAAACATTATGTGGGTACGGTATTAAGTATGAACGATGACGGTTCTCCTATGGTAAAATACACAAGAAAGAAATCAAAAACGGAAGGTGAAACTACTTTTTCTTTCCCAGAGCTAGACGATATCTCGAAAGTGAAACACACGGAGGACTTTGTCACAAAATTGCCTAAACCTGCAATTGGCCGAAGAGGCCAAATTGTATTTAAAATGTCTTTTAATTCTTTTAATATACAGTAGATGTCTTTCGAATAAATAACCCTAGGCATTTTTAACTTAAAATTGTCTTAATTGAGTAGGTAGTAACTTTGTAATGCCAAAGAAAAGTAATTCTTATTAGATAGATTTCAAGGGTATTAAAATAAATAAACACGTTGATTGGTCGGATTCCTACCCCATTAAAAGTAAAGCCTGACCAAAATATATATGAGGATTTTCAAGGGGGCGCTAATTATAAAATTCATATGGCAACCATTGCAACTGTCATACCTGTCAGTTCTGACGTTAACTTACGACAAATAACGACATTGATATTATTCACCAACCAATCATAAATCATTGCCAGTAAAGAAATTCTAGTGAAGTTCCGCAATATGGCGCATCCTCATATATTTTTGGTCGGGCTTTAATTATTGATAGATTGAGGCTACTTTGTTTTAAATATTAATAAACATTATAATAAAAATATTGCACTTCATTTTTACTTTCTTTGGTTTTAGTTGACTACCTCTGTTCGAAACTCGTATGTTTCCCTTACCCCAAATACCGATTTTGATAAATATTTTCTATTTGCAACCTTATTTCGCTACGCAAAAAGCACACATTTCACTGAAGATGTTTTTAAAACTGATTTGCGTAGGTATAATTCAAAGTAGTATTATTACTTGTAGATTTATTGAGACTGTTTCCCTTACCCCAAAAACAGGGAAAGGGAAACAAAAGCACTAGCCTAACGAATAACCATTTACTGGCTATATGTATTAGAACTAGCACAAAAAGCCGTTTGATCCTGGAAAGCTAACGGAAATGAGTATATGTTGTCTTTAGCAAAACTATTAAAAAACTTATACTACGTATTATAGAACTCAAAATGAGATGTCAAAAATAAAGTATGTTCCCCTTACCCCACCTGTGACCTTAATACCTTTAGGATTAGTTTGCGATCAAGGATCAACCTTTAGAACAGCAATAAAAAAGTTTCGAGAGGAGACAGTACGTAACATTAATGGACAAACTGATATGGAAAACGGTACATACTTAATTATATTTTATTTAACATACTTATATTAATCAGTAATTATTATTTGAATAGTTCAACATATAAATGTGTCAAGTATTAATCAAACGCCAGCTTTTTTTTAATTTCACGTCGGTGGCAAACAAGCGTACGGCCTGATGGTAAGCGATCACCGCAGCAATTAACCTTAATAATACTTCATGTCCCGTCAATACCTCATATGAACTAAAATACAAGAACGTGCAACGAGTGTTGTTTATATTAACTGCTGAGTGCTACATTTTAATCAAACGGCAACAATAGCGTGAACTATGAATAGTAAACGCTTTGTTACCCTTTAATAAGGAAACTTTTTCGGACTATATATAGGTAGTACATTGTAATGTTGTTACAGATGACACAATTGACGTTGCTGGGCATCACCACCACCACCACCACCATATCAGCCCTAGGACGTCCACTGCTGGACATAGGCCTCCCCCAATTTCATGGGGGGTAAATGCCATAATCGCCACGCTTGGCATGCGGGTTGGCGATCGCAGTATCTCCACCGCACTCTAGGAATGCTGCTGCCCATTCCCCGGTGGTCTTGGTCGTAGTTTAAGGACATACCCGGGTCCCCGGGCCCGGGTTGCTGGGCATAATTTAAGCATATTTTTTGACCCGCCACATCTTCTGAAAGGGCTGAGAAATAACTTCCTCAATAAGGATATAATTTGGCAAGGAAAAAGAGCTTCTTGGAAAGATATCCAATATATATATGACGTGGACAGCAAATTAGGACACACAAGGGCGCTACCCAGGGACGTATATAAGAGGGGGGGGGGATCTGGGGGGTCCGGACCCCCCCCCCCCCTTAGGTCTCGATGGTACACTGGTTATTCCTAGAGCCGGAGAGGAAACCCACGACCGCAATTGAGGCGATTGATCAGTGCGAATATTTCCCCCTAACATACAAGTACGGAAATGTAATTTTGCAAGTTTTGCAAACAGTTGGGCTTGAATTGATGTAAATTTAATAAACTTAAAAAAAAGTACTAGGTACCTACATTATGCGATCGACAAACTTACAGTTTATGACTTTTAGCTTTTAGGACATGAATAAGTGAAAAAGTTTCGCAGTTTTTCGCGTGGTGCACTACAAGTTCAAGTTTTACGATGTTGTAAGATTGGATGGTCACTTCCCTTATTGATCCATATATCATACTAAATAAAAGCGGCTGTAGGTTATTTTATGTAGTGGGGTTATTAATAGAGTCTAACTCAAGGTCCGCACTAGCCCTACCGACTCTACACAGAGGTTTGCACGGAAGGATATTAAAATAAAGACGTGTTGTTTGAACGAGTTATATTCCAGACTGTCAACTTACTTAGCCGCTTAACCGCTGCTATGTTCATATATGTAACATAATACTCGTATACATAGTAAATGCATAATGTGCGCACCTACATCATTCCTCCTTCCCTTTTTTTTTTAAATCAAGAAAGTACAAATTGTTTCACTCATACTAACATTCACGTTCTAAAAATAACACAAACTATAATCTACATACATGAATGCACTGTAACTGTTAGAAATTGGATAGTGTGTGTTACCACCCTTACAATACCAACCTGCCTGCATTAAATCGTGTGCATGATACTTATTGTCTTAGATGTATATGTTCTATATTGTCTGTGACTCTCTCTCTCTTGTCGCTGGAACCTCCGCCGATTGACACGATGTGTAAGCGCTGCTTTCTATTTCATAATTTGGTTGAATAAAACGTGAATACTGAACACTGGATTTAACTTCCACTGCCCCAACAACCTTCAGGTTTTATCAGTAACACTTAGTAACTAAACACCGTGCCACGCTTACTCGGAGTGCTATGCATATCCCGCACGCGGCGCCGCCTGCTGCGTCATTGGTGTAGTTATTAACTGTTTCTGCACCCAATCTCTGGCTGTTTTTCTGCAGCGGTACCACAGAACGCACACCAGAATGATTCCAAACATAACCGACATGGCTATCAGTACCAAGCTTATGGTTCCCAGCTGGTAATGGAAGTCGTTCGTCACGGTCTGTGTTTGAGTCACAACACTACTGCTCTTATCGCCTTCCTTGCTTTGTCCCCAACCTCACACCTGGCAAGAACCTCACACAAGTACCTGGCAAGAACCTCACACAAGGATCTCGCAAGAACCTCACACAAGCACCTGTCAAGAACATCACACAAGCACCTGGCAAGAACCTCGCACAAGCACCTCGCAAGAACGTCGCACAAGCACCGCGCAAGAACCTCGCCCAAGCACCTCACAAAAACCTCACACAAGCACCTGGCAAGAACCTCACACAAGCACCTGGCAAGAACCTCACACAAGTACCTGGCAAGAACCTCACACAAGGACCTCGCAAGAACCTCACACAAGCACCTCGCAAGAACCTGGCACACCCAAACAAACTGACCCTGCAATCAATAGATCTAATCCGGACTCGTTGTTCGCACTTTCTTTAAAAATAATAACAAATATGGAATCGACGGTAAATAATAATAACTACATTTTTCATAGGCCACAAAATTCACAAAACGATTGTGTTAACGGTCCATATCACCTCAATACAGAATCCGTATGTTCTGCGCTAAACGTTTCGAAGCAAAGGCCTGTCATTCAGATACTCGAAAATAAAATTGTCACTTTTGAAGACTTACTATTGATGAGAATCAAAGCAGGAACCAGTACTAAAATAAAGAAAAAACGGATGGCAACTGGTGCTGAAGTCATTACACATGACGATGTTTATAAAAGAACTTTAGAGGCACAAGAATCTGAAAAGAAAAAAAAAGGGAAAAGGATCAAGACAAACCAACAAGACAAAAGAAAAATAAAAGAAAGTTGAAGATGTTCGCCAGACAGCTCATAACTCACAAATGGTGAAAAAGGAGGGAAAGACAGGAAAAAGTAGAAAAAAAACAAAATGTCTAACTTCATCAAGTGAAAGTGAGACTGAAATTAAATATGATGAGGATAGTGATGGTCATGATTACTGGGAAAATATATTGAAAGAAAGTAATGACGAAGATAATGGAGCTGTATCTGAGCAGGTAAACAACGGAAAAAAGAATAAGACAAACCAGCCACACAAAAGAAAATTAAAGGATGAGAAAATTGAAGATCCTGAACAGATGGTTCTAAACTCGAAAGCAGTAAATAAAGAAAGCAAGATAGAAAATGGTAGAAAAAAAAACAAAACAAGACTGAATTGAAACATGACGAAGATTGTAATGATTACTGGGAGAATGTACTCAAAATTAATGTAGACAAAGATTGTGATACCGATGCGCCAATTCGTGAGGGTGATTGGCTACTGATAAAATTTTGCACAAAGAAGTCTGTGAAACATTATGTGGGTACGGTATTAAGTATGAACGATGACGGTTCTCCTATGGTAAAATACACAAGAAAGAAATCAAAAACGGAAGGTGAAACTACTTTTTCTTTCCCAGAGCTAGACGATATCTCGAAAGTGAAACACACGGAGGACTTTGTCACAAAATTGCCTAAACCTGCAATTGGCCGAAGAGGCCAAATTGTATTTAAAATGTCTTTTAATTCTTTTAATATACAGTAGATGTCTTTCGAATAAATAACCCTAGGCATTTTTAACTTAAAATTGTCTTAATTGAGTAGGTAGTAACTTTGTAATGCCAAAGAAAAGTAATTCTTATTAGATAGATTTCAAGGGTATTAAAATAAATAAACACGTTGATTGGTCGGATTCCTACCCCATTAAAAGTAAAGCCTGACCAAAATATATATGAGGATTTTCAAGGGGGCGCTAATTATAAAATTCATATGGCAACCATTGCAACTGTCATACCTGTCAGTTCTGACGTTAACTTACGACAAATAACGACATTGATATTATTCACCAACCAATCATAAATCATTGCCAGTAAAGAAATTCTAGTGAAGTTCCGCAATATGGCGCATCCTCATATATTTTTGGTCGGGCTTTAATTATTGATAGATTGAGGCTACTTTGTTTTAAATATTAATAAACATTATAATAAAAATATTGCACTTCATTTTTACTTTCTTTGGTTTTAGTTGACTACCTCTGTTCGAAACTCGTATGTTTCCCTTACCCCAAATACCGATTTTGATAAATATTTTCTATTTGCAACCTTATTTCGCTACGCAAAAAGCACACATTTCACTGAAGATGTTTTTAAAACTGATTTGCGTAGGTATAATTCAAAGTAGTATTATTACTTGTAGATTTATTGAGACTGTTTCCCTTACCCCAAAAACAGGGAAAGGGAAACAAAAGCACTAGCCTAACGAATAACCATTTACTGGCTATATGTATTAGAACTAGCACAAAAAGCCGTTTGATCCTGGAAAGCTAACGGAAATGAGTATATGTTGTCTTTAGCAAAACTATTAAAAAACTTATACTACGTATTATAGAACTCAAAATGAGATGTCAAAAATAAAGTATGTTCCCCTTACCCCACCTGTGACCTTAATACCTTTAGGATTAGTTTGCGATCAAGGATCAACCTTTAGAACAGCAATAAAAAAGTTTCGAGAGGAGACAGTACGTAACATTAATGGACAAACTGATATGGAAAACGGTACATACTTAATTATATTTTATTTAACATACTTATATTAATCAGTAATTATTATTTGAATAGTTCAACATATAAATGTGTCAAGTATTAATCAAACGCCAGCTTTTTTTTAATTTCACGTCGGTGGCAAACAAGCGTACGGCCTGATGGTAAGCGATCACCGCAGCAATTAACCTTAATAATACTTCATGTCCCGTCAATACCTCATATGAACTAAAATACAAGAACGTGCAACGAGTGTTGTTTATATTAACTGCTGAGTGCTACATTTTAATCAAACGGCAACAATAGCGTGAACTATGAATAGTAAACGCTTTGTTACCCTTTAATAAGGAAACTTTTTCGGACTATATATAGGTAGTACATTGTAATGTTGTTACAGATGACACAATTGACGTTGCTGGGCATCACCACCACCACCACCACCATATCAGCCCTAGGACGTCCACTGCTGGACATAGGCCTCCCCCAATTTCATGGGGGGTAAATGCCATAATCGCCACGCTTGGCATGCGGGTTGGCGATCGCAGTATCTCCACCGCACTCTAGGAATGCTGCTGCCCATTCCCCGGTGGTCTTGGTCGTAGTTTAAGGACATACCCGGGTCCCCGGGCCCGGGTTGCTGGGCATAATTTAAGCATATTTTTTGACCCGCCACATCTTCTGAAAGGGCTGAGAAATAACTTCCTCAATAAGGATATAATTTGGCAAGGAAAAAGAGCTTCTTGGAAAGATATCCAATATATATATGACGTGGACAGCAAATTAGGACACACAAGGGCGCTACCCAGGGACGTATATAAGAGGGGGGGGGGGGGATCTGGGGGGTCCGGACCCCCCCCCCCCCCTTAGGTCTCGATGGTACACTGGTTATTCCTAGAGCCGGAGAGGAAACCCACGACCGCAATTGAGGCGATTGATCAGTGCGAATATTTCCCCCTAACATACAAGTACGGAAATGTAATTTTGCAAGTTTTGCAAACAGTTGGGCTTGAATTGATGTAAATTTAATAAACTTAAAAAAAGTACTAGGTACCTACATTATGCGATCGACAAACTTACAGTTTATGACTTTTAGCTTTTAGGACATGAATAAGTGAAAAAGTTTCGCAGTTTTTCGCGTGGTGCACTACAAGTTCAAGTTTTACGATGTTGTAAGATTGGATGGTCACTTCCCTTATTGATCCATATATCATACTAAATAAAAGCGGCTGTAGGTTATTTTATGTAGTGGGGTTATTAATAGAGTCTAACTCAAGGTCCGCACTAGCCCTACCGACTCTACACAGAGGTTTGCACGGAAGGATATTAAAATAAAGACGTGTTGTTTGAACGAGTTATATTCCAGACTGTCAACTTACTTAGCCGCTTAACCGCTGCTATGTTCATATATGTAACATAATACTCGTATACATAGTAAATGCATAATGTGCGCACCTACATCATTCCTCCTTCCCTTTTTTTTTTAAATCAAGAAAGTACAAATTGTTTCACTCATACTAACATTCACGTTCTAAAAATAACACAAACTATAATCTACATACATGAATGCACTGTAACTGTTAGAAATTGGATAGTGTGTGTTACCACCCTTACAATACCAACCTGCCTGCATTAAATCGTGTGCATGATACTTATTGTCTTAGATGTATATGTTCTATATTGTCTGTGACTCTCTCTCTCTTGTCGCTGGAACCTCCGCCGATTGACACGATGTGTAAGCGCTGCTTTCTATTTCATAATTTGGTTGAATAAAACGTGAATACTGAACACTGGATTTAACTTCCACTGCCCCAACAACCTTCAGGTTTTATCAGTAACACTTAGTAACTAAACACCGTGCCACGCTTACTCGGAGTGCTATGCATATCCCGCACGCGGCGCCGCCTGCTGCGTCATTGGTGTAGTTATTAACTGTTTCTGCACCCAATCTCTGGCTGTTTTTCTGCAGCGGTACCACAGAACGCACACCAGAATGATTCCAAACATAACCGACATGGCTATCAGTACCAAGCTTATGGTTCCCAGCTGGTAATGGAAGTCGTTCGTCACGGTCTGTGTTTGAGTCACAACACTACTGCTCTTATCGCCTTCCTTGCTTTGTCCCCAACCCATGGTTGTATACAAAATAATTCTGACTTCAAATTTCCAAGTTAAAATAAAACGTAATAGCAGTAGTAGTTCGTTGTTTCAAATCAAAAATTACAATGTTAAGTTTAACATATTTAGACGCTGTTATATATTTTTACAAAAATCTTTTGTGCAAATTAATAACTTATTCGTAACCTAGATCTTTATAATAATAATAATTATTATTATTTATTTCAAACTTTATGATCTCAATATTAACATTACACATCATAGTAAAATATACCCTATGCTAACTATTTAACACACATAATATCTTGTAACACTATATCTGCCGCATGAAAACATTATTTTTGTAACTAGCTCGATGATGCTGTATCGGCAAATCGTACTGGCCTCTTTATCGTACGGTCACTGCGCGTTGTTTTCACTGGTATAGGGTTACTAGATGTGTCATTGTTATTCATATTGTATGTTATTACAATTATTTGGTAAACTATGGACGAGGCTTTCGGCCGTAGTTTCCGCGTCACTTATAACATATGCTGGTTTCAACCTGTCTATTGAGACAGTTTGCTGCCTATTCTCCAATTGAATGACAAATGTTTTACCTTGCCTGCTTATGACGCTGTAAGGGCCATCATAAGGAGGTTGAAGGGATTTACGCACTAAATCATTCCTTAAAAATACATATTTACAAGTTTTTAAATCGTTATGGACTAACAATGAACGCTTATTACTGTGACTTGGTGGCCTTGGTTTCAACTTACTCATGGAATCTCTCAGCTTTTGCAAGTATTCCGAATGCGAATCACTAACCTTAACCTCGTCATAAAATTCACCGGGCAAACGAATTGTTTACCCATAAATTAATTGAGCTGCGCTCACCCCTGTGTCGATGCGCTCATCCACGACCGGAACGGATGACTTGGTCAGCAGTCTTGCATGCTCCCGGGATAGCTCCGCTGATCTGCAGATTTCAACCGCGCGCTCCAAGGTCAGGTCCTTGATTTCCAGAAGTCTCTGCTGCACTCGCTGGTCGCTGATGCCCACAACTAATTTATCCCGGAGTATTCTGTCTCGGTTAGCAAAGTTGCAGTTCTTCACTAGTTTTATTAGTTCTGTATAATAGGTGTCAAAATTCTCACCATCTTCTTGAATTCTTTTGTTAAATTGCCACGTGCTAATCACCTCATTGCTTCGGGGTTTGAAGCATTCTTCGAAGGCTGTGAGTACCTGGTTGAGTTTTGGATCATCGCCGTCGTCTTCTTTCTTGCAATTGAGCTTCAGTGTGTTAAAGTACAGCTCCTGTGCAGGCTGCCCAATACAATTAAGGAGAATGGAGGCTTTTCTTGTTTCCGAAATCTTACCCAGTCCAGCCGCCGATATGAAAATCGAAAATGATTGCTTGAATCTGGGCCACACCGGGTAGATGTCTTCTATGACCTCTATGTTTAACGGCGCTGGCATGCGGTACTCCACACCGGCCATGTTTTCTGAATTTTATTGTTAGTTGATTCGTTTTTCTTACTCACGAGCTTAAGTCTTCTTCGGCTGCGCCATGTAATGTTCTTGTTTGAATGAAAGATGTTCTTGAGGGATACACGCTTTTATTAAATATAGTTACAGATTTTAGAGTTAATCTTCGTCTTGTTCTTCTTAGCTTCCGTATGAAAAAGAGAGCGAGAGGCCATCTTGATTTTCCTTATATAGGTCACACAGGTGGCGTTCGGAGACGCGCACGCTGCATTTGACGTTCGGATACATATATCAGTATATTACAAGATTCTCAAACTATTGTACTAAAAACAAATTAAATCTTAGCTTAAATAAATGCAAATCAATAACATTTACAAAAAAACGACATGTTCTACGCTACACCTATAAATTATGTGGAACCTCTCTTGATCTTGTTGAATCTATCAGAGACCTAGGAATTGTCCTTGACAGTAAATTACACCTCAACACTCATGTGGATAATATTGTTAATAAAGCCTATAAGATGTACGGTTTTACCATGCGTCATGTGCTGAATTCACCCGACCTTCGACCTTTATTCATATCTATAAGTCGCTTATTCGTCCTCAATTAGAATACGCTGTGCTCGCGTGGAGTCCGTTTTATAATAAGTACATAAAACCTATAGAATCTGTTCAATCTAAGTTCTTACGTTGTATACATTTTAAATGTTTTCGTAGTTCATTACCCTATGATGAGCTCCTACGCAAACACAACCTAACTCACCTTACACCCAGGCGTTTGCAACTGCAAACTATGATGTTATATGACTTATGCCACAATAAGTATGACTGCATTTCGCTCACAAATCGTTTATGTTATAGAGTGCCATCTAAGACACATTGTCGTACCCATTGTCGCATTTTTGCGACTACTAAATGCCGCACTAATGCTGGAAAACGCTCACCACTTTACCGAATGGTTAACTGTTATAATAGATACTTTTTACCTGTAGATATCATGTCGACAAGCACCTTTAGTGGCACCCGGTCTAGAGTATCAAAATGTCTAGGGTATCATAATGTCTAACTGTACAAAATGACGAATTCAAAATGTCCACACTATCAAAATGACTAGATTATCAGAATGTCATTATTATCAAAATGACTAGATTATCAGAATGTCAATATTATCAAAATGACTAGATTATCAGAATGTCAATATCATCAAAATAACTAGATTAACGATCGAAACCCTTCAGTGGCACCTAGTCTAGAGTATCAAAATATCTAGATGAACTTAATGAAAACTTTTTACTGTTTGTTTACCTTTAAATTTGCTAGGTATAATAGAATAAAACCTACTTATATAGAATTAATCTCTTTAGATAATGTTATTACTGGCCACTTCAATCCTCAAGTGAATATATCCTTCAATATCAATGACAAATAGTATGAATTCCTGTGCAACATGGCTTCTATACAGTTTATTAAAAACCAAAAAAAACAGGGATTGCATTTTACGCGACGGCTACAGATATAACTCGAGTGTTACGAATAAAAAATCAAGCTTATCGAGATGCGTCCATCGCGATATTTGTTCGGCTACTATTACCGTAGACAGTACGAAAACATTGGTAATGCGTGAAACCAGTCACGTTTGTGATGCACAAAAAGTAAAAAACGAGGTCGCTTTGGCTATGGCAGCGTGTAAAAGGAGAGTGTGTGAAAATTTAGGCCCCATTCAGCAAATATATGAAGACGCATTCGAAGAGTTTAAGCTCAAGGGGCGTGAATATACACTAAATATTCCGGCATTCGAATCAGTGAAAAACACTTTATACAGAACCAGAAGGAGATTTTTAAATGTCAATAAATTACATTTTCAAACATTGGAAGAAGTAAAAATACCCAATACAATTGGCGAAAAATTTTTTATTTGTGAAGATGGGACGGCTGATAAAATTTTATAGTTTTCTTCCCCTCTAAGTACCAAAATAATGCAATAGAATCTACAGATACATTATTACGGCGACGGCACTTTTAAGTCGTGCCCAGACCCATTTACCCAGCTGTTCACTATCCACATGGATTTCAGATCTAATGATAAATCAATAAATATCTTTCCCGTGATATTTGGACTGCTGCCGGATAAAAAGGAAAAACCTATATAAGGTTTTTTAACTTAGTGAAAGACAAATTAGGTGTTGTGATTAATTATTACAAGTGCGATTACGAAATGGCACAGGGGAATGCGGTTAAGAAGGTTTATCCCACGGTTGAAATAAGTGGTTGTTACCATCATTACAATGATGCCATCTGGGACAAAAGTGATGAGCTGGAGTGCGGCTTAACCAGAGAAGGAAGAAATTTTGTAAGGAAGGCGGCAATATTAGCACTTCTTCCCCAAAAGTTCATTCAGGAGGGATGGTCATCCATCGTTGACAATGCTCCAAACTGCGTACTTCGGAGCCTTCAGTATAAATCCCCAGGAATATAAAGACGACCCGAAAAGAGTAGTACAATGTAACAGATGTTTTCTTTTCACGCATGCAACATCGGCGTGTCACGGAGAAAAGAAACAGCCCACCTTCAAATCCCCAAACGAAGAAGGCGTAGAGATCGAAATATGCACATCATGCAAAAAACCGGGCCATGGCGCTAACCAAGCTAAGTGCGAGAAGTTCCAGAAGGCAGTAGAGCGTCAAATCGCACAACACGAAGAAAAAGAAAGGAGACAAAGAGAAGTAGCCGAACGCAGACATGCAGTACAAAAATACCGTCAGAAAAACTACTCGTACGCGAACATAACTTCCACTTCAAAATTCCCACCACCGCCCAACCAAGCACCCCAAGCACAACCAAAATATCAGCAACCAGTGCAGCCAGAACAGATGGCAAACAGCACGGAGCCCCCTGAGCAAGAGCTACATACAATCATGAAACAAGTATTATTCCAGTTACAGCTACAACATGACATTCTCATAAAAATTCTCAACAAGTAATCGCAAAAATCAATATCACAAGCTGCGTATAATGCACCTTAATGCGCAAGGTCTCAAAGGTAAATTCCTCGAGTTAAAATCACTAGCCGACCGACACAAACCACATATAATCATAGTGAACGAATGTCGCGTGGATTTTTCCAAAGCCCGTATGAATCTCCCGAACTATGACAAGATCACTCACTCGATTGCATCGCATCTAACCACAGCCCTATACGTGATGCGAGGTATACGCTGGAGTCAGACCGACGTCACTCCAGGTACAGAAGTAGGAGACCGTCTCATCGAAGGCGTCGCTATCAACCTTACCTACGATCACGTAACTGGAGATAACCTAAAAATTAAAGGAATATACATACCGCACAGGTCAGAACACATTGACGCCGCAGCACTTAAGGATGAGTTAGAAGATATTGTTACCGAAGCCCCGAACATCACCATAGGGGACCTCAATCTTAAAATGACCACACTAAACCAAACTAGAGATGAAGGGACAGGAATACTCATCCGTGACCTCTGTAATTCTGACGTCTGTACTATACACCACACAGGCCAACCTTCACGACCAAACAGTGCGGGGTACGGCATTCTTGATGCAGCCATCATCTCGTATGAAATGGATGCCTTCGACACCATAACATGCCGACAAATAACATCGGTTGGCTCAGACCACATGCCATGGCTACTAGATATAAGTATAGTGGTGGACAGAGCGAAAAATATGATAAGAAACACTCGTGCTATCGCAAGTAACGAAGAAATCAGACAGCGATTTCAGCAAACTCTATGGAACAGAACCACTCAACTACCAAAGGAAATCACATCTGATTCAGAATGCGAGGAATACATATTACAACTAGAGAAAGCTATTACCGAATCTCTGGATGAGTATGCGCCACTGCATGAGTACAATAGAAGAGATCAACTTCCAGATGAGATTATTAAATTAATAGACGAAAGAAACCAAGCAAAAAGTAAAGCGTGGCGGCTACGCTTCAACGAAGACAGAATAACGGAACAAAGAACGACCTACAATCGTCTGAAACGGCTGGTCAAACAGGCGCTCTTGGAGTATAATGATCAGAAATGGGTAAGAATAGTAAATGACCCACGAAACAATAGAGCCCAGATGTGGCGAATCCAACGCAACCTGAAGGCACCAGTACAGAGACTCCCCCACATCCAGGGATGCAACAGCGAGAAAGAAACCATCGACACTTTAGTCGACGCAGCAATCGTATCAGAAGCCGAGATAGATAAAAAGGACAGGAGCACAGAGAAGACCACGCCCTTTCAACCTCTTGACGCTACATCTATAGATGAGATTAAGATTGCTCTAAGACGTTTTAAAAATAAAAAGGCCCCAGGCCCGGACAAAATCAAAGCAGATGCTCTCAAACTCGGAGGCAACCCCTTTCTCATCCGGTACAAAGTTATAGCCGATTATCCCAATAGATGGAAAATTGGAGAATACATCTTTTTACATAAAGCAGGGAAGAATCACCGCGATGCCAAATCTTATCGACCCATTACCCTTCTAAACATCATGGGTAAATTACACGAGCGCTTGCTTCTTTCGCGCCTGCGACAGACGACCGACAGACTCCAGCCGCCATTCCAGCATGGCTTTACTAAGAATAGAGGAACAGGCACGCAAATACTTCGTACCGGAAAGTTCATAACGGATGCGTTAGAAGCAAAGGAGAGCGTGGCCTTGGTATCGACAGATCTTTCGAAAGCCTTCGACTCCATAAATCACGAGGGTCTGACGAAGAAACTTCAAACAGCCGACGTTCCAAATAACATTATAAAAATAATAGAAAATTACCTGAGCGGTCGAAAAACCTATGGACGTTTCAGAACCACCAACGGCGACGAGAGAGCGGTGCCACACGGAGTCCCACAGGGCTCTATCCTGGGCCCAATTATCTTCAACATGTATGTGCATGACGTTTGGGACCAGCGGAACCAGATCCGCGGACTAAAGCTTTCCCAATACGCCGATGACTTGTGCATACTCAACAGATCTCCCGAACCGAACAGCGCGACGAGTCGTGTAGGCTGGGCCACCGAAACTGTCATCGATTACTACCATCGCTGGGGACTGAAGTGTAACATAGAGAAAACAGAATGTGCTATGTTCACTCACAAGAGGAAGTACCGCAGAACCATTCGCATCAAAAACGAGGTAATTGAATATAAAAACAGCATAAAATATTTGGGTGTACACCTAGACAAGACCATGACCATGGGTAAACAGACGGACTACGTAGTGCAGAAAGTACGACGGGCGCGCGGTGCTCTAGCTTCCATTATAGGCTGGCACGCTAAGACGGATCTGACGGTGAAACTGGCTGTCATTCAGGCCTGTCTACTTCCAATATTGGATTATGGCGTGGTACAATTACTTTCACGTTACAGTAAGAGCAACCTACTCAAAATTGAACGTCAATATCGAATGGCTCTCAAGACTAGTGGACAGTTCCCAAAACGCCTAGAAACTTCACTACTCTGGGAGATGCTCGACTGGGATCCATGGCACCTCCGCGCACAAGACTTAAATGAGGACATGCTGCGCCGATTCCGTGAAATGCAAATTGCGGATCTAGATACCCCTGGTAACGCCTACATCGGACACAGGCAGCATAACCCACTTCTGACTAACACTAGATTAGGAGAAATTGATTATGTACCAAAAAAAGACAGGAGTCGGCAGCTCAGCAAGCGAGCGACTGCTCCACGTCCCCATAGATTATAGGAAATTAGTTTTAAGGTAGGACAAATGAAACAACTTTTAAATTTATATAAATTTATTCTGTACGCACACACTAACAAGCACACAGCACACAACATGACACTTATACAGATCTTTCAGACAAACATAGGTAGATTGTAAGTAGCTGACACACCCACAGGCCGAACACACCACCGACCTGATGGACATATTGTAACATATGAACTAGAGAAATAAACACCTTTCTATTCTATTCTATTCTATTCTATTCTATGCTCCAAACTGCGACGAAATTACAGATTTTATTAGATATTTCCGTAGGCAATGGCAGCCAATCCTATCAGAAATTAGCTGTGCACACGAGAAACATCGAACTACAAACTCGCTCGAAGGTTGGCATAAAAGACTAAACTCGCGACTCAGGAAAACCCCTAATATATTTAATTTTATAAAGCGGTTGCATAAGGAAGCAAAATACTACGACTTTAAAATTAAATCCTTAATATTTCGTGGGATGAAAAAAAAACGTAGACTGATTGATATCTATTTTGATAAAAAATATAAAAAACTGCTACACAAATTGGATAATGGCTACTTGACAGTAGAAAATTTCTTGAGAAAACTTATCTTTCTAAAACTCATTTATTGAGCTACGAGTCGCGTCTTATTCAAATAGGTAGAAATAAAAAAACTACTTCTACAGGATGGAAAAATATTGTGTCTCACTGAGGGCAGCTACCAGATCCCTTGCGGCTACGGAAAAAAAGGGTCTTGGGAGACCATTCCTAGTTTTTTAAATTATTAACGACCGACGTTTAAAAATTTTTGAAAAAAAACATACAGGTTGCAACAATTAGGTCTTTTCACAAAAAATATTTTTGATGACCGTTTCACCGTTTTATATAAAGAATTGACCTGTAACTCTGGTGTTATCAATAAAGAATTGTATTATATTGATGCCATGCCAAGGCATCTGGTAGCAGCATGGGATCTGGTAGCTGCCATCACTGGTCCACTATCTCTTTCCACCCTGTAAGTATAAGAAGATTTTATGAATAGTATTATGTTTTATAATGATAAGTGTTACATTTTATTTAAAGGAAGTAGTTCATTAATATTTTATGTTATCTTTAGTTGGTTTTCATACTCTTAAATAAATACTTAAAAATAAAACACTTGAGTTTCATTTGAGTAGGTGCGAGGAAAATAATTCATGTTTCCGTGTGACGTTTGTTTAGGCGTTGCTTTGATTATTTTAAAGCATTCTACTCGTAGTCATATTGTTACTTTAGTCTTTATGATATTATTCTAGTCAAGTTAATATTGTCGTCATTTCGATACTATGGTAATTTTGTACAATTGGTCAATATTAACACTTGGACATTTTGTACAGTTAGACATTATGATACCCTAGACATTTTGATACTCTAGAGTCTAGAGTATCAAAATGTCTAGACCAGGTGCCACTAAAGGGACAAGCATAGGGAATTTCAAAACTGGAATATGTGATACACTGCAAAGAACATCATTCTAAATTTAAAATTTATAACTGACTAGAATTAATACTTTTTATTTTGTAAATCTACTTTGATCAATTAGATATTTTCTACTCGCCCATACATGTGTTGTGTACCTACCTCACATGTACTTATATAGTATATGTAAAGTACCTTCGCGTGTATAAGTATGCGTATATTTCGTAAAGATTCTACACCTTATTATTATTACCAGGATGAGTCAAAGTGTATACGCATATTTGTGGACGTGACCGTGCCGTGCAAGCTCAATTGTAAAAAAAATATCGCAATTAATTAGATGCACTGTAGACGACGGCCTCTTTGGAGTGCCACTGGCTCTTAGATTTTATATGTTTTTACAACTGTCACAATTTTTGTCTGTCATTTACGTCATATAATTAAATTTGCACATATTTTCCAACATTACGAGCCTTTACTCATATCTAAGTTGCCGACAGTACTCGTATCAAAGTGGTCTTCGAGCCGGATCTAGTGTTTATTAGGACCGCACATGTGTACACCGCGAAATGTTTCACACGCCGAGTTAATAAAAACCCGTAGTGTTACTCGCGCTGAACGCGAGGCAAAAACAAGAGTGTCGACGCCTACGAAGGCACCAGGCTCTTCAATAGCATCACTGACACGACATGCCGCAGACACGACGTTCGTAGCTGGCAGCAGCCGTATGGAAAATGAGGCGCCGTCGTTGAGGGACGACGGTTTGCCGCACCCGCTGCCACCGCACAACAAGGTACCGTCCGCATCCACATCTACGTCAGCGCGGAAGAAGAAGCTGGAACTAGAGGCTAAAAAGCAAAAGGCACTTATAGAATTGGAAAAACAAAAAATGTTGATCGACATGCAATTGGAGGCCGATATGGCCGACCTCGATGAAGAAAAATACAGTTCACACGCGTAACTACGCGTTCTAATGCTAGTAATCGCACACGTCAGAACATCGAACACTGGATGGAACATAGTGAGCACGAACTTGAAAAGTCGCTGCCCGCCCCCGAAACTGGTTTGAATATGGGCGAGGCGCACCAGTCGGCGGCACCCGTCGTCGGCTCCTCAGATGGGACTATTCAGATGCTCGCTGCGGCAATAAAGAACTTGACTGTCGCCTCCAACCATAGTAAGTGTGACGCTAACATATTGAGTCGTTTATGTACGCCCAGAGATCTACCATTATATTTCGTAGCTTCATTCTTCAGATATAATAACCATGTAGTCCTTTAACCTACTAGGCAACTCATCGCATGTTTAAGTAGGTAGTAAAAACCATAGCTCAAACAGTTTTCCCCCACCATTGCACCTACCTTTACTTGGGCGCCATGGCTGACCGCCATCTCTCATTCTTTATTCTTGCGAGGCAACGAACGCACAAGCAACTGACATTAATTATACATAATTTAAAAATCATGCCTAAACGTAGTGCAGAAGAAAAAATGGAGTATTACTCTTCAAAAATTCGAAGATTACAAGAAAAAGCGGCTAAACGCAGTCGCCGAGTTATGCGGGTGATATCAGATTCGTCTGATTCTGAAAATAAATCAGGTAAGTCGAATGATTTGAACAAAATAGATGCATTTTATATGCCTCTAACAAAGGTAATAAGTACCGCGTGGGCCGCGAGTCCACATACGGTTACTCTAAACCTGGGGGGCGGCCGAGAGTCGTCACGAAGGTATAACTATGCTTGGGGGTTGGCCGTGAGCCAACACGATAGCAATGACAAAAAATTATAAAAATTACATTACTTATTCTCAAAAAAGTTTCTAAATAAGTGGTTTAAGTTTGAACCTACATTTTCAATGTACCCTCAAATTAAAAAGTCATACAGTTCGCTGGCAACACCGCCAAGCGTAGACGTCAAATTTCACACAGCTGATTAATTAAATAAAATAAATGTTAATAATGAATAACTAGTATTCTAGTTAAGTTAAAAAGTGTTTATTAGTAGCAAGTATAGTGTTTGTTATAAAAATTCATCGAAAGAGACAGTGCAAAAGAGAAGAAAGAAGATCTCTAGAATTGCCAAACGTCATCGTAACGGATCATCGTTTGAAGCTTCAACGATAAACCTGGGGAGTAATTGTGTTCAATATAATTATATATAAGTCATTAGTTGAACTTTTGTTACATTTAAATATCATCTACTTGAATACTTCCCAAGTAAATAAACATTTACAAGCATAACCTCACTCGGAAATGAAATTGCTCCCGGTCAGCTGATTCATAACTTTTGTACTTGTTGTGTTTCACTCTGTCTAATAGTCATTTTATAAATCCTTTAACAACTCATTTCTCCATTCCATATTCATACTTACATTCTACGAACACACTTAACGTCTGTTCACTCCTGCTATCTCTCTCTCTCTCTCTACTGGTCTTTCTCTGCTTGCTGTTTAGTCGCGTTGCCGTCTCATTTCAGGTGCTGTGGAGAGCTGTGTGTCAAGCTAGTTCACCATGTCTAGCTCATTTATGACACGCAAGGCCACAGTACGTGAACTGGAACATAAACTCAATGCAACACTCAAAGAACTAAAGCAGTCTAAAACTCTATGTGACCAGCTACTGCGGGAACGCGATGAAAGTGAAGAGGAGGTTAACAAGATTATTCAAAAAAATACAGAACTCAAACGTGATCTAGCCAACCTGGATGCTTTGCATAGGGATAGTGTGACACAGCGTGACCATCTGCTGGTCAAATTGAACAGTGTTCAGGAGTGCTGTGACATCCATGAGCGGACACTGCAACGTGTGGATGACCTGGAATATGAGCTTTCCGATGCCCACAAGGTGGTCCGTAGATTGCAAGAGGAAGCACAGTGCCAGCAACTCAACACCACCCGGCGGCTCTTTGATGAACTTGTGACACCAAACACTTATGCAGAGTGTCATAGCAATTTTGGACCTTCTAGTGTGATTGATTTGACAGAGGACTCCTTTTGTAGTAAACAAGTTAACTTTCTAAGTCAAAGGAAATATAAAAAGTATATTAAGCTAAATAAATTTATAAGAAAATCAAAACGACTGTACAGACAGCATATTAATATTCATAAAATTACTACATTGAGAAAAAATCATGTCAGTGTTCTGAAAGAATTAAATTCTTGTAATGAGCAATTATGCTACAGTAGAACCATTTATGAAACTGACACTGAGAAGCTGCAAGCCGAACTGAACATATTAGAAAATTCTTTGAGAGATTTAACTAATAAATATGTAATATCCCAGAAGCAAATCAGTGAACATATTCTGGCAGCGGATGAACTTCTGGAGCTGTGCCACCACAACGAGGAATGTTTGGAAGCACTGCTTACCAAGCAGTCTGCGTATGAATGTGAGTGTGGGCTCCGGCAGGCTCATCCTATGCCCGGACATGCAGTATACTCATCGGTGCCGGACAGCAGCTTGTCGGTGTCACCGGAAAATATAATTCCAGCCTCTAATAATGTAAGTAGAACCCTTGTTTTCTCAGATAGGATAGGGCGAGGATTGGGCAAAATTCTATGTAATAATATTCTCAACAGCTGTGTTATAAATCATTGTATGCCCGATGCCTCATTTCTAAAAATTATAGATAACATCAAACATACCCATATAAATGAACAAACAACAATTGTATTAATGTTGGGTGATGGTTCAAATATTAGGTACTCTGAGATGAAGGCTGAGTTTGACTGCCTGTCTAAGCTAGGTGCTAAAAATGTTATTATAGGCGCATTACCCTATTCTGCTTCTCCATGCAGTGCTAACAGTCATGCGTGTAATCTTAATAAGCTTATATAGAAGCTGACGTGCCGTCATAGTGACGTTATATTTTTTGACACTAATAATGCTATTAGTGATTACCGTATTACAACTGACAGACTTGCTAAATCTTTAGCATCTTTTATTAATTCCGTTTTCGGAAATCAAAGCTCCCCCTCCCCCTTGGATAGGACGACATCTCCAACTGCGGATTTGTCTTTAAACTGACTGTTAGGACAACAGAGAAGCACAATAGTGTAACTTTATTACACCAAAATATTAATCGCTTCACTGGCAAAATACTAGATTTAGAATTATTTACGGAAGAGTTTGATGTAGATGTAGTCTGCTTAACAGAAACTTGGTTAAAGAATCACATGATGAAATTCAATGTAAATAATTACGTATTGGCCAGCGCGTTCAACAGAACTACAGCAGAGGGTGGTGGATCTATTATTTTAGTGAAAAATGGTTTGACTTTTAAGGATCGTAGAGACATCTCAGGCTGTTCTGTTGATCGTGTTTGCGAGATTGCTTGTGCAGAGATGGATCAGTATCTGATAATTTGCATTTATAAACCACCATCAGGTGATTTAACATCTTTTATAGAAATTATGGAGGATGTACTCAGTAAAGCAACCAGTGGTAAAAAGTCAGTAGTGGTCTGTGGCGACTTTAATATCGATATTTTATCACAATCAATTGAAAAAGATAAGTATAAGTACATCACTCTTTTGAAATCTTTCAATTTTGACTACTTGTTTGAAGTACCTACCAGAGTTACTCCGACCTCGGCCACTTGTATAGATAATATTTGGTTAAACAGTTCCCATATAGACAGTAGCATAGTGAATGGAGTTCGTTCGGATCATAAAGCTCAGATGGTCAGGCTACCTTGCGAAGTAAAACATCCAGATCGCGTTATAGAAATAAGACCGCTGAGTCGAAGTAGACTAGAATTACTAAAGTCTAATCTACTAGTCGCCATGCCGAACACCCAGGTACAATCAAATGATCCGAATGATCAATTCAAAATGCTTCTGAATACAGTGTGTAACGAATTTAATAAGACTTGTAGTAAAAAGCGTATTAAGATAAACAATAAAATGAGATTTAATGAGTGGGCAACTACCGGAATTCGGAAAAGTAGAGATAACTTATATCAACTTTATAAAAGGAGATCTTGCACCACTGACGAATGTTTCCATCAGTATGTTAGGGATTATTCCAAATTGTTTAAAACAGTGTGCACGAAAGCAAAAGCAATGCACTTGAATAATAAAATTAAGTCCTCAGATAATAAAGCCAAGACAGTCTGGAAAATAATAAACACAGAGACTGGGAAGAGAAATAATAAAGAGTCCACAATTTCTTTGAAAGTAAAGGATAATTTAATAACTGATGCAGTAAAAGTAGCTGATGAATTTAATAATTTCTTTTCTAAAATTCCTATAGTCACTACTCAAAGTTTAGCATCGTCTACCATAAAAGCTGAATCCCTTCTGAATGACAACGTAAAATAAGAATCACTAACTAATTTCAAATTTCATCATGTTTCTCCTCTAGATGTACTGAAGTTCTTTGAAATGTTAAAAATAAAGAGCACTGAGGACTTATGGGGCGTGTCAGTCAAGGTACTGGAATCTATTCTGGAGGTCGTTGCACCAACTCTAGCTCTCATTTTTGATAACTGTATAGACTATGGCATTTTTCCAGACTTAATGAAATGTAGTAAAGTAGTTCCAATTTTCAAATCAGGTCATAGAGATAATCCTTCTGATTATCGTCCAGTTTCTATCCTACCTGCATTTAGCAAAATATTCGAAAAAATAATGCTTACGCAATTGGTTTCTCACTTTAATTCTCACAATATTTTGCACGCACAGCAGTTCGGCTTCACGAAGGGTAGGTCAACTACTGATGCAGGCGCAAGTTTATTAAAATTTATTTTGCAGTCTTGGGAAGAGTCGCACGACGCCATCGGAGTGTTCTGTGACCTTTCCAAGGCTTTTGATTGTGTAGATCATGGTACTTTAATTTGTAAACTTAAGTTTTATGGCATCAGAGGGCATGCATTAGATCTCATGAAGTCATATTTAACACAGAGAAATCAAAAGGTAGCGATAAATAAAGCCATTTCGTCAGAGACAGTGGTAGAAATGGGAGTACCTCAGGGGTCTATTCTAGGTCCGTTCCTGTTCCTTGTTTATGTAAATGATCTGCCATATATGGTAAGCCGACGATCAGGCATTGTAATGTTCGCAGACGACACCTCATTACTGTTCAAGGTAAATAGGAGAGATACTGAACTCATTGAACCAAATAATACCCTCTCCATGATATCTGACTGGTTTGCTCCAATAACTTAGTATTGAACCCGAAAAAAACGAAATGTATGAAATTCTCTCTAGCGAACTCATCAAACAGAAACTTAGATACAAATATTAAACTTAATGGTCAAACATTAGAATTTGTTACTTCTACTGTATTCTTAGGTATTACATTGGACTCAAAATTGCAGTGGGGTTCCCATATAACAGCGATAGGAAGTAGGTTGAGCTCTGCTGCATTTGCAGTCAGGAGAATAAGGCAGCTTACCAATGTGGCAACGGCACGGTTAGTTTACTTTGCTTATTTTAATAGTATAATTACTTATGGTCTTATCTTATGGGGATCAGCTGCAGATATTGAAACTGTTTTTATTTTGCAAAAAAGGGCTATCCGAGCAATTTATAACTTGGGGTCGCGTGATTCATTAAGAGAATTTTTCAAAGAAATAGATATTCTAACCCTGCCGTCCCTATACATATTTGAAATAATAATGTATGTTAGGAAGAATTTGGGCAATTTTCCAACGAACGCTGATAAACCAATAGCCACGAGAAATACTGGGAAACTCAAAATAACCTTCTATAGACTAGTAAAGGCGAAAAAGTCGTTCTTGGGAAATTGTATCAAATTCTACAATAAAATTCCTAAACACATTACTGAACTTAGCAATTCTAAATTCAAATCTGCAGTAAAACAAACACTTATATCAAGAGCATATTATAAGATAAACGATTACATCATGGATAGGGATGTTTGGCAGTGATAGCGTCCTGCACGGGTAATCTATCGCGAAAATATATTTTCTACTGTAGCATTGTTATTTAAGTTATTTTGTAGTAATGTAATTTTAAATTTAACTATATAATGTATATTGTTTTGAAAAAATGACACCTCGCCGAGTTTCTTACGCCGGTTCTTCTCGTGGCAGAGGTATATTTTTCCGAACCGGTGGTAGTTTATTGACGTTCATAGGTGCATGTAATATGCCTAATTTGAAGAATAAACTACTTTTACTTTTTTACTTTTACTTTTTTTACATAATTTTATTTATAGACCACGAGAAAACGAAGAGGCCAAAACAATAGAAAATGACGCTGGCGATGCAGTGGAAATGACGCCTGAACTCCCAAATGAAAATCAGACACCTTCCGTTGAGATCCCTAAGGACGAAACGGTCCCCGCAATAGATGCAGAGTTATTGACCGCTCTAGGCGAGGCCTTAGACGACGTACCAAAATACGGGGAAAAAATCCACCCTGACCTAGCGCAAAGGTGGTTACCTATATTACGCAAAGGTATTGAAAAAGAAAATAAAGATAAACTCATAAAAGAGTATACAATACCAGAAAACTGCAAGTTATTGAGAGCGCCGTCTTTAAACGCCGAAATTGCGGCGGCAATTACGGATATCGCAAGAGGCCGCGATAAGAAAATTGAGACGTCCCAGCAGCAGTTAGGAGTCGGGATATCAGCCGTAAACAGAGCCATGACCTTACTTTTGACAACGGACGACAAACCAAGTAAGGTACAAGCGATAAAAACCCTTAGTGATGGATGTCGAATTTTGTCTGACCTACATTACTTAGAGTCGCAGACTAGAATGAAACTAGCCACTCCAGGATTGGATAAGGTATTTCTTAACGAAATACAGGACGTCGAGAGAGACGAGACCCTTTTCGGAAGTAAACTCTCAGACAAGATCAAGGCTTCAAAAGCCATCGAAAAACAGAGCCAACAGATAAAAAAGCCAGTCGTCACCGCAGCTGTAGCCGGTCCAAGTACATCTCACGCTACGCCCCCAGCATATTACCGGTACCCGGGAAACTGGACGAGGCCCGCTCGCTTTCAGCCGCCGAACCGGAGAGGGCGTGGCGGGCCACCGAGGTACAGTGCAGCGACGCGCAGGCCACCAGCGACAGCCTACGCGCAGACGCAGCCCAGAGCAGCCTACAAGCCACGTGCACCGCCGCGGCAGTAAACCAGGTACATGCTGGTCGCCTTCTAGCCTTTTATAACTGTTGGGTTAATGTAACGAATAACCACACTATATTAGATTGGATATATAACGGTTTTCGTATTCCTTTTATGGGGCCCGTTACGCAATCGGTCAAGCCCGTTAACCATTTCACAGGCCGGGAGCGTTATGAAACGAACTTGGCTATACAGAACTTAATTTCTCTAGGTGCTATCACTGAATGTCAACCCACCGGTGACCAGTTTTTGTCAAAAAATTTCCTGACCTCTAAATCGAATGGTGGCTATAGATTCATTCTCAACCTGAAAAATCTAAATAAATTAGTGAAAAAATCCCATTTTAAAATGGAGGATTTTAGAACCGCGTCGAAACTAATTCCTAAAGACGGGTTCATGGCCACTATCGATTTAAAGGAAGCTTACTTAGTTGTACCTATTGCTGAGGACCACCGGAGATACTTAAGATTCGAGTATGACAATCATACGTACGAGTTTTGCGCATTACCCTATGGACTATCTGTCTCACCAAGAGTCTTCTCAAAAATAATGAAAGAAGTCGTCACGTATTTAAGAAAACAAGGTCTGACTTCTACTGTTTACCTAGATGACATACTGTGTTATCAACCGACAAACCAATATTTAATCCATAATTAGTTGGTCGGCTCGTAATAAAAGTCCATATTACTAACCAACCAACTGGGCAGATTGTTGGTTACGAAAAAAAAAGACTAACCGTCTAACCAGGTGGATAGGCTGGTTTGTCGGTTAGTAATAGACGTTGGTAGGGACTTTAATGAATGTAAACAAAACGTAAAAGAGACTCTCCGTTTACTCGAGTGCCTAGGATTCGTCGTTAATTATAATAAAAGTTCCTTACAGCCTCAACAATGTTGTAAATTTTTAGGTTTTGTTTACAATTCTATTGATATGTCAATATCCCTTCCCATAGACAAACGTAACAATATAGCACAGCTGGTAAAAAAGTTTATTCGATTGCCAGTTTGTACAATAAGAGAGTTTGCCCACTTGCTCGGTGTACTCACCGCCGCTTGCCCAGCGGCGAAATATGGCTGGTTATACACTAAACTCTTAGAAAGGTATAAATTTCTCGCTATTCAGGAACACAACGATTATGAGAAAAAAGTAAAACTTCCTTCTGAAATTGTACCCGATTTGGTTTGGGCTAATAATGAAACTTCATGTCATTTAAGTATTTCGAAATTTGATTTAGAAATATTTACAGACGCATGCCTTTCTGGGTGGGGAGCGTTTAGTGATGGAAAGTGTGCTAATGGAGCATGGAAAGAAGAAGAATTAGCATTCCATATAAATTATTTAGAGCTACTGGCAGTCTTCCTTGGATTAAAATGCTTTGCGCGACATAAGTATAACTGTGCTTTGTTGTTACGTATCGACAATACGACCGCGATAAGTTATATTAATCGAATGGGAGAAATTCAGTTTCCTCACTTAAACAGTCTAACGAGATCAATTTGGCAATGGTGCGAGGAGCGAAAAATATGGTTATTCGCTTCATACATCAACACAAAAGACAACGTAGAAGCTGACAGGGAATCCAGAAGACAAAATCAAATCCAGATATTGAATGGAATTTGAGTAAGACAGCCTTTGGGAAAATAACCGAAGAATTTGGTTTACCGGAAATTGATCTTTTTGCTTCTCGTTCCTCCGCTAAATGTGAAACATATATCTCTTGGAAACAGGACCCGGACGCCCTTGCAGTAGACGCGTTTACTATCAGTTGGCACAGTAAATACTTTTACGCTTTCCCGCCATTTGCACTGGTATTAAAGTGTTTGCACAAGATTATAAATGACAACGCCACGGGGATAGTAGTATTTCCCTATTGGCCGTCCCAACCGTGGTTTCCGTTATTACTAAGACTAGTTATATCCGATGTAATATATTTCGACCCAAATATTCACATTGATCAGTTCCGTTGTTCCAGACCTCAGGGCCGGAACTTCACCCAGTTTACCCTGGCTGCAGCGAAGCTCTCAGGAGAGCGTTTTCAAGTCGAGGAGCTCCACAAGCTTCCTTGAATCTCATGCTAGCGTCACTCTCGAAAAACACTTTACTCCAGTGTGTCATATAAATTATGGTGGAAATTTAGTATTGATAATGATTTCAATTTCTATAAGGGTTCGATTTCTCATGTGCTATCATTCTTAACAAATAAATTCAATAAAGGATCATCGTATGGGTCACTAAACAATAATAGGTCTGCACTTTCGCTCCTACTAGGTAGTAGTATTTGCGATGATCAAATCAAAAGGTTAATGAAAGGTGTTTATAAGTTAAAACCGGTGGCTCCCAAGTATAGTAATACCTGGGACCCCCAAATAGTGTTGAATCATATCACGACTTGGTACCCGAATAGAGAAATTTCTTTAGAAAAAATAACAAAGAAACTGTCGATTTTATTAGCTATATGTACCGCCCATAGGGTACAGACCTTATCACTAATTAAGTTAAATAATATTAACATATGCCCAAACGGCGTTAAGATTATTATAGATGATATAATTAAAACATCAGGTGCAAGCCGAGCCCAACCTATTCTGTTTCTTCCATATTTCCAAAATAACAAAAACATTTGCCCAGCGACAGTTATAGAAGATTACCTGCAAGTTACATCAGATATAAGAACTGAAAGCTCACAAAATCTGTTACTGACTTTTAAAAAACCCCATAAAAACGCATCTGCTCAATCCATTAGCAGGTGGATTAAGCAAGTGCTTGGCGAGAGCGGCATAGACGTTGGGGCGTTTAGTGCACACAGTACACGGCACGCCTCGACGTCAGCAGCACACCGCGCGGGGGTTTCTCTGGATGCTATCCGAAAGGCAGCAGGATGGTCGACGACGTCGGAGACGTTTGCCAAATTTTACCATCGACAATTAATCGATGAAGGTAACTTTGCTAGATCCATCTGCCTTTCGGATAGATAGATAATAATAAAAATGTTATTTTTGTACCATTGTATGTACGTATATCTAAGAATTAGATTATACTTCACTTCATAAATATGGTCTTTTATTAATGAATACCTGCAAAAACTTTCATCTCTGAACATCTACATGGTTATTATATGTGAAGAATGAAGCTACGAAATATAATTGATGATCAAACGAACTTCTTGAAGTGAAGTTCGATCGATATTATATGAGTAAGCTTCATTCGAAGATATAATTTCCCTCCCGACCCAAAACCCGATTCGAAAGTTTTAGCTAAATAAAAATAGTCTCTAAAAGGAATGAGAGATGGCGGTCAGCCATGGCGCCCAAGTAAAGGTAGGTGCAATGGTGGGGGAAAACTGTTTGAGCTATGGTTTTTACTACCTACTTTAAACATGCGATGAGTTGCCTAGTAGGTTAAAGGACTACATGGTTATTATATCTTCGAATGAAGCTTACTCATATAATATCGATCGAACTTCACTTCAAGAAGTTCGTTTGATCATCAAGAATATTCCGGCGATCCACTAGAGTGGCTTCAGTTTAAGCAGGCGTATGAAGAATCGACCAACGTGTGCAAATTTAGCCCTAAAGAGAATCTATGGAGATTACGAAAGTGCCTGCGTGGACAGGCTAAAGAAACCGTCTCAGCCTTACTCATAAATGCCGCCTCACCTGACCGCATTATGGCCACATTGGAATTACGTCACGGTGACCCAGAATTCATAATAAGCAGG
Source organism: Notocelia uddmanniana (assembly GCA_905163555.1). Classification (NCBI taxonomy): domain Eukaryota; kingdom Metazoa; phylum Arthropoda; class Insecta; order Lepidoptera; family Tortricidae; genus Notocelia; species Notocelia uddmanniana. The sequence goes on along the minus strand of LR991063.1, from coordinate 22,990,165 downwards.
CTTATAAAGGATGTGAAGAAACTTCCACCCATGTCCAACGAGTACCAGAGAGATATTGTCAACTTTTCTATCAAAGTCCAAAAGTTCGTCGAATCTGTGAAAGCCGTGGGACGCGAAGAGTACGTGCAAGGATTAAGTATTGTTCCTTTACTCATATCTAAGTTGCCGACAGTACTCGTATCTAAGTGGTCGGATTATAGCTACCCGCTCATCAAAGCTGGAACAAAGTCCCGTTTAAGTATTATGTCGGACTTTCTCAATGCCGAAGCTGTGAAGATTGCCACCACTCCTAATGTTCATCTGCAAAGTTATCGCACTGATCTGAGTAAACATAAGCAACACGATAACTTCGCACATCCGCAACCTGTATTACTGCAAACTGAACAACGCAGCGACAATGATAAGCGTAATAATTGCCTCTTTTGCCGTACACAACAAAATCACGGCCTGCCAGATTGCAAGAAGTTTAAACGCGCTTTGCGCAAAGACAGATGGCGCCACGTGAAGAGGCACGGACTTTGCTTCAAATGTCTACTACACCGTCATGATCGTGAGACTTGTACTGCGCCTGCGTGTGACAAAGATGGATGCGATGGCGCGCACCACAAACTGCTGCACTACGAGGTAGACGGCAGCGCTCGCCGGCCAGACGACGTGACCGCCAGCGCCCTACTGCTGCCGGAGCCTACGCCATTGGCAGTCACTGTGGAAGTCTGGGAGTTCTTGTATATGTAGTGGACTGTAGTTTTAAATGATATACATTCACTAGTCTGTACTGAATATATTTGCAGCAAACACACATAACACAATACTATTTTATCAGAGGTCACAATATTATACGTCCGTCCGCTGGATCGGATGAAAGCAGAGAGAGACTATAGATAATAACAAATTATGTAAGTTTATAATGGAAATAAATGTCAGGGATGCCAACCTAACGCTATCCATGTTGTGATGTTGGCAGTGGTGTCAACATGTTGGGGGGGGGGGGGGCAGGCAAAATATTAACAAACAATGACTTAATGCTATGAAACTGAAAATTAGTTACGTACATCTCATAGCGCCACCCACAACATACATTATCAGTACAGCATCACTACAATTGACACACTTTTATGAAATAAGAGAAATATTACAATAACAAGAAATTAAACCTTATAATATAACACATTACAATAAGTAGGTAGCCAGTTTTGCATATGCGACGTAACCAAACATCATACACCTTTTACGATATAATAATACTACTATTAATAGCAATATAATTAAAATTACACTTTAGTCATCACTTTTCTTATATTATTACTAATCATCATCTAGAGGAAGCAAGCTTACTTTAGTGATAGAGCGTGTGTGGCTTTTTCCACTAGAGGTTTTAACTTCAACAGCTCTCACTAAACCATCATGCCCCGGATAAGTTTTTATAACTCTGGCCATGGGCCATGACATAGGCGGACAATTATCTTCTCTTAATATGACAAGACTGCCTACATCTATATTCTTAGTAGCTAAATGCCACTTAGGTCTGTTTTGAAGTGTGTTAAGATACTGTTTGTACCACATTTTCCAAAATGACTGTTTTAACTGAGTACATTGTTGCCAGAATTTTACCTTATTTTGAGGTACATCAACTATATCTACTTCTGGATACATAGTTAAGGCATTTCCTATAAGAAAGTGACCAGCTGTCAAATATGAATAATCATTAATATCTGTTGAAATAGGCACAAGTGGCCTCGAGTTAATTACAGCTTCTATTTCTATGAGTAATGTATTGAGTTGCTCATACGTTAATACATTCTTTTGCAATATCCTTTTTAAATGATATTTGGTAAGCGACACACAAGCCTCCCAAAGTCCACCATAGTTAGGAGAATAACATGGAATATTATAGAAATTTATGCCTTTAGGCGCTGTGTAATTCTGTACCAACTGCTGGTGGGCCCGGGATGACTGTAGCTTATACAGGTCATCTAACTGGTTCCTTGCAGATTTAAAGGTACTAGCATTGTCAGAATAGATGTCGCTGGGCATTCCTCTCCTTGATATGAATCTTTTTAAGCAAGCGAGAAATGTATCAGTCGTGAGATCTGAGGCTAATTCAAGATGGACCGCTTTGGTAACCATACATACGAAAACGCAAATATAGCCTTTACCTACAACAGATCTCCGTATACGCGACAGTTTGACATTTACAGGGCCCGCGAAATCCATTCCGACTCTGACAAACGGACGAGTAGTCGCAGTGACCCTCTCGGCCGGCAAGGAACCCATCAGCTGCCTGGCTGCCTCAGCTTTTTGTCTGAAACATGTTATACATTTTTGAGTTATCTTTTTTACCTCATTTAGGCCATTTACAATCCAATATTTCTGACTGAGGTTAGCTAGCACTAGTGTAGGACCTTTATGTAACAGTTTCAAATGCTCACTAGATATAATGAGTCTAGTTATATCAGAACCTTTAGGGAGAATCACGGGATGCTTTTGCGAATAAGGAATATTTGAGTGATGTAATCTGCCACCTACTCGCAACAGCCCATTTTTATGAATAAAGGGGTGTAGTGACACAAGCTGGCCCTTAACAGGCCCACCTTTACGTAGAGATTCCATCTCATCTCCAAATACCTTGCATTGTTCATATTTAATAATAGCCATGAGTGAGTCATGCTGTAACACTTTCAAGTCTAGTTTTAAGCTGCATTTGTGAACTGTTCATCTAGTAAGGTTGGCAGGTTTGCATTTGTCATTTTGTCACATAAAGCGGTGTTTATCCGAGATATATCTACTAGCTACTGATGCTAGTAACCTCTTAGTAAGTCTAAAAGTTAGTTCAAGTTCTAGCAATGTTCCACAATACCTTAAAATGAGTTGCGAGACTCGTGTCAGTTTCACCATGCAAATTCATCCTGAAGGCAGATTTTCCTTTTGGTAGTATTCCATTCGGTTTTCATTTCCACTAAACTCAATCTGGACGTCCATATTCACTATTCACAGGCAAAGAATTCAATCTAAAACTATTAATTTAAGATAAAAACAAATCTCACATATTTGTTTACAAGTTTTTCACCTTTTGACAGCTAATGAACGTTTAGTTCACTGACAAGTGAGTCAATCTCCTGTCGTCCTGTAGTTTTTAATCTCAAAACCTTCGTGTCATTTAAAATTTATTTCTTAACTGAACGGATATCCAGTAGAATCTCACACAAATAGCCTTTAAACGTAATTTCGGCGTTCCCAATAATAATTATCTTTAATCTGTAGGTTTCCACGTATAACTAAACGCACTCACTCATTCGAGCCATGGTTTTTTCTGCTGGGTTATTGATATTAATTTCGTTGGTTGTATGTCTGAAAATCTATTTTGTTGTATTTTCTTTTAGAAATTATGAAATAAGTAATGCTACTCAAGTCTTCATCGCCGTAAGGGTTCCTTATATTTAATTTCTGCATATTACTTTGCATTCCCAAATATCATGGTGTTGCCAGTGGAAAATATTGTAGGAGGTTTCTAGAAACGCTGTTTCGTGGCATTTCGCCGGGAGTCAGTTATCACGCAAGATGTGAGCTTTCCATCTACAGTTTAACTGGTTCTCCAATCGCTTTGGGTGAGATATTTAGTCTGATTTTGGTCTATATTCATCTGTTCTATAGCCAATATTTAACGCCCGTGTTTTTATTTTAGCCTGGGGCCAAATTTGCTTAACTTAGATGCCTTCCAACATCCCATGATGTAATTTTAGAGTTATGGTAAGATATCTGGAGCTATCTCTTCTTATCCAACGCTATTATGGAATGATTCTTTGATTTGTGTTGCTAATCTGGGTCGTATTGATTTTCAGCATGACCGCCATGATCGCTCACTTTTAAAAACCTAACCTCAATTTCGCAACCCCATGTGGGCTACCTAATTAAAAACCCAGCTAAAACTGGTAAGTGTACAGCTTTATCACACCTTTAATACTCTTATGAAAATAACGATAAAATAATGTTTTCAAGAATTAAACTCCAAGCCGCTAATTTGATGAAACTTTGTTTCAGGGTTTTTTTTTTTACTATGTAACTTTATGCTAATACGGATGTATTCCCTCCATGCCTACTTAAATTGAAAGCCAAGAAACGGCCGACTTCCACGTGAGGAGAGGAGACATACTACCCTGAATCTACTAATTTCAATTACTCGTTGAGGTGTACCTCCGGGTTATTCTGCCTTATTCCATGCAGCTAAGTGTGTTACCACAGTGGGACGTATGTACTTTTTTTTTTACTTTACTCTCGTGAAATAGTGTCTGTGAAAAGTGTCGGTATACTCAAAATTAATAAATACTTTTTACTAAAATAGTGACAAGAACCCTCCGGTTAACGTGACTCATAAATGTGTGGGTATTATACAATCATTCAACTAGGAAGTACTATCAAATAGCCTTAAGCTGTCTCAGCCACTGTCGGAAAGGATTGTTCCTAATTTTAAGTCATTCATAGTAATATAAGGACTTAACCCGCTGAATGGTCACTGCTTTTCACTTGTATAACTTTACTTATCAAATGGAAAGCAAGCCATATTAATTTAGTATATAATCATTCAAGTTGCGGTATACTGTAATAATGAGCGTCAGCGACTGATGTGTATACCCACATAATTTTTCATAAAAGAAAATAAACTTTAGTATAATATCATACAGTGTTTCATTTAATTACATCATTCGTTTGACGGAGGTTTATCTGGCGCCCTTTGGTAAATAAATCTCGATAAGCCTCTGCTCCAAGTTGGCCAGTACCTACCCCTGAGGTCCGTGCTCATTTTTCTGTGTGACTCCCCCGTCTCATCGTGGTGGAGAATCATTACAAGTGGCGTTGCCCAACGTTTGGCCTTGGAGAATGATGTACTTAAATGCTCTTGAATAGGTATTACTTTAATTTATAGATTATAATAAGCGGTCATGCATACTCATTAGGTTAAGTCTACTTTCTTATTGTTAAACAAGTGTAAACAAACTTACATATAAAACACAAACTATATTAAGCGACAAACGTTTAAACATGAAACTTTCTACATACTGATGCTAAAAAAAAAATTCTTAATGTTTTATTAAGCTAAGAAACTTAAAAAAACATTGAATCCTTATTACAATTGAGTGTTAATTACCTATACTTAAGATTTAAACGAAGTTCATTCGCCGGATTTGTAAAGCTGGTTTGGAATTTAAACAAAGTGAAAACATTATACGCTTATAAACATTGAAATACTTGGTTCATGTTCATAGTAACTACATATTTTCTCTTGCTTCTACGTTTATTATTCTGACAACATAACAATGGATTTCATAACAGCTGGTTGTAAGCTGGTGCACTTGCACAAAGAGGAAATTGCACACGAGCTGTCTATACGGAAACTTCCTGTTAATCCGCTTTCTAGGCGAACTAGTCTCTGTCAGGCACTCAAACAAACTGCAAAACTTGCTCGTGAAGGTAGTCTTTTGATGGCTAATCTTGTTCAAAGCGACATTAACAAGGAACTGGAAATTTGCCAACGCAAAGCGGAGGAGATCGAGGCGGAACTTCAGGAAGAACTTTCAGCTGCTGCCGTGGATCGTTTGCTATCGCGTTGCCGCTACTTGTTATGCCGACTTAACCGCCTGGGAGATGAATCTGAGGAAGTCCGTTTGTTAAAAGACGTAATCAAGTCCATGTTGTCTAGAATTCAAGAAAATAATTCTTCACCGTCTGATTCGGATGACGATCAGAGCTTGTCCCATGATAAACCTAGTGTAGTCAGAGAAGTAATCTATAAACCAGAGAAGACTTTCAATATAAACTCTCTCAATTTGAAATTTAAAGGTGACACCTGCGTGCGCTTGTTCCTCTCGCGGTTGGAAGAACTTCGTGTGGCTAGGAATATTTCCGAAGCACGAATCTTTCGTGGATTTCCAGAGATATTAGAAGGACCTGCGTTGTCATGGTTCCGGTCCAACCGATCTATGTTCAGTTCATATAACGAGGTCATTAAGGCTCTCAAAGAGGATTTTGATATACCGGATCTTGATCACCAGCTCCTAAACGAGATTCGATCCAGGACTCAAGCGAAGACAGAAACTATCGTGTTTTATGTCTCAAGTGTATTAGGAATGTTTGAGCGTTTAAACAAGGACATACCGGAGTCGGAAAAGTTAGACATACTCAGTCGAAATATTCGCCCCGAATATTCTAGGGATCTTGCTCTACATGATGTTAAGACGATAGAACAGCTTAAAGGTTTATGCATGCGTATCGAACTAGCACAAGTTAAAGCTAAACAATTCCGTGAACCGACTACTTCTGGACATGGAGAGTCTACCTCTGCTCCTCAAGCAAGCAACTCTTACACTCGTCCTAGATATCCAATAAGAAACCCGGATAAGTCAGCATTCACTACTAAAAACTATATAGCTTCCGTAGCACCGAATACTAAACGGTCATGTTTCCGCTGCGGCCTGACAAACCATCCTACTGGATTATGCAAAAAATCTAGAGAAATCGTATGTTTCAAATGTGGGGAAAAGGGAGTACGAACTCCTGAATGTCCTAACTGCACGCCAAATTCAAAAAACTAATAAACTCTGTCTTTTCTAATAAAACACCTACTTTATCCTCTGCTCCCTCGCCATCAGAAAAGACACTGTATATTAATCCACCAAAGGGAGACAATAGACTTTACTTACCTTTAGACATACTTGGTCTAAAAGTAAAGGCTCTTTTAGATAGTGGAGCCTGTTCTTCATTTCTTGGATCTGATAGCTATCTTATATTAACCTCTGTTGGAATACCAATCCAGACTCATAAAATACCATTTAAAATCCGAGTAGCCAACGGACAACAACTGTTGTGCTCCGAATATATGACCGTGCCTGTTAACTTTAATGATTCTGTGCAGCTCATACACTTTAATATTCAACCTAATATTACTACACCTATTATTCTGGGATTGGATTTCTGGAAGGCTTTTAAACTTCTTCCCGAGACTATAACTAATTCATCTAACGACGAAAATTTGAACAGTATCTCTAACACACCTGTAGAAAATGGTTTAACTAACTTGGAATCACTAACTTCAGAACAAAAAACTCGATTAGATAAGGTGAAGTCTACTTATGATCAAATAGATACAGACAAAGTGGGGTTAGGCAGGACCCACCTGATCGAGCATGTAATTAATACAGGAGAGGCTACGCCAATAAAGCAAAAATACTATCGGTTAAGTCCTGATAGACAGGCGGCGTTAGAAAAAGAAGTGGATCGCATGTTAAAGGAGGGGATAATTGAACCATCATACTCACCATGGACCTCGCCTGTAGTTATGGTGGAAAAACCTAACGGTTCCATGCGGCTTTGCTTAGATAGCAGAAAACTAAATTCGGTCTCCAAAGCTGATGCGTATCCGTTACCGTACGTTAACTATATCCTCGATAACCTGCGGGATGCTAAATATCTCACTTCCCTAGACTTAAGTGCAGCTTACCACCAGATACCTCTCAGTGCTGAGTCAAAAGAAAAAACTGGGTTCACTGTGGCCGGCCGCGGTTTATATCATTATAACCGGATGTGTTTCGGATTGGTAGGGGCCAGTGCCACCATGCAACGTCTAATGGACAACCTTTTCACAGCTGAATTCGATAACAAAGTATTTTGTTACATTGATGACATCATCATCTGTACTTCAGATTTTGACGAGCACTTACGTCTACTTGAGGCGGTGTTTAAGAAACTTAAAGACGCTAACTTAACTATCAATATGCAAAAATCTTTATTCTGTCGCAACGAACTCAAATACTTGGGATATATTGTGGATAGGTATGGCTTGCGTACCGATCCTGCCAAAATAGATGTAATATTTAACTTTCCAGTACCTGAAGATGCCAAGGGTATCAAACGCTTTCTCGGAATGTGCGGATGGTATCGGCGTTTCATTAACAATTTTTCCAAAATTGCACGTCCTTTATCTCGACTTACCAGTAAAAAAGTAAAATTCACTTGGTCGGATGAAGCCAATGCATCTTTTGAATTACTTAAATCAGCTTTAATTTCTGCTCCCATTCTTAAATGCCCTAACTTCCAGGAGCCATTCTATCTACACACAGACGCGTCTTCATATGCTATTGGTGCTGTTCTGACTCAAAAATATGACGGAGTTGACCATCCAGTTGCTTATTGCAGCCGCACGCTTAACAAAGCTGAAACCAACTACTCCGCTACCGAACGAGAATTGTTGAGTGTGATATACGCTTTAGAGCAATACAGGGCATATGTAGAAGGTAGGAAATGCTACATTATCACCGACCATGCGTCCTTAAAATGGTTCACTAACCTTAAAAATCCCTCCGGTCGTCTAAACCGATGGGCATGTAGATTGAGTCAGTTCACTTTTGAACTAATCCATCGTAAAGGAAAAGAACATATAATACCGGATTGTTTATCCCGTATCCAGGTCAATGCAATAGATATCTCTACTCAAGATCCTTGGTATTTGGACATATACAAAAAGGTCTCTGAAAAGCCTTCACTGTTCCCTAACTTTAAAATTGAACAAGATAAGCTTTATCGTTACTCAAAGAACAATATCGCCTGACAGTCCAATTTGACTGGAAGTTGGTAGTTCCCTTTGAGAAACGAAAAGATATTCTATTCAAATACCATGATGATGTCTCTGCTGGACACTTTGGGGTGGCTAAAACCCATTCTAAAATTGCAAATTTTTACTATTGGCCTACACTGTTTCAAGATGTAAAAGAATATGTAGGGTCCTGCGAAACGTGTAAGACCTACAAACCAGTAAACTTAGCGCGTCCAGGTTTAATGGGTAAACCACGACGCGAAGCCATCTCGTGTGACATACTCGGTCCTTTCCCTCATTCTTATTTAAGGAATCAGTACTTATTTGTGGTAACTGATTATTTCAGCAAATATGTCACTTTATTTCCTCTGCGTAATATAACCGCGAAAGCCATAGTTAAATGTATGGAAAAAGGGATATTTCTTGTCCATGGTGTGCCGAAATATATATACTGTGACAACGGTGCTCAATTCACTTCAAAAGACTTTAGAGACCGAGTGACTAAATACTCTGTTCCTCATCTCTTTTATAACCCTAGGTATCATCCTCAGACCTGTGCTACTGAGAGAGTAAATCGGGAGTTGGTGAGAACGATAGCCTCATACGTGCGTTCGGACCACCGAACATGGGATAAACATGTGGCCGAAATACAGTGCGCTTTAAATACTGCTACCCACGAAGGCACCAAACATACTCCTTATTTCCTAACACATGGCCGTGAGATGGTCCTAGAAGGTTCTTTATATAATGACGAAGGTCCCATAGATCAAAACGCACTCGATCTCGATACTAGTTTCGCTTTTTCAGAAAATCTTAAAGAGCTGAAAACTGTTTTTCAAAAAGTGCGCAACTCGTTGCTCGTTTCTCATGAACGTAATGCTCGATATTACAACATGAGAAAACGCCACGTAGAACTGGTCGAAGGCCAAATAGTCTATAAAAAGTGTTTCCATTTGTCTAATGCAGCAAAGAATTTTTCCGCTAAATTAGCACCGCGTTATGTTAAATGCGTGATATTTAAAAAACTTGGACCGTTGGTCTATACATTAAAATCGCTGGATGGCAAAATCTTAGGAAATTTCCATATTAAGGATATTGTCCGTCCAGGGGAAGTCGCTGATTCCTCGTGACGTGTCACGTTTCCTCCACTTCTCAGTGGTGAAATTTAATTAATTACTATCATCTTCATAGAGTGAAGCCTAGCACCTTTGCTAGTCTTCCTCAAACCGTTAAAACTTTTATTCTTACAGACTATTATTTAAGGCATTTTCTAAAGTGTCTGTAATTCCTCATAAACTTGTGCACAGTAGCGATCGGACTGACCCTGTTTATTCCATTCGTCCTTATAAAGACAAATGTACTTTTAACTCTAACATATTTGGAAATCACTTGATAAAGGTATTTTATCAGCTGGAAAGCATATGATTTTCCATTTTAACTTCATATAACAACTCTTCCTAAAAGTGAAAACCTTTACATCTCCGTAAGAGTTGACACTATTAAAAGGATTTTTTTGCTGAAAGAAGGATATACCGTAAACCTGTCTTCCAGTCAACCCTTTAATTTTGTCGAGATCTAGATGCGGTGAAATACTAACTAAATGAATTAGTTTTTCCTCGTACTACCTCGGTTGTAAATAGAACGGCTCTCTTTAATAAAGTAAAAGTCTCCTGCCGGAATTAGTTAGTTTACGAATAGTTTTGTTTAGTATAACAGATAGCTATCGAAATAGTTAGATTATAAAGGTCGACCATATGTAGTTAAGAATCCAATAGTTTTAAAGAGCTCTCGCCTAGTTTAAGCCGTACTATAGAACATTATTCCACAAAGTGCGGGAATAATACGTTTAGCATACATTTCGTTTTTAGTTATTAATGACGGGTATGCGTTGTTAGGAGTAGATCTAAACGTTTCCACTCCCGTTTGCTCTAGTTTTAATTGGAAATCTGCTGGAGATTTCTGATACCAACCAATCTTTGGCATTGGATAGTTCCTTTTTTTTGCTTAAAAAGAAAAAAAAAATTAAAAAAAAATAAAGTTTTTTTTTTAATTTTTTTTAACCCAACTAAAGATGAACTGTAACACTTTCAAGTCTAGTTTTAAGCTGCATTTGTGAACTGTTCATCTAGTAAGGTTGGCAGGTTTGCATTTGTCAGTTTGTCACATAAAGCGGTGTTTATCCGAGATATATCTACTAGCTACTGATGCTAGTAACCTCTTAGACTAGTTAGTTCAAGTTCTAGCAATGTTCCACAATACCTTAAAATGAGTTGCGAGACTCGTGTCAGTTTCACCATGCAAATTCATCCTGAAGGCAGATTTTCCTTTTGGTAGTATTCCATTCGGTTTTCATTTCCACTAAACTCAATCTGGACGTCCATATTCACTATTCACAGGCAAAGAATTCAATCTAAAACTATTAATTTAAGATAAAAACAAATCTCACATATTTGTTTACAAGTTTTTCACCTTTTGACAGCTAATGAACGTTTAGTTCACTGACAAGTGAGTCAATCTCCTGTCGTCCTGTAGTTTTTAATCTCAAAACCTTCGTGTCATTTAAAATTTATTTCTTAACTGAACGGATATCCAGTAGAATCTCACACAAATAGCCTTTAAACGTAATTTCGGCGTTCCCAATAATAATTATCTTTAATCTGTAGGTTTCCACGTATAACTAAACACACTCACTCATTCGAGCCATGGTTTTTTCTGCTGGGTTATTGATATTAATTTCGTTGGTTGTATGTCTGAAAATCTATTTTGTTGTATTTTCTTTTAGAAATTATGAAATAAGTAATGCTACTCAAGTCTTCATCGCCGTAAGGGTTCCTTATATTTAATTTCTGCATATTACTTTGCATTCCCAAATATCATGGTGTTGCCAGTGGAAAATATTGTAGGAGGTTTCTAGAAACGCTGTTTCGTGGCATTTCGCCGGGAGTCAGTTATCACGCAAGATGTGAGCTTTCCATCTACAGTTTAACTGGTTCTCCAATCGCTTTGGGTGAGATATTTAGTCTGATTTTGGTCTATATTCATCTGTTCTATAGCCAATATTTAACGCCCGTGTTTTTATTTTAGCCTGGGGCCAAATTTGCTTAACTTAGATGCCTTCCAACATCCCATGATGTAATTTTAGAGTTATGGTAAGATATCTGGAGCTATCTCTTCTTATCCAACGCTATTATGGAATGATTCTTTGATTTGTGTTGCTAATCTGGGTCGTATTGATTTTCAGCATGACCGCCATGATCGCTCACTTTTAAAAACCTAACCTCAATTTCGCAACCCCATGTGGGCTACCTAATTAAAAACCCAGCTAAAACTGGTAAGTGTACAGCTTTATCACACCTTTAATACTCTTATGAAAATAACGATAAAATAATGTTTTCAAGAATTAAACTCCAAGCCGCTAATTTGATGAAACTTTGTTTCAGGGTTTTTTTTTTACTATGTAACTTTATGCTAATACGGATGTATTCCCTCCATGCCTACTTAAATTGAAAGCCAAGAAACGGCCGACTTCCACGTGAGGAGAGGAGACATACTACCCTGAATCTACTAATTTCAATTACTCGTTGAGGTGTACCTCCGGGTTATTCTGCCTTATTCCATGCAGCTAAGTGTGTTACCACAGTGGGACGTATGTACTTTTTTTTTTACTTTACTCTCGTGAAATAGTGTCTGTGAAAAGTGTCGGTATACTCAAAATTAATAAATACTTTTTACTAAAATAGTGTCAAGAACCCTCCGGTTAACGTGACTCATAAATGTGTGGGTATTATACAATCATTCAACTAGGAAGTACTATCAAATAGCCTTAAGCTGTCTCAGCCACTGTCGGAAAGGATTGTTCCTAATTTTAAGTCATTCATAGTAATATAAGGACTTAACCCGCTGAATGGTCACTGCTTTTCACTTGTATAACTTTACTTATCAAATGGAAAGCAAGCCATATTAATTTAGTATATAATCATTCAAGTTGCGGTATACTGTAATAATGAGCGTCAGCGACTGATGTGTATACCCACATAATTTTTCATAAAAGAAAATAAACTTTAGTATAATATCATACAGTGTTTCATTTAATTACATCATTCGTTTGACGGAGGTTTATCTGGCGCCCTTTGGTAAATAAATCTCGATAAGCCTCTGCTCCAAGTTGGCCAGTACCTACCCCTGAGGTCCGTGCTCATTTTTCTGTGTGACTCCCCCGTCTCATCGTGGTGGAGAATCATTACAATGCAGCTCACAGCTAGATAGAAATTCTGCATTAATTTTAGGAAAATTTGCCCTATTGTTATTACAAAATCTCATTATGTAGGCTAGGACCCGCGTCATTTTATGAATGCTAGAATACTTGCGCAATCTCTCGAAAATGTTGTCCTGCATATTGGTACCAGTAGAGGAACTATGGTTGCTGGCCAGGATCGTTGCAGGTTTCACCTCTGGTAGTCCAGCTGACATGGCCAAATTGTGTGTTGACAATGCTTGGTCGCTGTGAAGGCTGCGGCTGTTGCTGCACTGCATCCCGCTGCGGCACTGGTGCATCGTGATGCAGCAGGTGTACAGGCTGTCTAGTCGGCAGAGGCTGCAGCGTTGACTCCATTGGCAGTAGCGACTGGAAAACTACATCAGCACCCATTAGCAAGTGAATTTCACTTGGGATGTTAAACTCGTTGTCCGCTAGTCTGATTCCAGGTGGAATTTCAATATCTCTTAAGTAAACTTTATTCTGCGGTAGTGTACATGTTATCTCTTCGACAACATGACAATTTGCATTTACTTTATATGTACTCACTAATGATTGAATTTCAATCGGCAAGCAGTATTTGACATGACTTTTAGTATTAGTTATGCCTATTATATTTGTGTAGGTAATGGCAGGTGTGAGACCCAGCATCTGCACTGCTTGCTGCGATATAAAACTCAGCTGAGACCCACTGTCAAGAAGCGCCTTAAGATGCACCTCTCTATTGTCCCGCGTCAAGACCTTGACCTTTGCTGTTGGAAGAAGCACATCATTAGTATTATTATTGCCTGCTGCCAATGCAGCAGGGGATGCAGCGGCCTGAATTGTATTAATAGCAGGTACCGGACCTGGAGCCAGTGCAGTCGGGTGCGCAGCTGGTGGTGTGATACTATCAGAGTGCAGCAATGTATTATGTGCTTGCCTGCACTGTGTGCATCGGAAGTGATATTTGCACTTCCCCTTGTGTGCACCCAAACATATTGTGCACAAGCTCTTTTCTTTAATGAAATCTAATCTGCCATTGGCCGGCAGTAGTTTAAATTTATTGCATGCAAATAATTTGTGTTCACACTTACAATACACACATTGCGGAGTCTGCGAGACACTGATGGCCCACTATCTTGCTAGATGCAGGCAGGCGATGCTGGCCCACTGAAGATTGCAGATGGAACCTCTCCGGTTGAGCACTCTCCAGCGCCAGAGCCCTCTTCTCTATGTAGGCGATGAACTCCTCCACCGAAGCCTCCTTGCAGTCGTCTCGCTCCATATGGTAAGCTCGCGCAGTATATGAATCTAGTTTGCGGGATAGTATACACAATATAATTGGGTCCCAATGCTTGGCAGAAGGGTCTAGAGTAGCAAGTGCTGCTAACTGTTGCCTAACCATTGACACAAAATCCCTCAAGTTTGTTGCTGTAGACCTATTTATGGGTTTTAAATCTAGTAATACATTTATATGTTCATTTACAATCCTAAATTTATTACTATACCTATCGTTAATTAGTCTAATTGCCTCTTTGTAGCTGTTGCCAGCAAGTGGCAGATTTTTTATTAGGTCCAGCGGTTCTCCCTTTAGGTATGACCTCAGATAGTACAATTTTTGGAGATCATCAAGTGCTTCATTTTCATTAATCATAGAGTTGAATAGATTTATGAATGGAACATAGTCCATGAACTTCCCATTAAATAATGGCACTTCAATAGGCGAGAGACGTATGGATGCGTGACGGATGGATGGAACATCATGGGGCTGCTGTTGCGGCCTTGTGGTGACAGCGGGCTCGAGACCGTTAATAGTCTGATTTAGCTTAGCGAGAGCTGAAAGATATTTCACTTCGTAATCTTCTACGGGCTCAGAGTCGTTCGGATCTAGAGACAAGATCGATATGTTATATTTTTCATATGATTCGAACGAGGCCAAAAGCCTATGCCTTTGTGCCTTTAATACTTCTAGGGGGCTAGATAGGTCTATGGAATTATGTAATCTTGTGATTGTACCTTTTACGTAGCCCCTCCCAGCCACAAGCTCGCCCAGCTCCATCTTGCCCTCTATTTCACCCATAATACATGTATAATAAAATCACACCGACAGTAAACCACGTGATACAACACTTAATCAATATTTTCACCAACTACTACTTAAAAACACAAGATTTAATTTGCTTATACTCGTACGAGTCACGACGCTAACAAAATGGCGGTTCTTCGAATAGAAGTAGCTCGTTGACGGGCAATGCAGCGCCGGCGGCGAATTTCCAGGTAGAAATTGTGTTGTCTCCTTCCCGCACACGTCGTCGTAGATACTGTGTCTTTCACTCGCACGCTTCTAGTGCGCGCTTCGTCAGGTACAGGCGGCAGCAGTCTCGTGCCCCCCGCAGATTGGCGATTTTACTCACCTTATGCTATGGTTCGCGCCAATTTTTTATTGGTTGATAAATGAGGTATAAATATGGTGATAGCTAAAATATTGTTCTTTTTTGCACGACGAAAATGTAGCGTCGACGATAACGGAGATCTCGTCTTCTGCGCACGATGATTGTAGCTGCATACACGAATGTAGGGATTGCGTGTACCAGATCGGCGCCCACGATGTATAGTTTTAAGATGTTGCTCTAAAATGTTCTTCTTTTTGCACGACGAAAATGTAGCGTCGATGATGACGGTGACCTCGTCTTCTGGGCACGATTGTTGCTGAGCTGAATACACGGATATGTATAGAGTATTACAATGTTGCTGGTACTCACTTACAGTTTCTTCACGGTGAGATAGGACCATGTGGAAGTCTGGGACTTCTTGTATATGTAGTGGACTGTAGTTTTAAATGATATACATTCACTGGTCTGTACTGAATATATTTGCAGCAAACACACATAACACAATACTATTTTATCAGAGGTCACAATATTATACGTCCGTCCGCTGGATCGGATGAAAGCAGAGAGAGACGGATGCCAACCTAACGCTATCCATGTTGTGATGATGGCAGTGGTGTCAACAGTCACAGAGCCTACGCCATCGAGTTCTTCAGCGCGGATACCGAGCGCGACGGGAGCAACGTGTTTTATAGATAACGATAAGCGCGTACTACTGAAGGTAGTTCCTGTCAATGTTCACGGCCCGAATGGCGTGTTTAGTACGACCGCGCTCTTGGACGATGGCTCGTCGGTGTCACTCCTGAGCGCCGGGCTAGCGGCGCGCGCCGGCCTGCGGGGCCGCAGCGAGACCATGCGCGTGTGCGGCGCGTGGAACAATAATGTGCTTGTGTGTGAATCAACTTTAATGACTCTAAGTATTTCTAGCTTTGCTGACGGTACTATTCACAATTTGACTGTACGTAGTGTAAAACAGTTAGACTTACCTGTACAAAATGTAGCATTAGTAGATTGCGATAAGTATGAGCATTTAAAAGCGCTTAAGCCAGAGCTACATTCTAACTCATATTGTAAACCTGAATTGCTTATAGGTCAGGACAACTACAACTTGCTATTGCCTTTAGAAATATGTATAGGTCGAAACAATGAGCCGTCGGCTACACGAACTCCCTTAGGTTGGTGTGTTCACGGGGCGGTACAGGTGGCGCGCTCGCCGCGGGCCGCGCGCTCGGCGCACGCCACGTTCAACCCCTGCGCGGTGCCCGATGATGACGCCGTCACGCAGCACGCGCTGCGCGAGCTACATGAAGAGGTGCGCCGCTCTTTTGCAATCGACGCTATGGGTGTTTCAGGTAAGCCTAGACAGAATGCTAATGACGTGCAAGCACAAGAAATGCTGGAAAAGTCCGCCGTGCTTGTCAACGGCAGGTGGACTGTGGGTCTCCCGTGGAAAGATTCGCACTGTAGCTGTAGCTTGCCCGATAGTTTTCCCAGCGCATTCAAGAGGCTACAAGGTGTAGAGAAAAAAATGAGTGCCGATAAAGCTTACGCACACAGGTACGAGGAACGTGTCAACCATTTGTTTGAAAATGATTTCGCTCGGGAAATGGCCGACACGTCACTCACGCCAAATACATGGTATTTGCCACATTTTGGAGTTGACAATCCGAACAAAAAACGGCTACGTTTAATTTATGACGCAGCTGCTAAAAGTCAAGGCAAGTCCTTAAACGATTTTCTTCTGACAGGGCCGGATTTACTAGCTTCCTTGTTCGGCATTATGGTTCGTTTTCGAGAGGACAGGATAGCAGTTACCGGTCACATTAAGGACATGTTTCTGAGAATTAAAATCAATTCTGCAGATCAGAATGCCCTCAGATTCCTGTGGAGAGGCAGTAACCCCCACAGGCCCAGTGAAGATTTACGCAATGATGTCACTAATTTTCGGTGCTAACTGCTCGCCTTTTATAGCGCAGTATATAAAGAACAAGAACGCAAGCAGGTTCGAGTCGACGCTACCGGCTGCCGTCGCAGCTATACACCACCAGCATGGACGACTATATAGGTAGTCTGCCGGATGAGCCAACTGCCATCGCTATGGTAAAGAATATTCGAGATATTCACAGCGCAGGAGGTTTTGAGATCCGCAACTGGACGTGTAATAGCGCTACAGTGCTTGACACTATACCTAATGATATTTTAGGTACTACAGCTCTGAAGTTTGGACTGGACGAACATGATGAAGGCGAGCGCACGCTTGGCTTGATTTGGTACCCCGCTAAAGATGAACATATTTACTCCGATAACGGCACCAACCTTGAGCTACGGAGATCTATAGAGAAGCTCGAGGAAGAAACCTTAAGAACTGAGGCCATTAACCATCAAGCTAAATGGACCTTCATTCCCCCCGTCCGTCCACATTGGGGTGGGGCGTGGGAGCGCTTAATTCGGTCTGTAAAAAGAACATTCCATGTCATTTTGAAGGAACGAGCGCCCCGAGACGAAACCTTAAGTACCCTTCTGCGTTGCACCTGTACCATTAGCTGATGAGTGCTAGTTTCGCACTAGGGTGGGGAGTGTAGACGACGGCCTCTTTGGAGTGCCACTGACTCTTAGATTTTATATGTTTTTACAACTGTCACAATTTTTTTCTGTCATTTACGTCATATTATTAAATTTGCACATATTTTCCAAAATTACGAGTTTTTACTTAATATTTCGGTGTATAGCGTCAATATGCACTCTCTAGCTTTCCTACCTCAATTTCAACTTTAATAAGACTTAAACTAATCATTCTTTTAATAGTATTATATAATAATAGTATTAAGCTGCACCACCACTATCTATCTAAAAAAAAAAGTATTTCTTTAAAACTAATTTGTGGTTAATGTCGTTGGTGGCACAATAAATAAAATGTACTTACTAATATATATTTTAAGCCCTTATTGTGACACTGTTGGTTAACCCTAATAGACATAAATATAAATAATAATAATAATAATGAATTCATACAAAAAATGCGGTATCTACCCATTTGACAAGAACATATTTTTCGAAGAAGACTTTTTGCCAAGCACTGTTACCGATCGACCTAATCCTGATGCTTAAGCAAATACTTCGTCACAGTCAAACCAGCCGGTGCAGCATCCT
Organism: Notocelia uddmanniana; assembly: GCA_905163555.1. Taxonomy (NCBI): domain Eukaryota; kingdom Metazoa; phylum Arthropoda; class Insecta; order Lepidoptera; family Tortricidae; genus Notocelia; species Notocelia uddmanniana. Next base: position 22,971,804 of record LR991063.1, on the reverse strand, counting down.
ATTGAGGCTGAAGAAATGAATCGACCAACACCAAGTAGCAGCCAGCATGCAAACTCCATTTTGAACACTCCTACAAAAGTACCTAACCCTGGTGAAGACAACGACGTTCAACAACAAGCTGGTCCAGTAGAACACAGAAGTCTTAGCAGCATGATTATTGACGAAGAAGACTTACCACAATATCCTGCTAATCCTGGGCCCAGTACTAACACAAAGGTCTTAAAAACTCCTGATTAGTTCCGTAGGCACCTTAAAACAGCTGCAAGGCATAACCTTCGAAATCCCAGAAAGTTAAGTGGGTGATAGACGGGCGAGCAAGTACGCGTACTTATGGCTCGACGACCTTTTTCGCTCGTGTGTCACCGTAAGTACGCGTAGTTTAAAACCGCCGAGTAAGTTCGTCGGCGATCCAACCGGTTTGAAATCTTACTCGTAGCTCGTCTTGGCTCGTACGTGTGGCAGCACTGCGAGCCGCGAGCCGCCATTTTGTTTCGCCAGTCCGTGGACGCGCACGCTTGTTTAAATTGCAATTTTTGTTAATTTTGATTCAGAAATTTCTCAAAATGTGTGATTTTCGAACTTATTCGCATGAACTGCTAACCGAATTTATAGAAGCTTTCCGAAATAACCCTTGTCTTTGGAAAATTAGAAGCAACGACTACAAAGACAAAAATTTGAAGCTTCAAGCATACAATAATTTATTAGAAATTATACGGAAGGTAGAAAGAGATGCTACGATTGAGAACGTCAAGAAAAAAATTAATTCATTATAGGCTGGGTTCCGAAAATAAAATAAAAAAGTGCAAGATAGCAAGAAGACAGGTTCAGGAACTGACCAGGTATACGTGCCAAAATTATGGTATTACAGTCAGCTTGAATTTCTCAAAGATCAAGGCCAAGGTAAGTTTAATTATTTATTAAAGAATTTCTCTATACACTATTATATTATACGTGCGTATTCTTTGTTATGCCTGTGCCTAAATTAGGTAGGTACCTAAAATAGAGTACCTATTATAGCACTTTGTTTCATTACAATAATGACATTGTGATGTTGAACATTAAAACCAAAAGTTAATTTAGAGAGTTTTTATTTAATTACAGGTGAACAATCAACTGACAATATAGACAGCAGCGAACAGGAGACAGCTAATGATAATGAAAATACATTTGATGCTGAACATAGTGAAAATGATACCCAGGTAAAAATACTATTATTATATCATTCTTTGTTGCCATGACACTGCACCACTAGTATTAAAGTAGGTTTCATACTTTTCTCTGATAATTTTTGCATTTTGAGTGGGGTTACGACGATGTGTTTGTTGTAGTGACTGTAATTCTCCATTTTGTGGTCTCAGCCCCAATTCAATAGTTCCATTTTCGTGATTTTCACTATCAAAGTGCTGATGTGGACTGTAAACTTGTCTTACTTTTCTCCTTAAAAAATTGTGCAATACACACCATGCCAAAACTATTTTGTTAATATTGTGCACACTGGTATTTATAGGCGATCGAAAAATGTGGAATCTTGCCGCCAGAATTCCAAAAACATTTTCTATAATTCTTCTAGCCCTGCATACTCTATAATTGTATATCCTCTTACTTGAGCTAGCCTGTGATTGCCTTTGTGGGTACGGTTTCATAAAATCTGTCCTCAAAGCAAAAGCCTCGTCGCCAATAAATACATAAGGCAATTCTTCTGAATGTCCGCTTGGTTTTCTGGGGCTAGGAAGATTTAAGCGCTTGGAATTCAATCTTTGAAAGAATGTAGTTTTTTGTAATACACCTCCATCAGAAATACGTCCATTTGTTCCAATATCTACATAAATAAATTCATAATTTGCATTTGCAATTCCCATAAGTACAATACTGTGATACCCTTTATAATTAAAAAAAAGTGAGCCGGCTCCGGCAGGAGGGACTATAGCTACATGTTTCCCATCGGCGGCTCCTAAACAATTTGGAAATTGCCATGTACGCTCAAACTCTTCAGCAATTGCTAGCCATTCTTCTTCTGAACTCGGGAATTGTAACAAAAAAACCCATAATTCAGTATAAATGATATCATTTTTATTTACAGAGTACCATTTGCAACGTGTCATCACCCGCGACACCTGCAACATCTGCTGCTTCATCTGCACGTCGTAAGCGACACGGCAATGCCGCCATTGAAGACACAATATCGTTAATAGGTAAAAGATTACAAAACCCAGATGATGAATATGATGCTATAGGAAAAAATGTCGCAATTAAACTCCGCAACATGACTGCTATTCAACAAGGCATAGCTGAAAAGCTCATCAATGAAGTTGTTTTTTTGGGACGGTTTGAAAAATTAACATTCAATACAAGTATACATAATCCAGTTCCAGTCCAGGTACCCCAAAGACCATTGATACACATGCCAGCTGTTCCAGTCCAGCTGCAAGAAACACAAGCATTTAACTTGACACAAGACTCGCAAACTATTCGTATCCCGGACACCCTGGTTGAATATTTAAACTTTAATAATAATAACTAAAAATAAATAAAATAGTACGTTACATTTGTATATGTTCAAGAGTAAATTTATTTGTTAAGCATTAATGTTAATGTGCCATTGCAAAATAAAGTCTGATTATTTGTACTGAGTTATTTTATTTATAAAGTATGTAATAAATGATACATACCTTCAAATATGTTTTCAGTGCAGAGTAGATTGCGTCACATGTCTCAGGAATTATGTACCCCAATGACTGTCTTGATATCGCTGACGAATACATTACATCTTTATATGTTCCACCAGTTATCAAAAATCGTAATGTTGCACTTAAACGTTCATGCGGTGAAATAGCTTCTCTCATGCAAGTATCCTGTTTAGCTATAATTGGTGTGACTAAACACAAAAGTTCTTCATACACAGGCTCAGGCATTCTGAAAATCTTCCTTCTCTTCACGTAACTCTCTTACTAAATTCACATGTGATAAACGCTCTCTTTTTGTAAGCCAGTTCTTAACCCACACTTTTCGCCTTCGTCTATTGTTTTTAGTTTTTGAAATGTAATACGATATAATTCCTAAATAACACAAAGCTTCTTCAGTGGACGACATCGCGATACGGTATGAGTAAGTTGGCGCGTGTATCGCCGACGTCGAGCCAAGTAAGTTCGCGATCTTAAAAACCGCAGACTTTAAGTTCGTACGTCTATCACCCACTTTAGGTAGAAGTCTAACCCACAGATACTCCAGAAAAAAGAGAAATTGAAGCACAAATTAATAATGTATGTTACAAACTTAACAGATTTGTTTATGCTTTAAAAAGGTTAAGGAGTATAGCTGGGGAACCAACAGCTTCGACCGCGTATCATGGTTATGTCTCATCTATTCTCCGCTATGGGATCATTATTTGGGGAAATTCGACGGATATCCACAAGGTATTTTTGATGCAAAAGAGATGTATTCGTGCATTGGGCGGAGTTGGTCCCCTAGACTCACGCAAGCCAATCTTTAAAAGGCTAAAAAATACTGACACATCTATTTTCATATTTGAACATGCAAAATTCGTAAGAAAAAATCCAGAGATGTTAGACAAACCTGTTCAAAATCCAAACTTACGTGGTAGAGATTTATTTCGCATTCGTTACGAAAACAGCCTTGTATAGAAAGTATTGTTATATGTTATCAATTAAAATCTATAATCATATTCCGCTTGAATTTAGGACCTTACCATATAAAATATTCATAGTTAAACTTCGCTCATGGCTTCTAGAAAAATGTTTTTATTGTATTAACGAATATTTTGACATGATAACAATATAAAGTAACTATAAATAATATGACGGACGATGAGGCATAGTGGACTCATTGTCTGACATAGTGAGCGTAAAAGGTAGGTGCGGGCAAGATGAAACTTTCAAGATACAATCAACTGAGTTTATTTCTTTACTTATAAGAATTACAAGGTACGAATCTGAATGAATCGTGCATACGTCAGGTGATCTAAGCCAATAATGACCGCTCCGGCCAGGTGATACTGGTTTTATTTATCCCCACCACCGTAAACGAACGTCAGGCCAGACTCAGTCGAAGCGCGCCAACACTGCGCTTGCGTTTCGATGTAAATTGATGTCCCGTACTAATGAATTCCCGACAAAAATATCATTTATTAGTCTTGACATAATAATTGTGTAACCATAATATATTCCATAGATTTCACTTTAATTTTGTATATTTTGCATGCCGTTGTAATGGTGAATTGTGCAGTTCTATACTTATCATATTTTGTCATCCTTATGTACCATAATTTTCGCAAATAAAAACTTTTGACTTTTTTTTTACTTTTTGACACAAAACCTAGCAGTGAAGAGAAAAAAGGAACCAAAAGCAAAAACTACACAAAATAAAGGAGTTCGTAAGATCTTATCTTGCAAAGGGATTCGGAAGATGACGCCGACGTAATACTTCCAAGATGATTCTGATGAAGACGGAATTTAGCCTGACGAGGATCTCGACGACGACATTGTCACGGAAGAGACTTTGAAAAATCCTGTACCTCCTCCTAAAGAGGGCCAATATGTGTTAGTGGAGTTCAGCACAAAGAAAACAAAAATCTATTACGTGGGTAAAGTTCTTGAAGAACGTAACAGATCTCTAGATGTTTATGTAAGTTTTTTAAGGCAAAAGACTCAGGGCCTGTTTTATACACCAAATGCCCCAGATCTTTCATATGTGAAGTGCGAGTCCATCAAACTTATTTTGCCAAAACCAGTTCTTGATGGCAGCACAGGCGGCAGGCAGGCAGTACTCATACCTTAAGTTTGACAAAAAAATATTTAATATTAACGTTCGTTAACTAGGTATTGTAGATACCTACCTATATTTAAGTTGATTAAAAGATTGAACCCTGCAAATAAAAAGACTGATTAGAATAAAGCCAAAATAAACCTATACTTTTTTATTAGGTTTCATTAGAACTACTGGAGTAGCTAGTTCGACACTATTTTTGTATGGCTTTTACCGATCTTGCATGGTAGAAACCGGTAATTTATTTAGTGGAAGTTAGTGTATAGTTCATATAGACCTGCCACATAATAAGGAATAAATAAAAAACTTTTTCGTACCGTGTCGAAAAAAAAAAGACTATCGCAATTTGATGAAGAGACTTTGACGTTTAAATGCTGAAACCATTTTAGGGCTGAGCTTTTTATTGTGCATATTTTAGTTTTCCACAATGCACATCGAAAATAGGAAATTAATCGTGAACAAGTGACTATAAAATCCTAATTGGTCCGGAACCAAGATCGCCAAGGCCCTTAAAATTCCGAAAACCACTGTCAGCAGGGTTACAAAACGATACACGGAGACCTTATCTTTCGATAAGAAGAATCGAACGAATCGAAGATCTGGCACCAAGGACAAGAACCTGGAGATGAAAGTTATAAGGTCAGTCAAGCTGTACTGTAAGACGGGTTCGCCTTTGAGCAGGCTACAAGAGCTATCGAGCTATAAAAAACCAAATCGGACCGATAAACATAAATGAACAGCCAAAACTCGAGCTCGACGAATGTACGACCAACTATTGACAAAATTTAATTCTTGTTGTTGGTTGACGAGACGTATGTGAAAGAAAAAACAACTTAAAGAACGTTCAGTTTTTGCTCCTGTTCTCTGTTGTCCGGATTATACGAAACTTTTCCAAGTACACACTGACGCTAGCAATTACGGAGTAGGACCGCTTTAGAATATTGGCGATGCTATATATGGCCGAGATGCAGTCGAAGCACTTCTAGCTAACGACTTTAGTACATCGGCTCTGCTACGGAGAAATTTGTAAAATCATAGAGCTTCGGCATGTCCTCTAGACTGTTTCTTTTCTTCTCCCATTTTCTTAATGTGATCCGGTCAAGCTTGGAGGAGCAAAGAAAAACAAAGAGAGTATCCCAGCAATCTACCTTCTCGCCGAGTATCTCAAGTTCACGTAGATTTTTAGCTATGTGATCAATCAAATTTCTCAAAGCCTTATCTGACTCTTTGTTCAAGGTCTGCATGAGGAACAAGGACTGCAAATGGTTATGAATTAACTGTCGCTTATTGTCGTATCTATCACACAATAGTTTTCAAGCGATGGCATAATTAGCGGCAGATATTTCTAATGATTTGATTACAATTGCAATTCAGTGAACAATTATTATGCACAATAGAAGTATATGTGTCTCTAAATTTAAGCTATTTGCTATAGTTACCATCAAATAAGGGCAACTGAATCTGAGGCAATCTGACATTAATCTGATGGGTGGTTTGGCTACATACACTCCTATCGTCAGCATCAGCAAATTTCTGTTTATGTGTTTCAATGTTATGCGCAATTAATCAGATTAAAGAAATCATTTTCAATTTGAATACTTTGCGTCAGCTATTCGCTCTCATTGGATAATGACTCGAATCTTGACTCGCAATGCATCAAAATCGTTGAAAACTGCCTAACCTTAACGCTAACTCATTCACTTGGCTGGAAGTAACATCATTTCGGTTTGCAAATTCATTAAAATTATTTCTAAACACAGTTAGTTACTTTCCCTTTATACTACACTTTTTAAATAACTCTTTTAACTCTGTATAAAAAAAAAAACTGTATCAGGCATCGCAATTAACAAGTAGTAATAAAAATATTATGAATACCGTTTAATCCGGCAAACCCTGAAGTTCAGATTCGAACCCACGTTCCTTTGATAGGCTTAGTAATGTGCAATCACGCCGATCGAGTGGCCGATGCGCTGTTCTCCGCGGGTGGCAACAGCCCTCCGGCAGCTCGACTTGTTTACGCAAACCTGGAATATTCGGCGAGTGCAATAAGTACCTATGCAACGATGCTGCAATTTTATATTGGTAATTGCTAGCTCGCTATATGTGAGATAAAGAGGTTGATTGAGGTCTTATACTCGTAATAATAATAATCATATGGCATTTATTTCTGGAACCGTGAGATCTTCGAGAAGACAAGTACGGTGGCCAGTTTAGTTGCACTTTTAGTACCACCCAGGGGTCACGTGTAGGGTAACGGTGGGTACTCGAATCCCTACGGACGTAGTGCAACTTCGACCCCCCCCCCCCCTTTGTCAAGTGAGTGGGCAACTTGACTGTTAGAAGTTCTCAAGCCGCCCGAAGGCCTCTAACTTGGCTTAACGACTGCTGTCATAGGCAACAGCCGGGATGAACGGCTTAACGTGCCTTCCAAAGCACGGGAGCGCTCAGTTAGTAACCACTCAAAGCGGTCACCCATCCAAGAACTGACCTGCGCCCACATTGCTTAACCTCGTATACCGCACGCGGTTCGCGGGCGCCGCTGGGCTCGCTCCATTGAGGTCTTATGCAAAAGGATGATGCTCGATGAACTAAATAAGATCGAATAAATAGGAAACTTACTTATTTAGCGATTAAAATTCGATATAAGATAACACTATGTAGCGATACGCTACATGCGTAGTCAGCAAGAGCACGGATCGGGCCAAGGTGACAGTCAGTATGCCGCGAACCCGTTAGCGCTACTCACACAAATCTAATATATACCATAGATAGATGTCGCAAATGCATGTACTTCGCGTGTCCGAACTCGGAGTAGGTCTCCGAGTTGGCCGTCGCTACTGACATTCCGCGCGCGTCTGTTGTGGTAGCCGGTCGTCCGTAAATAATTAAGAAAATGCCGTTTTATATGGTTTTAAAGTGCAATAGCCCAAAAATTGTGAGCACCCAAAAGCAAGGACAGGTATCCTATCACACGTAAGTTATTTTCAATTTGTATTATGCGTAAATTCATTTTAAATCTCTTTTTTAAGTATTTTGTGGTGTGATTCCAAGACTGTACCTAAATAACTAAAGATTATCGGTAAGTTAACTATGTTCACATTACATTGCCGCGTTTAATTTGACGTTGTGTGTTAAGAGACGATGAATATCAGAACATGCGATACTGTCGCGCATCGCTTTGAGTTCGTGGTACAAAGGAACTTATCATTCTTCTGTCAAATCTAGCAACTAGTGTTGTTCGTTCTACAACATATTGCGATGATAGATTTTAATCGATATCGGACAGACGAATGATATTTACTATTTTAAAAACGCCAATTTATATATATAATATATTAAATAATATTATAAATGCGAACAGTGTCTGTCTGTCTGTCTGTTACCTCTTCACGCTTAAACCGCTGAACCGATTGAGATGAGATTTGGTGTAGAGATACTTTGAATCCCGGGGAAGGACATAGAATAATTTTTATCTCAGAAATCATCCCCTACGGATGTGAAATGGGGGGGGGCGGAGGTGAAAGTTTGTATGGAGCTACGATATAAACGAGTATCACGCGGGCGGAGTGGCGGGCAGAAGCTAGTACGTTTATAAATTTCTATTGTGCTTAAGAAACACTTACTTTTTTTTAGGTTCCCACGTGATCCTATCACAAAAGAAAAATGGATTGCGGCCACGGGACGGAAAGACTGGTTCCCGACTAAGCATAGCACTATTTGTTCCAAATACTTTGAAAATAGCAGTTTCATTGAAGGAAAGAAGTTGAGATTGTTGAAAAAAACTGCGTACCCCACTATTAATATACTAAAACACATTGAAAATGATGCTGAGAATAAAGATACGCGACAACAACCTTCATCATTGTCAAGGAAGAGAAAAATTATTGACAGTGATGATGAGATTAAAGATACGCCACAACAATCTTCATCATTGTCAAGGAAGAGAAAAATGATTGACAGTGATGATGAGGATGTCAATGAATTACCTACATCAGAAGGGAAAAGTGTAACAAAAAATAAATTGTTCATTAAAATAAAGAATGCACAAAATATAATAAATCAAAAAAACAAGTTAATAAAAAGACTAAGGGAGCAGAACCGTCGCAAAATCAATAAAATTCTCACGCTGATGACCTTACTGAACTGCTTAAAACAGAAATCACTTATTAATGATGATCAAGCTAATTTCCTTCAATTAACTAACGTTACAACTAAAGAATTATATGCTAGACAGCAGAAGAACAAAAATAAAATCAGTACATCGAAGTATTCACCAGCACTCCGCACGTTTGCTTTGACTTTGTACTATTGTTCAACGAAAGCATACAATTACGTCAGAAAGATTTTTAATTTAAGCTTACCACATTCTCACACCATTTACAAGTGGTATAAAAGTATAAATGGTAGTCCTGGTTTTACAACAGAATCTTTGAAAGCTTTAAAATTGATTGCGAGTAAATAAAAAAAAAACCCTTTATTGCTGTCTTATGAAAGATGAAATGGCAATTACAAAGAAAATCGAATGGGATGGAAAAAGATTCCATGGCTATGTAGATTTTGGTGGCAATTTAGATACAGATGAGGTTCCTGAAGCAAAAGAAGCCCTAGTAATATTAGTTACTGGAATAAATGCTAGTTGGAAGGTTCCTGTTGGATATTTTTTAATAAATGGTGCAAACGGTCGACAAAAAGCCGATTTAGTGCTGCAATGCCTACGACATTTGAACGAGTCAAATATAACCATAGTCGGCCTTACTTTTAATTTTACTTATGACAATGGCAAAACTATTGGGTTGTAAATTAGATCCAAATGACATGAACACTACGTTTGAACACCCTGTTACTAAACAACCCATAGCAATTTTTCTAGACGCTTGTCACATGATGAAATTAATTAGAAATTGTCTTCAGGCTTATAGAACGATTGTCGATAGTAATGGAAAATCTATTTCATGGGAATATTTTGATCTTCTGCATAGACTTCAGACAACTGAATATTTCCATTTAGCTAACAAATTACTAGCGCAACACATAAACTTTCAGAACCAAAAAATGAAAGTCAAACTGGCTACACAACTTTTAAGTAAAAGCGTTGCCGAATCTCTCGATTTTTGTAGAGAAACATTGAAAATTTCAAATCTCAAAGATTCGTTAGCTACAACTGAATTCATACGAATTTTCAACGATTTGTTCGACGTACTAAATTCTAGAAACTTAAAATCCTTCGGGTATAAGCTGCCACTTAGCTCAAGTAACAAAAACACAATTATGGATTTTTTGGAGAAGGCCGAAGAATATATTAAAGGACTGCAAACTTTAGATGGAGATTTGTTGACTAACAGTGGCAGAAAAACAGGATTCCTTGGTTTTTGGTGTGCATAAAAAGTACAAAGGCTCTGTTTCAGCATTTGATTGAAAAAGATAGAATCAAGTTTATGTCAATGTACCGATTTAGCCAAGACCATCTTGAATTATTCTTTTGTAATGTCCGAGCTCATGGTGGGAGTAACAACAACCCGACTCTACGGCAATTCCAATCTTTTTATACGAAATTATTGTGCCACTTTGAAATCAAAAATTGCAATTCTGGTAATTGTGTGGAACTGGAGCAAATTTCTATTCTAAATTGTTCTTCGGCGATTCAAACAATTAATACAACAACACAAGGACCTCTCTCTGATGATGATGATACAGACTGTAGAGAACTCAATATGAGCAGTGTCCGTGATTTCGATGATTTTTGTAAAACATTGCCACATCACATTACACATACATTAGTGGATATGTTGTAAGAGAAAAACAAATTAAATGCGATGAATGCAAAAATGCGTTGGTATTACAAAATCCAGAAAACGATAGTACATATGAATTGGTGACTTTCAAAGATAAAGGCCGTCTTGTTTATTCCACTAAAGATGTTATTCAGATTTGTAAAGTTACTGAGTAAGAAATCCGTGATATAATTAATAAATCCCAAAAGTTAAAATAAGCTTATTTTGTTTCAAGGGCAATAATAACAGGCTTGCAATCATATCAGGTTTTTTATTGATAACGTTACTTGTTTACACAGACTTGCTGTAAGACTAATCAACATTCATTAATGAACCTCCATTACAAAAAAAAAATACAAAAAAATATAATATAAAAAATAATATACCGCTGGATATGTGGTAAGAGCCCTTGAAAAGTAATTAAATGCGATGAATGTTGCAGTACACTGTCTTCACCACCAGCTAACAATGGGCATGCATTTAAGTTCATCGCTTTCAAGGATAAAGGTGGTCTCGTTTACCCCTCAAAGGATGTTGTTCAGATATGCAAGGTAGCAGAATTAGAAATACGACAAATAATTGACAAGTCGCAAAAATTCAGCATCAAACCGTCATCAAGCAAGCCCCTGTTAATAAATAAAATTCTCCGGGTTTTCGTAAATAGTAATATTTTTAGCAGCATTGCTATTCATCAATTTGATCAATCACCAGCGGAAAACCATTTGGTACAATTAATTAAGGCAGTCGCCAATACGTATATTGACGTGCGTTTTCATTATTTGACTAAGCATGTGAAACCTGCAGTGACCAAAAGACAACTATACAACAAGCTTATTTTATTCCAGGGGCAATAATTACTAATAATCGTAATGAAACTACATTTTTATGTTACAATTGTATATTGATCAAATCAGATTTACCTAAGTCATAATATTTGTACTTAGACTGATTCCTGTAAGAAATAATTTTAAAACTATTTGCTAATAAGAACATTATTAAAACAAGTTAGTATGTTTTAATAATGTTCTTATTAGCAATATTATTAAACAGAAAGTAAGGTGCTACCTTTTATTCCTTCTTTTTATTATAAACATTTTTAAAAATTGCGATAATATAGAATAAACATCAAACGAAAAACAAAAACTTACTTTATCATTAACAACTTATAAATCATATATTTGGTTCAGGTATCTACTTATATTCTCAATTGCGTTTAGGTATACTAAATTATCAATAAATAAATAAAACACAGTTTTTTTGTTTTCATTTTATAACTAAAAATATTTAAAGTGGTGGGTGGTGTTTGGAAGTTATGTGCAGTCTTGTATTTTTAGGATATGGACCATTTCATTATTAATATTTGTTAAAGCTAAACGTCCACAGTTCCGCATCGCACATAGAAACTCATACAACAGCGTCGACTGATTCGTTGCGAATTCTATACAAAGTATACTAAAATCCGTTACGTGCGATGCGTTCTATGCGTGCGATGCCGAACTGTGGACGTTTAGCTTAAAAGTAACCATTTTCATTACGTGGTCATAAGGAAAAAATGGTCCAAATTTCAAATAGTACAAGACTTGCACTATAGCAAGTGCGGTCCAAAATGTCATCTGCCATCCCTGAAAGTCTCCTAGCTTCCAAACACCCACCATTTATTTGTTTCTGCAGATATCTAAGTAATTTCTATTATTGAATAAAATCTACAACTTGCCTTTTAAATTAGGAACTTAAGTTTCTCTTCAGTCTTTTCAATCAACTTAAAAATAACTTATTATAATTATTAATTTTTAAATGCTGTAAAATCTCTATAGTCTAGTCAAGTGAAGAACAGTTGTATTTCCAACCTTCGTTAGTTGTACGAGATCTGAAAAGCTTCTTCAAGTCATAGTTAACCTTTACGTCGGAGAGTATTGTAATTTTTTGTTTTTTGTCATTTAGTAAGCTATGCGACATGACATCGTTGCTACATGATGATTCTAATGGATCAATTTCAAAAGTTTCAGCTTCGGCCAGAGGCTTGTCGTCGTCCTTATTTTCATCGATATTTACACTTTGTATTTCTTTCTGCTTCTTCTTACGTAGGTAGTAAGCTTTGGAATTCTGACGCCACTTCTCTCGCTGTTTTTGCTGTTCTATAACACTTTTCATCCTTATATCAGTCACCTGCTTATTTTGCTTTAAGTAATTTTCTTTGCCTTTTTCTTTTCTAATCTGACTTAGTTCTGGATCTGATTTTATTTTATCATAACGTAATTTACTGGCTTTTCTTTTTGCAGATAAAATTTCTTCTCTGGTTTCTTTATTCGTCTTAGACATAATTTACCTTTAACAAAGTAACAAGTAATCATTACAAACCATAAGAACATATTCTTATTAAGTTCAACTGAAAATTACTGCCTTTACCTAAGAGTAAGATAACAAACTTTATATCTATCATTCCTCTGTCCTTTTATCATTCCTCTGCCAAATCGATTGAAAAATCGATATGTGAAACTCGCGTACAACTAAACTCAGGCTTGTAATTGCTTCGATCGCTTATTTGCGATAATTTTGTATGTGTTCTAGTAAATATTTCTATGGCAATAGTGTGTATATCTATATCTATCCCTTTTTGTCAAACAACTACGTACTTACAGTCTCTTTTTTGTACTCTTAAATATCTAGTAACTATTTGCATCATTTTTTACGTACCTATCTATGAAAATATAAACTTACCTGAAGAGCGACCTGAAACTATTAACTTCTAAGACTGCGAGCCAAGCAGACACGGCGAAAAGGCGCACCACGGGAATTCACATCACTAATTTGCTCTTTTGACGTCACAGTAGGTACAAAAAAAGTGACACGGTTGGTTTTCATACAGATTGAGGTGTTTAAGTCATCTAGGGTATATATTAGATCTGTGGCTACTCATGTACGTCTCTCGCTCCCCGGTTTTGATCGTTGAATTAATGTTCCCCATAATTGTGTAACTTTAAATAAACTCTTGTATTGTATCTACAACTGCCTTTAAACATATATTTCCCTCCAAGGCAGTTAAAACTATATATATTAAATTTTGATTTTAATTAGTTAAGTAGCTATAATGTACGCTAAGCTGCTAGTGCCAACTGCCACGTGCACGTGCCATATGCAAAACTACAGCGGTTCTCTGGAAAGGAAGGTGGAATTAGTGGAATAAAAGGAACGGGCACTCCCCTGATATATGTTGATCCGCAGTGAAGTGTTCACTCCAATTTGCGCTTTCCCATTCCTCGGCCTCGTGGTTGCATTGCAGGTTACGTCGTCTTTAGGTATTGCGCCTCCGCGCAATGTGCAGTCTTTGGGCGCCAAAAAATGTTGAGGATTCTTCAAGGGTCTTCTTCAATGATTTGTACAACTTTCAAATTTTATCTTCGTTTTAATTGGTTTATAGAAAAATACAAAAGGTAAGTATATGTATGTGTATGACCTTGACCACGATCGAATAGCGTATGTCCCGGCGAGCGCGGCGTTGAATCCCGTTAGGCACGGGCCGGCACATATAAAACATTCTTAACATTCCAAAATGGCGTTTTTGTTTGTGCGTAACGAAAAACTACGGCAACGAAAAATTCAGAGGCGAAGATTGAGGTACGGAAACAAGCCCTTTGAGCTGTCGGATGCAGAATTCCAATATCTGTATCGAATAAATAAAGATATGGGGATGTACTTGATTAGGCAGCTTTAAGGGACTTTGAGACCAACTTCGGTCAACACAAAACCAAAGGCAAGATGACAAAAAATCTAATTCGCCCAAAAAATACAAACTTTCCACGACCCATCGATGTGGGTACTATAGGCGAGGCAAACAACGTACAGTTAGAAAGTTTCGTCACTGGACGAACTTTATCCTTCTTTGACATCCTTGATGATGATGGAAGACAGAAAAGCGAGCGATTTTTGAATCTACCATCTGATAAATGGCTAAGTCTCTCTCTCAAAAAATCTCATTGATTTTCTTAGAGTTGCAAGAAAAGAGTGCTAAGGCCAGAGTTGTCAATGACACAGACGAGGGATCAGTTTGGTTCAAAAATACAACCAGACTCTTACCAAGGATAAAGAACAGAAGCAATACATTTGTGGGGACACAGATGCTTGCTAGGCATTTTCGCGATAGCGCATGGCTAGCAGTAACGCGGCCACAGTCAGTCCTTCGCCCTACGCCGAACCGAGCACACCAAATAAACCACCAAGAGCAATTACAGTTTCATGCCGCTCCCGCTCCGACACCCTGGCATACGAGGTTACGGTCGATTAGCTACAACACAATTCGTACCGTACACTGGTGACCCTAAAAAAAGAACGCGCGCAAGATGTCTACAGAGTACGTAGACTTTTTACTTAGCGAGGTAGCCAGGACTCGCTTGCGGATGCGGGAGCTGGAGCAGGACGTGGAGTTGCTGGTGCGCAGGTGCGAGGGGCTCCGCGGCTTCGCAGACTCCAACGACTCCGACGAACAGGCTACGCGGGTTCAGCACATAGAAGTAAGAGTTCCGAGAGTCCCGCGCCGTTCTAGGAGCGTACCGCGCACCAGCGCGTCGTCGAGGAGCGACCCGCCACGGCAGGCGGCAGCGCCACGCGCAAGCGTGGGAACTGCAGGAGGTACCACCCAGCAATACCCACCCACTTCGGTCCGAGAGCCCTGCTGCAAGGACTGTTATTATCATCATCTGCACGGGGCCCGCGCACGGAAGTGCAGAGCGCCCTGCCGGTGGCAGCAACTAGCACCACCAGGATGCCCGGCAGAAAGGCACGCAGGCCAAACTGCCGACTGTGACAGCCGACGGGTGCAGTTTGCGGACTACTGCGGCGGCAAGTTTAAGGGTGTGCTCAGCCCAGGTTACGACAGTGCGGTGTTTTCAGTGTTTAGTTTAAAAATGTTATTACAGTTTAGGTTACACTAGGTCTACCCAGCACGTCGGTGGTGCAGGTAAAAATGTGCATATCTTGACTTTAATTCATGTACGTTTTGAAAACGAAAATGGATTAAGGTCGGCACGATCGTACTTTGGGGTTAAAAGAAAGTGACGACGGCTAGAGCAGCAAAGTCGGAGAAGAAATAGTGGAGAAACACACTATAATCCCGAAGACACTCGCCGAAGGTCACCCGCAAGACAGCAGTGTAGGCAACAGCGTGAGAGAGAAAAATCGGAGAGGAAATAGTGAAGAGACGCACTATAATCCCGACACGCTCGCCGAAATAGCCACCTGCAGCGGCGGTAACAGGTTAGGCACCGTATGCTGAAGAACTGCCAGCAGCCGCATTGCTAATCGACGGTCAAAATAACAAACCACGTAATTAGTATAAACGAAACTAATATCGTACGCGAATCCAATACTAGTGATGTCATAGTATTAGCACCACCGGCGTCCCGAGGGCATAGTGCATTTTGTGTCACTTACGTTTACATGTAACATCGCGTAGAGAAAAAAATGAGTGCGAATATAACCCCTATCTATGTACGTCGTAAGGACGGAAATAGATCGCGGTCAACGCAGTTGCATTACGCACCCGGGTATCGCGCTAACAAGAGAGACCCATGCATGTTTTAAAATAAGCACTCATGACAAGCTTGTCCTGTTTAGGTATCGCTTACGGTATTTCATTGCGCAAGGGATCGAAGAAATAAGCGACTCGAAACGGATATGCCGAGTTCGCACGATCGCCCAGGCTGCGCGAGAATCGCTGCGCCGACGTAATGATATCGGGTACGCGCAGACGCTGACGTTGTAAACAACAATGTCGTAAGCCACGTTAAACAAGACAAGCATCATAGCTACTTATAAATAAGTATGAAGTTGTAATCTAAATTTCGTTTTTTTTTTGTAAAAACAAGAAATAGGGGTGGACTACTGTGGGGACACAGATGCTTGCTAGGCATTTTCGCGATAGCGCATGGCTAGCAAGTAACGCGGCCACAGTCAGTCCTTCGCCCCACGCCGAACCGAGCACACCGAATAAACCACCAAGAGCAATTACAGTTTCATTCCGCTCCCGCTCCGACACCCTGGCATACGAGGTTACGGTCGATTAGCTACAACACAATTCGTACCGTACACATTCTCCGTCTAGTTTCAAATCACAGGAAACTGTTTCCTGTGCCATCAGAATCTTCATTAGTTTAATACTTTGTGATTCATAATTTTTTCTTCATAAATTTTCTCAATTCATGCCGTTTCATTTTGAGCGACCTCTAAGTGCCAGTCGGTTGTCATAATAATTGGTATATACGCTTTTTATGGGTCTTAGACAAAGGCCAAGTGCGTGTCGGGTCACGCACAGAGAAGGGTTCCGTACCGAAACCTCCTAATCTACATTTAAAACCACTATACAATACAGTAAATCAAAAAAGGTCGTATCTTCATAGGGAAGTCACAGCACTTAAGCCCTATTGTTTGGGCAAGACAGTTTTTCAATAATAACTCAAAAACCGTTAATCCTATCTAGTTCAAACCAAAACTCGTGGAAAGTATTTAAAATTGTACATCATCTCGATTTTTTTCAATTTTAAACCTCATAGTTTGGATTAGGGGTGGGGTGGGGGCACACTTTTTACGACTATAACAGCTAATATCTCACCAACAAAGTTTCTTAGAAACCTCTACTTATGTCATTTTTGAAGGCCTATCCATTGATACCCCACACGCCCCAGTTTAATTTTTTTTTCGTAATTTCACATCGTATTTCTGTAGCGGTTCATAGCATACACCTTCCTAACAAATTTCATAATTGCAGTGCTCATAGTCTCCGAGTAAATCGGCTGTGACATACGGACGGACAGACACGATAAATCTATAAGGGTTCCGTTTTAGCCATTTTGGCTACGGAACCCTAAAAAGAGATATGTGGAGAAACAGTTTAAAAAAAAAATATTTTTGATGACAAATGCATATAAAAAAACATTGTAAACATTCCAAAATGCCGTTTTTCTTTGTGCGTAACGAAGAACTAGCAACGCAAAATTTAGAGGCGAAGATTGAGGGACGGAAACAAGTCCTTTGAGCTGTCGGCTGCAGAATTCCAATATCTGTATCGAATAAATAAAGATATGGGGATGTACTTGATTAGGCAGCTTGAAGGGGCTTTGAGACCAACCTCGGTTCACGGTATCCCGATCCACGTTCAGGTAATATCACTAATAATGTGTCGTGTATGTGTCGGCCTGTTTAGCCTAGTTGGTAGTGCCACTGCCTCCGAAGCTAGAGGTCCCGGGTTCGATTCCCGGTAAGGGCATTTGTTTCTGTGGTGAGCAGAGACATTTGTTCCTGAGACTTGGATGTTTTCTATGTATTTATGTATATATCTATTAAATATGTCGTCGTCTGGTACCCATAACACAAGCCTTATCGAGCTTACTGTGGGACTAGTTCGATTTGTGTAAAAAAATGTCCCAATATATTTATTTAATTAAGAAATGGCTATGTTTATTCGCAAGTTTACATTGCCATAATTCCTCTACATACCGGGAAACGCATGGTATCGGCTACGCGTCGACGATCAGAGCGCCCACTAGGCGGGTTCTTGGTAGTGGAAGTGTTAATTCCAAAATTCATGAAAATACGAGAAATTATTCTTAAGTTATTCTCGATCAAACATTAATATAATTATACTGTGTATATAAATTCCAACCCGTGGCAATGCCGATGCCGCCTCCACAACACATGCTTGGCCACAAACTAGGGAGCAGTTATATGTAAGAGTGAGATGGAAGTATATTATGATCGTTCGAACACATAACAGCCTAATACTACGAAATCCGTACTTCGTTTGTATAGTGCCTTCCCTTTCATTATTATGGTGTTTAAAACAAAAGTATAAAAGGGACGGCACTAAGTCCCACGCATGCCCGTATCCTGCCATCTTTTTTTTGCTCTTTAAAAAAGTATGCAACGTCACATACACTACCGCTCATAAGTATTTAGGCACCCATACCTTTTTCCATACATCTGTATACAAAAATGACTTTCAGAAATACACTGCCAAGTCGGAGAGTGACAGTTTTGCGGACTGGAATTACTTAAATAACTACGAGTACTAATTGCTGGTTCATACATACACACTACACTTTTGTATGAATGTGATGCCAGATTCAGGGATATCCCCCAGAATTTGGGGTTTTTTGTGTCTTGGGGGAAAAAATGGGCGGATAAAAAATTTGGGGGGTCCCTTGGGGGAAAAATACGAGTTGGGTACGGGGTGGAGTACGGGGGTAATTTGGGGTATTTTTGAACAGAAACGTAATAAATAAAATGTAATTTGTGAACGCAGCAGAAATATGTTCGATCGTAAATTACAAAGCAAACCTGCTACCGCGAAACGAAAACGAACGAAGTTCGTATATCTGCCTCTCTGTCGCACTTGCTTATTCGAGCGACAGAAAAGGAAATATACGAACTTCGTTCGTTTTCTTTTCGCGGTAGCAGCACCGATTAGGTTAGGTGCTTGTCAAGTCAACGTCACAGTTGTCATTGTCATTTCATTCTTCTCGATTCATTTCATCTTCAGATTCAGATCTTCTTGCCTTGCCTTGTACAAACAGAATATAATAAGTACGTGCCTCTACGGCCTCTCCTGCAGGAGGAGTGCCGGCCGCATCGCGAGACAAGCCTGTTTAAACGACATCCTGCCGTTTCTTTGCCAGCACCGGGGCACCAGCGGTCCTAGAGCCAACTGGCCTGGCTCGAGGCGACTGTAAGAGCCTGATCATATGAGATCATGAGAGAGACTGTCAGATGGCATGACCCTCGTGCCCTGGAAGTCGGGACGGCTGCTAGTCTGGGACGCCACATTTGTGGATACCCTGGCACCCTCCCATCTTACAGGGACCTCGGTAAGGGCTGGGGCTGCCGCCGACGCTGGTGAGCACCTCAATCGGTGCAAATGTGCAGCCATTGATAGCGGCTACATGTTTGAGTCGTTTCGGGTGGAAACTCTAGGGTCGTGGCGTGGGGGCCTGGTGCTCGTAGCACTTAAGGAGCTGGCGAAGCGCCTTGTGGAGGCGTCGGGTGACCAAAAGGCTGGCGCGTACCTCGCTCAGCGCATCAGCATTGCTGTTCAGCGCGGCAATGCGGCCAGCTTTCTAAGCACCCTACCGCCGAGTTCCGCGCTCGAACCCATTTTTTATTTGTAAATTAGATAGGTATTAGGTTTTTTAGGTAGTTGATTTTTTCCTAGTTAAGGTTATTTTATGTTTTCATATTTATATTGTTATTATAAGTAGATGATGTACATTAATAAATTCAAACCTCTACGTGCCTTGTAGTATTGTTTTGTTATCATCCTCTTGTTTGTGAAATAGCGATTTTTTTCTTGTGGATGTTGACAGAGAATTCAAAATGGTGCTTTCTAAAAATAATGAGAAAAGGAAATATAGAAAATAATGAGAAAAGGAGGATATATTTAAAGGTTTGTTGAAGTACATGTATATGGTGCATTAATATAGGTAACATTTCTAATACCGCATTTTAATTTTGCATTGTAGAACGACGATTACGACGGACGAGTGATGTCCAGCACTGGAAATGGAAAGGATATCTCAATATTCGTGACATCCGTGTATACAAGTGGTCTGTATACTTATCTCAAATGCCCTAAAGATATACCTACACAGTAATATGTATTGACATTGGAAAATATCTAATTACTAGACGTACCCCCGGCTCCGCCCGCGTAAATGAAACATGAATAAACGTTCCGTTACGGGCGTTAATGACAGAAAGGAAAGAAAACTCTAGTTCCACAGACTACATGCGTATTTATTTAAACCGCGCGCAGACCAACCAAAACCGTACTTGGCGGACTGCCTACGCTATAAAAGCGATTACGCACTGCCTGCGGGCCTACCGCGAACCGAAAACGAAGTATGTCCCTCTCTGTCGCTCGAATCCTCAAGTGCGACAGAGACGCAGATACATCGTTTTCGGTTCGCGATAGCGCCTCTGATCCGATAATCCATCTCTTTCGCATTTGCATAAGATATCGTAAGTGCGAAAGACACGGACGTGACTAAATTGTAGACGTCAAACATTTAGTGGGGCCTGTTACACGGTGATTATTATAACACGATACACTCATAACAATACCTGAAAAATGAAGCAAATTATTATCACTATACTGGGATGACAATATTATTGCGGTTTTCAAAATTGTATGGATTTTGCTTCAGTATTCATCAATATTCACATCGAAAAGGGTGAGTAAATCATGTAAAAAATATTCTTATGTTTTTTACACGGGGTAATAATACTTAAAAATACATTGTACGGATTAGGCATTATTCACCTATAAAATTGAATTAATACCATAAATCCCGGCTACAATAAACAACTTGGCTGAATAGGATATTGCCTTCGAAAACTATTAAATGACAAATTCGATTTTCCCCATCACAGAATTAAAACGCAACTCATAAAAAAATCTGAAGGAAGGCTCGAAGTACGCATTTTTCTATGGAGATGTTAGTTTAACTTGTTTGTACCAGATGTCCCTGGGTGCTATCTCTATCGCACTTGCATATTGGAGTGCCATAGATGCAGCGGTCGTGCGGTTAGTTCTTACTAAATACCACGGCGGCGCTACTATCTATGTGGAGTATTTCACTGATATCTCTATCTCACAACTACTTTGTGGTAGTCTGTGGCTCAAAGCCGAGACCCACCCGACGTTAGCCGATCGTTTCCGAAAAATGGCCGAAACTTGTAACTTTTATATAGGTGAATTGTAGAAAGAATACACTAAAGAAGCGGTAGCTTTTATGCTCTTATTCTGGGGCAATATCCAGAGAATAGATTTCAATAGTTATTTTTCGTGTTACGCGTGCAGTTTTCGAGAAACGTGTCACCGGAGATCGTGCGTTCTGTAAGGCGATATCTCGCTCTCTCCCCATACTTTTTATCCCTTTCTGTTTTTTCCCTTTTATATTCTAATTATGAGTTATATGACCCTGTGTCTTGATTTGGCAAAGAACAGAGTCCAAGCCAAGGGAACAGATGCTATACCTACATGGGAACTTACTATTGTAGGCTTGGCTTGGAGCTTGGATGACAACGATATTAACAATAACCTTAACATATTTTATTGTTTATCTGTGACATATTTTTTTTAAGTTTGGTTAATATTTTATTACTTACATTATATTACTAATATTAATCTTAAGAGCAATATTGACTTACCAGTAACATGACTGTGTTGTAAATTGGATCTATGACGGTTTTTGCAATTTTTAATAATTTTAATATTCAATTGCATTCGATGTGTTGTTTACATGTTAACAGCCTTATTCATAAAAAGTTAGAGGCTCCTTGAAGGCTCCTTGAAGGCCCGATGCTAAAAAACATGATTCATAATCCTCTGTCAACGCTAATCGGTCCTTCAAGGCTCTGTTAAATGGTTCGAAAGTTAGAGGCCCGTAGACCCTTCTTTATCTCTCTGCTAAGTCACAAAATGGCCGCCACAAATTTGAACAGCTGATTGCGACAAGAGAAAAACCATACCCATGAGAAAAATTCTATTGAAGGGCGAAGGGATTCTGTATGGATGTTGTTTTATAAATTCTGTTAATTGGGTACTTAAGAAGATACGTATAGTCGTATATTAAATAAAATTATGATGATTAACATAGTCACGGCTTTGTGGGATGTAGATCTTATGATTCAAGTATAAAGAGTCCCCAGTACGCTCGGCTGAACTCGATTCTCCATACAAACGTAGTTTAGTTCTCATTTAAAAACGCCTTGCTGAAATAACATGAAACTTTGTATACACAATGGGAGCCGCCATATCTATGTCGGAAATTAGTTTTTGTTGTTAGAAAATGTACTGGAAAAAAATACAGCGTTTTTGAGTTTTTTACGTCTTGTATGAAAACCTTAATAATCGCTGTAACTTTTCTCCGTAGAGAAACTAATTTCCGACATAGATATGGCGGCTCCCATTGTGTATACAAAGTTTCATGTTATTCTACCATGGCGTTTGAAAATGAGAGCGAAACTACGTTTGTATGGAGAACCGAGCTTACTGCGGACTCTTAAGTGATCGTCTATCATTATCTTTACTTTCGTGACAATGCAAGTTATCCGGGTTATACGGGATGTGGAAGCTGTTAATGGACTACCACAACCGCGGCGTCGCAATGTGTATTACAAATTGGCAGATCCTATAGAGAGTACCTATATAGGGGATCTGCCCGATGTAGAATTTCGGCTCCGGTACTGGTTTGACAAGGGGACGGCCCAAATTATTGAGGAATTGAGAGCTTCTCGGACTCTCGGCGCGAGCACTAATGGCGAATCACTTTGATGCGTGACTCTGCCCATTATATAAAAATCCCTTCTAACGCAGCCGAGAGGGAAGAGACCTGTTACGCGCTGCTCCGACACAGGAGCAGTCAACAGGACGGCAAACAATGCACAACTTCGTGCTTTTATTCATCGCCACTTCCAATAAACAAGGTTATCAATAATTACTATTTCCACGAACCTGGTGGTTTCAACAAGAGCTTGCCTTAATTACTTGAGTCAAAAGAAAACTATGGCGCGTCTGGTATGGTGGAAACCCTTAATAAGGGCCGTCAATTGCAATCATTTACGTAACAGTAAGTAGATACAGCGGCATAGATAGGTACCTATACAATACCTACCATACAAATACTCTTTATTGCACACCTCAAGGTCACCAAAGTATATAAAACACAAGAAATAATGTATACAAAATTATGCTGGTGGCTGTACTGTACAGCCAAGGAAAAAGAAACACGTACCGTTTTCGTTCTTGTTACAATGAGAAGAAGGGATAAAAAGGTACGTGTTTACATTTCATTAATCATCATGAATCCTAGCGATAACCCAGTACAGTTGCACCCGAAAAGATGCCCAGGGTTACTTAATACCAAGAATTGACGTAGGCACTAGTTTTTACGGAAGTGACTGCCGTCTGACCTTCTAACCCAAGGGGGAAATTAGACCTTATTGAGATTAGGCTTGTAAAATGCGTAAACAACTTTACCGTCAGAAATCCTCAAGTCGCCCGAAGACCTTTATTTCATTAATAAGAAAAATGGTAAATAACTTGAGTAAACCCCCTTTTCATGGCATGTAGTAGTGAACTACTCGAATGAGTATTTCTTACATATGTTTAATGATGTACTTATACAAAGTACCTCATTAAGTTGATGATTTAATAATGTTAATTACCAAGGAAGTGCTCAAGTTATAAGAAAAAATAACATACATTTAATTAAAAAAACTTAATGACATATAAATACATTTATTTTGTAAAGTTTACAAAATCCAAAAAGAAAATGAAGACAGAGATAAGAGAAATGATCTGGGGTCAGAACAATTACTTTTAACCACATTGAACTACCTTTCCTTTTACTTTTAAAATATTCCATTTTGATTAAAAGCTAAAAGTAATTGTTCTTTTAATTTCTGGATTCTTTTTCCTCTCTTCATTGTCTTTTTTCTCTCTTCATGGGAGGTGGTGTGGCTTCTTGTACAACTAGTAGAGCTTCCTGTGCTTCAATAGTGACTGACGAACAGGACTCCTCACCAGTTGCAGGGGCAGTAGCTGAAATTCGTACAAGCAGTATATGAAAAAATAAAATATGTTTAAATAAAATATTTTATGAGGTGACATGCTTTTATTTTTAAGTTACATTCACATTAGTCATCTGTATTAGTTAGTTACTAACTAAATGTCATGTCTATTATGGTAACCATACATTTTGGGTTGGGTACATTTATTTTGATCCTGCTAACTTGCTACTCTTTGTTCAATATTTTCCGTCCATCCTCTATAGATAAGTAACCTTATCTAAACCTCTTTCAAATACAAGTTACCTCTTACATCCAACCTACCTCAGGTTTGATTACATGCACATTATCTAACCATATTGATTTATTGATTATTTTTATTAACATGATATTAAATGATTATTGTTTGTTAATAATAATTTATCATATACTTATACAACAGAGCTTCATACTATTGGGCTCATGGGTGTCAATTTGAACTTACTTCAACAGGTTCACTAGGTTCAGATACTACTTTTTATGTCAATCAAACACATCACACAATCAAAACATAAATTATAATTTGACCCCGACCCTGAAGCGAAGTATATATCATGATATTTATATCCATGTATTTAAACTGAAACTTGTGGACATTTACATCATTGAAACATAAGTAAATGTAAAAAATAGGTACGAGTGTATAACCATACCAACCTGATTTATTGAGTCCGAATCAAACTTGTTGCTATCTGTTTGGAATTCTGCGGCAACCAGGCTCTTAAGGGGTTGGAATCTGTGGGGCCCTCTCGCGGAGGCTCCCAAAACCTGTCATTTTTTCCGTGCTAACTTTGCGTTTCTCGGCGGATTTTATTTTCGTTCCGCGCCGTTTTACATAATATTGAACTAAAAGCGAAAAGCAAAATAATTTGTTATACGTATTGTTTCATTTGCAAGAACAATACTTTCATAACTATAATAAACACTCATTAGGAAAAAGCTGTACCATATAATACTTGATTGCCTTTTAAGAAGGTCCGCTCACGCAGCGACGTTGCGGCTGTACGTGTTTGTGTCCGTATTTTTATCTTCTATTATGTTTACTCTCACTTACTAGCTCTTGAAGCAACATCTGAAAAGGACGTCCAGTGTTTAGATTCAATAGGAACACTAAAGGTAGGTTAGCAAAGATCCACTTCACATATCACACCAAACAAAAGTAAATGAATTGTTTTTCTTACTTTATCCTCCGATATCCAATTATCACTCCTTTTTTTGGTGGAATTCAATAATTGAAACATTAACGAGCAGGAAAATTTCGACTATTTCGAGGTTACCTAGCTTCCCGCTAATTAGCTGTCACTGCAGTCAATCTTTTTTTTTAATTCACGATGTGGCCATGTTTTTGTCTATGATTTGTCAGGATGGCCAACATAACGTGTCTAATCCACCTATCAGCAACCGATTATCTAACAGACGGCTAGCAAGCGCTTATAAATCATACTTCTTAACAACCGTCAAACAGGCTTAATCAGTCTGCTAACTAACAGGCCGATCAAGCCTCTGTTAAGGTTTTTTTATGAATAGGGCTGTAAAATCTTTACACCTATTACTGAGAGTTGAGATTACCTTTTCAATCATTTTCTCTATTTTCAGGGTGGCTGACAATGTGTATTGGTGACGACACTAAAGCCTTCTGTAAAGCCAGCAAGTGTGTACTTACGTCACATAAAAAAGAATTAATAGAGCACAGTAAAACAAAAAAACATGATAGTTCAATAAAAAGATCTAATATTACAAGTAATTCTAGCAAGTTGACCCAGTATTTTGAAAAACTGGTAACGGAACCCCGATTTTTTTTTACCGTTTGTCGGCGACCATGTCGTCTGCCATTTTTAACCGACTTCAAAATTTCAAAAGAGGAGGTTATCAATTCGGTTGTATTTTTTTTAATGTTTGTTACTCCATAACTCCGTCATTTCTTAACCGATTTGGAAAATTCTTTTTTTGATTGTAATTTTTTGTCAAAACGCAGTTCTGATGATGGGATCCATGAGGAATTGAGGGAACTCCTCAAATCTTTAAGGCAAACATATAGTGATTTTTGTGTTTTTATCAACAACTCAAGCATTTGCATCCAAGAATGTGACATTACAAATATACGTGTTCATCACACAAATAAATGCCCTGACCGAGATTCTATCTAACCCGGGACTTCCAGCTTCGTAGGCAGGGTCAGTACCAACTAGGCTAACGTGGTTGGTATGTTACTTCATTTTTAACCGAATTCAAGATTTCAAAAGACGAGGTTCTCAATTCGGTTGCATTTTTTTAATTTATTTAATGTTTGTTACTCCATAACTCCGTCATGTCTGAACCGATTTTGAAAATTCTTTTTTATTGTAAGTATATATATCCAAGTTGGTCTCGTTTCATGAAGTGGAACTGCTGATGATGATCAGAACAGAATTCTTCAACGACAAAAGTTCACGTTTGGCGATTTGTACTCCTAGCTGTGTTTGTTAAGCAAGTTCTATTTTCACGAAAATTTTTTGTCATGCTCGAGTTTTGAAGATGGGATCCATGAAGAATCGAGGGAACTCCTGAAATGTTAAAGGCATACATAGTGATTTTAGTATTTTCATAAACAAATCAAGCATTTACATGTCAATAAGTGACATTTGGAGGTTTTTCAAGACACATTTTTGTCAAGCTTGAGTTCTGATGGAGGATTCCATGAGGAATTGAGGGTACTTAGTTCTACGATTATAAACATACTTATAGCCATTTTTATTTCATTGTATGAAATCTAAGAGTGGACCATCTAAGTATAATAATCTTTCACCGGCCTCCCCCATTGAATTCAGTTTTTTTTCTTAAAAAATACGTTATTTATTGTTATGTATACTGTTAACAGGAAATGCCATGGATGAAACTCATCTGCCTCACCTCACAGTAGACCAACCGAAGGAGTTATGTCCAACTAATACATCATAAGTTTATTAAAGTAAATAACTTACAAGTCAAAATAAACAACCTTAACTAGACATAAAATAAAACTAAAAACTAATTATGGGAGTTAGAATAAATCTGAAAAAAAAACCAGAATATTTAGAAGCACAGGTTATAATCATATCATACTAATATTTGTTACTGTACCTACTCATATTAGCTCTGATCCAATGGTCTGTTTTCATTTATAACATAATAATCATAATACACATGCATAGGTACTTTTCGTTGATTTTGTTATTTTTGTTCACACTTAAGTGTTCATTAGAAAAGAAAGTAAATAAGTGTATTTCTTATGCATCTTATTATACAGCATTAAGTCGGCCTGTTGTATAAGTTTTCTTTTAAGCAATAAAGATTAAAGAAATAAGTGAGTAGTCAGGATGTTAATATTTACTGCAAATAGTTTTTTTAAAGTTAATACAATGCATTAATATGCATAATATATATATGAATAATCAAATACCTATATATCTTAATAGATATATAGGTATTTGATTATTCATTTAATTTCAGGCGATACCAGCAGTGTAGTTAGTTACGGATGATACGAGGCTTGCACTGAAAGTGGCGGGAATCGAATACTTATTAATTTATTTTTAACATGTATTATACCTTTTTATAATCTCTGAAGTTTCCTTATCTCAACACACTGGCCACTTAGAAAAAAAAAAGTATGGTTCGGTTTCAATTGTTTATTGAAGTCGTCGAGTCACTTCTTAAAATGGAATTGTGCCGTGAAAATTTCAGAGCTATGATTTATTATGACTTTAAAAATGGACTAACACAAAAACAATGTGAAGAGCGGATGGTTGCTGCTTTTAATATTGAAGCTCCTTCAAAGACTACAATATACAGGTGGTATTCAGAATTTCAACGTGGCCGTGTATCCCTCACCGACGAAGTGCGTGAAGGTCGACCAAAATCGGCAGTCACGCAAGAAAACGTCGATGTTGTGCGTCGTCTGATAAATGAAGACCGACATGTGACATATCGGGAAATTCAAGAGCACCTGGGTATTGGAATGAGTCAAATACAAATTATTTTAAAAGAAGAATTAGGCGTGAAAAAGTTATTTTCCCGTTGGATACCTCACCTATTGTCTGACGAGCAGAAAATAGTCCGTGTCAATTGGTGCCGCAAAACTTTGAAAAGATTTAACAAGGGACGCTCAAATGCTGTTTTTAGCATAGTATCAGGTGACGAGTCGTGGATATACGCTTATGAGCCTGAAACTAAAAACCAATCCCGAGTATGGGTCTTCGAAGACGAGCTCAAACCCACAAAAGTTGTTCGTTCTCGCAGTACGAGTACGGCTAAGAAGATGGTGGCTACGTTTATCTCTAAATCTGGTCACGTAGCTACTGTGGCTCTTGAGGATCGTAGAACAGTCAATGCTGATTGGTACACCACTATTTGTTTGCCGAACGTCTTTGCTGAACTCCGAAAAACAAACCCTAGTCGTCGCATCATCCTTCACCACGACAACGCCAGCCCACACACCGCTCGGACAACAACTGAGTACCTGGACGGTGAAAAAGTCGAAATATTGGACCATCCTCCATATAGCCCTGACTTAAGTCCCAACGACTTTTTTACATTCCCCAGAATCAAGGACAAACTGCGTGGTCAGCGGTTTCAGACGCCAGAAGAAGCAGTGGAGGCCTATAAAATAGCCATTTTGTCGACCCCTACTTCAGAGTTCAAAAAGTGCTTTATGGACTGGTTTGAACGCATGCATAAGTGCATGAAATACAAAGGAGAATATTTTGAAAAACAATAAAAATAAATAAACTCACTTATACTGCATATTTTCTTCTATTCCCGAAACTTTCAGTTTTACCCTCGTATACAGGAAGTGAATGTTGTGAGTGTGGATGACATATCATTTTCATTTTCTGATATATTCCCCTGCCATAGCTCTTTTGGGAATTTTGACCTGAACACCCTATTAATGACGGCACCCTGCGGATAAAGTGTTTTACAATACTATGCGCTGAATGGGTGCCTTGACACCAAAATAAGAAATCGCATCACAAACACTATAATTACACACCAGTTCACACACATAGTGAACCACTGAGTATACCTGTTGCAATAATTTATCTATCTTTTACAGACTGTCTATTGCATTTACTTTAGACATAGACCTCCTTTCCATTTTTGCATTGGTGATCTGGATCTATACCATGAAAACAGAACTTGATATGACTGACTCTGCCATTCGAATATGACTGAGATGTCCATACTATTTGACAGCGGCATATTCAAAGTTAGATTTTCGTGGTATCCAGTATGCCAGCAAACTCATCTTTATTTTTCTTTTTTTCTTTTTGATAATGAGTAAGTTACGTTGTACAATAGTATGGAGGAGTATTTGGATTGAATTAAATATGTTTTATTTTGAGATCTCTATTCTTGTTTTGGTTATTCTAGCAAGTTGACATATGACGACTATAACATAGTAGCTGAGAAAATTATTACACTGTTTCCTAAGGAAACCGCTGCAACCTATTTCACTAAACCCATAAAAAAAAGTGATTCTCAAACCGGGAAGTCTGTAGCAGCCAGAGGCAAATTGGTTGACAAGGTTCGAAATATCAAGCAGCCGAAAGAAAGGGATGAGTTGTTCTAATTTACTGATAAATTAGTTTTTGTTTTTGATTAAAAATACTTGAATGATAGTTTTTGTATTTTTTTTGCGCTATTTTGCATTAACAAAGTTTACTAATCTATAGTATCAATTTCAGAATTTTTGACCTGCTCAAACAAGTTGTTTCCTGATAAGGTATCCAATAAAGTGTAAATACCCAAGGCTGATAATTTCATGGGTATCCACTACGTATGGTATTCCATGGTAGTGGCCACTTATAAAAGGGTACGAACAGTTACGAGCGAGTCCACTAGCGCCACTCGTGAATAAATGTGATTATTTAAAGTTAATGATAGATATTTAAAAAAGGCGAATGCTTGTTTTGTTTTTAAGTGAGAAATTGTGTTTTGTATTTAAGTACCTTTTGAATACATGAAACCAGTTTTTACTTTGCTAGATTCGTCGACTGTCGGCTTTATAAAATAAAACGGCCGTTTTACTTTTGAGCTCATTTGTTTTTTTGTATTCTTCAAATGAGGCATGACCTATGAACGTCAATAAACTACCACCGGTTCGGAAAAATAAACCTCTGCCACGAGAAGAACCGGCGTAAGATACTCGGCGAGGTGTCATTTTTTCAAAACAATATACATTGTATAGTTAAATATAAAATTACAGTCTCAGTTACTACAAAAATAACAAGCTACAGTAGAAAACCTATTTTCGCGATAGATTAGCCGTGCAGGACACTATCACTGCCAAACATCCCTGTCCATGATGTAATCGTTTACCTTATAATATGCTTTTGAAATAAGTGTTTGTTTTACTACAGATTTGAATTTAGAATTGCTAAGTTCAGTAATGTGTTTTGGAATTTTATTGTAGAATTTAATACAATTTCCCAAGAACGACATTTTCGCCTTTACTAGTCTATAGAAGGTTATTTTCAGTTTCCCAGTGTTTCTGGTGGCTATTGGTTTATCAGCGTTCGTTGGGAAATTGCACAAATTCTTTCTAACATACATTATTATTTCAAATACGTATAGGGACGGCAGGGTTATAATATCTATTTCTTTGAAAAATTCTCTTAATGAGTCACGCGATATAAATTGCCCCCAAGTTATAAATTGCCCGGATAGCCCTTTTTTGCAAAATAAAAACAGTTTCATTATCTGCAGCTGATCCCCACAAGATAAGACCATAAGTAATTATACTATTAAAATAAGCAAAGTAAACTAACCGTGCCGTTGCCACATTGGTAAGCTGACTTATTTCCCTGACTGCAAATGCAGCAGAGCTCAACCTACTTCCTATCGCTGTTATATGGGAACCCCACTGCAATTTTACCAAGTAATGATGAAGAGTCTAATGTAATACCTAAGAATACAGTTGACGTAACAAATTCTATTGTTCGGCCATTAAGTTTAATATTTGTATCTAAGTTTCTATTTGATGAGTACGCTAGAGAGAATAACATACATTTAGTTTTTTCGGATTGAACACTAAGTTATTGGCAGCAAACCAGTCAGATATCATGGACAGACATTCATCGACGAATCTAGCAACGTAAGAAGAACTAGTTTGATGTATTCAAAATGTACTTAAATATAAAACACAGTACATACTCGTAGCATTCGCCTGTTTTAAATATCTATAGTTAAATTTAAATAATCACAATTATTCACGAGTGGCGCTAGTGGACTCGCTCGTAATTGTTCTTACCCTCTTTTGGATGTAACCTCTTGAATCAAAAGAACCGTTTTGGTAGGGTATTAATTTACATTCTCTTGGATAGAAAGAAACGTATTCTCAAATGGAATTTTCGTGATTCTCACTTAAAAACAAATATTTCACTGACTTAAAAGCATCATTTACTTGAATTGAAATAAACGCTGCTTAAAACTAATACGTTAAAATTATCAATAAAAGATAATGGTATTATTTTAGGTGGATACTGTACAATATTGACAAAAAATAAAATAACTTTTCAGTCGAGAGTTATTTAATTTCATTTAAAACTATTGGTATTACTCTATAATGTCATAACAAGCTTCTTCTAAGAGCCTAATTGCTTGTGGCACAAAACAAATTCTCTTAGAGATATCGAAATTCGTTTAAAATATGTAATAGGTACAATGATATTAATGACTAGCATTTGCCCGCGGCTTCGCCCGCGTACTAAGCGTAATTTTTAACCGTCTACAAAAAAGAGCTTCTCTGTTTGACCCGTATGTATGTATTTACGTATGTAGGTATGTATGTATGTTTGTCCACGATTATCTCGCGTTTGGCTGAACCGATTTTGATGCGGTTTCCAGAAAACTAGTTGTTACATTCTGGGGGTATGGTATATGAAGTTTGGTGATTGTGATTCATTAACAGATGAACAGATGAAAAGTCAGTATACATTCTGAGAAACGGCAAACTGTTGAATTTCATTTGATTTTGGCAAAAATATGGATCGAAAACTATTATCATACATTTCCGAGAGGCCGAAGGGGAAAGGGCCGATGAAATAAAAGCATGTCTTAAATGGCCTTTAGTAAAAGTATCTGTGTACTACAGTAACAACAATAAACTCTGTTTCTTTGAAGTACAGAAATACGGCTATTTCAATATCACGTGTAACCCTTATTTTTCCTAAGATTAAATTTATTAGGTAGGTCTTGCCAGTTCCCATTGGAGCATCCAAAAAGAAAATTTGGCCTCACTTCCATTCACACTCCTTACTGTCAGTCCGTCTGTTACAACCGAGTTGCTTTTACTGGACCGATTGAATTGCAATTTGGCACAAACTATCAAAAATTTAGAGCGCTTGTGGCCCAGCGGCACTTGCCTACCGCGTGCGGTATGCGGTGTTAAGCAATGTGGGCGCAGGTCATTTCTTGGATGGGTGACCGCTTTGAGTGGTTACTAACTGAGCGCTCTCGTGCTTTGAAAGGCACGTTAAGCCGTTGATCCCGGCTGCTGTCTACGACAGCAGTCGTTAAGCTAAGAGGCCTTCGGGCGGCTTGAAAACTTCTAACAGTCGAGTTGCCCACTCACTTGACAAAGGGGGGTCGCAGTTGCACCACGTCCGTAAGGAGTATCCACCGTTACCCTACACGTGACCCTTGGGTGGTGCTAAGAGTGCAACAAAAACTGGCAACCGTACTTGTTTTCTCGAAGATCTCACGGTTCGTAAATAAATGCCAAACGATTAAAAAAAATCTAAAGGTTGATTTAAATGGAAAAAAATATCGAAACCTCTATGTCGTTTTTGAAAGCAATCCAAAGATATAGTAACGCTATATCTTTGGATTGCTTTACTACACACGCCTATATAGTAACACTAAACATTTTATGGCATGTATGGAGTGCCAAATTTTACCTCAGAATCGTATTAAGAGACCTCTCGGATGCTCAGATATCGATTTTGACCGAAATCGGGACAAAAAAAAGAAAATCAATATGGCCGCCACTTTTACAAATTTTACCTTAGATTCGTAATAAGAGACCTCTCGGACACTCAGATGTCGATTTTGAACGAAATCGAGACGGATATGAAGAAAATCAGTATGCCCGCCACTTTTTCCAAATTATACCTCAAATTCGTATTAGGGGACCTCTCGGACGCTCAGATATCGATTTTGAACGAAATCAGGTTGGAAATGAAGAAAACCAATATGGCTGCCACTTTTTCCGAATTTTACCTCAGATTCGTATTAGGGGACCTCTCGGATGCTCGGATATCGATTTTGAACGAAATCGGGTTGGAAATGAAGAAAATCAATATGCCCGCCACTTTTTCCAAATTATACCTCAAATTCGTATTAGGGGACCTCTCGGACGCTCAGATATCGATTTTGAACGAAATCGGGTTGGAAATGAAGAAAATCAATATGGCTGCCACTTTTTGCAAATTTTATCTCGGATTCGTATTAAGAATTCTTTCAGACGCTCAGATATCGATTTTGAACGAAATCGGGAAAGAAAAGAAGAAAATCAATATGGCCGCCACTTTTTCCAAATTTTACCTCGGAGTCGTATTAGGGGACCTCTCAGACGCTCAGATATCGATTTTGAACGAAATCGGGACGGAAATGAAGAAAAGCAATATGGCCGCCACTTTTTCCAAATTTTACCTCGGAGTCGTATTAGGGGACCTCTTGGACGCTCAGATATCGATTTTGAACGAAATCGGGACGGAAATGAAGAAAATCAATATGGCCGTTATTTTATTCATAGTTTAGGTACCTCTGATTCTTATTAAGAGTCCTCTCGGACGCTCAAATATCGATTAATGTCGAAATCGTATATAATCAAAAAAGGTGGTATCTTCATAGGGAACTCACGGCACTTCATGCACTTTTAGACCTTATAAGGAACCTACATGCCAAATTTGGTATCTCTCAAACCAGCAGTTTGGGCTGTGCGTTGATATGTCACTCACTCAGTCAGTCAGTTTCTTCTTGCAATTTGGCACTTTTAAAAGTTTTCATGTCCGCAATATTAAATTTCAAAATCAATGCCATTTTCGTAATTAACGACCCGATAAACCATATAAACAACACCCATATCGATTTTCAGAATTTGTCACCACATTTCCCCCTTTTAGGGGTTGATTTCTCAAAAAACCTGAAACGCATGTTTACTCATTTATCGTTAGAAATACTCCTGTGAAGTTTCGAATAAAATAATCCAACTAGTCTTGATTCCCTATACAAACTTCGGACTTCCATATTTCACCCCCTTAGGGATTGAATTTCTAAAAATCCTTTCTTAATGCACCTCAAGACCTTATATGGAACCTACATACTACATTTGGAATCTCTGGAACCAGCAGTTTGGGCTGTGCGGTGATAAGTCACTCACTCAGTCAGTCAGTTATTTCTTGAAATGTGGCACAAACTTTCAAAAGTTTTCATGTCCACAATATTAGATTTTATAATCGATGCCATTTTCGTAATTAACGTCCCAAAAAACCATAAAAACGACACCCATATTAATATTTAGACATTTCATCCCCCTCGCACCCCAACTGGGGGGATGGTATTTCACGTCCTCCACGTGAGATTTTAAAATCATTGTTGTTTCCGTTATCAGCGACCCGGTATATCATAAAAACAATACCCATGTCGATTTTCAGTATTTGTCACCACCTTTCCCCCTTTTAGGGGTTGATTTCTCAAAAAACCTGAAACACGTATTTACTCATTTATCGTTAGATTTCCATACTCCACTTTCCATACTCTCTCCTCTCTTGAACTTTGTTAACGCGGCGTACCACCGATTGCACCTTGACGATAGTGCGGCGCGCGAGAGGGCTGACCCGATGGGGGCGCTGCGTGATCTGTTGCGTACTGAAGAATTCAGCGCACTTTTCCTCAATCGATCTGGGGTCAAACTGACGCAAATGTTACATCACCCTGACATCGCCTTCACCGAGAGTAACGAGGTCTTGGATCTATGCGCCGCGCCTGGCGGCTTCGTCCGCGTTCTGAACCAGTTCGCCCCACACGTGAACATAACGGCTATTTCATCGCCTACCACAGGTATCAACTTTAGTGGTCACCTTCGCGCGACCCTCGTCCTCGCGGATCTGGAAGACGAACCACAGTTGCCGGTTAACGTTGATGTCGTGCTGGCGGACGGGGGAACCGACGACTCATATAGAGACGATACGCTTTTCCGGTTGCAGTTGAAGGCGGCGAGTAGGGCGCTGCGTGTCGGTGGCGCACTATTATTGAAATCATCAAACGTGCATCGTAATGACTACGCATTACTGATGGGGGACTTCACGTCCGTACAGGCGCACAAACCGGACGCATCCCGCGCAACGAATACGGAGGTGTATTATTTCGCGACAGGATTTGGTGAGGGCAGGCTCGCGCATGACATCCTTGAGGCGTTAGAAGTTGAGATGTTACGTCTCCGCATGCTAGCGCTGGACGGTATCTGCACTTACTATAGACACGTCGACGACCCGAAACTGGATTCCCGTATTCCATTAATGACACTACAAGCGGACCTTCTAGAACTTGCAAACATCGTACAACCACGCGTGTTACGCTTTGGCGCGACGCCAGTACAGCCAGCCGCTTCTGAGGACGGATCGATGCGGGGTATCGTGGTGGTTTTTATGGGAGTATTTACTCCTGTGAAGTTTCGAATAAAATAGTCCAACTAATCTTGTTTCCCAATACAAACTTCGGACCCCCATTTCACCCCGTTAGGGGGTGAATTTTGAAAAATCCTTTCTTAGTGCACCCCTACACCTTATAAGGAACCTACGTGCCAAATTTGGAATCTCTAGGACCAGTGGTTTGGGCTGTGCGTTGATATGTCAGTCAGTCAGTCAGTTTCTTCTTTTATATATTTAGATTTAAGAAAAGCGTGATCTTATATTACTTAACATTTCTCAATATACACATGTTCAGAATGTGTATTTAATTATTGACGAATAAAATGTTATTTTATCAATAAATGATTGTTATTGAAATATGATATATATTGAAATTAAACTAATATTTTTAAATGACCAAAAATGCTGTTTTCAATTGAGAGACTAGAGAGTTTTTACTTGATAAAAATACAGCGAATTAAAATAAGATTAAGTTGTACTTCACTAAAACAAGTATTATCTTCGGTACAAGAAAACTGGAAAATCTGTATTTAAGAATATTATTCGGTTCGTTGTACTTAAAACTTTATTGAAGAAATTTACTTAATATAAAGAATTCCTTTTTTTCGTGTAGGACACTTGAAAAGAAATGAGATAGATACTTACTTAAATAATATTACCAGCGTCAGAAACACTTTAATGATCCATTAGATTTTTATATATATGTAAATCATAAATAAATATATAACTAAATCAACACGCTATAGTTATATTAGAAGATACTGAACTTTTAGAATTTAGGTACTTATACGTTTCAGCCTCCGCAGGTATTTTGAAAAAGGATAGCTCCGGACTTTTATAGCTGTTTTGCAAACAGCCACTGCACTGCAGTACTGCCGTGACCGCGACACTGATGACATTTTTGTCGTTTCGAGCGACAACGCTCCGAACACGGCGACGGCGCAGCCCGGACCATGGTTGGTCAACTTAGAACAAAGCTGTTGGTATTGTTAATAGTATCATCTAGTGTTTTTTTATTAAAACTTGCAACATTACGACGCCGCTTTCTAATTGCAGCCTAGGTGGCGGTTTTGCCGCTTGTTCAAAGCAATGTTACTAAGGTCAACTCGGCAAAGACCGTCTGGCGGCGAAGGCCGTCTAGCAAGAATTACAGCAAATTCTGCACAGCTACGAGGATGGCAACACAATTTACGTAATGATAAAACAGTTCTAGTTCTTACTAATTTACACAGATGGCGCTACCTCTAGCGTGAAGAGAAAAACCGGCCTTTCAAGTTTAGTCAGGTTCGCAACTCGTAATGGGAGTACACCACGTTGTCGGGAAAAAATGTTTTAAGTGATTAAACTGAAATGTTTTTAAGATCGATGCAGGTAAGTCTATTCTTTATTAATGTATTTATATGAATATTATATTACAATATCGTTAAACTCGGTATTTCACTAAGATATTTCTGGTGGAAAAAAACTAACCTCAAAATGTAGTAGTGGCGAAGTCCGTCAAAAGTTTGGAGGCTAATATCGTCATATGCCGGTCTTCACCGTTTTCAGAAGTTGCCAACCTTTTCTGTATATGTTTCATTTTTTATCGACCGTAGTTTTGTGTCTGTCTACCTCGAAATTGTTTATATGAAACAGCAGTTTATTTCACTGATGAATATTATCACTTCCATTTCAATGCAATATACAATTTTGTACTACTTGCATGCACAATAATAATGCTAATACACAGTACACTATAAGTACATAGCCATCAAAAACATAACTTATAAAAAAACCAAGTCTCAAGTCTCAATCAATATTAAAAATAAGATGTTGTTAGGTTAGCTAATTACGTAATAACTTAGGACAGAAGGACCCTTAAGTAGGGACTGAATAAATTAACCGACTTGGTATTAAGTAGGTACACGGATCTCACATTTTTTACGATAGAAGAACTGAGTTGCGAGACGAGTTTTTTTTTAAATATGTTTTTAAGGCATCTAATTTCTACACCTATTATTGCATTATATTATACATATCTATCCATTTGTACACGTCGACGACGGTAATCACTTACCATCAGGCGATCTGTCTGCTCAGTCAATACTGCGGCGTAATTTGTAAGGAAAAACTGTACTTACTGTTTTTAAAAGTTAATTAAACTTAGTTTCATCCTTTCCAGCCATGGGAAAATATAAACGCAAAACGAAACGGGCTGAGTATTCGAAGGAGGCATTAAGGGACGCTGTACGGGAAGTTATAATTGGCAGGATGAGTGGTTATGCAGCATCACAAATTTATAAAATCCCGCGTATGACAATTATGGACCACCTGAACAGAAAAAGAGTAACATCTGCAACGCTCGGACGAAACACCTGTCGCAAGAAATTGAATATAAACTTGCTACATATCTTCACGCCATGGAAAAATACGGATTTGGGCTTTCCAGAATAGAAGTTTTGGAGATGGTCGGAGATTACGTAAAACAAAATCAGCTAATTACCTTTTAAAAATGGTGTACCCGGTAAAGACTGGTTCTTAGCATTTAAAGAGCGCCACGGCCTATCTTTGAAGAAACCGCAAGGAGTTGAACATGCAAGAAAAATGGCAATAGACCCATTTATTGTTTACCCTTATTTTGATCTTTTGGAAAAAACGACATGCGACTTAAATATAAAAGAGAAACCATCCGCTATTTGGAACGTTTATGAAACGAGCTTTTCCAAGGACCCGGCCAAAACTAAAGTCGTTGGACTCAAAGGCTATGCAGCAACTAGAGAAATTTCTTCATCAGGAAGAGATAACACGACCGTTTTACTTGGCGCCAGTGCTTCTGGAGAAAAGATGCCGCCTCTTATTGTCTTCAAAGGAAAAAACGTATGGGATACGTGGACATCACCTGATGCATACCCGGGCACATCTTATGCTGCGACAAGTAATGGTTGGATGGAGACGGACGTGTTTGAAACATTTTTCAAAAAGACTTTTGTACCTCTTGTGAAGAATCAAGGCCCAGTTCTACTGATATATGATGGCCACTCGACACACGTAGGGTTAAATATTATCGAAGAAGCACGGAAAGAAAACATAACGATATTAAAGCTGCCACCTCATTCCAGCCATCAGCGGCGGAATGTAGGAAGTGTTCTGCCAAAATCTGAATTTTCACGACTAATTGGGCAAGTTTGGTCTGAGATAGATCCTCAGGTGTTACGCAACGGATTTAGAAAAGCGGGTATTTACCCAGTGAATCATGAAGAAA
The DNA here is from genome assembly GCA_905163555.1 of Notocelia uddmanniana. Taxonomy (NCBI): domain Eukaryota; kingdom Metazoa; phylum Arthropoda; class Insecta; order Lepidoptera; family Tortricidae; genus Notocelia; species Notocelia uddmanniana. The sequence continues at coordinate 22,932,745 of LR991063.1, read as the reverse complement.
TTAAAGAAGACAAATTTGACAAGTTAAAGCTAAGACATTGGAAAGAATTTGTGGAAAGTAAACATATTTCGACAGAAGAGCAAGGAATCACAAAGCGACATGTTTTATCAGAAGAACAAGAAATCACAAAGCAAATTGTTTCAACAGAAGAGCAAGTAATCACAAAAACACAGAACCCAAAAACTCTAGTGACAATAGTATTAAATTTTATGAAGAAAACTCTACACCCTGATATTCGACCAGAAACCCACAATGAAACTATAAATCTTGAAATTCAGGAAGAAATCCTTGATATTTCAAAAGAACCCAATAAGATGAACCAGCCGTCAGAAATGTCTGCACAGGGCCTGAATATTTCGTTTGAAGAACTTCTTCTACGTAAATTGAAACTTGGTGATAAATCACCTAAACCAAAACGCCGTAATGTAGCGCCAGGCGCCGAAGTTATAACGCACGACGATGTACTAGAAAAGAAAAGAGAACAACAAAATCTAAAGTTAAATGCAAATAAGAAAAAAGAAAACAAAGTGAAACAAAAGAAAGACTTAAAATCAAACGTAGTGAAGAAAAAAGAAATAAAGGAAGATGAACAGAACAAAAACCTCAGCTCAATTGTAAGGATAAAAGAAGAAAAGAAGAAACAAGAACGAAAAATTACCCCACACTCGAATAAGAATCCGGCCAAAGAATTTTTTTTGTCTTTAAGACACATTTCAAAACAAAGTAGTGAGATGCAAACATTTGTAGCCAAAGACATTAGTAACCTACCGCATTGTCTGCAGGCACAAGAATCTGATCGAAAACAAATAAAAGTGATTTCCAATGTGTTAATTAAAAGAGCCGATTGTAAATCCTTAAAAAAGAAAAAAGTAAATCGAGAACGTCTGGACTGTCCCAAATCCATTTGAAACGCCCAAATCCATTTGAAACGCGGACAGTCTTCAACTAGTGTTTCGGGCTCAATCACTTTAAAACAGAAAAAAGGAAATGGTACCCATAAGTACCCGAAACCACGATCGTCAAGACTCTCCAAAAGGCGTTTGAAACGCCGCCATTCTTCTACGAGTGTTTCGGGCTCAATCAGTAGCCACAGCGATTCTGACATAGCTGGTATAGATATCGAATCAGATACAATCTTAATAGACGAAGATCAAAATAATACTAAATTACCACAAATTTCAAACAAAGAAAACGTTGACGGCAAAAATAAGGAAAACCTTGCATATTATGCGGGAGACAAAGTTTTAGTGAGATATCATGTACGTCAAAAATGGACATACTACGTGGGGATAATAGAAGATAATAAAATGATCAACAAAGAGCTCTGTTATTCCATCAAATTTTATAAAACTGTAAAGAAGCCTAAACTTACTTTCAAAATGACAAAAAGAATCGATCGTGATGATGTTCCTGAAATACAGATAGTGAAAAAAATTGAATTAAAACAAAATCCTGGAACATTTAATGCCTATTCCATCTCTTGTAATGAAAATGCTATTTATTTTTAATTACGTGGGCGAAGAAAGAAGAGTGAAAGAAGAAGTTGGGAAAAAAGTAGATATTTCGGAATACTAATTGATTTTGTTAGTTACTTAAGTACTATATTTCTAATTAAAATGAAGATTTCACATGATACAGTGATTTATGTTGAAGTATAACGTTTTAAAAAACGTGCATATTGAATTGCAGTGTTTATCTTGGAAAAAGTATATTAATTTTTAAGTATATTAATTATCTTGTTAAAAAAATGGCCAACATAGACTTTCTGTTAATTTATTACAGTTTTATGGTAATATTTGAGTCGCCTGTAAACTGCTAGAGTCTGTGCGGAAAGAAAAAAATCGTGGAATGTATGGGGTCATTGGGTCCCATACCTTCCACCACTCTTCTCTTTCCGAACAAACTATATATATTTGTTACTTAAAAATTGAGGCCAAAAATACGCCTCAATTTTTAATAATTCTGAAATTAATACTCGTTTAGTATTTTACTTAAGAATATATTGATCTCAATGTTTGATCTCGTTGTTTTATTAATACTTACCTGCGGGTTTTTTTATCCCTGCATGGCGATGTATGCCGGTCTTACCCGACAAACGAAATTTTGCATGAAATTGGCCATAATAAACCCTATTCTTTAGAGTCTACATTCAGTTGTTATTGTAGTTCGCACTCGTACAAAAATCTATAAATACGTAGGTTACCTATGTGTAGGTTAATTCGCCATTAGACGATCTTAGCCGACATTGGCGCTGAGTCCGTCCATTCCCACGTGTTTTAAAAACGACTGTTTATTTCACTAACCGATGCCTTATATGAGAATTTGGGAAGTTTAATTAGAAACCAACTAAATATTTTAACAACTAGTTTCAGAAAATTTTACTTTCAGGCAACAGGATAGCTAAAATTTGTCAATTACTTTATTTTTAAATAAAGTATGCCGGTCTTCGCCGAGTTGACCTTAGTATTAAAACTTATTTTTAGTAGAATCGATGTCAGAATTAATGGTTCTTTTAAGTGATACTTTTTGTGCTAAATGTATATATACTTCCTATCTATACAAAAAAGTGTACATCTATTATAATTTTAGTTGATTGATAACTACTTTTAGTGGCTACCAAATAATTTATGTCTTAATTTTAGAAAAAAATATTGAATGTGCTACTGACAACACTGAAGTTTGTTTGTCGTGTGATTTGTTTCAAATAATGACGGTGCTTTTGGATTCTTTGCGTTAATACTTCGTATTTTTTCAACGTAATTCAAGTGCTTCGTGTGTTAAGTTAAATTTCGAGTTGAGATTCCTCCTCCATTAACTTCCACGTGTACAAACATTAGTGAAAGTGTTCAGTGTGTCTTTACAGATCACCGCCACGAATTTTATAATGCCGGCACAGCAAAGCTGTTGCGTACACCGCTGTATGTATACGAAAGAAATGCTAATATCTGGTTGATGCTTAATAAATGTGAATGTAAACAAATAAATAAACAAATTACAAAGATTCTTTATTTCCTTTGTAACATTAGAAAATAAACCCCAGTATCTTTATGGGTATGGCAGTGAAAACTTGTACTTTTTAAATGAAGCCCTATATTATTTTTTCTTTAAATAAATTGCTTTTTGAAATATAAAACGAAACTATCTAATACTTCAATCTTGCTCAGTGCTTTATATGTTGGAATAATTAAACTCTTCTAAATAACCGTTACTGGCGCAAAAAATCTGATCAAGTCAGCCGGAAGTAAATAAATTGTTCTTAATTACGTTCCCCTTTACATAAAAATGATTCACTAAATTTTGGGGGAAATGTTTCTTGATATAGATTTAGTCACAGCATGTTCTCTAATAAATTATCTTTTAACTAACGAAACAAACATTTACACTATTTAATATTTAATTTTCCAAATGTAATACACTTTAGTTTTCGACGTAAGATTTTTTCCTTTCTCTTGTGGCAGCACCGTGTCGTATTTATTTTCTACAGCAATACTTTAAGTATGTGTTTTGTCAAATGTCGCACATTGAGTTGCGGGTGCATTTATCGGTGAAATTTATTACTTTTCCTTGTAAAAAAGCGAATATTGGAACAAGAAATACTTCGGAAGGACATTTTGCCAAGGTAAGTGTTAAGGCAAAGCCTATTCACGAAATCTGAAGAAAAGATTGATGTTTGAGTTTCCAGTGTGAAGAAATGATGAAGAATTCTACTACAGAAAAAATACTGCAAACAGAAAAAGATACAAAGAAACACAATAACCGAACAAAATATTGAATAATGGCTTGGTAACTCTATAAAAAAATCTAAAATATCACCATAAAAATAAACTTTCATGTTGATTATTTCGTGATTTTTAACGATAACCTATGGTTTTTTTTTATGAAAAGGATAGATTTTTTATCTTTCTAACACAATAACCGGACAGATTTTTAATAAATTATCCAGTATTCAAAAAATCGGTTACTATCTACTAAATAGTAACGTTTCCGTTCGTGAACCTAGGGAAGCGACAATTAAAGCTATGCAATAAACCACCATATTGACAGCGGCTAGCGTTGCAATTCGATACACGCGTTCGTTTAGTTTGCCAGCGACGTTGGCCGTGGAAGGTTGTCTACGGACGCTCTGTGACTCATTCTCAATTGTCTATAAGTAGTTACGTATTATTATTTGCTGTTATCCCTAATTTAAACGTTTATTTAATTAAAATGGGTGATAAACGTAATAAATATTGTAAAAGTTTTACGAGAAAACGACGGAAAGGTGCACCTAACGACGGAATGTTCGGGTAAGTACCTGTTTTTTTAACCTATTCACTTCAAGCGGCGCGCGCCACGGCGTTAGTACAGATAGCAGCAAAAGAAAATTATAAAGTAATATAAGTAGTAGCACTAAACTATCCCAACTAAAAGAGCGAAAATAAATTATAATAAAGGAATTATTGTTATTTAAGGTAATTTGAATTTAAATTGTATTTTACTAACTTAGTTTTAATTTTATGTATTTTTTTTTGTTTAACTTGTCTTGTCTATTAACATCTATGGAGTCTTGGGCTTCGAAATAAATAATTTATTATTATTAAGTAATATGAATCATGATCTGCTGTATTTTTTTTTCTAGATCGAAGAAACGTAAAACGGATATTGTCGATGCCGGCCAAAATTCTGTTGCAGTACAAGAAGGGTAAGTTTATAATATAATGAAACAATAACTAATAGGTTACGAGTATAGCAATTAGGTACCTATTAGTTGTTTCGTTTTTCGTATAATTGTTATAACTTTTCCCCCGGCTTCACTCAAATCTTCATCATAGCGTGTGGATAGACTAGAGTCTAGACATAGAAATTTAGTATGGAACCCTTCGTGCGCGAGTCCGACTCGTTCAATTTTTGTCTATAAATAAGAGCTTGTTTTAGAAATTATACTACTCAGGATTACTTATATTACATTACTAATGTTTTATGTGTTAATAGGCAAAGCAGTCAACAGCACCCGTCATTCACCGAACTAGTTCCTGTGGAACCTGATACTCTCACACATACAGAGTAAGTCATTCCATAGATTTTTAAAGCCCAATTATTATTAACTTATCTGGAGTTCTATTTTAAAGGTTTTGAATTATTTTTATACTTATTACTGTTTCAGTGCAAGTAATCAACAAGAGATTGATACCTCCATTTCTAATCCAGTACTATCACACGACGTGGATGTTGTTATTGAGTAAGTTCTTAAATAAGTGACCGAATTATTTAATTTATAATTTCAAGATTGGAAAAAGTCCTATTCAACTATTTGTACAGTTTGTTTCAAGAAATACGTTTGAGAATTAAGGGAATGATTAGACAACAGTATAAAAAAAAGTAAGTAAGTATTCATGAGCGAACTGCATACTTATTATAATTGCTTAAATTACTTTTTCCTTATTTAAAAAATCTCGTTTCTTTTCCTGTATTTTTTCAAATCATAACTTATCTTTTCCTAAAATCTCAAACGTGCATCCTGTAAGTAGTAGCTATTAAATAGAGTACATCTAGTAAGTAGAGCACGTGATCGCATTATTCTTTGCTGCACTTTGAATACATTTACGTAACGTAAATATATTTTTACTGATTTTGCAGCCACCTAGATACACAGACTAATGCTACTACTCCATTGTAAGAAACATTAGATTTGGATGGAGACTCCGTCGATATCTAATGTTTCTTACAAGTAAATAAATCTTACTTTTAAAGTTATCTTTACTTGCTTGTCCGAATTGCATTTGATAGTTTTTGTTTTGTTTACAGCGATCCAATTGATGAAGAATTTGGTATGGTACCGGAACAAAAGCAGAATTACACGACTATAAGCGGAAGACGATTTATAGATGTATTATACTTCTTTAATAAACTGAAAGAGATTGCAACTCGTAAATCGTTATGTAACTGTGGATTTGAATGCTTGAGTTTGTTAAGTGAAAAACGAACTGGATTGCTGTCAAAATTCAAATTGAAATGTAATATGTGTCTGTCTACGTTTTACGTTTATTCGGAGGATCCTGTGCCCAGAGATAAGGAGGACGTTAATTTCGGTGCTGTTGTTGGTATAATAACTTCAGGGATAGGTTACTCGCAATTTGAAGAGATAGCATCGTCAATCAAAATGCCTATATTTACTGAAAAATACTTTTCAAAAGTTCAGGACACTGTATTTGATAAATGGGAGGAAGTGTCAGTTGAAGAGATGGAAGCTGCAGCAGAGAGGGAGCGCCAAGCTGCAATAGCAGAGGGACGAATGAAAAACGGTGTTGCGCTCATAGATGTCTACGCCGATGGTTGTTGGAGTGCAAGATCTTATGGAAACAATTATAAAGCAATGTCAGGAGCTGCCGCGATAATTGGTCGCAACTTTGGTGAAGTTCTATTCATGGCTGTCAAAAATAAATACTGTGTCATTTGTGCACGTGCTGAAAAAAAGAGTTAGACTCCAAATAAACACGCCTGTTACAAAAATTACGAAGGGTCTTCAACTGGTATGGAAGCCGAAATCATCAGTGAAGGCTTTAAACAATCTATCGATATGTATAATATAATATATAAACGGCTTATTGCTGATGGTGACTCAGCAACATATTCTAAAATTCTGGCACAAAATCCTTACCCTAACACAACTGTAACAAAAATTGAATGCCGGAACCACGTCTTACGTAATTTATGCAATAAATTACGTGTATCAAGATTGAAAAGATATTTATGAATTAAAGTCACTGTTAGATTAGTCAAGACAAAACCGTTTATTTTCTTTTTTCTTCACCAGTGTCAAAAGCCAAGAAGTGACACTGACAGGTCACGTGATCAGGTTGCGTTCACAAACTTATGACTATGATACATCTTCCCCTTAAACTAAGACACTATATAATCACTCAGATATTGAGGAAGTTTTACTTCTCTCCTAGGTCTTGTAGACGACATTGGTACAGCCTGGTCAGCTACATCAGAATCTATAGCTTGCTCAGACTTGGGAGTATGAGTATTTGAGTCTTCAGATTCTGTTGATGGTTTGATCTGTGATGAATTTCTTCTTAAAATACTACCTTTCTCGTCTTCAATTAAAAAAGACCTAGGTGTGCTATGTGAACCAACCACCTTCGCTGGACACCATTCTTTATCTTTGTAATAAACTATATCTTGCCCCTCCTTAAAATTGTAATTATAATGTTTGGATGTTTTGTCATAATTTGCCTTATTTATAGCATTCCTTTTACCTTGGAATGATTGAAAATCTGTTACAATCTTTGGAACAAGAAGCTCCTTATGAATTGGCAAATATGATCTCATCGAACGACTATGTAACAATTGTGATGGACTATATGGCGAATCTAACACAGGACTGTTTCTATATTCTAGTAAAACTAGGTCTAAATCTATATTTTCACATTTACATTTTTTTAGAATATTTTTTGCAATACCAACATATCGCTCTATAAATCCGTTGGATTTTGGATATAGTGGACTAGAAGTGACAATAGAAAATGTGTAGGTCTTCGCAAAATTTTTAAATTCTATGGAATTGAATGGCATATTATCTGCTCTTACTACTCTAGGTATACCATGCATAGCAAACAGAGATTTTAATATTTTAATTACATTCCCAGCAGTCATTGATGTTACTTTAATTAAATCGAACCACTTTGAATAATAGTCTGCAACAATCAAATAATTCTCATTAGCAAAATTAAGAAAGTCACACCCAATTTTCTCATATGGCAGTGTTGGCATTTCATCCAAGATCATTTGTTCCTTAGTTTTATTCATACTATATTTTTCACACAATCTACATTTGTTTACTAAAGAAATAACGTCATCCTTCATATTAGGCCAGTAAAACAATGATTTTGCCCTACCCAGTGTTTTTGTAATACCAAAATGAGAAGAGTGCACCTTGGACAAAACTATCTTTTGTAGAGATACAGGAACTACAATCCTATGATTCACATACACTACATTGTTCTCAACAGTAATATCATTCTTTAACTTCCAATAGCATTTAGCCAAATCTGGAACTCTATCAATATAAACTGGCCAACCATTATTATAGAATTCAATCAATTTAGAAAGTGTCACATCACAAAGGCTTTCCTGTGCTATTTCTGATAAAATTGCATCACTAACATTAACAGTATGAACAACTCGATCTAGTGATTTTTCTAAAGTATCAGGATCTGCTTTAGATGATGCTCTACTCAATGCATCAGCGATTAGCATCATGGACCCCTTGACATATTGCACATCAATATCATAAATATTTAGTTAAATTCTTATTTTACGTAGTCTTTGAGATGTGATACAGTAAATCTCTTTATTCATAAGTGCAACCAGTGGTTGATGATCTGTCTGCACAACAGTGTGTCTGCCATAAATTTAGTAATGAAATTTCTTGCAAGCAAACAAAATAGCCAAAAATTCCTTATCTATTTGACCATATTCACATTCTGATTTACTTAAGCTTTTTGATGCAAAAGCAATGGGTTGTTTATTTTGTAACAATACACAACCAATTGCACTCTTTGAACTGTCAGTCTGGATTACTAATGGTTGTTTTGGATCAAAATTTCTTAATACTGTAGGGCTTATGAGTAAATTCTTTATTGTTTCAACACACTCATCATGGATACCCTGCCACTGGAAAACTATATTTTTCTTTAAAAGTTCCCTTAAGGGGCTTGTTATTTCTGATAGGTTTGGTAAAAAGTCTCTCAAATAGTTTACCATCCCGAGAAATCGCTGTAAGCTTGGCTTATCATTTGGCATGTCATATTCCCTTATTGCTTTAATCTTATTTTTGTCTGGCATTAAACAACCATTAATAATCTCATGGCCAAAATATTTCACTACTTGAGGAAGGTATTGAAACTTCTTTAAATTAAATTTTATTCCTAATTCTTGTGCTCTGGACAAAACTCTTTTTAACGCCAAATCATGTTCCTCTTTAGTCTTACCAAATATTAGGAAATCATCAATGTATATTAAAAACATTGTTAATATCCTTAAAGCAACTTACACAATTTTCTTGAAAAATTTCTGCAGAAACATCTAAACCGTAGGGTAGTACGTTAAAATTATATGTTCCAAACACAGAAGCAAATGTGCAAATCTTTTTACTACTTTCAGAGAGCCCAATTTGCCAAAAGGATTCCTTTAAATCAAGAACCGAAAAATATTTAGCATCACATATTTTTGCTTTAAGGTCATTAATGGTAGGTATTTCATAGTATTTTTTTAGAATACATTTATTAAGGTCTCTTGGATCCAGGCATACTCGAATCGCATTTTCATCTTTTTCTACAATAACAATTCTGTTAACCCACTCAGTGGCATTATCAACTTTAGAAATAACACCTTTTTTACAGAGACGTTCAAGTTCAATTCTTAATTTTTCTTTTAACATCAGAGGAATACGATGTGGGGGCTTTGAAACTGGCTCAGATCCTTCCTTCAACAAAATTTTGTACTCATTGGGAAACCTGCCTGTACCAATAAACACCTCTTGGTACTCTGAAATTATTTTCTGTTTGTCTGAATCATCTGTAACAATATTATGGTTAATTGTGACATCAATATTATCAACACACTTTCTCTCAATTAAGCCTAGAATAAGACAGGCATCTTTGCCAAGGGTTGGCTGGAATCGTGAATCAGTAACAATAAAATCTATGAAATGAGATTTCTTTTTTAATTTTACTTCCAGTAAAACAGTGCCGAAAGCTTTTATAACAGTATTGTTGTAAGCCTGCAATCTAAATTTACAATGACCCAATTGCAACTTTTTTCTCTGATTAATCATTTGAAATATATACATGGGTATTAAATTGACATCTGATCCAGTGTCGAGTTTAAATTTACAACTCTTGGTATCTTCCACTAATAATAATTGGCTCCACTCTGCAGAACATACCTTTTTCTGGATACTGCCACAATAATATTCAGCATCACTATCATCCTGATCTGGCTGACCAGGCTGATCGTCACCGGCCACCACTTTGACAAACTTGCTTCGACACACCACTGCTAAGTGATTAAATTTGTTGCATTTAGTGCACTTTGCTCCTCTTGCTGGACAAGCTGAAAGTTTCCACTCGTGTTGCTGGCCGCACCATTTACATTTCGTCACCATAGGAGGAGTAGGGTGTTTAGTAGGCTGCTTAGCGGAAACTTTAGCTATTTCCACTTTCTTCTTTTGGATATCCGCAGTGTGCTTCCTACCTAATTCTGCTACCCGAAATCTGGTAATAACGTCCTCAAAGTCAACATCTCCTTCCAGAATTAATTTGCCTTGTGTGATTAAGTCATTGGCACCTAGAACTAGTCTATCTCTTATTGCCTCGGTTTCATAAGTCTTAAAATCACAATCTTTTGATAACCTTCTCACATCTGTAAGGAATTGCTCAAAAGGCTCATCTGCGTCCTGCTTCCTTTCGTAAAAAATGAATCTCGAGTGCAGAATGTTACTTTTTGGGTTACAGTATGTCTCAAAAGATTCAATGACCTCTTCGTATTTGACATCGTTTACATCTTTAAATGTGAAATTATTATATATTTTAAGGCCATCATCGCCTATTATGTTTAATAAAATAGCTATCTTCCTAGCATCACCACTTTTTTGCAAGCCCGCCGCGAGTAAGTAAATCTCCAAGGATTGCTTAAAATTTTTCCAATTTTGAGAGAGATTACCAGACGAGACTATTAATTTATCCGGCAAATTAAACGTGAGTGCCATATCGGAGCGTTTTTTTTTCTTTACGACTGCGCCATGTATCAAGATTGAAAAGATATTTATGAATTAAAGTCACTGTTAGATTAGTCAAGACAAAACCGTTTATTTTCTTTTTTCTTCACCAGTGTCAAAAGCCAAGAAGTGACACTGACAGGTCACGTGATCAGGTTGCGTTCACAAACTTATGACTATGATACATTACGAGCTGTAGCTAAGGACGTTAAATACCCCTTAAAATATAGAAAATTATTAACCGATCCAAAAATAATGATTATTAGAAAGGTTGTGATAGACTCGATCAAACAACAGAAAAAAACGAAAGATACAAATGAGAAAGTACACAATTTACACACAGACGTCATAAATTCAATAAATCACGCGTTTGGCGATCACCGAAACTGTAAGGATTATTACTGTAATAAAGAAAAATCTCTAACAAATGCTATGGAGCAAACCAATTCAACTTTCTGGTTTCGGCTAAAGGTAATTATTGGAAGTGTTGCTTCCAAATCCAAAAGTTTAGCAGAAGATGTAGATACCAATACGGTTGAAAGGTTTAACAGTGTCGTGGCGTCTTCGCCACGACACTGTTAAACCGAAAGAAAAATTTATTCTCTTCCCACCAACGATCTTTCGTTGGTGGGAAGAGAATAAATTTTTCTACAAGACGATCGTATCAAGGAAGGTGTGCTGCAGCTGTTGTGTTATTTAATAATAAATATCCGAGGTATACGTTGCAGAAGGCACATCTTGGGAAAAGCCCTAAGACATGTTTGAAAAAGACGGAAGAAAGACGAAATTTGGAAAAGGAAAAGGTTTTGGAAATAGAAAACACCCATTAAAAAAAATAGGTTACGCAATTTGCTTAGCAAGCAAACCCAAAATGAATATGGTCCTAATACTGCTGCCCCTGACATGACAAAAGATGAGTTAAATAAAGCTAAAGAAGATTTTTTGGAAAATTTGAATAATTTAACAAATGACAAGGACAAAATACAAAAAGAACCAGTCTGCAAAGAGATTCTAGTGATTGGGTCGAGATCAGAAAGAATATGGTTACTGCGTCTAATTTTGGTAAGATTATCAAAAGAAGGAAAAACATAAGTTGTGCTAATATGGTTAAAACTATACTATATACAGAAAATATTTCACATGTTAGTTCCATTGCTCATGGAGTTGAAAACGAAAAGCTTGCACTTGAACAACTAGCAAGACAACTGAATTTGCGAATCGATCCATGTGGATTATTTATTGATGATAAATATCCTTTCATCGGTGCAACGACTGATGGTCTCGTTGGCGATGACATTATAGTGGAAGTTAAATGCCCTATAACAGCATTCAAAAAAGGGATAGATACGGCGATTAAAGAAAATAAAGTACAAATGTACAGGTTTGATAAAAAAAAAGGTAGTTACCAAATAAATGTTCACTGCAACTGGTACTACCAAGTGCAGGGCCAGCTGCACGTTACCCAGAGAAAAAAATGTATATTTGCAATATGGAGTGGGGAAAATACAGATTTGAAGGTAGAATACATAGAACGGGACAATGCTTTTTGGGAAAAGATAAAAAAGAGTTAGTTAGTTTTTACTTGCAATGCATTCTCCCGGAAATAGTAGACTCCAGACGCAAACGTGGTATGCAAATACGTGACTGTATTAGTGTACACCAGTCACCCCCTCCACAAGTGCAACCAAGTAAACAGCAGCCTCCTGCACAAGTGCAACCAATTAAAAAACAGTCCCCTGCACAATTACAACGAAAGCCCCTTGGACAACTGCAACTTACTAAACGACAGCTAAATTTTTCAGAATTTTAATGTTAACATTTCTGTAAAAAAATGTGTTTTATTATGTACATAGTTTTTTTGAAATATATATATATAGTGATCTAAAATGTTATTTAATTACTGCAATCACCATGTACTTACGTAACATAAAAAATATATTTATAATGTTACCAGATAATGTGTCGAGTTTGCTAACCGTACCAGACATATTTACTAGTGTTTGTGCGCTGGCGGCGCACAATAGTGAATACTCTCACAATAGTGCTGTCTCGAGGAATCACAGGCGAGTGCGGGGCGCGGCGCGCCTGCTCTCGTCCTTCCCTTGCTTCACCCCCTTGTTAAGTAGATTTCGAGAACTGGCCTTGCCTTAATGTTATGTTTTACCGTGGTTCTATTCAAAAATATAGACAATATTCTATGTAACCAAGAATAATTACAAGTATAGCATCCAAAATAGCGGCGATAAACCAATTTGTATTTTCTTCCAGTGTGTACTTCTAGTGTGTTCATTTATGTGCGTTATGTGTGTTACGTGCGTAGTGCCGTTCGTTACGTGTGTTATGCAGTTCGTTACGTGTGATGCTTTTTAGTAGGATAACACACTGGAACCTAGTAAGGATTAATTTACATAGTTTTTACCCGACTGCGGCGTGTGGTATGGAGGTATATATAGCTGTAAGTATAGGTATAAGCTAAACGTGTATTAGAGCAAGAGTGATCAGTATTAAACAGATCGACCCGTAACACGGTTGTTTCTATTACTCAGTAGGCCCTCCTGCCCCCCAGTTCAGATGGCGACCTTGCCACTGGCGCGTGGACGCGCATCACGTTATAACAGCGCGATATAACGACGTCACAAGGACAACGGAAATTAGAGACGGAGTGAAAAAAAAAACAAATGCAAGATTTTTTTAAAGTGTCGGACTAAAACTTTTCGTGTTTTGCATGCTGTATCTTATAATTATTCTATAGTGCATCTGCAAATGGAGACATTAATTAACCGGCCGAATAATGGGCTCATCCAACACTAAGCAGGAGGAGAAGAAGGTGATAATTGCGCAAAACGCGGCAGGCAGCAATACAGCAGCAGTAGACCAGTCGGACCATATGCGAGTAAATAATTGGCTCCTAGGCGTGATAATTACTATTGTGGGAGTAGCCATCATCGTGTATATTTTCAGAAAATGTAAAGGACAACACAAAAAGTATATCCGACGCCAGATAAAAGCGGAGATGCTAGAAGGGCTACAAAGAAGATTTTCTTGTAGGCGAAAGGCTGAACAACCGGATGAAGAGCAAGGACAATAAGTGAAAGTGACCTTGGTTGGTAGATATACAAGTAAGTCACAGAAAATTAATAAGATAGTAATGCAAAAGTCATTTCATTTAAATTTTGTCCTTAAGTGTTAGTTGTTTAATGTATGTCTAATGTGTGATTTAGAACTCATATTTGAGGAATTAAGGGATATACAAATATCTCTGAGGAAATTGGGGAAAAAATACATCAATATTCCTCAAATGTATTGAAAAAGTATAAAAATGCTAAGAGTTTATATGAAAGTTACAAAATATTATTGTAAACTTAAATAAAAAGATTTTGCAACGGACTATGCAGAATATATATTAGATAATTTAGTAGATAGCATAGAATGTATTTAGAAGAAAATAAAATCATAGCAATGTAAACACCTGATTGTTCAGATCGTAAATCTTTGATAACCACTACCATGGACCAGTTTGATTTAAGAACGGCAGCGACTTTGTTGCCTATTATGGACGGTTCCGAGGGCACCACACATAAATTGATAGATGCTATAATTATGTACAAAAGTTGTTTACAAACGGACATTGCAAACAATTACTCATAAAATTTGTATTCGCCACCAGATTAACTAAATCAGCAAAATTAAAGCTCAAGGCAGACTATGCAAATTGCCAAAATTTAATAGAGGATATGAAAAAATATTTACTGACCAGGAAGACAGCCAATGCATTACTTATCCAACTAAACAATATTGCACAGGGCGAGAGGTCTATTTCTCAATACGCAAATCAAATAAAAGATATTTTCGTAAATCTTACTATCTCACAAGCAAACTCGAGCGAGAAAGCTTGTGAAGTACTTAAACCAATAAACGAGCAGCTGGTCATTAAAAAAATTGCCGACGGATTGCGAAACAGACGTCTCAGTACGATTTTAGTTGCTAGGGACTACAACCAACTTCAAGGACGCGGTTCGTGCAGCATAGTGGGCCTACTGCGAACTTCGAAAATCGAACTTCGTGTCGTGCCGTCCCTTTCACTCTCATGTTATACAATATATGACAGAAAAGGACGGCACGATACGAATTCCATTTTCGAAGTTCGCTGTAGGCCTTCAGGACGAAGAGTCAGCGCAGCCAGTGCCCAGCAGTTTACTTAAATTCAGAGGTAGGTCATACCATAGGAATCAGAACATCGGATATGGATACAGTCGAGGATATCAATCGTATAGAGGTAATTTTAATGCCTCAAATCGAGGATATAGACCATACAGGGGTAAGGATGACATCAGCAGTATAGAGGCAACTATAATACGCCCACGAATAATAGATAACAACAGCCACCAGCAGCGCGGCGAACAGCGAAAGTTCACAGCCAAACACAAGTGAGTTTTTTCGTGCTTAAACAGCACATACTAAAGTTTGACGTTAATATCGGAGATATTTTTATAGATACACCTTATAAACAATGTTCTTGGCTAATTGATTCTGGAGCTTCATTGTCAGTGATAAAAACCGAAGCCTTATCGGAACATGCCGTAATACACAGCCAAAACAATGTAGTGAGTGGTATAGGAGGTGCCAACGAACGCTGATAAACCAATAGCCACGAGAAATACTGGGAAACTCAAAATAACCTTCTATAGACTAGTAAAGGCGAAAAAGTCGTTCTTGGGAAATTGTATCAAATTCTACAATAAAATTCCTAAACACATTACTGAACTTAGCAATTCTAAATTCAAATCTGTAGTAAAACACTTATTTCAAGAGCATATTATAAGATAAACGATTACATCATGGATAGGGATGTGTGGCAGTGATAGCGTCCTGCACGGGTAATCTATCGCGAAAATATATTTTCTACTGTAGCATTGTTATTTAAGTTATTTTGTAGAAATGTAATTTTATATTTAACTATATAATGTATATTGTTTTGAAAAAATGACACCTCGCCGAGTTTCTTACGCCGGTTCTTCTCGTGGCAGAGCTATATTTTTCCGAGCCGGTGGTAGTTTATTGACGTTCATAGGTGCATGTAATATGCCTAATTTGAAGAATAAACTACTTTTACTTTTTTACTTTTACTTATTACATTCATATGGATATACATACATTACATTGCATACTCAAGATGGATATTTTATTGAGCATAAATTCCATGTTTTTGACAACTTACCTATAAAATCAGACGGAATTATTGGATACGATTTCTTAAAGAGCTAGCTAAACTATAGCTAATATTGACTTAGATTCTTTCCAATTTACATTAAAAAATCCCGATATGTCAGTAGTATTGCCGATTTATGGATTTATTTTATTTACTTTATTTGGGGCATCAACAGCAATACAATATGAAAAATACAAAACTTAAACTACAATAACACTAGCCAATGACAGATGTCCACAAAAAATGCAAAATACAAATCCAACTTTAGTGCTAACACAAAATAATAATAATAATAATTATACCTAGATATTTTTCTAGCAGGAACAGAATTTGCTTAGTGCTTACCACAATAAAAATATCGACAAGTACTTGTTATCGATAAGTACATAGGTACTTACTACTTCAACGACAAGACGTATTGCAATGAATAGTTATTTATTATAGAGCAGTCTACATGAAACTTTCAGGGTGTACAGTGTTTTTTATTTATCTTGATTGTAGTGTAAAAACTGTGTGTGTGTAACTTTTTATATTCATAGCCGTTATTCATTAAAAAAGTAAATAATTATTGTCATTAAATTTGACGTTTATTGACATTGCAAGGCAAATATATTGTTAACACAAGACTGAATACGAAAAAATGCCACCCAGAAAAATGTCCCGACACGAGAGAATCGCCTCGTTTATTGTAAATATACCAGAAATAACGATACTGATACGTGTACTGTTTGCGAAGAGGCCCGCGCGCCCGCGCCTCCCGGCTATCGTCTACGCCATATCCCGCGTCCTCCGGAAGTAAGAGCCCGTGGCGGAGGCGTTGGATTCTATCTCAGATGTGGAGTGAATGCGCGACTAATTCCCCATCCACCTGTACGGTCAGTAGAGCAAATGTGGCTTGGACTTAATATTAATGGTACCAAGTTCGCTATCGGTTAAGCCTATCGACCGCCATGGCTCAGCACTGATATTTTTATTGACGCTCTTACTGAATCCATTTCGTCTCTCGGGGACTTCGATAGTGTTATTTTGCTGGGCGACTTTAACATCAATCTCTTAGACCCCCGTGATGGTAATTCAAAAAAATTTAATGAATTTTTAGCGGTCATGAATCTCACACAACATGTCGACCAACCAACTCATTTCACAGAGCATAGTGAAACACTAATTGATGTAATCTGTTCGAATATGCGTCTAAGCAACGTCTCCATAAATTATATTCCCACCCTTAGTAGTCACGCGTTCATTACCTGCGAAATCAACATAAAGAAACAAAAAATTCCACGCAGACTGTTGACATACAGACCGATTAAGGATATTGTAGAAGAGAAATTCACCGAAGATATGAACTCTATTGCATTAGGAACCCTATACGGAGGCGTGAATGAGATGGTTGAGACCTTAAATACACGCTTAGTCGATTTGTTCAATGATCATGCACCTATCAAACGGACCTATGTTAGAGAAGGCTGCTATCCTTGGATAACATATACTATCAGGGAAATGATGAAACTGCGTGACGAAGCGCACTCTAGGAGTAGGTTAACTAAGCTTGATAGCCATAAAAAATACTATAAAGACTTAAAGAGCATAGTAAATGTAGCCATGCTACGCGAAAGGACGGCTTATTTTAATCGTAACATAAATTACATAAAAAATCCACGCAAACTATGGAAAAACATAAAACAAAACGTCGCTAATTTTAAGAAAAATGACTCGCCGTTGCCAACTTCTTTATGTAACCCTGACAAAATAAATGAGCACTTTTTAAACCTACCTAGCAATAATGAAGTTAGTATATCCATCTTAACATACTATGAATTTCATAAATTTGACACGTGTGTTTTTAAACTTAGTCCTGTTAAAGAAACGTTAGTATTTAATATTATAAAGTCAATTACAACGAATGCACAAGGCGATGATGGCCTTAGTATAAATATGATTTCATTAACGCTACCGGCAACATTAACAACAATTACTAATATAGTTAATAAATCCATCGAAACCGGTATATTCCCTGAGCTGTGGAAAGTGGCAGTCGTTAAACCTATTCCAAAACTCTTAAGTCCCAATAGTTACAAGGACCCATTAGCATACTACCCGTCCTATCAAAAGTAATGGAAAAAATAGTTTGCATGCAAATGACAGACTATCTCGAAGCAAATAACATTCTACCAAAAAAACAATCCGGTTTTAGAAAATCCCGCAGCACCGCTACTGCTCTTATGGATGTGGTTGACAACGTACTGGCCGCGCAGGACATCGGTGAGGGAACAATACTGGTCTTGCTTGATTTTTCCCGTGCATTCGACACTATCAATACTTCTCTCCTTCTATCTAAACTTTCTTATTATGGGTTTGATAGACTTTCTCTAAAATGGTTTCAGAGTTACCTTAGTGGCCGTACGCAGTGTGTCAAAGTTTGTAGAGAGGATGGAACGGAGCTATTATCAAATATATTACAAGTCAACAGGGGAGGCCCATACTTTTCAGTTTGTATTGTGCTGATGTAATCAACCACATAAAAAGCTGCAAGTATCAAATATATGCTGACGATATACAGCTGTATATATCTTTTAAAGGGGCTGATACCGATCAATCTGTATGCAAAGTAAATCAAGATTTAAGTAATATTGTTAGCTGGTGTCACCAAAACAACCTTCTACTCAATCCCGCCAAATCGAAATTTATGCTATTGGGAACGACGAAACAAATAGATGCAATTGCATCTCACGACCCCCATATTTCTATTGACGGGTCACGATTGGAAAGAGTAACAGAAGCTCGCAATCTGGGCCTATTAATGGACGAATCTTTAAGATTTGAGAACCATGCCTCGGAAGCGATGCGGAACTGTTTTTATAGGCTTAAGCTACTATACAGAATCCGAGTTTGTCTTTCCGTTGATATGCGCATTAAATTATGCGACTCACTTATTCTTTCCAAATTAAATTACGCCGACGTAGTGTTTGGTGGGCGCTTTCTGGCTCGAACTGAGAAAGCTTTGCAGCGAATTCAAAATGCCTGCGCCCGCTACTGCTTTCCGGTTCCCCGTGAGGCCCATATTAGTCCATTTTTAAATCGATACGATCTAATGAACATGAGCTCTCGTAGACAGTTACATTTTGCTACATTACTCTTTGGAGTCATAAAAAGTGGTGAACCCTCATACCTGTTCGAGAAGCTTACCTTCTCCCAACGGGCCATAAGACATGCATCACGACTCACATGCCAACCACACCGCACGGTTGCCTTCCGTGGCAGCTTTCGTTTTGCTGCTACCAAGTGCTGGAATGACTTACCTCCGCCAATCCGAAATTCTAAAACTGTCGCCTCTTTTAAACACTCATTCAAAAAATTCCTTCTTAATAAACAAAAAAAACAGCACATAGGTAATCGTGCGTGTCCACACTCATAACTAGTACACTCATACTCATGCATCACCACCCACCCACACACACACACTCACACACATTCTCATTTTTCATTTTATACTTACGCCTGTATTTTTTTATTGAAGGGTTAATTAACGTCGTTTATGCTTGTTATGTTCCAATTATTGTATTGCGTCATTATTTAGATTTATTGTGTATTTGTGCCATCTAGTCCAATCTTACTGGCCTCACTGAAAACCAGCGTCACGGAGCGTATCGTACGACTCGTTCCGTGACATCATGCTGAGTGAGGACCATTTAGTACAAAATCTTCTCTGTAAATTTTGCATTAAGCTTGTGTATTATGTTTGTACTAATAAACTATTTCTTCTTCTTCTTCTTCTTAATAATAAAAAACCAAGATATACCTACACTGTAGCTATATACAGAGACACAGATACAGATTTGCTATGGGATCAAAAATGGGTTTGGGATATACTACATGTTGCATCATTCTGCGTCAATTTGAAAGACAATTTGGGTGTGGGTGTATCATGGAGTGACTTATGGGAGAATTAATTTAGTGACACGAAGAAAGTTACAAAAGGGTTTCAAATTGTTTTCTAAAGTATGTAAAATATAAATAAATTTATAGTTTGGTTACTATTACCTATTTTTAACGCATCCTATTACCCTATATTTTTCTTTGTATTATCTCTATGACGTTGAAGTGGCACTTATCGATAACAAGACTGTCGATGTTCTTATTTTGTCAAACACTTAGACGTCAACGTTCGTGCTAGAAATATATCTAGGTATAATAATAATGCACAAGTGTGTGTGAGTGAGTCGAATCGACAAAAGTAAGCCGTAATTATTTATCGATTCCCGCTCGATGCGAATCTATACATTACATTTGACTGAATAAACCAGTCATGGAGGTCTGCGTGGTATGCTCTCAAGAATTGCAGGAAAATGTACTTTTAGCCGGACTAATAGTAAAACCAGACAAAAATGTTATTCCTATTAAAATCCTTAACACTAGCGATAACAACATAACAATACCTGTATTTCAATTTAGCAAGTGCGACTCAAGTTCCGTTCGAGCGAAAGAGTTTTATCGTTACTGAAACTTGATCACTTGAAACAAAATGAGCGTGGAAACATTGAAGCGATTTGTTCTAAGTAAGCTAACGTATTTCATTTGCCGTGTGACAAGCTTACAAGTACAAACGTGTGTGACCATACTATAAAAGTTAAAGAGAATTGTAGTCCAGTTTATGTAAAACCCTATAGGATAACTAAAAGTCAACAACAAGAAATACAAAAACAAATAAATAGAATGGTTGATGATGACATAATTGAGGAAAGTAAAAGCGAGTGGTCCAGCCCTATTTTGTTAGTGCCGAAACAAGGAGAAGATAGAGATAAAAATAGTGGAGATTAGTAATTGACTATAGAAAGTTAAATGAAAAATTAGAAAATGATAATTTTCCTTTACCTAATAGTACAGAAATATTGGATTCTTTATCTGGTGCTATATATTTTTCACATTTAGACCTCAGCCAGTCATATTATCAGATTAAACTTACTTTAGATTGTCGGAAATATACAAGTTTTACAACAAGCACGGGACAATATTCCATGAAGAGGCTCCCGATGGGTTTACGCACTAGTCCAAGCACATTTTCTAGAATAATGACAGTAGCAATGTCTGGATTGAATTTAGAAAAATGTTTTATTTATCTTGAAGACCTAGTAGTATTTGAACGAAATCTCGACATTCATAATAAGAATCTATTAGACATTTTCGAACGACTACCTGCGATAGGTAAACTTAAATTAAATCCCACCAAATGCCAATTTCTAAAGACATAACTTTTGTACATACCTGGGTCACATAGTTTCGGCAAAAGGTGTTTTGCCGGATCCTGACAACCACAAAATTGTAAAAAATTACCCAGTACCCACTAACGCCGACGAAGTAAAGCGTTTCGTAGCATTCTGTAATTATTATAGAAAATTCATAAAAAAATTCGCAGATATTACGTCACCACTAACTAATCTATGTAAAAAGAATGTAACCTATTAATAAAAATAAAAAAAATTGTTTTAAAAACAGACGCTTCAGGCAAAGCCCTATGGCTTTAAATTTATTGTGTAATAATGATATGAGACCCGTAGCTTACGCCAGTCGTCCTTTGAACAAAGCCGAAAAAAGCTATCCCACTATACAAAAAGAATTGCTTGCAGCAGTATGGGGTGTTTAATATTTTAGGCCTTATCTTTTCGGGAAAATGTTTACAATCATGACAGATCATAAACCACTTATTTATCTCTTCCGGATGAGGGACCCGTCAAGTAGACTATTAAAATTCCGTTTAGCGCTAGAAGAATATGATTTTAACGTCTGGTATGAACGGTGCCAATATGTTACTCATTTTAGCCCATAATCATCCAATCTTAAGGGGATTTTCCGTTCTGCGGACGATATGAATTTTTAAAGTAATATTTTGTATTGGTTTAATGATGGCGCCATCTAGAGCAGCTGACCGTCAAAAAAAGTACCGGGAGAGGCTGAAAACTTTACTCCCAGAAAAATACGCTGAGGCTGAAAGTAAAAACGCGGAAAGGATGAAAATGAATAGAAAAAAGATATCGGATAAGTACAGGAGTTTCGTGGCATCGACGTTGCGCTATGGCACCATGCACTGGGCAAACTCCACGAACAGAGAGACTCGTCTTCAGGACACAAAAGAGGTGCGTAAGGGCAATCCGCGGACTCAAACAGACAGCTGTGTGCCACATTGCTCTAGATATTCACTTCTCATGTGAAACCTTATTCTCTAGCTATTTACCTCGACCTCACAACATTAATAACAGCAATAATCAGAACACTAGAAATTTCCGTAAAGCTGACTTTTTACTTCTCTACGAAAGAATCGCTAATACTGACTGGTCTCAATTATATAGGATCGATGTGATTGATGAATGCGTCAATTACTTTTATTCGATTATAAATGACATAATTTCAGAATGTGTCCCTTTTAAAAATAAATCAAGTACAGCAAGGAAAGCATACCCTGAATGGTTTTCAGCTGAAGTGATTCACTTAAACCACTTGAAAAACATGTATCACAAACTGTTCAAGCAGACTGAAAACCAACTTTATTACGCACTCTTTTCATATTATAGAAAAATAGTACAAACTAAAACCGAGCAGTGCTTGAAATCGTTCGTGGACCGCTTACAATCTGATATAATCCAAGACCCATCCTCATTTTGGGCGTATATTAAACGCAACCGTAAATCCAATCAGCCTGCAACTTTTGGCAGTATGTCATCTCAGGACGTTGCAGAGTCATTTGCTTCCTTCTTCAGTAGCGTTTTCCTCCCGACAGTCCCCTCTCTGGATGTAGCTGAAGCGTGTGCATCAGCTGAGGCTAATGGGCCCCGAGACTACCTTAGGAGTGTTCACATTGAGAGAATTACCGATGCTGACGTCCGCAAGGCAGTCCAGAGACTATTACCTAAGCGTACCCAAGGCCCAGACGGGATACCGCAATTTGTAGTTAGGGACTGTTGCGAAGCGTTTATAAAGCCATTACGGTATATATTCAATCTCTCACTTCAGACAACATCGTATCCTCTACCTTGGAAAATCTCCACAGTGCTCCCAATTCATAAATCGGGTTCAAAATCGGATATTTCTAACTATAGGCCGATTGCAGTGTTGCCTATCTTTGGAAAGATATTTGAGCCTGTAATCTACTCACACATCGTTAATCAACTTCACGGGTGGTTTAGTGACGAGCAGCATGGTTTTCTGCCTAAGCGTTCGACCACATCAAACCTTTTAAACGTAGTTACCTTAATCGCCAATAATATGGATCAGAAGAGGCAGGTTGATGTGGCGTACTTTGATTTTCAGAAAGCCTTTGATAGAGTGAATAACGACACGTTGTTGAGAAAGATTGCACAAGCTGGTTTCTCGACTTCATTACTAAAGCTATTCGCCTGCTATTTGTCAGGTAGACAGCAGTTTGTCCAATACGGCCACACAACCTCGAGATCATTCCCAGTCACATCCGGAATAGGTCAAGGAAGTAATCTAGGTCCCTTACTATTCCTTATCCTAATAAATGATCTTCCAACGTCCATTAAGCATGCCACTTGTTTATTGTTTGCAGACGATCTTAAATTAGCCCTACCCATTGGCAGCCTTAACGACTGTCTTAAATTGCAGGATGACATAAATACAGTTCGGGCCTGGGGCCTTGAAAACAGTTTGACCTTAAATAAGGAGAAATGTTCTGTTGTGTCCTTTACGCGGGTGCGCCAGCCGGTGTTCTTTAGCTACACCTTAGAGAATAATCCTTTGAATCGCGTCTCATCAGTTCGAGATCTGGGTACATTATTTGACTCGCAGCTTACTTTAAATGAAAATATTATCAAGACCTGTGATGCGGCACGAAGATCTCTAGGCTTTGTCATAAGACAGGCTAAATACTTCTTTAATCGCAACGCGATTGCGGTATTGTACAATGCATATGTTCGCAGTCGTCTTGAAACTAACTGTATCATATGGAGCCCGCATGAGCAAAAATATGTACTAATGCTTGAAAAGGTACAAAAATCATTTATTCGTTTTCTCTTCAAAAAAATGTATGGGTATTGTAAAGTACAGACGTTGTGGTGATGCTTCTCGGTTCTGAAAAAGACCTTAAAACTATATTATTAGAGCTAGAATACTTACATACTTACCTTGTCTATATTATATCTCATATGATGATATTGATGATGTACCTACCTGCTACTTAACCTAGTTGTTATAGAAATAAATCATACTTACGCATTATAGTGAGCGCGAGCGACACCTGTGTCCACCTAGTTATACAGAGCTTATATACATGCATGTAATACGTGCCTGTGTGAAGCCCGATCGACAGTTGCTAAATGACCACTGTCACGGATAGCCGCTGTCGCCCTCGCGGTCGCTATATCTTATTTTCGTATTTTTACTTGTGTGTTTCTCTTGCACTCTTCTTCCCTGCACCTAGTCACCATCTAATGCCTACAAAGTGTGGTCCTTCGAACCGGATTGCATGTATCGTACGCCGCCGCACAAGATGGTGAACACCCGCAGAACCGTAAAAAAAGAACGTGAGAGGCAAGAGCGTGATATGGAGCTGCTGAAAGGGGACGAAACTGACGTGGAGCAACCCACTGAAAAGCCTACTAGTGATAACCCAGAGAAAAACGTTAAGGATTTCAAGACTTACGGAGTAATCGAACCAGTTGCGGGTACGTCAAAATTTGTTTTGAACACGGCTGAAGAAGAGCCCCAAAAACCGCCTGTTTCACGCAGTAGCAACCGCTCGAAGTCGAAGAAGTCCACGTCTTCTCGCATATTGGCTGAACGAAAAGAATTAGAAATTAAAGCTGCAGAAGAGCAGGCACGCATACAAATGGCCCTGGTTGAAAAAAGGCTAGCGGCAGAACTAGCAGCCCTGGAAGAAAAATACAGTCACACATCTTCGAAGTCAAGTGAGACCCAGCATAATGGAAGTGAGATCGGGGAGTGGATCGACCGCAGCCAGCGGATGCTTCAAGAGGATCGCCAGGCAGGCGAGGCAGCTGCTCGCCAGCCGGCGCCGGTCGCCGCCGGCTCAGAGGCAACGATGTTTATGCTGGCACAAGCCCTCAAGGATCTAACAGCTTCCACCTGTAAACAAAATAATAACTTAATTAGCCGTTTAAGCACACCACGAGAACTGCCGACTTTCTCAGGTGATGTTATGGAGTGGTTGAATTTTAAACAAGCTTTTGATGAATCTACGGAACTATGTAACTACAGTACAAAAGAGAATCAGTGGCGTTTGAGGAAATGTCTCGTCGGAGCGGCGCGAGAAGCGGTATCAGCACTGCTCACGAGCGGATCATCGCCCGACACCATCATGTCAACCCTTGAATTGCAGTTTGGAAACCCTGATTTAATCGTGAATAAAATCATGAGTGATATCAAAAAGTTACCCTCGTTGCCTCAGGATTACATTGGGGACATTGTGAAATTTTCGATAAAAATAAAAAACTTTGTAGCTGCTGTTAAAACACTGAAGAGAGATGAGTACCTACAGGGTGTTAGTATTTGCACAATCATCTTATCAAAATTACCGACTGCCTTACTCACAAAGTGGTCCGATTATTATTATAAACAAAGAGACACTAGATCGACTAAGTTGGATTTACTATCACAGTTCTTATCGGACGAAGCAACTAAACTTACTGAGTCCGGTATTAGCCTAATGAATATGAAGTCAATAAGCGGCGGTGCGGATAGAAGCGGGTTTAAACAGCACGCAGTATTTGTAGCTAGTCAGCAAACAGAAAAGTGCAAGTTTTGCAAGATATCTCCGCACAGCCTAAATAATTGCAGGCTATTTAAAAAATCTTTACGAAAAGAAAGATGGAACTTTGTCAGGAATAACGGGATATGCTTTAAATGCTTATCAGCTGATCATGACAAAGAAACTTGCCGCGCACCTACGTGCGATAAGGACGGCTGCGGGCAGCCGCACCACGCGCTACTTCATTACCCAATAAACAAACAAGCGCCGAGTCAAGTTCACACTGTGGATGTTATCGCCGAAGACAATGATCTGGACCAAGTGGAACCTGAGGAAGACTCACAGCCTGAGAGTGAGCCCGCGTCAGAAACCGGTATTGTGGCTAATATCAGCGGAGATAACAACAAAGTTCTTTTAAAAGTGGTCCGTGTTAGTATTCATGGTCCTAAGGGCGTGATCACAACGCATGCCCTGTTGGACGATGGCGCGTCAATATCTCTGATCTCAGCTGATGTGGTAAATCGTCTGGGTTTAACAGGAAAAACGGAGACTTTGCGTTTACGTGGTGCTTGGAACTCTGGTGAAATTTTGTGCAAATCGGAACTAGTTGACTTTAAAATATCAAATGAGAACAATGAGTATTTTGAGTTGCGTGCTCGCAAAATTGCGGAGTTGAACTTACCTGTGCAAAAACATTCTAAAATAAACATCGAAAACTACGAATACTTAAGTGAACTAAAGGGGTGTTATAAAAGTGCGGATGTGAAACCGGAACTATTAATCGGACAGGACAATTATCATCTGATTATGCCTATAAAAATAATTACGCGTAAACGAAATGAACCGTGTGCTACATTAAGTTCGTTAGGCTGGTGTGTACACGGCCTAATTACCTCGCCTATGAACCGAGAAATATTATCACAGCGCGCTGCAAAAAACATCCTGCCCGCGTCACACTACGGCGCCTCTCGCTCGCACTCGCTCCCGTCGCCACCTGCAGCGGTAGGTGTGTTGCCTAGTGCAGATAACGGTCGCCTTGCCCTTGACAACAGCAGCCCGCCCGGCGCGCACGCCGTCTCCCCGGACCCGCGCGCCCACCGCATCCCGCCGACGCCTTACGCTAACGAGTT
Source organism: Notocelia uddmanniana (assembly GCA_905163555.1). Lineage (NCBI taxonomy): Eukaryota > Metazoa > Arthropoda > Insecta > Lepidoptera > Tortricidae > Notocelia > Notocelia uddmanniana. The sequence continues at coordinate 22,905,926 of LR991063.1, read as the reverse complement.
ACCTACGAATTCTACCATTGAGAAAAGTTGTTTTGATGAATTGTCGGTTTTATTTATTGACTCGACTGATCCAGATGATTACTCTAATGCAGATATTTTATTGCATGAAACGGTGAGACATTATTTTAACGTAGAGAGTACTGGCGTGACCTCGAAGAAGAGGGAAAACAAGGAAGAACAACGAGCAATAGGTATACTAAACGACACGGCGAAACTAAAAAATGGTAGATGGGAAGTGGGTCTTCCATGGAGGAGCGAAGAAAAGTTGGCCGATTCTTACCCGACTGCGGAAAAACGGTTCAAGTCTGTGGAGAAACGATTGCGAAGCAATGAAGAATACGCTGCACGATACAGAGAACGCATTAGGCACTTGTTTGAAAATAATTACGCAAGAGAAGTAACGCCCGAAGATGGTGGGAAACGAATTTGGTTTCTTCCCCATTTTGGAGTGGATAATAAAAAAAAACAGAAGCTACGTCTCGTATTCGATTGTGCTAGCACGGCGCATGGGAAAGCCCTGAATGACTATTTACTTCAAGGCCCTGATTTGCTAAACTCTCTTTACGGTATAATGTTACGATTTAGAGAAAATCGTGTTGGAATTACAGGCGATATACGCGACATGTTTCTCAGAATTAGAATAAGGAAAGAGGATCAAGACGCCTTGAGATTTTTGTGGCGAGAAGACGAAACTCAGCCAATTAAGCAATATGTAATGACGGCTCTAATATTCGGCGGAAACTGCAGCCCTTTCGTCGCGCAATTCATAAGAGATAAGAACGCGCAGTTGTTTATCGAAACGAAGCCTGACGCCGCACGAGCTATTATGCATAGTCATTACGTAGACGATTTCATAGACTCGCTGCACACCGAAAGCGAAGCTATAAATATTATTAACGAAGTCTCCGAGGTGCATAAATTCGGAGGTTTTGAGATACGGGGCTGGACAAGTAATAGCAAAGAGGTTCTGTCGCACCTACCACAAGAGCAATTAAGTACTAATGGAGAAAGTTTATTGGTGGACGGTGTGAATAAGACGCAAAGAACTTTGGGATTATTATGGAATCCAGTGACCGACACGCTAGGAGTCGACGTGTCATTCAAAAATATACCTAACCAAATCCTGGAATTCAAAAAAGTGCCAACAAAGCGGGAAATTCTGCGAATTGCAATGTCTATTTACGACATATTTGGCATGTTGGCTCCTGTGACGATAAAAGGAAAAATATTATTAAAGTCGATCTGGAAAACAAGCCTTTCGTGGGACGAGAAAATAACTAAGGAATTATTTACTGATTTTCAACACTGGATCACCGACCTAACACATGTTTCCTGTTTGCATATACCAAGATGGTACTTTTCTACATCTGACCGGTCATCAATTAGTGCGAAAGAGACAACTAGCACTTTGCAGCTGCATTTATTCGCTGATGCCTCGCCGTGCGCTTTCGCTGTGGTTGCATATTGGAGGTTTGTCAACAAGGACGGAAGTGTGTGCGTAACCTTTGTCGCATGCAAAAACAAGGTGTTGTCAATGAAACGGTTATCTATACCGCGCGCAGAATTAGAAAGCGGATTGCTAGCGGCGCGTTTAGCTAAAACAATAAAGGATGAACACCGCATTAAATGTGATCGAACCTACTACTGGACGGATTCAACGACAGTTCTACACTGGATTAGAAATCATAATCGTAATTACAAAGAATACATCGCTAACAGACTTGGAGAGATTGACGAGTTAACCAGTTGTCTGGATTGGCGTTACGTGCCCTCATCGTTGAATATTGCGGACATAGCGACAAAAAAAACTCAGTATAAACTGCACGCTGAATGCGAGTGGTTTAAAGGTCCTGCTTTTCTATATTACGAGGAAAATAAATGGCCAAAGGACATTCTAGTGCCGGAAATAAACAAGGATGATTTAGAGATGGCATTATTGGTGCAACACGAACCTGCAAGCCTTGACATACCTGAACCTGAGAGATTTTCTTCATGGATCCGACTTCTTCGCGCCACCGCCGCTGTTCTGAAATTTATAAATAAAATAAGAAACTTAGATGTCAGTGAAGCTAGTACTTTAGAACGCGCAGAATGCTTAATATTGAAGTATTCGCAGCAACAATCGTTTGGCGCAGAGATAACTTTACTTAGTAAAGGGAAAACACTAGATAAGAATAGCTTACCCGTACTACTTACCCTGGCTCCTTACCTGGACGACAACGGGCTGATGAGAGTCGGCGGTCGAATCGATGCTGCAGCTGATGTAACCCCTGAAATGAAAAGACCTATAATATTGGACGGAAGGAACTATGTGGCCAGATTAATCGTGAAGTTTTATCATGAAAATGCTGCTCATGGTTATCAAGAAATGGTCGTCAACGAATTAAAACAAAAGTATTGGATCATTCGTATAAGACCAACAGTGAAGCACGTGATCAGTAAATGTCTGACATGTAGATTTCGGAAGGCCCAGCCCGAAATCCCACGAATGGGTGAGCTCCCCGAAGCCAGAATGGCCCACCATCAAAGAGTTTTCGCGAATACCGGTTTGGACTTATTCGGCCCAATAGAAATTACAGTAGGCCGCCGCCGGGAAAAACGCTATGCGGTATTGTTTACCTGTTTAACGGTCAGAGCGGTACATATTGAGCTAGTACATTCACTGAGCACAGACTCCTTAATTTTAGCTCTGCGGCGAATGGCGGCAAGACGGGGTTGGCCAAAGCAACTCTTTTCTGATAACGGGACCAATCTGAGAGGAGCCAACACAGAAATCAAGTTAGCCGCTGAAGAACTGAATGAGTCGCTACTTACGACATACGCAGCTAACCGAGGCGTGACGTGGAATTTTGTTCCTCCTGCAAGCCCCCACATGGCTGGCGCCTGGGAAAGCTTATACGCTCGATTAAGACTACCCTGAAGGTGACGTTGAAAGAGAGGGCACCGCGTGAGGAGGTCTTAATTACCCTCCTAGCAGAGGCGGAAAACATGGCAAATAGCAGGCCTTTGACTCACGTCTCGGTAGAACCAAATTGCCCAGAAGGATTGACGCCTAACCATTTTCTTCTTGGAACTTCATCAAACTTACCTCTAATGGGATCCTTTGATGACTCCGATTTTTTCCTGAAAAGACAATGGCGCATATCACAAAGACTGGCTGATATGTATTGGAGTCGATGGGTGAAAGAAGTTTTGCCAGCAATGTTGCCACGTCAGAAATGGCACGATGAGTGTCGTGCACTACAAATGGGCGACCTAGTACTAATCGTTGACCCAAATGCCCCTAGAAACCATTGGGCTCGCGGAGTACGAGGGTAAAACTGAAAGTTTCGGGAATAGAAGAAAATATGCAGTATAAGTGAGTTTATTTATTTTTATTGTTTTTCAAAATATTCTCCTTTGTATTTCATGCACTTATGCATGCGTTCAAACCAGTCCATAAAGCACTTTTTGAACTCTGAAGTAGGGGTCGACAAAATGGCTATTTTATAGGCCTCCACTGCTTCTTCTGGCGTCTGAAACCGCTGACCACGCAGTTTGTCCTTGATTCTGGGGAATGTAAAAAAGTCGTTGGGACTTAAGTCAGGGCTATATGGAGAGTGGTCCAATATTTCGACTTTTTCACCGTCCAGGTACTCAGTTGTTGTCCGAGCGGTGTGTGGGCTGGCGTTGTCGTGGTGAAGGATGATGCGACGACTAGGGTTTGTTTTTCGGAGTTCAGCAAAGACGTTCGGCAAACAAATAGTGGTGTACCAATCAGCATTGACTGTTCTACGATCCTCAAGAGCCACAGTAGCTACGTGACCAGATTTAGAGATAAACGTAGCCACCATCTTCTTAGCCGTACTGCGAGAACGAACAACTTTTGTGGGTTTGAGCTCGTCTTCGAAGACCCATACTCGGGATTGGTTTTTAGTTTCATGCTCATAAGCGTATATCCACGACTCGTCACCTGATACTATGCTAAAAACAGCATTTGAGCGTCCCTTGTTAAATCTTTTCAAAGTTTTGCGGCACCAATTGACACGGACTATTTTCTGCTCGTCAGACAATAGGTGAGGTATCCAACGGGAAAATAACTTTTTCACGCCTAATTCTTCTTTTAAAATAATTTGTATTTGACTCATTCCAATACCCAGGTGCTCTTGAATTTCCCGATATGTCACATGTCGGTCTTCATTTATCAGACGACGCACAACATCGACGTTTTCTTGCGTGACTGCCGATTTTGGTCGACCTTCACGCACTTCGTCGGTGAGGGATACACGGCCACGTTGAAATTCTGAATACCACCTGTATATTGTAGTCTTTGAAGGAGCTTCAATATTAAAAGCAGCAACCATCCGCTCTTCACATTGTTTTTGTGTTAGTCCACTTTTAAAGTCATAATAAATCATAGCACTGAAATTTTCACGGCACAATTCCATTTTAAGCAGTGACTCGACGACTTCAATAAACAATTGAAACCGAACCATACTTTTTTTTTTCTAAGTGGCCAGTGTGTTGAGATAAGGAAACTTCAGAGATTATAAAAAGGTATAATACATGTTAAAAATAAATTAATAAGTATTCGATTCCCGCCACTTTCAGTGCAAGCCTCGTAGTGCAAGAAGTGTGCCCCGGCAAGGACGGCAGAGTGCGAGCAGTTCATGTTAGAACCAAATCAAACGTGTTAGTGAGACCGGCCGCTCGCGTTGTACGCCTACCGGTGTGAGTACTGCCTAAGCAGCACTGGGGTGGAGATTGTAAAGTACAGACGTTGTGGTGATGCTTCTCGGTTCTGAAAAAGACCTTAAAACTATATTATTAGAGCTAGAATACTTACATACTTACCTTGTCTATATTATATCTCATATGATGATATTGATGATGTACCTACCTGCTACTTAACCTAGTTGTTATAGAAATAAATCATACTTACGCATTATAGTGAGCGCGAGCGACACCTGTGTCCACCTAGTTATACAGAGCTTATATACATGCATGTAATACGTGCCTGTGTGAAGCCCGATCGACAGTTGCTAAATGACCACTGTCACGGATAGCCGCTGTCGCCCTCGCGGTCGCTATATCTTATTTTCGTATTTTTACTTGTGTGTTTCTCTTGCACTCTTCTTCCCTGCACCTAGTCACCATCTAATGCCTACAGGTATTATCCCTACATGTATCCCACACTTTATATTTTGGGAATGGTGGGCTATACGTCTCTAGAGACCAGGAGAGATTTGTACCTGGTTAAATATTTCTTCCAGCTCATTAGAGGTTATATAAGTAACTCCTCAATGCTGGAGTTAATTAGTCTGCGGGTACCGTTTGTATCCAACCAACAACTTCGCCCTCGCAGCCGTCCTCTGTTCGCCGTCCCGGCGGCGCACACGCGCTCGCTGACCCACTCTCCACTGCATCGGGCCTTGAAGCTTTTAAACGATATCTTGGCCAGCGACAGCCAACTCGATATTTTTCACACCTCTGAACCGCGCTTTTACGCATGCGCCAGCCGGCACTTGGAGTCAATTGTTACTATAAGCTCAGTTCAGGAAAGTGTGTAACTATATATTAGCTGTAAGCTCTTCTCTATGTACTAATTTTAATTTGCCAGAATAATTAATACGTGTAGCTTGTCTGTTAGTGTTAATTTGGAATAATAAATAAATAAATAAATAAAAAATAAATAAATTTTCATGATTTAGAAGTACTAACATTGCCCCATCCGTATGCATTTGAGGCCACGGTGTTTGTCAAAGCAAACCCAACTCTTTTTAAGACGGTTTCAGAGTTCTTTCCGCGGAGCACCAGGTATGGTAAAAATATATTCACAGAGCCTGCAAGTACTGCGTTAAAACGTAAAAGCGTATTCTGTGTGGCTGGTAAAATATTTAATAAGCTTTCCAACAGGATTAAGAACTTGCCATTGCAAATATTCAAGACGGAGTAAAAAAACTACTTAGTTTACTGAAAAATGCTTTTATTTCATATAGGATTTCTTGACGTGCGACAGTCTATAGTTATAAGATTTAGGGAGACATATTTAATTAATTAAATTGGGATTGACATATAATAATTAAAATTGTTATAATAAATAATATAGCAAATAATTCTATTAAATAAATTAATTTAAATTATTATAAAATGTAGACTTAAATTATATATATGATATTTTTATTGTTCACTTACATACTTATACATATATTATGATAGTATGTAGAATGTTTTTGTACGCCGAAAGGCAAAACATTGTGGAACGATTTTGTTACTTTATACCTTATTTGATGTACCTATGTTTACGAAATAAACACTATTGACTATTGAAACGAAGGTCTGCGTTTCAGCTTCGGCAAAAATACTTTAATATGTCCGGATTTTCGGCTGTTCTCTACGGGTATTCCTGTCCTATACAGGTTACTCGTATTTCTCAACCGATTCTCGTGAAAATTTGTGAGCAGGTTTGATAATTATATAGGTTTTGTTTGTCAAGTAATTTTTTGGAAATTTTGAGATTAGTTCGCAAATACCTGCAACGGTACTTTGGTTTGAACAAAAGTACTGTCATATATATAACTAGCATTTGCCCGCGGCTTCGCCCGCGTACTAAGCGAAATTTTTAACCGTCTACAAAAAACAGGTTCGTATGTTTGTCCACGATTATCTCGCGTTTGGCGGAACCGATTTATATGCGGTCTCCAGAAAAGTAGTTGTTACATTCTGGGGTTTCGGTATACGAAGTTTGGTGATTGTGATTCATTAACAGATGAACAGATAAAAAGTTAGTATACATTCTGAGAACCGGCAAACTGTTGAATTTCATTTGATTTTGGCAAAAATAAGGATCTAAAACTATTATCATACATTTCCGAGGGGCCGAAGGGGAAAGGGCCGATGAAATAAAAGCATGTCTGAAATGGCTCTTAGTAAAAGTATCTGTGTACTACAGTAACACCAATAGGTCTGTAAACGACCTAACAGCGCGCAGCGGCCATAAACTCTGGTCCTTTGAAGTACAGAAATACGGCTAATTCAATATCATGTGTAACATTTATTTTTCCTACAATTAAATTTATTAGGTAGGTTTTGCCAGTTACCATTGGAGCATCCAAAAAGAAAATTTGGCCTCACTTCCATTCGCACTCCTTACTGTCAGTCCGTCTGTTACAATCAAGTTGCTTTTACTGGACCTATTGAATTGCAATTTGGCACAAACTATCAAGAATTTAGAGCGCTCGTGGCCCAACGGCACCCGCCTACCGCGTGCGGTGTGCGAGGTTAAGCAATGTGGGCGCAGGTCAGTTCTTGGATGGGTGACCGCTTTGAGTGGTTACTAACTGACTCTCGTGCTTTGAAAGGCACGCTAAGCCGTTGATCCCGGCTGCAATCGTTAAGCCAAGTTAGAGGCCTTCGAGCGGCTTGCGAACTTCTAACAGTCAAGTTGCCCACTCACATGACAAAGGGGGGTCGAAGTTGCACCGCGTCCGTAGGGAGTACCCACCGTTACCATACACAGAACATCTGGGTGGTGCTAAAAGTGCAACAAAAACTGGCAACCGTACTAGTCTTCTCGAAAATCTCACGGTTCGTAAATAAATGCCATACGATTAAAAAAGAATTGAAGGTTGATTTAAATGGAAAAAATATCGAAACCTCTGTCGTTTTTAAAAGCAAATCCATAGATACCCCACACGCCTATATAGTAACATTAAACTTTTTTGCATATAGGTATGAATGGAGTGCCAAATTTTACCTCAGATTCGCATTATGAGACCTCTCCGACGCTCAGATATCGATTTTGAACACAATCGGGACGAAAATGAAGAAAATCAATATCGCCGCCACTTTTTTCAAATTTTACCTCAAATTCGTATTAGGGGACCTCTAGGACGCGCAGATATCGATTTTTAACGAAATCTGTTTGGAAATGAAGAAAAACAATATGGCTGCCACATTTTCCAAATTTTACCTCGGCTTCATATTAAGAGACCTTTCGGACGCTCAGATATCGATTTTGAACGAAATCGGGACGGAAATGAAGAAATTCAATATGCCGCCACTTTTTCCAAATTTTTCCTCGGATTCGTATTAAGAATTCTCTCGGACGCTCAGATATCGATTTTGAACAAAATCTAGACGGAAATGATAAAAATGAATATGGCCGCCACTTTTTCTAAATTATACCTCGGATTCGTATTACGAGACCTCTCGGACGCTCAGATATCGATTTTGAACGAAATCGGGACGAAAAAAAAAGAAAATCAATGACTGCGACTTTTTCCACATTTTACTTCGGAGTCGTATTAGGGACCTCTCGGACGCTCAGATATCGATTTTGAACGAAATCGGGACGGAAATGAAGAAAATTAATATGGCCGTTACTTTATTCAAAGTTTAGGTACCTCGGATTCCTATTAAGAGTCCTCTCGGACGCTCAAATATCGGTTTATGTCGAAATCGTATCGGACGGCACTGATTAATAAAACAATCTACAATACATAGAACCAAAAAAGGTCGTATCTTCATAGGGAACTCACGGCACTTCATGCACCTTTAGACCTTATAAGGAACTTACATGCCAAATTTGGTATCTCTCGAACCACCAGTTTGCGCTGTGCGGTGATATGTCAGTCTCTCAGTCAGTCAGTTATTTCTTGATATTTGGCACAATTTTTCAAAAGTTTTCATGACCACAATATTAAATTTCAAAACCGATGCCATTTTCGTAATTAACGTCCCAAAAAACCATAAAAACGACACCCACATTAATATTTAGTTTTTATATTTACTTTTTTTACTCATACTCATACTCATTTTATTGTTTAGATTTCACATTAACTTCGAGGAAAAAGGCTGTCTTTAAGGACAAAGTAAAGCCTTTACAAAAACTGACAAAGGGACTAAATGTTGCTAAGGATAAATATGCAAGACGTCTTAAAGATGCGTTAAATTTGTCAAAAAACGAGACATTTCAGAGCACATTGAAAAAGTTTACCACTCTCGCTGCACTTTTTACCGTGTTGCAATTTCGAGAACTCAACAAAGAAAAAATGGGTAGAAGGTTTACGAATGAAGAAAAAATAATGTGCTTGACAATATACAAACGTGGGCCTAGATGCTCAGAAAAATCTTTGTCTAGCCATCTCCAGTCACACTAAGCAGAATGGTGTCTAGGGCTGGTTTGAAACCTGGTATTAATGAAACTATTGTATATAAATCCCAGGAATGTGGTATTTAGGACTTTATTTATTTTACAGTTTAACTTAGTTGACGTGTATTATAATTCAGTTGTACATCGGCATTGTATAGTCGTAGGTCGCATCGTACGAGCTCGACCCCCGACAACGACGGATCAGGATTAAGTCCCGTTTATCAATAATAACGCATTGTAGGAAACTGCAGGACAGACATAATAAGTATGTAATAAAAATACTACCGTACTATACTGCTACGCGTACTTTATTATACTGCACTCGTATATTGTTTTGAATCGTGTTATGTATAATCGTGTATATCTTAGCATAAGTTTAATTGCGATCTTTCAAGATGTCATCAAAAAGGCCGAAGAAAACTTAAAGAGGATCAGAGCGGCAAGGGGCAATTTACGTAAGTCCGCTGTTACTAGAATGTTGTCATACAAGACAACGAGAGAAACTGCGTCTGCCGGAGACGTGGAACCGATTCTGATTCAGCAAAAAAGGGAGCGCCTTGACAAAGTCTTTGAAGAGTACAAGAAGCTGAATCTAGAAATTGCATTGTTGGACCCCTCCGACGCTGAAGAGATTAAGCACTTAACGGTGACGCGGGCTTATTCGTGACGCGATCCCACAGTCAGTCCTCTGCCGCGCCCGCTAGTGTTATTACACATCCAGTAAAATAGGAATAAACTATCCGAAGGTAGAGGCACATAAGCATTCTCTACATTGGTGACCCCGAAGTGATCACCAGGAGCATGATGGAGTACGCGGACTTTGTAATCGCTGAGGTGGCGAGGACACGCGGCGAAATGCGGCGGCTGGAAGAGGAAATGGCGCGCCTATCGGTACAATGCCAACGCATTACCGAGCAGGCGGCCAGGCTCACGCTGGGGGAGCCGGAGCTACAGGAGGACCCACCAATCGTTCCGGGCCCGTCACGACGCCGGACGCGTAGCGTTCCCCGCCAGGTGGTTTGGAGCCCGCCCGAGATGAGGAGTTGGCCCATGCAGCAGGGGGCACAATCGTCAAGGGTGCCCCCACGTACCGTCGTCACCATTCCGGCCCCGGCATGGCATCCCGCGGATTCGAGGTCACAGCCGCGCCGAACGGCGAGCCCCGGCGACCCGCCTCCATGTGTGCGAGACTGTTTCTTCCACCACACATTTGGTGCTCGGGTACATAAGTGCTTCAAGGCCCTGCCGTTGGCAGCAGCTGGCGGCCGCCAGCATGGCGCCAGAGTAGCGGCAAGGGGTTCCGGCACCGGCCCGGCATTAAATTTGGGTGAGTGTAGTGTTGGTCTAGCTACTGGAGAGAAATAAGCGGACTGTATAATAAAAAGGAATATATTAAATAATCGACCGTTACAATGGTAGTGATTAGCGCGTGCGCGTACAAAAGGGTATCTCGCGAGCGAAGCGAACGCGAGCCGCGGTGCGTCGTCTGTCGGACTCACACCCAGGCAGTTTGAGGCGGGTATGGCTGTGTCTACCGAATCGGTCGCGTTGAGGACATTTGGGCAGACGGGGTCTCTCTCCACTCCCGGATTTTACACACCAGCATCGAGCTCCGTTACTTCATCGGATTCTGTCGTCACCTTATATTCCGCGGCTGCCGGCCACACACGGGGGTTTATTGGGTCTGCCTCCATCATGCACGGTGGCTATATTAACACTAACACTGCAGCGCGTAGGCTATACATGTCGGCCCCCAATCTACCCACATCAACCGTATCTAACGCTTTTCTCGAATCCATGTCTCAGAGGACTCTCGACGTCGTGACTGTTGCTGCAGAGAGGGGGCTAGCCCCAGAGGTCGTCTCCAGGCTGTCTACATCACTTAACAAGCCAATGGTGGTGCGAAGTAGTTTGCGTCGCGCGGCCATGAGGGGGCTGACTGGGTTGTTGCGTCTCCCGCGTGACACACGTCGGCACAGGAGGGGCGTAGGCTCGGCGCTGAATAGGGGGCTTGCAAAGACTCTGTATTACACAGCAAAGGGCATCGAGTTTTACTCGAGGTTGCCCCCTTATGTCAAAAACGGGATAGTATATTCCATTCCTTGGGTAGTATCTGGCTTCCAACACCTCCGCACATTCGACGAAAATATTACAATTATCCACCCCATACAGTTTCTTGCCTCCTACGAAAAGTTTTTTGTAGCTTCAGCGACCCTTATGTTCTGCAGTTGTTTCCATAATGATACACTGCGTAGTTTGGTGGACCATGACCACCCCCAAGACTTTAACATAAACATGGGACACCGGAATTTCACTGCTTCAGACGTTGTCTTTGACGTTAGGACGGGGGTACCAGGTTTTTTACTTCAGCAATGCACTTCTTTTTTCGACTCGTCACTTACCGGCATGGACAGGGCCATGCTTATTGAAGCGCTTAGCCTACATTTTGACACTCAATACCTTATCAACGACATCTTGTTTTATACATACATACATACATACATATAATCACGCCTGTTTCCCATAGGGGTAGGCAGAGATCACGGATTTCCACTTGCTACGATCCTGACATACAACTTTCGCTTCATGAACTTTCATAACATTCTTCATGCATGCGCGCCGATTTAGGGTACTCCTGACCTGGCCTTTCTGCAGAATGTCTCCGATTTGGTCGGAGTACGTTCGCCGAGGTCTTCCCCTTCCAACTTTTCCATCCACTCTTCCTTCATACACTCGTTTTGTCAATCTTCTTTCATCCATCCTCTCTACATGTCCAAACCATCTTAGCATACCTTTCTCAATTTTCGTCACTATATCTTCATTCACTCCACACCTCCGTCTTATAACGGTGTTTCTCACTCTATCTCTCAAAGTAACGCTACACATACTTCTCAGCGCTCTCATTTCCACTGCATTCACTCGACTCTGATGTTTCTTCTGCCACACCCAACTTTCACTACCATACATTAGTGTCGGCACCAACACTCCTCTATGCACGGCCAGCCGCGCCTTTTCTGACACTTTCTGGCTACTCATAAAGGCGTGAAGTGCCCCATTCACTCGATTCCCAGCTATCACTCTCCTTTCAATATCTCCTTCATGCTTACCGTCTCTCGTGAACAAAGTCCCCAAATACACAAACCCATCCACTTGCTCCAACCTCTCTCCATCTACAGCAATTTCACAAACTGTCATACACTCATCTCTTTCAAATACCATCACTTTCGTCTTGCTTACATTCATTTTCATTCCTTTTCTCGCAAATAATCTGTGCATGCTAGTTACCATCTTCTGTAGCTTCTCAGCCGATGACGCTAATAAAACCTGGTCATCGGCGTAGAGTAGACATTTGATAAGCAACCCATTCATTTCCAACCCACATTCATCGTCTTTCAAATCTTGCAAACAACTGTCCAGAAATAGATTAAACAGCCACGGTGACGCTACACATCCCTGTCTAACACCCTTTTCGATGCTAAACCATTCAGTGTAGGACCCGTTTACTCTCACGCAAGCAGAGGAATCCTCGTAGAGAGATTTCAGAGCTTGAATGAGATGGTCGCTCACTCCATATCCGGACAGTACCGACCAAAGTTCATTCCTCACCACTCTGTCATAGGCCTTCTCCAAATCCACGAACGCGCAATAGACCTTTTGACCTTGGGCCAAATATTTTTCGGCTATGCATCGTAAAGAGAAGACCTGATCCGTACATCCCATACCTTTCCTAAATCCCGCTTGTACATCCCATATTTTCTCATCGGTTTCTTGCATTACCCTTTCAATCAACACTTTCGCATATAATTTGCCAACGATGCTGAGTAAGCTAATGCCCCTGTAGTTCTTGCAGTCAAGTTGTGAGCCCTTTCCCTTGTACAGTGGCACGATGACCGCCTTGCACCAATCTTTTGGAACTATGCCGGTATTAAAACATAAGTTGAAAAGGCGATACAACTGACTTGCTACGACGCCTTGCCCAGCCTTCAGCATCTCGACTGAAATTCTATCATACCCCGCTGCCTTTCCTGGTTTCATTCCTTTCAAAGCTTTTACAATTTCATCCATACTAATACTACACTCCTCATGTGGCAGTGCATTATCATTCACTCCTGACGTATTTTCCTCTTCTCTCTCAAACAAACCTTCAAAATATTCCTTCCATCTCCCTAATATGCATTCCTCATCATTCAATAAACTTCCATGCTGGTCTCTAATCGAGGTTAGCTCTGAGGTCTGAGTTTTACCTCTGGCTAGTCGAATGGCTTTCCAGAAAAACTTTATGTTTGCCCGGAAATCCTGAGACAACCTCTGATCCATCTCATCATTCTGTTCATCTTTCTTTCTTTTAACTACCTCCTTTACCAGAACATTCAACCTTTTATAGTTACTTTTCCTTTCACTCACGTCTTCAAGCGTGGCTTTTTGACTTCTTTGGTCAGCTCTTATCGCCAACCAATCTAGCCACGCTTTCTTCTTCTCACTTACTGCCTTTTGTACCTCTTTATCCCACCATACATTCTTCTTCTTCTTCCCTTTGCTCCTTTCTTTCACACCACATACATCCCTGGCTGTACTTACAAGCTTATCTTTAAAACCATTCCATAGTTGATCAATCTCGCATATATCATCTATCTCTCTAAGATTTTCCTTTAGTTTATGAATATACTCATCAGCCACACTTTCCTCTTGCAAATTTTCTACTTTTATTCTCTCCAGAACACTAGTGAATATACGAGGTCGATGCCGCTATCCTTGAAACAGCCCTTTCATTCGGCTCATCACCAGGAAGTGGTCTGTATTTATTCCGGCCCCGCGATACACCCTAGTGTCCAGAACATTCTTCCTCAATCTTTCGTCCACTATCACAAAATCAATCATACTCTTTCTTACGTTCTCTGCCTCACGCGTGTACAAATGAATCCATTTGTGGGCAAACATTGTATTTGTCACAAAAAGATTTCTCTCGAGGCAAATATCTAACAAACTCTCACCATTCTCATTCACTCTCTCGTCACCGTGAGTACCCAGAACCTTTTCAAATCCATCTCGCTTTACCCCTACCCATGCATTAAAATCACCTAACATAATCAACCTTTCATTATCCTTACATTTACTTGTGACATCCCTTAATTCCTCCCAGAACTGTTTTCCCTCTTCCTGGGTCGACTGTGATGTTCTCGTACCCAGGTTTACAGGGGCATATACCCCAACAACAAAGATACGAGTCAGTCCTAATTTCATTCTGACCCATATTAATCTGGGACTCACGCATTCAAATTCATTCACACACTTGGCAATCCTAGCTGAAAGTATGACACCAACCCCCTGACATGCTCTGTCTGAAACGGTCACTCCAGACCAGTACGCTGTATAGGGTCCATGTTTCGTGGTGTCACACCCTTTCCGTTTTGTCTCATTTACACAAAGAACATCAATCCTCTTTTTATCCATCATCTGCCTTACTTCATTCATTTTTCCTTCCATTCCTCCTCCAACATTCAACGTAGCAAAACGGCACTCCGTGAGCCGCTTTTCGCCCCCACTGGAAACGTGACGTGACGGGTGGCGGACCGCGTCGCCGCCATGCGGATGATTTTTATTTTTTTCCAATCTCCATAGCGTTCCCGTTTTATAATGGCCCCGCAAAATACATCATCAACGATTACAGGGCCTATTTTAACGACGTCTACCCATCGTTCGCTCCAGTGTTACACAATCGGGCCTCCGAGGCACAAATGTCTGCTTTTAACGAATATAATGAAAATATCCGGCTCGAAGGACCATATGTTGGTCTAGCTACTGGAGAGAAATAAGCGGACTGTATAATAAAAAGGAATATATTAAATAATCGACCGTTACAATGCTAGTGATTAGCGCGTGCGCGTACAAAAGGGTATCTCGCGAGCGAAGCGAACGCGAGCCGCGGTGCGTCGTCTGCCGCGTTGGATGAGTGAGTGTCGTCCCGCGGGGCGCGGGCGCGGGCGAGGTGCATGCATACCAGTCCGACAAGTTCATGCGCTCCCTGCGTTGTTTAAGTTAGTGCTAACCGCACCATGTAGTGCGTGATAACTTAGTGTTTGTTAACTTAGTGCGGGTGAATTTAGAATAAGTACGGTGATTAATGTAGAATTCGGTACTCTCGGTACGACTGCATAAGGTGCATTTTGCAGTAGGATCCGCGCGCATGTTAATCGTAATTGTAGGCGTCAAGCGCCACACTACGGGTTAACCGTTTAGTATCGCGGCATTGCACTTCAGTCGTCCCGAGGGCCAAAAATATATATTTTTTTGTGTTAGATATGTTTAGTCGTGATTTACGTAACAGTTGTACTAAGTTAAGGCCCTTTCTACCTACGTCTTTACGACGAAAGTAGATAGCGGTTATAGTTGTTGCATAACGCGTGGGGTACGTTGTTAAGTATCGGTTGTGACAAAACGTTTCGGAGCATCGGGTTTGTGGTCCCCACACGGAAAAAAGGAATACTTAAGTCAAGACTACTAATATTCTCAGGAATATTGTTTAAATCCAAGTAAATATTCTCTTTAGAGAAGAATATATTCTTAGTACAAAAATCCTTGCTCTCTCTTATGAAGAATAATTTATTCTTCGATTTTTTTCTTGCTGGAAGAAAATATTCTTGACTGAAGAATATTGCGTTTTTAACTGAACATAACTATCTTTGTTAAATAAAGATTAGGAAAAGTTTTTGATTAAAAACAATGTAGTCTTCTTGCAAAATAATATTTGAGTTGGTTTAAAATATGAAGGTTCTACTTGGGTTAAGAAATATAAATTCTTCAACGAAGAGAATATTCAAATTTGAAGAAGAAAGCATTCTTAACTGAAGATAACCATCGATTTTAAATAAAGACTATGAAATGTTTTTGGTTTCAAACAATGCAGTCTTATTTCAAGATAATATTTTACTTGGTTTAAAATTAAAATATTGTTCTTGACTCAAAAATAATTTATTCTTTTTTTAAGTATAAATTTATCAAAAGAAGAAAATAAGGCAGTTTTGTTTCGAGAAGACGCATTATACTCCATCTAAGAATATTTACCAAGACTTTGTGTTTTATCCCAAAAAACACTTTTCTTGGTATTAGAAAATGTCTACCAAGACTTTGTGTCTTATTCCAAAACACTCTTTTCTTGGTTTGAATAATTTGGTTTAGTTTTGACTCAAGAATTAGTTTATTATTCATAGTTCAAGAATGCCCATGTCTTGTTCTGATATTGTACGCGTTTTAAGCCAAGTACTCTCATTTTCTCCATTCAAGAAGATTTCGTTTTTCCTGCTAAGACACATATACATTCTTTTCTTTATTGAAAAATCGATTTATCAATAGAAGAAAAAGGCAGTCTTGTTTTGAGAAGACGCATTATTCGTCATCTAAGAATATGTACCAAGACTTTGTGTCTTATCCCAAAAAAATACTTTTTTTGGTATGAGAAAAAGTCTACCAAGACTTTGTGTCTTATTCCAAACTACTCTTTTCTTGGTTTGAATAATTTGGTTTAGTTTTGACTCAAGAAGTAGTTTATTATTCATAGTTCAAGAATACCCATGTCTTGTTCTGATATTGTATGCGTTTTAAGCCAAGTATTCTCATTTTCTCCATTCAAGACAATTTCGTTTTTTCTACTAACACACATATACACTCTTTAATGGAGAATCGATTTATCAATAGAAGAAAAAGTCAGTCTTGTTTTGAGAATACACATTATTCTTCATCTAAGAATATGTACCAAGACTTTTGTGTCTTATCCCAAAATACACTTTTCTTGGTATGAGAAAATGTCTACTAAGACTTTGTGTCTTATTCCAAAACACTCTTTTCGGGCCAAGTCTTAGCGCTAGGGTTGCCAACAGCGAGAAGCTATAAAATTATACTCTAGGATAGTAGTAGTACCTATAATAGTGTGATTTACAATATTTTAAGTCTCGTTTTAATTAAATAACACTCAACTATACAAAATCTATGTAATATTACGTTTCTACGACCTGTTTAGCCTAGTTGGTAGTGACTCTGCCTCCAAAGCTAGAGGTCCCGGGTTCGAATCCCGGCCAGGGCATTTATTTGTGCATTTTTCACGGATATTTGTTCTTGGGTCTTGGATGTTTTCTATGTATTTAAGTATGCATTTATCTATATAAGTATATATATCGTCGTCTAGTACCCATAGTACAAGCTTTGCTTAGTTTGGGACTAGGTCGATTTGTGTAAGATTGTCCCCCCCAATATTATAATTATAATATTATAGTCTTAGGTAATGACATCTTACAGTCTGGCAAAAAAAAAGGAGAAATTTATAGGGGCGCCACTGTCGCTGATATGGCAACACGAATAGCACGACCTAGCTATTTTGATACTTCACGTTTTACTTGAACTTTTTTAGTATGTTCATAATATGTGTATATAGAAATATTTTTTTTATTTAAGTGCATTGTACATACAAACTCAGAAACATCACCTTATTATATTTTTAATGTACGGAGATTGTATTTGTAGTGGACCGAATGCCCGTTATTAAAATAATGTTTTGTTTACGTTTATTAAAATGTACAACACGCACACATATATATATATATATTATAAAAACTATAGTACATTAAATAAGAAGTAAAAACATAGTTCCATTATTTATACAGTGTGTTACCCGCATGTAAGCTTTTCTTTAAATAAGGTATGGAAACGTTTCTTATCCTAATCATGAACTTAATTTTTTATTAAACTAAAGTTTTGACTTCATTTATTTTCTAACAAAATTTAAATTGCCCGCAATGTACAGCAAAGTAACTTGACAAGACAGTACAAATGACAGCCACTGTTTACTACGACGCCATCTCAAGCAAGCAATAGTACATTGAAGATGCGGATTGAAGAAACATAATTGTACAAATAATTATGATTTGCTATTACATACAAACAATTGCTAATGAAACATTAATATCCACCACCACCACCACCACCACCACCACCACCATATCAGCCCTAGGACGTCCACTGCTGGACATAGGCCTCCCCCAATTTCATGGAGGGTAAACATTAATATCCGTTTTGATAAAAGCCCGCCGGCCGGGAACGCACTGTATCTAGACACGCGGCAGCGTGTCCAGCCAAGTTCACCCCAGGGACTGACGGACAGCAGCCGTGTGTTATTTTAAACGAACCGTTTTAAGCCACTTGATTTGACCCCCCAATAACTCCAAACCTATCTAACATAAAAAAAAAGAAATTTGGTACATGTATATCTTCATTTCGAACAACTAGAACCCCTCATTTCATAAATATAGGTTTAATAATTATTGAGATATTAAACTACAAAAAACGGCATTTTTACCACTGACTGACTGACTGACTGACTAGTAATCAAAAACAAACAATCAAAAAGCTAAAGCTCAAATGCATTAAGCCGCAGTAAATTAGTTTTACTGTTAACAATGTAGTGTCGGACTTGGCACCATTTCAGAGAATAACGGAAGTTGGCACCCATTTAGATCTCAATTCTTTTGTTGGTGAAAACGACAACCAAGAATCGCATTTTCTTAATATTGATCTTGGCTCTCATTTTCACCTTTATGTTTTTGATGGGAGAAGTTCTTACTTGTCCCTAGAAATTACATAAGTATAAAACAAAATCCATACATATATCGCAAGTACCAAGATGGTCTATTCCATGTTGTTGCTTCGCTGTGTAAACATACAAAACTTTAAAAAGTGCTAGAAATCCAGGATAAAGTTCCATCAAAATACCGTATTGTAGCTTAAAGAAAATATATACCAAGAGGATGGGGTAAGTAAGGCTACATCGAAGGAACTCCTCAAATTATATAGCAGGAGGATAGGGTCTGGCAAAGTTGAGTTAATGTTTTTTTGCTAAAAAATTACTTGTTATTTTACTTGTAGATGAGTACTAATATGTCCTATCTTACTTATTACCTTACTTTTTTTCGCAAAAGACAGTGGGAACAGGCGTCAAGTGAAAACCCTAAACTAAATTTAAATAAATGCTGCTATTTTACAATAAATATGATTTCTAGATTGTATATTATTGCTTATCCTCTTTTAAGTTTGTTTTGTCAAATAATAATACTACAGCACCGCTCGCCGTCGGCAGGGCATTCATCCTCACACCTTGGAACCTAAATGGTCGCGTTCGCGGTACGGTACGGTTTCAGAGGAATTTCCTTCCTCGGACGCTTCGACTGCGATCGAGCTCATTCCAAGCTCCCTGTCGAGGTTTTCCCGAGAGACTACAGTATGGGGTTCTTCAAGAAAAGAGTGTATTACTATTCCATTGTAATAGAGTCCAAAAGTGACAAACATTCAAATTCCTCGACTGTACCTACTTCATAATCGTTCTACCCAAGTCAATGATTCTTAATCGAAGATTGATAGTTTTAAATGGCGAGCGAGTTACCTAGGTACCCGTAAACTGGTAAATGTGTTGCCAGTTCCAATCTGAAAAAGTCGGTAGAACTGTGCCCTAAAAATCAGGATATCGGAAAAACAATCAGTACCTAGACCAGTTTTTTTAACCAAATATTTCCTAAATGCAATTTATTTAATATAATAATAAATATATAAATATTTGAGGATAATCTTACACAAATCGACCTAGTCCCAAACTAAGCAAAGCTTGTACTAATTAATCCACCAAACATTTTTTGCAATGAAAATATTATTCAGATTGTGAAAAATATACTTTATTGAAGCCAGCTAGTATCAAAAGATATGTATTTTACTACCTTCTTACTTACTTACCAACCGACTAACAATTTTTTTTTAAATGGTGCTCATCTCATCTAATTGTCTGTACACTTTTGATAAAATCCATCAAAAATTCAGCTGCAATGAAAATAAATAGTTTGCTTTGTGTATGAATATGTTATGACTCGATCGACGACTACAGAGCACAGACTAGGTATGTAAAAAGAAGATATTTTAAAACTCATCGTGTATCGTTCATAGCGGTTGGTACGGTATCCACAGTTGTTCTTGTTTAAGGTAGGTTTACCTGCATAACTTTTTCCAATTTAGCTCAAGCGACCAATTGGTTCAATTTTAGATGTGCAGTAGTGTAGTGTTTATGAATTAGGAAAATATGTTTATTAAGTCAGAAGTAAACTCAGAAAATCGGGAGAAACTGTTGAAAATTAATTACATCAGTAGACATAGCCAGAAATTAGTAGACCTTCTGAAAAATCAGGAGACCTGGCAACGCTAGTAATGCAAACTTTTTAGGGTTCCGTAGCCAAAATGGCTAAAACGGAACCCTTATAGATTCATCGTGTCTGTCCGTCCGTCTGTCCGTATGTCACAGCCGATTTACTCAGAGACTATGAGCACTATAATTACGAAATTTGGTAGGAAGGTGTATGCTATGAACCGCTACAGAAATATGATGTGAAATTACAAAAAATAAATAAACTGGAGGGTTTTCAATGCACATAGGCGTGTGGGGTATCAATGGATAGGCCTTTAAAGGTTTCTTAAAAAAAATCCATTTAAGTCAATCGTTGGTGAGATATTAACTGTCAAAGTCGTAAAAAGTCCCCCCCCCCCCCTAATTTCCAAACTATGAAGTTTAAAATTCTAAAAAAATCAAGATGATGTACAATTATAAATACTTTCAACGATTTTTAGTTTGAACAAGATAGGTTTAACGGTTTTTGAGTTATTGCTGAAAAACTGTCTTGCCCAAACAAAAGGGCGTAATTGCCGTAACTTCCGTATGAAGATACGACCTTTTTTGATTTACTGTATTGTATAGTGGTTTTAAATGTAGATTAGGAGGTGACGGTACAGAACCCTTCTCTGTCATGTGCGTGACCCGACACGCACTTGGCTGGTTTTATTATTATAATTTAAATGCAAACACGTTGTCATGTTGTCTTCCCAAGATAATGATGCTTACTTCAAAATTGTTGTGACTTCGAGGATATCCACTGCTGGAAAAAAGACTCTCCCCATTTTATACTTATTTTGTTAAAAACGGTTTAGGTTATTTTCAGACATAAAAACTTAAAAACAAGTCATAGCTTCTATTGCGAAACAAAAACGACTGAAGTTCGAATACCTCCCTCTCTATCGCTCGAGTATACAAGTGCGACAGAGAGAGAGAGAGAGAGAGAGATATTGGAACTTCGTTCTTTTCATTTTGCGGTAGCAGCTCAGTAGTGCACTTTGTCGGCCTGTTTAGCCTAGTTGGCAGTGACACTGCCTCCAAAGCTAGAGGTCCAGGGTTCGAATCCCGGTAAGGGCATTTGTTTCTGTGGTGAGCAGATAACACATTCACTGCCAGCCACGCCCCCCAGGAACCAACTTTCATAGAAGTGAACGCACATGTGCGTCGGTGGCAGTGAATGCGTTAACTATATCGTCGTCTAGTACCCATAACACAAACCTTATTGAGCTTACTATGGGACTAGTGCGATTTGTTTAAAAAATTGTCCCCTTATAGTTAGTATTGTTATTGTGCCATAGTTATGTGAAAAGCTTTATTTTTAATATGTAGGCTATTTTATACAAAGACTATTTTATTGAAGCTATTTTATTCTTATTTATTTAATACAAAGACAAAAATGTGAGATTTGCAGCAAAAAATTGACTTTTCGGGAAACGAAACGTAACTTATGACTCGAGAGCCCTGGCAACACTGGGCGTATTCGTATCGTATTCATTACATTGCACTTACGGATATCTTCTTTGCTTACGGCACCCACCCGCGCCGTAAGTTACGGCGCGGGCGGGTGACGCGGATCGTATCGTCACTCAAGTGCTAAAATAAGTTTAATAGTAAAATGACAATAATGTCATCTACACGTGAACTGCTAGAGAGCTGGGAGCTTGAAATTGAGGTGATTCAAAAGTTTATGGGTAAGTTTTACAAAATGTGATATGGCCTTGTCTAGCCATTTTATTTTTTCTTAAAAATGGAATGGAGGCAGGCTTACATGCTATAGTTTTAGTGGCTTTGATTCGTGCGATGTTTACCAAGCAGTGTGGACGGCTGTGTGTGTTTTGCGTGAAATAGTTTTAAGGTCCTGGAGTCTCGCCAATCTTGCGCATCTTACTACATCTGTAGGTTGTACGTAAATCGGCTATTGCGCAGTCAAGGTTAGGTGTATTCCAATTATTCCAAAACTGGACCAAGGCAGCCTGGCGAGGCAAACGTCCTGCGGCAAATGCCCGTTTAAGGATATTCGAATTCTCGCATTATTAAAAAGCCGATTCAATAATGCCACCATCACATCCGTGTTTTAGATTTCTCGCCTTGTCGGTGGAAAAATAGCTTAATGTTTATTAATTAGTATGGATTCTTAAGATTTATTAATTTCAGATAATGGCATTGAAACTCAGCACTTCAAACTATTGACGGACGACCTTCTAAGAGAGTTATGCCCAAAAATCAGTGCACGCTTGGATTTGAAGGAAAAAATTAAAGAATACTTAACAGCAGAGGTTTGAATGCTAATTCTATTTATTAACATTTTATTATACTGGTAGCGGCTGTTAGAATGATCTTGATCATCTCTGCAAACACAATTCTATTGTAATTACCAGTTTCTATTTTATCTTTATCTCTATACAACTAGATATATATTCCTTTTATTCTAAAGACTGGAGCTATTCAGAGTTCATCATTATCTTTCTATAGCAGTCCATTGCTGCTGTCCCCTGATCCTCTTCGGGCCTGTCATCCAACCTCTCCCAGCAAATCTTCTCAGATTGTATGTTCATCTGGCCAGTTGATTTAGAGTTGAAAACTAACAAAACTTGACAAATTATTGTTCATACAAGACCATTATTCTTCAACCAAAACAAAAAATATTTATTTAAAATAAATTGTCTTACATGAAGACAATGAAACTTGAGACAGTATTTTACTCAATTTAGTTTCCAGTTTCAACTTGAAGAGATTGTTTATGTAGTCACAGTAGAGGAAATGTTTATCACATACCTTTTTAAACCTTATTGTCCTTGTGGCAAGAGTTAAAAAGGTATGCGTTTCAATTTCCTTGACTGTACTGTAACTGTATTCAAATAAGTTCAGTAAATGTATATTCATAGTACAATCAGCATCTTAACTATGTATACACTTCAGTAGGTACGTTTTTCTGGTTTGTTACGCACCGCATCTCACCTCCGAAGTTACATTTATTAGAGGACCTATTGCTTCTGAGCATACCCCCACTATTCTAACTCATGCATCTTTAAGTGTGCTCAGTCCTGTATGGTGTAAGGTATCATAATCATATTTATTGTTCCAGACAAATACATTAACAATCAGTACCCAACCTAGTGCCACACCCAGTGTTGCTGATGTGGACTCAGATATTGATGAGATCTCCCTGCTGGAAATGCTAGCATGTCGACCACCGTTTCCAGAATTTGACTTGAGAACACTGCTTTCAACTTCACCTACAGGAAATAGTATTCTCACCTATTATGAGAAGAATAAACAGCTGACCAGTAAACATCGCAACAACTTGACGGATATCATATCAAGGCGTATTTTTACACGTATTGTAAACCAGTAAGTATTTTTTGTTCTCTTATTTTGAGCAGTATTACATACTAGTTACCCGCGCGGCTCCGCCGCGTCGACGTACTACGAAGAATGCAAGCGAAGCCGCGGGATAGAATATAGCCTATCTATATTCTATCCCGTGGCTTCGCTCTCGATTACAAAGTTGATTTAAAAACATTTGTGTCACAGTCAATCATAAAAAAACATATTTGCACCCCGATCCACCGCATAACTGGGCCTTGTACGTGGGCCATGATGGGCTAATGAGATATCAACCTACATGCATTTCTGTAGGGTTCAACTTTGTAGGGTTTGACATCCTCAGACAAACATTGAAAAAAAAATAGCAAATTAACCTTTTGAACGCCATACTTTATGAACCACAGTGACACTTACACGCCAACTCATTTTTCATAAGAGACGGATATATTCGTCGTTGTATTGAATCGATGGTGCGCATATACTTCAAATGCGTTGTTGGCGTCGTAAAGGTTAATTAGTGCAACATTGTTTTCTCGTTCGTTTGATCTAAATCCACCAATAAGTAACGTCTACTCCAATGAGAACTTCTTTGCTTATGATCTCTTGATCACCCTACTGATATGGCAATAGGTGGAAGAGAGACACACTTAGACACAGCGAATCTCTTCTCTTTCAAAATGTTTTGAAGCTTATCTATTATTAACTCAGAAACAGTTCTGTAACTCACAACGTAAAGTTTAATTTGGTTTGTCATTGTTTTGGCAGGTATCAATATCAGTCAAGATATACGGAACGTATATTTGAAGCGTCATTGGTTTGTATACCAACTTCTTTGTTTAAACCATGACACTATAATATTGACATAATAGAGCACAATAAAAAAAAGTGACACAATACGTATGTCATTTATGTAAACATTTCATTTATTTTCTGCTTTATTCGACAGACTGAACAGGCCCTGTTCACATTATCCGATCCGGTATCGGCGTTGGAGCCGACACGGTTATGTATGTATGTATGTATGGCTGTATTGTACATAAAACACGGCAAAATGACAAACAGACAAAAAGTGGAAGTAAAAAGGCTAGCTTATCCCTATATGTATAGAAAACTGCCACAGATATCGAATCCGCTCATTTAAGTTGAACAATTTCTGAACATCTGATCTCTTCTCTCTAATGCACAAATCAGTAAGTTTGAGAGAGACAGATAAGTGATATCTGACAGGTGTTCACCTGTCAGTGCATCTGCTTTAAAATATATTTGTTTATATGCAAATTGTACTGAACTGACGTTTGTGACGTTTTGGATTATATGGGATTTGAAATTTTTGTGTGCTTTTAAGTGGAGACAATTCGTTAGCAGCCGAAAATGATCGTTCTATCTGTCCCGGTCTAATTCAACTTGCTTAACCATAAGGATCCAAACAGACAACTATAAGAAAAATCGTCTTGCTTAACACTGCGGATCTGTTAGTATTATTAATTACGAAAACTGGTCACTGTTCACATTGCACGACACGATATCGGTCACATTTCCATACATTTGTCGGAGCCGAAACCTTCATCAAATCGGATAATGTGAACAGGGTCTTAAGTTGGGAAATGAATGGGGCCCTTTACACGATTAATATAATGACAAAACTGAGATGTCAATATTATCGCGTTTTTCCAAATAGTTCGTGTTTTGGTTGCATCAATATTCACGTAAATCGTATGGTGATATGAGTGTATCACGGGATAATAATCACCGTATAAAATTAACGGATCACTAAAATTTGTATTTTCTTTATAGACCGCAATAATATTGACACCTCAGTATTGTAAAAATAAAAATCGTGTAAAGGGCCACAATAAAAAATAAGTTAAATGTTGACACAAAACGTCTGGCATTCATGTTAACTGTAAATACTTAGACCGAATACACCGAATATTATGTATTGTCTTGTAAACAAATTAGTAATTTTACTTTCGTTTATAGTTAATAATATTGAGTATTTCTCGACTCAAAAGATTTTATTTTGTAATGCTGTACCAGATATTTCTTACAGGAACATTTTAATTCATATTTGATTTTATGTCATCCGGAATCATACAATAGCCAGTTCCCTAGTCACGTGTTAACCAAGCTAAATTTTGACACCTCGTACAATTCTACCAAGGTAAGCTGACCCGTCGCTTGTATGCGGCGTCATCGAACACGATTTTGAGGCTTATATTTGTCGGGGCATCCAGGATTTTTCGTAAATATCAATTTAATAAATTTTCCAGGATAAAAATCAAAAAACTAAGACCTTATTGCAAATCTGCAGCATGGGACGAATCCTATGGTATATAATTTATCAAAATCGGTCCATAACTGTAGATCTGATGGGCGTTGTAAGGATCGGCTTCGCGTATTATATATATAGATTACTTTTTCTACTCCAGATTTAAGAGTCCGCAGTAAGCTCGGTTCTTCATACAAAAAGTAACTTCGCTCTCATTTTAAAACGCCATGCTAGAATAACATGAAACTTTGTATACATTGTGGGATCCGGCATATCTAGGTCGGAAATTAGTTTCTGATGCTTGAAATTATAATGGAGTAAAAATACAGTGATTATTAAGGTTTTCATACAAGATGTACAAAACTCAAAAACTCACTGTATTTTTTTTCTATTACAATTTCTAGCAACTGAAACTGATTTCCGACCTAGATATAGCAGCTCCCATTGTGTATACAAAGTTTCATGTTATTTCAGCAAGGCGTTATAAAATGAGAACGAAACTACGTTACTATGGAGAATCTAGACACGCGGCAGCGTGTCCAGCCAAGTTCCTCCCAACATTACACGAACCGTTTGGAGCCACTTTTGACCCCCCAATAACTCCAAATCTATCTAACATAAAAACATGAAATTTGGTACATATATTAAGATCCTTTAGAACAACTAGAACCCCATATAATAAATATAAGTTTAATAGTTATTGAGATATTAAATTCCAAAAAACGGCATATTTACCACTGACTCACTGACTGACTAGTAATCAAAACCTAACCCACTTCCAGATGACCTAGAAAGCTAAAATTTGGCATACAGCTTGGTAATTATGTGTATACACCAGAAAAAATCAGAAAACAGTGATTTTATTATTATTATTATTTATGCTAGTTACCTCAGAACTCCATCATTTATTAACCGATTTGGAAAATTCTTTTTTTGTTTGAAACATTATACTTCCAGGGTAGTCCCATTGTCATCGGGTCAGAATCTGATCATAGGGTCCTGGGAAAATCGAGGGAACTCTTCAAATATTTTAGGTGCACGGTTTGGGTATTTTGTATAGTAACTCGTGCATTCGTTCTGGGAAAGCACCATTGGATGAAGTTTGACAAAAAGTAATGATATCCCATCAAAAACATAAATGTGAAAATGGCAGCCAAGTTTACGGACAAAAGAATTGAGATCTAAAAGGACGCCAAGTTCAGTAGATTATCTGAAAAGTTGTCAAGTTTGGCACTAGATTGTTTACAGTAATACTAATTTACTGCGGCTTAATGCTTTTTGAGCTTTAACTTGGCACTTTTCTTAAATATCCAACAGCTTTTATGGTATTACTAGCATTTGCCCGCGGCTTCGCCCGCGTACTAAGCGTAATTTGAACCGTCTACAAAAAAGAGGTTCACTGTTTGACCCGTATATATGTATGTAGGTATATATGTATGTTTGTCCACGATTATCTCGCGTTTGGCTGAACCGATTTAGATGCGGTTCCCAGAATAGTAGTTGTTACATTCTGGGGGTTTCGGTATTTAAAGTTTGGTGATTGTGATTTATTAAAAGGAGCATCCAAAAAGAAAATTTGGCTTCACTTTCATTCGCACTCCTTACTGTTAGTCCGTCTGTTACAATCGAGTTACTTTTACTGGACCGATTGAATTGAAATTTGGCACAAACTATCAAGAATTCAGAGCGCTCGTGGCCCAGTGGCACCCGCCTACCGCGTGCGGTATGCGAGGCTAAGCAATGTGGGTGCAAGTCAGGTCTTGGATGGGTGACCGCTTTGAGTAATTACTAACTGAGCGCTCTCGTGCTTTGAAAGGCACGTTAAGCCGTTGATCCCGGCTGCTGTTTACGACAGCAGTCGTTAAGCCAAGTTCGAGGCCTTCGGGCGGCTTGAGAACTTCTAACAGTCAAGTTGCCCACTCACTTGACAAAGGGGGGTCGAAGTTGCACTACGTCCGTAGGGAGTACCCACCGTTACCCTACACGTGACCCCTGGGTGATGCTAAAAGTGCAACAAAAACTGGAAATCGTACTTGTCTTCCCGAAGATTTCACGTTTCGTAAATAAATTCCATACGTATAAAAAAAAATTTAAAGGTTGATTTAAATGGATAAAAAATCGAAACCTCGCGTTTTTAAAAGCCAATCCATAGATACCCCACATGCCTATATAGTAACATTAAACTTTTTTTTACAATCCTTGGCATGCATAGAGTGCCAAATTTTACCTCAGATTCGTATTAAGAGACCTCTCGGACGCTCAGATCTCGATTTTGAACGAAATTGGGTCGAAAAAAAAAACAATATGGCCACCACTTACACAAATTTTACCTGGGATTCGTATTAAGAGACCTCTCGGACAATCAGATATCGATTTTGAACGAAATCAGGACGGAAATGAAGAAAATCAATATGGCCGCCACTTTTTCAAAATTTTACCTTAAATTCGCATTACGAGACCTGTCGGACGCCGAGATATCAATTTTGAACGAAATCGGGTTCGAAATGAAGAAAATCAATATGGCTGCCACTTTTGGAACTGTACTGCAGATACGGAAAATATATTTAAAAAATGTAAAAAGTAGAAGCAATAGTAAATATTAGATAAAAACACCAGGAACAAAACATCTTTCAGTCCACTTTTTTAAATCAGTATCTACCACAAAAACTAAACAACCTATACAAACTGATGAAAAGGATTAAGAAGTTAAAAGCGCAGTTAAAGGGTTAAAAGTTTTTCGCCAGTTGGATATAGGGATATTACGTATCATTTTATGATTAATATGTACCGTATCTGCAGTACCTACAGTTCCATAAGCTCGTAAAATAGGTACTGAAGTAGAACTGTGTCACTTTGTAATAATGAAAAAAATAATAAAAAAATAAATGATATTATTTTCAAAAATGCTTTCTTGGGGTTGCATAATGAGGATATCACGAAACATTTGTGGAATATTGTACAAAAAAATCAGCCATATCGTATCTGGAGGAGCCCAAACATGATATTTTTCGAAAATTATTTGTTTTAATTTTAAAAAATGCCTGCTATGTAATGATTTGGTATATTTTTAGGATTGCCTCAAAAAGCCCAAGCTACAATAGGTTTCTAAAAAATATTTTTATCTCATACAAAAAATTATATTAACTCAGCACTCCTAAGGTTTTTTTTTAATAACTGGGGGTCAAAAAAATTGTTTTGACCTCTAGTATGCGTATGCCAAATGGCAAAACTGTATATCGATTCGCGGTTTTGTCTTTGGAACTGGGCTCGTACGCCGTCCACTACTATGTTAGCTAAGTTAGCTTACTTTTGTTGAGAGTCAAACGTGTGTTTTTTTTTCTATTCTGATTTAATAAATAATGTAATTGGTGCGTTCTGGCAGGTGCATATCACGTTTATTGGAATAACCAATCCTCGCTCCTGCTTTACATTTAGTTCTAACTCATGCACATTATGACATGTTTGGGATATTCCCGTCTTAAAAATCTTTTTTTATTCCTTATAAAACAGTATAAAGGTACGACAAAGAAGAAATAATTCCCATATATCCTTTTATTTTTTGATTAGTATTGTGCCATGGAGCTAGATGTCAAATTTACTGCTAATATCAAAGAACAGCGCACGCTAAGTATGAAAAAGACAATCTGTTATAGTTTGAAAGATTCACGATTATTAACATATTTAAAACGTGAAAATTGAGTGTGCATCATTTGTGTTCCCGATTTGTAACTGTTTCGAAATATCGGGAAGTCAAAACAAGGTATCACGGTCAGTTTTCCCGTTTTAAGTATGTCCGAAGTATGTAAAATGGATAGATGAATTTTGATAAAAAAATTACTAACGTGTTTATATTTATAAATACTTATTCATCAAGACTAAACGCATGATTTCTTTTCGATTTAATTCAAGACTACATTTATATAAGTATCTATCAAAACACGTGACATATATTTTTATAAAAATTCACCAACTGGATTTTTTCAATATTTTGCGTGAGATTGTATGTAGGACACCTAAGAAATTAAGCGATGATTTTACTAAGAGGCTAGTTTTTGTTTTACTAATTATATATCTTACTATGTTATACTAACTGTTTTTTTTTATTAATAAGTAAAATTATGTCTAAAATTCAGCGCATATTCGGTTTTGCGCATGGCATTTGAGCGGTTACGCTATGTTAATGATTGTTTATTTTTTAATACAAGGTAAAAAAAAAAAATTGTTTAATTTTATATCTAAGTTGTTAAGTACTCCTACTCCCATTTTATCCATAATAGCATATTGAGAGTTACCTATTTTTCATGAGGAGTTGTTTGTTTTTATTTTACTACATTTACTAAGAACATGTTTGTGTGATGACTATTTGTATTTGCTAGACGTTCTATTTTTAGCAGATGATATGTTTGTTTTGGGAAGTTGCGTGTATTTCATACTGAAGCAATATATTATTAGGTGAAGCCTTTAACTTGTTTATGTGAAGACTATTTGTATTAGATAGACATTCTATTTTTAGCAGATGATATGTTTGTTTTGGGAAGTTTCGTGAATATAATAAATAATAAGCAAGATATAATTAGTTGAAGCCTTTAAGTTGTTTATGTGAAGACTATTTATTTGTATTAGCTAGACGATCTATTATTAGCAGATGATATTGTTGTGTTGGGAAGTTGCGTGTATTTCATACTGAAGCAAGATATTATTAGGTGACGCTTTTAACTTCTTTGCACACTGTAATATTTCCTTTTTTTCTAATAAAATAAAACCAGAACTGCAGCGACAACAATTTAATTTCAGTTCACTTAAGTTCTAGTTACCATCACTTCGGTATATCTAGATTTATATTAAATACAATTTGGGTCCGGTATGTGCAATTGGTCCTGGCTAAACCTGACGAGGATGCCTGGGACGAAGGCCTACTGTCCCCGGTTAACCCAGTTTCGCGCCTGGGTTAGCCCGGGCAATAGTCCCCGCACAAACATATCCTACACTCCCCACGTTAACACTATAAAACTGGTACCTGGTAGCACAGCAAACCTGCGCCCAGAGGTCTTCACCCCGGCTGGTGTAGCCGAGGAACAATATTTCGCGCTACTGTCCCTCAGCGCCGCCAGAACAGTCCACTAACTCCGGAACGCTGTCCGCCTCCTTTTCAATCCACAGCAGTTAAACACCATCAATGGTAGCCTCGGTAAGACGCCTCCTAAAAGCAATATCTATGATTAACTAGAATACAGCGACGTAGGCATATCCCACCCGCCAACGTGGCATCTACGCGATGACTAGGTTAGCATACCCGAGAAGAATGCAGGGCATACAAGATGACCGCTACGCTGCCGAGCTATCAATCCTCGAAGAGGCGTCCAATGGCCACCAGCAGAGCCCTCACGTCCACATACTACACCCTCAAATGAGGCAAGGCATCGGCGTCGTTACTGCTCCACCCAACACCAAACGAAGAGAATTTTAATCCAACATGAGACGACAATTTCTAGTAAAAGGCTATAGAGTATATCCCAACTCGACAAAACTCTCTGCCTAACCTTTTTTTTTTTATTATTATTTGAAGACTGAGCCACAACACACAGGAGTTTGAGCAAGGACCTTCTGCCACCTCCTTATTTTTTATTTATTTACTTTACATATACTTGTCCAACAATAAAGACTTTTCTTCTTGGTTATAACATTTAATAATAATGAAAGGAAAGAAAGTCCAGTAGCTACATCCGCCGAGTTAAAATATTCGACTCGAACGGTGTGACAGTGACACTCAGGTTTGACAGCCGTCAAAGTCTGACAGCCAACAACCTTACACACCCCCCTAACCAGATGAATTTCCCGTATAAGCGGGAAATTCCAGCTGGTCCCCAGCTGTGAAGACACTCCAGTAACTCAACAGACAAGATGTACGTCGCAGCAATTTAGAAACTTAAGCATGCATAACTCCTGACGACGATTAGACAACGCCGGCGGCACGGCGAGCGCGAGCGAGCAACGCGGGCCGTACGTCTTACGATCTCAGGTGTAAATCAGGCAATAAAAATGAAACAAAAAAATATTAGAAAGCCCTTGCGAACGAGGGGAAGCGATATATTAAATAACTATGAGGGATATAATCCGTTGAAAAATACCCGAAAGAAATTACTAACTAAGTACACATAAAATAACCCCTGCCTTCCGGCCGAGTAGACGCTTTGTTCCTAACTACAATTATAGTAATATAATATTTTAACACTAAAGCTTGCATCCTTGTAATCGTTCTTTAACCTTTACACCACAACGAGGCTTTGTGTTGAAAAGGTTAATCCAACCGCCAGGACAGATGATCAGCATACTACAACAATCCCAACTGGACCGGGCATGGTTCAAAACCAGAGGAAAATTTAGTTAATTCACCTCGAAGTCGCTCGCCAGGAGGTCGACGTCGGCGGCACGGCGAGCGCGAGCGGTCTACGTGGGCCGTGCGTCCGGCGTCCACCATCCGGGCTCGTGGGAAGACAGTCAAAGGAGCGCAACACCCAGAATACAACAATAACACCAATAAAGCGCCACAAAATTCAGTTATGAATAAGACCCTGAACTTCAAAGGCGTCAACGTCGGCGGCACGGCGAGCGCGAGCGGTAAACGCGGGCCGTGCGTCCGATGCTAACTAGCCCCTTAAATAAGACCGCTTTGATTAAACGAAGGTTTGTAGAAGTTATATATATTGAAAAATGTAAAAGTGTATATAAAAGTTTAAAATTGTCGTCAGATTCTCCTCGATTGGCCCCGGATGGCCGCAAACTTCCCGCCTGACCCATATACTTATATTAAACTACTCCTGATAACACTACATTGGTATGCCATTCGGAATCTTGTTATTACAAAAGGTACAGTTTGAGATGAATTTTGCCGTATCCTGATACATTCCAGGCCAATAATAATTTAATTTCAATTTTTGATAAGTCTTTCCCACTCTTAAATGGAGACCTGAATGACTCGCTACTAGGATCCTCCTCCTAGAGTCACGGGGAATTACCTCCTTCCAATTGACTTGTGACTCAGATTTACTATTGCATTTTGTATACCGAAATAATTTATTATTTATTATTTGATAGTTAAGACAACTACTAGGTTTCTCACTGCAACGTTTATACATCTCTTTATACCACTGATCCGAAGTAGCTGGTTCAATTGTAGGCACTGGCACTACTCCAGTGAGAGTGTCAGAAACCACAATGTCCAACCCCCTTCGGCGTTCCGTGGCCACACTACGCGGCAGTGAGTAGCTGGCCGGTGGTGGAAGTGTATCCTGTTTTGTCGTTAAAGAACTGGGCGGGGAAGAGCCGTCGTCCCTTGTCTCTAGGATGACGGGACTATCTTTCCGACCAGTACGAGATTCTACTGTACCTTTACGTACCATTTCGTCCAATTTTCGATCCAGTTCTTTTAAATGCTGAGGTGACATTCTGTAATGTCGATTTTTGTTCAGAATGGCACCCTTAGTGCTACAGGCTTGTGTGACGGAACTCATCTTACTACCTAATACATCAACCCCCACTATCCCTTTCGTACGTGTCACCTCAGTATTCATTTCTTGAACCCGTGACAAGCATTCAAGATTATTTACTGGTATTGCAGGAACATCACAAGGGTTTGTGTTTTCACAAGAATCCTTACGCAGAGAAATAATTTCCGGTGCGAGACCAAAGGCCCTCCAAAAATCAATACCTAACAACAATGACGCGGTCACACTTGGAATAATATAAAATTTGACATTGACAGTCTTAGCGCCCGCCGTCACTGGGAGTAACACGTACCCACTGACGGTGGACAAAGTCCCGTTTGCCGTCTGTATTTGGTCCAAATCACATGATCTGTGCACGGTAACTTTGCATGGTAGTGCATTTAAGACTGTGTTATTAACTATTGAAATTTCCGAAGCGGAATCTAGTAAGCCGTTATACACAGAATCATAGATTTTTACCGGCATAAACGGTCGACAGTCCTTTCCACCAATTGCATTAATCAATGGTTTCCTCAATGCATGTGGTTGGCCACATACGCACTGCGGGCAGTTGCGCATCGTGACTCCTTTGTATCCACAGCGATAGCAAACTAATGCCCTCGGAGCTACACAATCCTTCAATACATGACCTCTAGACCGACACTGAACACAAAATAAATCCTTGCTGTTGGTGTTTGAACCATTAGTGAGCTCTATTGGAGTGCTAATGCTATCAACCGATGGTGAAGTTGGCTTATACGCCAGGTCTGGGCATAGCAAGTTACTAGAAAATGGTGGTGGCTCTTTAAACGCCAATGCTTGATAATTTGCATGTTCCAATAGTCTGCACTTATTTTTAAGTTCCGCCCATGATGTAATAGTTACTAAGGCCAACTGTGTCGAATAAAAAGGCCTAATGCCATATTTTACTATGGTCAATTGTTCTTCCTCAGAAATGGGCTTCCTTAGTCTGTTAAAATAATTTTTCATTTTACTTAAATAAGTTATAATACCTTCCTCGGGACCCTGGGTCCGGGAACGGATCTCTTGCATTAGTCTATAATCAAAGTCAAATGGTAAATATTCATTTAACAATAGTTGTTTTAATTCACTCCAACTATTCACTTCCGCACATACACTACGGTACCAAAAAAAGGCATCATCAATGAAGAGCTCAGCTGCCGATATAAATAACTCATCCTCAGTAATGTGCCTGCTAAGGCATAACTCCTCTAAACGTTGAATGAAAGCTATCACACATGTACTACCCGAAAATTTAACATTTAGTGTGTGAACACCCTGATTATCCGAACAATACACCCTAATTCCCGGGGCTTGTAAACCTTCCATTTTGGATGTGTAGGAACTTTTAATGCTGACCAAGCACACACTAACAATAATTTTCACTTAATTTAATTTCAACTATATCTATGTAAATACCGAATAACTTACCTCGGCGTTTCATTGAAATCCGCAAGGACATCCATCTAATAGTAAGAGCATCAAGCATCTCTACAGTACGTATTTACATCATTATTGGGGAACCTGCAAGTCTGCGACATCTAAATTAATGAATAAGCAAATAATGGATATGATAGTCAATAGAAGAAAGTTAACATATATTAATATCAGAGAATTGCTACTTATTCTCAGAAGTCCCCATGACACATCGGTAGATCAGTAGCTTACAGCAATCATTTTAACCGATCTGTTATCAGTATCCCGTTATCAGTAGTGGACCCGGGTATGTCCTAAAACTACGACCAAGACCACCGCACAGCAGCATTCCTAGAGTGCGGTGGAGATACTGCGATCGCCAACCCGCATGCCAAGCGTGGCGATTATGGCATTTACCCCCCTTGAAATTGGGGGAGGCCTATGTCCAGCAGTGGACGTCCTAGGGCTGATATGGTGGTGGTGGTGGTTATCAGTATCGGAAAAGGAATGAAACTTATCACTCACAATTTATTTTCGATGGTGTTTGTGGACCCCTTAAATTGATTCCTTACTTCTTTTCTTGTAAATTTAATTGATGAACCTAGTCTAAAATCTAAATTAGGGAGTGAATGGAAACATTGTTATTGCATTTCTTTCTTGTTTAACATTGTGCACTACATAAATATATTCTTAGAATCCATGGTCTAAGGAAAAAAGGTCTGCTACTCCGGATCGTGACACAAGCCTACGTCAATGTACATACAGCCTGTACATACACGAACTCACGAAAGTCAACTAACCGGGGCGTTGAGCCGGTGACCAGGATGGTGATACTGGGATAAATATTGGGGGACAATCTTATAAAATATTGGATTCCTTTTGCCCCATTGCAGCAACGTCGGTTCTATTTCCTAAACCTCTTCGGGGATATTAAGTTCATGAAATTCTTGATTGGAAATTTCAATTTTCAATGGGGCAAAAGCCTCTAGTCTATTCTTCATTTTGGTTGGAAATTAAAATTCCGCTACGCAGACGATTTCGCTTGTAAAAGCATTTACAGTTAGAATGGGGTAGCACTTTGTTACTAACGATTCTCAATGTAACTAGAGACGTTGGTGCAGAATGCAGAATCAGAAGTTGTAGCAACTTCACGGTAGATGTCGCTACAAGCCTCCCTAAGTCTTAATTGGAAGAGCGAACTGATTGAATGATTCGTCGCTTAGGATAATACCCGAGGTAGCTCAGTTGGAAAGAGCGATGGACGAATTCCAAAGGTCGTGTCATTTTGATCAATTTTTAATTTTTTCATTCCGGTTGGAAATTTTAAAGAAAATTAATTCTGAAATCAGGTATAGCATTGAAAAAAATTACCTTCTTACGCAGAATGGGCCAAGTAATTGATAGGAACAATTTAATGTGGTATTTTTAGATGAGGCTTGGCATAACAGGAACCACACTATTATACAGACGTGGATAGATGTCAGGCGTCCACCTCTAAATTACCCATGGGAAAAGGGGCACGTCTGATTATTTGCCATGCCGAATCTATGATTTTGTGGAAGCCAGTCTGTTGGCATTCAAATCAAAAAGTACCAACGATACCATGAAGAAATGAAAGGAGAAACTTTCAGGGAATAGTTTCAACAAATGCTCCTAAAGCTTCCGGAGTCATCAACCATCATAATGGATAATGCACGTTTATCACTCCATTCAAATCAATAAAGCACCAACAAAAGACGAAAAGAAATCCGAGATGGTAGCATCGCTCCAAACGGTGTAAGTTCCGGCATGAGCCGGACAAAACTGGAGTTAATTGAGTTGATTGAGACTAACAAATCAAACCGCCCTGAATATGTGATACACTAATCATTTATTTATGTACAACGAAAATATATACAAGAATACTTAACCAAAATAATATACAGAAAATTAATATGTGATTGATAATTTCGCATTAGAGCATGGCCAGTTGTTCAATTACCATCATACCACTGCCATTATAATGCAATTGAATTAATATAGGCAAAAGTGAAAGGTAAGGATTTTTTTGAATACACTATTCTATGACAACTCAGTTGGGTCTGTTAGTACGAGTAGCAAGTTTTAAGTCTTAATTTAAAAAAAAATACTTGTTCTTGAGTAAATTTTGCAAAGTTCTCAGTTTACTTATATTAGTTTTAGGTATTTTTACTGAATAAATCATTGCTATCGTTTTTTTTTATTTTCAGGCAGACAAAAAATATAACGACATTGTTACAAGAAGCATGCCAGGACGGCTAGCATAACTTGGCGCGCGAGCTATCTGACGCGCGAGATAGACTATCCGCCTCTTTCTAATTGGTACACACAGAAAGAGACGGATTGTCTATCTCGCGCGCCAAGTTGTGCTAGCCGTGCAGAAACTGACTTGGGAAGATTGGGCCAAGGTGGTGGAAAAAGCAAAAAACATTATTGTGGCAGAATTCTCGAGGGGT
This sequence comes from Notocelia uddmanniana, assembly GCA_905163555.1. NCBI lineage: Eukaryota > Metazoa > Arthropoda > Insecta > Lepidoptera > Tortricidae > Notocelia > Notocelia uddmanniana. The sequence continues at coordinate 22,868,608 of LR991063.1, read as the reverse complement.
ATCGAAATTGACAGCATTAAGGACCTAGATTTCTTTATAAATGGTGGAGACTCTGGACGCTCTTCAGCCTCTCTTTCTGAAGAATGTGAAGAACAATCAGATTAACAAAAAGAACTGTTTAAGAAATGTTTTTTTGTTAACATTTAATATAGCGGAGGATCATTTTATCTGGTTCTAGACATAGTAAGGTATGCTTTCCAAACTGCTTATAAGGCAACAAAACAATACAACACAACAGTACAATATTCAAGTGTTACCACGCACTCCATGTGGCTTATCGAATATCAGGCTACCACTTGTATTTACTGTTTTTTATGATCCCAACCTTTTGTGATCCCAACCTATACTCTAGATTTAATTTCTAATGCTAGACATATGTGAAATGGTATATAGGATATTATATATAGGAATCCACAAAAAACAAGAAGAAACAAATACGCAAATCTGACAGAGTAAATGACGATGATTGTTTATGCCTATGCTGTTTAGAGTCATATAAAAATAGTAGACCCAACGAGGAATGGGTGCAGTGTATAGGCTGTACAACTGGCGAACTAAACTATATCTGCCAAAACTGTTTATCTGATTGAATTTGTTATTTTCTCGTGTTAAACTGTTACAAAATTCTATTACCCAAGAAGTAAATTTATATGTTGGTAAGATTTCCAATCTCATAATGAGAATATTTTTTGATGTCTAAGAAAATCTTTATTTTGTTGATGTTTAAATGTTAGAGTGGGGATAATTTTAATATGCTTAAGCTAGCAATTAGAATGTAAATGTAACTTTTTTAAAAGAACATGACTGATTAGATTATGTGCCAGTTAGAATTAAACTATTTATCTGCTTTCCTCGCAATCTCATGAAGGGAAACCTATTTTAAGTTAAAAAAGTTTTTTTTGCCTTGATCTCAAAGAAGTTTTTCCATAATTAGATAATACTTTTGATGTGCCTAACTAATTATAAATAAAAATAATACTAGTATAAAAGTATAAGGGAGGCGCGGGCGCCGCTGGGCCAGGAGCGTTCGTGGCCCAGCGGCGCCCGCGTACCGCGTGCGGTATGTGAGGTTAAGCAATGTCGGGCGAGGTCAGTCCTTGGATGGGTGACCGCTTTGAGCGGTTACTAACTGAGCGCTCCCGTGTTTTGGAAGGCACGTTAAGTCGTTGATCTCGGTTGCTGTCTATGATAGCAGTCGTTAAGCCAAGTTAGAGGCCTCCGGGCGGCTTGAGAACCTCTAACAGTTAAGTTGCCCACTCACTTGACAAGCCTAATCTCAATATGGTCTAGTTTCCCCCTCGGGTTGGAAGGTCAGATGGCAGTCGCTTCCGTAAAAACTAGTGCCTACGCCAATTCTTGGGATTAGGTAGCAGACCCCAGGCATCCTTCAGGATGCAACTGTACTGGGAATAACCCTAGGAGGATGATGATGACTAGTATAAAAGTATAAATTTAGAGAGATTTTACTGTTGATTAATCTCAAGACACTTATATTGGCATTAAAAGGTTGAATTGAATACTATTATAAGTACTAAGATTGTACCGCTGATTAATCTCAAGACATTTGTTTTAATATTAAAAGTTTATAATCTCTTCATTGCATTTTTTTTGTCTTTAAATGCTTGGTCTATCTCTATGTGTCAACCTACCCAGGTACGTGTTTCAACTTATCTCGGAACTAGGAGGGCTGAAACAAACTGACTTGATGTGGAAAAATATTATTTTTTTAATAGTTCTAACTGATAATTACGTATTTTATTGGGGTTCATAATTACAGGATGAAATTTGTTGTACACTGATATATTCTTTTCAATTTTAGCTAAGTATGTAGGTATTAGTTTAATTTTTTAATATTTTAGCTTACATAATGAAGCAGCTATGTTTGGAAATGTAAATTTAGTGTCAACCCTCCTAGGTCTCCCCTACGTACCATGCAATATGAATGTTACAAAAACCGCCTATCATATAATGAATTACAAAAACCAAAAAGAAGTCGAAAATAATGCTTTTTAAGTTTAAATAATTATGGTTTCATCCCAGGTGAAACGAAGAGGAACAGATAAAATGGTATTTTTAAAGCTTGGCATGCCTACTTAGCTACTTATATTCCTGATTTTGTATGTAAATGTAATTTTTAATTTACAGTTGATACAAAGCTAAGAGTACAGCATATTGAAGAGCATGGTACTTCTTCTGAAGGCTGGTAAAAAGTTGGCGAAGGTACAGAAGCCTCATAAGAAAATTGCCAAAAGCTATTTAAAGTGCTGAGCAGCAACAAAAATGCTTAAAAAAGAATATTATGGGTACAGGTAAGTCTGTGATAGACACTTCAATTATTGTGGCATTAATTTCCTTATTTTCTAGCTGGATTGTGTTATCGTCGTATGTCATTGATGATTGGCTGTTTTTATTACCGCGTCACACCACTTAGTCGCCAAAATAAAACCATTTTGGTACGGAAAGCCAAGAATGATTAATTATAATAATTTTGTATTAAGCAGTAACGCTGCTAACAAAAATTCTCAATTTCAAATTAAAGAGAAAAATTGAAAAATTATGCCAGATGTCGCGGGTTTGAATCCTGCTCGGAGTAAATTTTTTTCAATTTTTCGCTTTAATATGAAGTACCTATTTTCGTTGTAGCGTTATAGGTCAGTCTGTGGGGAACTGTAAAAGCCTTTGCTCTACAAAAGGTGGCGTAGAAAATGTTTTGACACAATATTGTTTAGGTATGGCAGGTTAATAAAAATCCAAGTTCTCGACCTTGAAGGACCCAGGCCTAGCTGAGCTGAGTGTATCAGCAATTTCTTTGGCTGCAACATTTAAAAATGTTTTTGTCGTTGGTGAAAACATAGATCTTCTGGTTTTGCTGACAGCACTGTCTCCACCTCAAAGCAACATATACCTGCTAAAACCCGGTAGAGGCAAAACTGCTGAAAGACAATACTCCACTAATAGTTTTAAATACAAGAAAGCTAGTAACAACATTCTTTTTCTCCATGCGTTTAGTGGCTGCGATACCACATCGTCTCTCTTCAATCAAGGGAAAATGAAACTTTGTTCCCTTGTTGAAAAAAAACGCGCAACTGGATGCCATCATTGGCGTCTACAAAGATAAAGAAGCAAGACCAGAAGAAATCGAAGACGCTGGAGCACGCTTTCTAGTAACTTTGTACGGAGGGGACATGGATAAGGAATCCTTAGAAGATATCCGATATAAACGATTCGTAAAGTCATCAATAAAAAGTAAATTTAATCTTGCTTCTTTGCCGCCGACAAAGGACGCTGCACGGTATCATGCGTTTAGGACATACCACCAAGTCCAAAAATGGTTTTAAGTGTTACACGCTTTTAAGTGTAATTTCTTGCCACTGTAAAAAAGGATGCAGCAAAACATGTAGTTGCAGAAAAGCTGGATTAAAATGCTCTATTGTTTGTGGATTCTGTAGTGGTCAGCTGTGTGAAAATGCAGTAGAGATTCAGATAGATAAGGAAGACTGTGATGACGACGAAATTTCATTGGGGGAAACTAAAAATACAGACAATGAAACAGAAAATGTCAGCGACGATAATGAAGAAGGCACCATTAACCAGCCCGGGCCATCAAAAAGAATTAAAAAATGATAGCTATACAATTTTTAAACAAAATTAAATGATTTTTGTAAATATTATTATTTCCGTCGCTTGTAACTTCTTACCTTTAAGACTTACAGAATAAACATGTATGCAAAAAATGTAAACAATTTTGTCTTCTTTATACCTCTCATAGACACTTTTGTGATTTAGTAAACAATTGAGAAGTTATTTAAAATATACCTAATTTTGGCACCTTTAATTCAAGATGGCGGCTAACGCCTGGATTCTTCAAGGTCGAGAACTTGGATTTTTATTAACCTGTCATACCTAAACAATCTTGATTCAAAACATTTTCTACGCCACCTTTTGTAGAGCATAAATACCTACTGACTGGACTATTACTGCTTAATACCAAATTACTCTAGTATAGAATGGCGCATCGTTACTGCCGATTTTTCAATGTAATTTGAGACGTTGGTGCCGGTAAAAAGAAGCTTATGTCTTCTAATGTAGTCTATGGACGCTCTTGAATCCAATTGTCAACGAATCTTATTCTCTTATCGTATATAAAATATTGATTGCTGCATCTCTGTCTGGATGGGCATATACTATGCGAGTCAGAGAATATGTCTGTCCACACAGGGTGGCAAGCGCGGGACGCGTGGGTGGTCTATTTTTATATACCTGGCGTTGTGCCCCCTCATAGCAAGCTATTGCTATGCTATGCTACAAACAAACCAACAAATAATTAAAAAACTTAAAAAACCCGACTGCGTCTCTGTGTAATTTGGAAATAAATAACGACATCTTTGAAGCTAAAATTCATCGAGCCGTTCAGGCTGAAGAGCATGCCAAACATTTGAATTTGGCGCCAAAAATCCGCCGTTTTGTTTTTATATATATACCCGGTGTCACTCTCACAGTAAATACAAATTTAAGGCGAAGGGGTAGGCAAGCTCTTTCCATACAAACTTTGTGCACGTTTTTCTTCGTTTGTGTTTGCGATACAGTTATTATTTTTGGTCAATATGCTAATTTTTCTGTTAGCAATGACTTGATGTTTATTTTTTAATTTTAACTATTTTGTATTTTATTATTTTTATTTTTTTGAAATATGTAGGTACCAACAAAAATAAAATTAAATACCGTAGTGCCCAAATTAATTAAAAAAACTTACACAACCTTTGTATGAAGAATGCATTGCCCTACCTTTCGCCTTAACGACACCTCTCAACCTAACATCCATCGACCGTTCAGGCCGCAGAGCGTGCCAAACAATTATAAAGAGTGGTTCGGAAAAAATGTAGCTATACAAACTTATCAGAAAAAAAAAAACTAATAAAATAAATGACTGTCGGTTTAGTAAACGTCAAATAGGTAGTCCAAGAATATATTCTAGCTGCAAGTTTGTGATTATTCTTCTTAGTTACTATAATGTCGTCGTCAGAAATAAGTCGTCGTCAGAAATAAGTCGTCGTAAACTGATAGTGAACACGCACCTTGCAAATCCGAGTTGGAGTCAGGTTAGAGTTGCAAAACATCTAAATCTGCCTAGATCTTCTGTCGGAAAGGTTTTAAGATGTTACTGGGAGAGATTGACTTTAGAAAGAAAGCGAGGATCAGGTAGAAAAAAAGGTTTTTGGACAAAAATCTCGAAAAAAAAATTAAAACTGCTTATAAGACTAACCCTAACATATCTGAGCGAAAACTTGCCGACAAGTTAGGAACTACTAAGTCTATGGTTCATCGTGTTAAACAAAATAGTGGATTGAAGACATTTAAAGTTCAAAAAGTTCCCGACAGGACGCCTGAAAAGGAGAGAGCGGCTAGATCACGGGCAAGGAAGTTAATTCTTTACAAAGTACGACTGCTGCGTGATGGATGACGAGACGTATGTGGTTGCCGACTTCAAACAAATCCCGGGCCAAGAGTTTTATGTTGCAAGTCAAAAGGGTAATGTCCAGCCGAATCATAAATGTAAGATGGCCAGCAAATACCCCCGAAAATATATGATTTGGCAAGCCATATGCACATGTGGACTAAAAAGTGACGAATTTATTACAACGGGTACAGTTAATGGCGATATTTATGTAAAGGAATGTCTGGAGAAGCGATTATTACCACTTATACGCAAACACAATACGTCTGTGTTCTTTTGGCCTGATTTGGCTTCATGTCATTATGGAAAAAAAGCTAAAGCTTTTTACACTGCAAATAATGTCCACATCGTCCCAAAGGAGGCAAATCCACCTAATTGCCCAGAACTTCGCCCAATTGAGCGTTATTGGGCTCATATGAAAAAAAAAACTTAAAAAAACAAAATCCGTAGCCGGAAATATCCAAGATTTTAAAAAAAAGTGGAAAAATCAAGCCAAAAACATCGACAAGGTCCATGTTCAAACACTAATGAAATCAGCAAAAGCTAAAGTACGCAAATTTTGGCATGGCTAAAGTAAAATAAATATTTCTGTACATAATGTGTAAGTTACATTTTACCGTTTTTCATATAAAATGAATATTTACAAAAATACCTTTAGTTTCATTCAATCTTCACATAATTGACCTGCTACTTTTTATCCGGACCACTCTTTACATACTCTTAAAAAATAACCCTCCTTCTGGCGCAGTCGAGTAAAAAGACTTAGCACCTCACTGCAGACTACATGCTACTCCATTGAGAGATTTTACAACAGAATTCGAGGAGATTAACAACAGAGATAAATATTAATAATTAACCAACATAAGTACACGGATGTGATATCAGTTTCAGGGTAGCATATTCAAACACATGAGTAATATCAGATTTTTGTTCATGAGAGTGATATATTTCAATTTTAGTGAAACTAGTAGATGTATGTTTGCAACAAAATTCATGACAATTGGGTACTTGCCACATGTTAAAATTTATAACATGGTGTTACTATACGCATAGTAAACCATCAAAATATCTCAATAAATTACAAATTATTGAAATTTAATAATATTATAAAGATATGAGACTTAAAAATATGGACTTCTTTATCACCCGTAAGACATACCAGACATACTCAGCTGTACAATGTCTGGCATGGAGTACAGGGTTCATATTTTTTTTATAGATTGTACTCGCCATAAGACGACTCCTTGCCAAATTTCAAACTGCGGAAACGAATGGTTTGCGAGAAAAAAAATATTAAAAATTCCAAACAAAGTCCCGATTTTATGGCGCCATGACGCATATTTTTGCGTTTCGTTGCACGTGTTGATATTGTGTTTTATTTTTTAATGAAGTTTTTACTCAAATACAGTTTTTCTCGATCTAATTATTAAAATATTGTACTCATATGTTATTTATATAGTGTTTTATTTAATTTTGAAACACTTTTTTTAGTAAAGTTGTTGACTAATAATTATTACAAACGGTGTGAATAAGTAAAACGTGTTAAAGCGTTTATCGTGATCCTGTGATACTTATATACGACTACCATGGTGCTACCGAAGCCCAAGGCCTCGTCATCCACCATGTCATCGCCTGAAGAGTTGAGAGTAGGACAAGTGGATTCTCGTGAATCCCTTGATCCGAGCTCCTCTTCGGCGCCCGTTCCGATTGTGCAAGTGTTGGACTCTAGTGAGCCGCTTGTTTCATCGTGTGTGCAAGTGTTGGACTCTAGTGAGCCACTTGTGCCGGTTGTTGAGACTCCCGCGTCTCCGACCGTTACCGAATCTGTGACGTGCTCGATGTCCCCTGTACCTGGCTGCTCTACTTGGGATACAGGATTCGATGTAAGTACTTGTAAAACGCATTGGCATGGTATATATTTAGTAATTACCATGGTATTTTTAAGTGATTCTATTAATATTGCCTAATATCTCCATTTAATTTATCTCGACTGGGTATGACATAGTATTTTTTAGTAATTATAGTACTTTTAATGTCACCTAATACATGTTGACAACACCTGAAACATTCTATTCTATTCAGGTACTATATTGAATTTTATGGTAATTTAATATAATATTTTAACATTTTTTTTGTTATAGGCTCTTCAAGGTGTGTCGGGTATTATGCCCGAATCACCCACCTTTACGGAGGCGTCTGAGAGCACCCCTGCACCAGCAGTCTCGATATCCCCGGTACCTGGCTGCTCTACTTGGGATACACGATTCGATGTAAGTACTTTGTGAAACGAAATTTTTCACTTATTATTTAACTATTTACTCTATTTGGACTAGGTATGGTGTGTAATTTTTAAGTAATTACAGTTCTATTAATATTGCCCTATATCTCTATTTAATTTATCTGAACTACATATGACATAGTATTTTTCAGTAATTACAGTACTTTTAATGTCACCTAATACATGCTGACAAGTAGAGACATTCTATTCTATTCTGGTACTATATAAAATTTTTGGTAATTTAATATTTTAACAATTTTTTTTGTTATAGGATTTTCAAGGTGTATCGGGTATTATGCCCGAATCACCCACCTATACGGAGGCATCCGAGAGCACCCCTGCACCAGCAGCTTCTGCCTCTTCGGGCAGGCGTGTGCATTTATATGCAGAAGAAATCAAAGGGCAATGGAACTTGAGGAAAGTTTTTAGAACATTTAATTCTTTGGAATCGACTATAGAATTTGCTGAACAGAGAGAATTGATCCCACGCACAAAAATGTGCACATACCATAAAAAACCTATGTCGCTGGAGACATCAGGCCAAGGGCAGCTGGGAGCTTTCCGCTGTCGGAAGAGCAATTGCCGGAATAAATCTTCTGTGAGCAGGGCAAAGGGCACCTGGTTTGAAAATGTCCACCTGCATCTGCCACTGGTATTCGAATTAATGTATATGTTTACCAGTGGCTACAATTATGAGCAGGTGCAACGGGAGACATCGAGGGAAGACCGTGAAGAAGTAATTTCCACCAAAACGATTGCGGATTGGTTTAATTATTGCCGCGAAGCAATATGTGTTTATGTGTTAGAACATGAGGAAGAACAACCAAAGATAGGTGGTCCGGGTAAAATTGTCCAGATTGATGAATCGAAATTTGGAAAACGAAAGTATAATAGAGGAAGGCCAGTGGTAGGTCATTGGGTCCTAGGGATGATTGAAGATGGAAGTGATGACTTGAGGGTAGAAGTGTGTCCCGAAAATATAAGGTCTGCTGATGTTTTGGTGCCACTCATACAAAAACATGTTCAGGAAGGCTCCACAATACATACAGATTTTTGGAGAGCATATGATTGCCTTCCTGAATATGGATATATTCACAAAAAAGTAAACCACAGTGATCCGGAGAATCGTTTCGTGGCACCAGATGGGACACACACCCAAAGAATAGAAAGTCACTGGCGGGGACTCAAACGGACCTTCCACAAAGACAATTATAAAGGAAATTTCACCGATTGGCTGTTGGAATTTATATGGCGACGAAGACTACGGATAAAAAAATTAGATCCCTTTGAGGAGTTGATAAAATGTATTTTATATGTTTATAAATAAATGTAAAAATAAAAAAAATCTTTTATTGAAGATGACTTTATTTTCCTTATTCCCAAAACCGACTCTAACACCAGATAGGTTAGAAGACTAAGGTGGGAGCTGAAGCGAAGCGAAGCTCCCACCTTAGTCTTCGAGGTTATTTTTTTTATAAAAGCCCAGGAAACCTTGCTTAATTGCATACATGTTGTTACTCCAGGACGAGGCTAAGAAACTAAGCCATTTTCGGCCATTTCAGACATTAAACAGCCCTACGAATGTGCTAATATTCACAAATTTCATTCAATTTTGAAAAAAAATATTCATTTTCTATGCATTTGGCATTTTTCCGATTTCAAAAATATATTATAGACATTCTGCTCTCCCCAAAAAGACCTGTCGGGACAAAACCGACTCTGACACCAGATAGGTTAGAAGACTAAGGTGGGAGCTGAAGCGAAGCGAAGCTCCCAACTTAGTCTTCGAGGTTATTTTTTTTATAAAAGCCCAGGAAACCTTGCTTAATAGCATACATGTTGTTACTACAGGATGAGGCTAAGAAACTAAGCCATTTTCGGCCATTTCAGACATTAAACAGCCCCACAAGTGCTAAAATTCACAAATTTCGTTCAATTTTGAAAAAAAATATTATTCATTTTTTATGCATTTCCGCACTTTTCCGATTTCAAAAATACACTATAGACACCTTCCTCTCCCCAAAAAAAAAAATGGCACATTTTGGCCATGCCAGACATTGTACAGTCCTTCCGAATCCTTTTGAAAACACAAAAAAAATATTGTATGACACTATGTGCTTCAATGCAGTATTTCAAGACCAAGACAGCAATTTTCTTAATACAACAGTTTGTTCGAATATTCACACGCGAAAAAGTTCTGGAGTCATAAAGAAATTCTAAAATCTAACCTGCCTATGAAACTAAAGCGCAAGGTCCTTAACACATGTATACTTCCTAGCCTCACCTATGCATGCCAAACATGGATTTACAAGACCAAGACAATTAACAACATCCAGGTGAGTCAAAGAAGCATAGAGAGAAGCATACTCAACATAAAACTTAAGGACAAAAAAAGATGTTGATATAAGAAAAAAAATAACTAGGGTAGGGTAGTAGATGCGCTTACTTAAGATCCCTAAAGTGGAAATGAGCAGGCCACTTAGCCAGATTAGAAGACCAAAGATGGACAAAGGCAGTCACAGAATGGCAAGGACCTCAAGGTACAGGACACTTTGGGAGACCACAGATGAGGTGGATAGATAATATTGTCTCAATATCCAGGCCTAATTGGACCTAAGATGCAAAAAATAGGATATACTGGAAAGGATTGTAGGACATGTATACACAAAACGGGTCCTTAAAATAAATTAAAAATTAAACGTAGTTTTATATATTTAAGGAATAAAAGGCATAATAATAATAATAAACGAGCAGAACTACACAAGATGAACAACTAAACAGCCATCTCACAACAAGATACCAGTTGTCTCCTGGTCTCATTTTATTTTAAGCCTTTATTAAATGATAATTTACAAATATATTCATTTATTTTATTCTATTGTAGACATCAACATCATCATCTTGCCTCCCGGCATAGGCCTGGTCTGATACTCACACTTGAACCTTTAATGAAGAACTTCAGACCTTAACTATAATTTTCCTGAACTTAGTGTTGTTTGCATGGACAGGCAGACGAAGCCTCACTCTTCCCAATACAAAACAATTAACACTAAAATCTGACCTCAGCATTATGGGTTTCTATTAAGTTTTTGTATTTTGCCTGCACTATCTCCATATGCTAAAATATTCATAACCTAACCTACATACAACTAAAACATACTGACTGAAATACTAACTCTGTGAAAACTCCATGAAAGAATAATTCGGAGTTAGTATTTTAGTCACACATTTAGTTTTTCTGTGTTTATTATTTCTCAATTTAGAGCACTAGGCCCACATAGCTAATTCTGCTGCTGACTGTACAATAGTTTACTGTCCATTCGGACAAGACCATAAGATATACTGCCTTGGAAACTGGACATTAAGAGCTCCTTACACTCCTTTGCGTTGCACAATCGGGGAAAAACATGAGAACCATTTCCAATATTATCAAATAGAATGACAATAAGGTTTCACAGTGAAGACAAACAAAACATTTTAATGTAATTGGAACTTGAATAACAATCACTATACAACCTCCATGAGGAATAGACAGTAGGCAATTTTCAGAACAACCACCAGATCTTAGAAAGAAAACAAGACCTCTATTTGATAATTTCAATAGATGGAACAGGATTATTATACGAGGCAAGATCAAGTTTTACCCTCAGCCCTCAGTTACTCTAGTTTTAATTAGAAGTAGAAGATATGAACTTTTGCACTAATCGTCAAGAATACGTTCATTAACGTTCGTGTATTAACTACAGAAATCTGGGGCTTGTCACGAAGGCACAAACAGAAGCCCGACGATTAAACTTATTAATAACAAAACTAGAATCGCGTTCTCATAAAGTAACATAATTCTCAATCAATTTACTACGATTGATTTCGAGCGCTTTAAGCTATGATATAAATATGAACAATATCTTAATAATAGCACGATATCTCACTGACTCCGAAGTGTCCGAACTGAACTGTAGAAAGAGGAAGAGGATAATATCGAAGGAGCCTTATTCGTAGCGTATCACGTATCACCGAAAGGGCTGGTGATTATATTCTCTTTGGGATAGAACTAGAAGATAATTTGACAGTTCCTCTGGGGATACCACATGAAGAATATTCTCCCCATTTATATTGACAGAAGTTGGTTATTATTGAATTCGAAATCTTCAAAATAAACTTAAAATAAATATTAGGGGAAAATCCTCAGACCAAGAAGAACAGATAGACATAGCATCACAATCTAGTGACACCAGTTTAATAAACATGCCCAGCATTAATGTGCAGTCACTGTGTTTTTTATTAGTAATAGTTAAAAATTGGGTTCACTAGGTTTGTCGTAATACTCCTTCTTTCTATCTTATTTCCAGAGGGACGTGTAAAACCCTAGGTTTTATTATGAGGATAGCCTCCCAATTCAAAAGCCCTGGAGTAGCGATGAGACTCTATTTTACGTATGTGCGGAGCCGGTTGGAGTATGGGGCTATTATTTGGGATCCGCCCGAGGAAAAATATACGCTCATGCTTGAGAAAGTACAACGTAAGTTTGCGAGGTATATTTACAAAAAAATGTATGGATATTATCCATATCTGTTCCCTTCCCGCTTCGTGTTGGTTATGTTGTTATGTTTTTACTCTTATTTATTCATACTCGGATATACTTATTTTGAGTAGGCTATCATTGTAATAAGCATATTTTGGGAAAACAATGACTGACTGTCAAGTTAGACGAGATTCTTCTCGGCAGTGGTATTCTTTTTCAGAAACGCTAGTACCTAGATTTTGACTTGTAAAGTGCCATTGCGGCCGAATTGCAAATTAAAGTTTTATTTTTCATTTATTTCATTTAAGGTACTGAACCCAAAAAAATACAATTCTTATACCATGTATGTCTTCAGGGTAAAACACCGGTTGACTAAAGTTGCAAATAAACATTTTAGTATAAAATGCTTAAAATCATTACCTAAATAACTACATAATTTAAATTTGTAGGATATTTTAGAATCTTTTAACGTTTGACGACCACTTTGGCTTAGTTGGTAGTGACCCTGCATACGACAGGGTTCGAATCCCGGTCAGGGCTTTATTTGTGCATTTATCACGAATATTCTTCCTGGGTCTTGGATGCTTTCTATGTATTTAAGTATGTATTTATCTGTATAATTATGTATATCGTCGTCTAGTACCCATAGTACAAGCTTTGCTTAGTTTAGTACTAGGTCGATTTGTTTAAGATTGTCCCTCAATATTTATTTTGTACCATAATTATTAATGAATGATTGTGAATGATTTATATTTATTATTGATCTTGAATGCAGTTTAGTATTCGCATGGTATTTAATAGTTTGTGTTTTTAATTTAATGAATACTTCAGCAAAGTATAGGAGTAAGATTAATTAACGACTTGCGAATATCAACAGTAATTGAATATCGATGTCGATATTTTGTAGAAAATTATCTTTCACTGCACTAACTCTCGTCAGGAAGAATAGTAGAGACAATGACAGTCGAATACCTGTCAGACTGCATGGTATCTATTTCTTTCTTACTTACTGATGAGTACGTTAGTGAGAATAGATAGGAAGTATAGAAAACGTTCATCTTTTAGCGGGTTGCTAGTTGGGCAGGAGGCAGAGCTTTGGCGCAGAGAGACTTGTAGGTTCTTGAATTAAACTCCGTTGTTAACCGTAGAATATAGAATGAATACTGAATAATTTTATTTACAAAATGCTTAACTATATACAACGAAAGGGCTTACAACTAGCGATGGTTCTACACCGAAACAATAATTATTATTACAATATTAGGAAAGGGTAGACGGGCGCGAGCGAGAAGGAGATAGTCGACGCGTGCCGCGCGCGTGCGCGCGGGCTTGGCACGTGCGGCTATATAATAATTTGGGCGCGCGTGTCTCGTCTATTTGCTCCTGCCGTCGCCGGGATGGAAACATCGCTGCGCTGTCGCTCCGTGCCCGAAGATTGAAGCTGCATTGAAGAAACACGACGTCAATCCACGAAGATACTGCTTTGTTGGTTTCTTCACTATTGCACAACTGTCCTTTTCAGGGCAACCAAAACTGCTCTTGTCAGAGCAATTAGCTGTTCTCACAGGACAGCTATTTCTGATGTCAATTGCACAACTGTCCTTTTCAGGGCAAACAAAACTGCTCTTATCAGAGCAATTAGCTGCTCTCACAGAACAGCTATTTCTGATGTCAATCAAGGGTCTCTATACCTACAGGGCTCCCCTTCAAGTGAAACGTACAGGTAATCGAACTAGGCGGCCACTGCGAGTGCGATTGTCGGCTGTAGGTATAGGTATATTTTGGGTCTTGATTGCTGTCGTGTTTTGTTTCAGGTTGCCCGTTGTTGGTTGTTTCAGATTGTCGATTTGGTTGTCCTGTTGTAATGTGGTCGATGAATTCGGTGTCGAAGTTGTAGATGTAGATGTATCTTGCTCGGTGATTGTGTAGGCGGGCTTGAGTCGGTCGATTGAGACGTTGACTTGCCGGTTAGGTAGTTGAAGTGTGAATTGTTTGTCGTCTCTTTTCAGCACGCGGTAGGGTCCGTCGTAAGGTGCTTGAAGTGGCTTCCTTACGGCGTCGACTCGTAAAAATACTTGTTCGCACGTCTTGAGATCGCGATGTACAAATATCGGTCTTGCGTTACTATGCGGCTGAATAGGCGTCGGTTTCAAGCGCCGTATTGTGTCCCTCAGCTGATCTACGAAGGCGGAGTCCATAATGACGTCATCGTTCGCAGGTACCGCTGACAGGAAATCGCCGGGTAGTCTCACAGTGCAGCCGTAAGTGAGTTGGGCTGCGCTTACATCGGTGTCACTTCTTAGCGCCGCACGCAGGCCGAGTAGAACAGTAGGTATTTGGTCGACCCACGATTTTGTTGTTTGTAGTCTCGCTTTTAGTGCATTCTTGAGAGACTTATGCCATCGCTCCAGAATTCCATTCCCAATTGGATGGTATGGTGTTGTGCGGTTTCGATGCCGAGTAAGCGTGTGAGTGACGCAAATATTCGACTCTCGAATTGCCGTCCTTGATCGGTAGTTATTGTGGCGGGGCAACCGAAGCGGGAAATCCAACCGTCGTAAACAGCCTTGGCGACTTGTTCGGCGGTTATATCCGTAAGTGGGACTGCTTCGGGCCATCGTGTTGCTCTGTCGATCATCGTAAGTAGGTATCGATGTCCAGTTGCGGCGGTGGGAAGTGCTCCAACGATGTCCAAGTGGATGTGCTCAAATCGTTCAGTTGGCGGGAAAGATGAAATTGGGCTTGCGGTGTGTCGATGAATTTTCGCTCGCTGGCAGTGTACGCATACCTGTAGGTATAGAGACCCTTGATTGACATCAGAAATAGCTGTTCTGTGAGAGCAGCTAATTGCTCTGATAAGAGCAGTTTTGTTGCTCTCACAGAACAGCTATTTCTGATGTCAATCAAGGGTCTCTATACCTACAATCTTATTAGCGCTCATCTGCTTTTCTCTGATATCTGTGTTTAAGCCTAGGCTGCGCAGTCAATAGTAAACTTGTCATTAGCTGGCAAATTTACTATTGACCGCGGCCGCAGGCCGCTCCAGTCTGTGACACGCTTTAATAATTGCTTGGTTCATGACTAAAGATGAGATATCATAAACGTGTTAAATGATGTATCAGCCATCTTATACTTCTCAATTTAGTCACCCACATCTTCAGGGTGCCCAGCGAATAGAAATATATTTTACCCATAAAGTTACGTAATCCAGCCTGAAGGTTATGAATAACAAAGTAATTTTTCTTTCGCGATTATATTAATTTTATTATTATCATTATACGTCGTACGTTTGGCATCTGAGCCTCTTTATGCCCCTCAAAAACTCCAAATTTATTTAATTTTCCATTGCTAGCAACACTGATGAAAGATTGACATTGTCAAGTTGTCAACAATGTCAACGAAACGAACAGTGAAGCGAAGTCGTCACACACAGTCACAAACCAAAGAGAATAATAATATAATCACTACTACAATACTTTACTTTAAAAAAATGACATACAATTGTACCGACGTAATAGAATAATCGCCTTTTGTTAACGTGTGGCTGAATGTGGATTTAATCGAATAATGAGCGCCGCATTGCCGCAGTTGTATATTCCCTCGTAGCGGCGCTGCACGCTGCCGCGGCAGTGTCTTCGTAAATCTCAAAGCGACGCTCTACATTTGGTGCTCATCCCCATCAACTGGTTATCAAGATATCAGTGGCCTCACATAAATAAGAACCTCTTACATGTATTGTGTTCATTAAACTGCGTATGTTGGATAGTCAGACATTTAATTATACGCTTCTCAGAGGGGTATCCTTTACTTAGTAGTCTCGCGAGGTTAGTGGTTTATTTTTGTGAGACACAGCTCATTACCTCTTTTTAAGGCTTTATTTTCCTTAGGGCTCTGATGACATTGGTTAGGATTTCTTCAACATCATGTTGGAAACAAATTGTCAGAAATATCATGTGTTTTGATTTGAGTTGCATAATCTCTTCGATTTCTTTAATTTAAATGGAACTTATTTGGGAAAGGAAGTTAAGTCATGTAACATAATGTAGTTTAACATTGTTTATTTATAGGTAGCGTTTAGTTAAAATATAAACACAGTCATTGGCTGTATAGAACTGCCTGTGTTTGGCTCTCACCATTGGTAGACTAATCAAAGCCTTGATGTAGCCATATCCCCTGAAGATTGCGTGTCGTCTGGTGGTATTTACTGAAAACTGTAAGAGGTTGCTTTGGTGGGGCTGAGGGCAGGGGGATGCTTTGGGTGAATCCCATAGCTCTCCTTCCGCTGGATCTGCTAGTGTACTCACTTATGGATGATGTTTTAAGTATAAAGACTGGCTTAGATTACACAATGAAATTGTATTTAATTGTGAAAACACCAAACAGTCCTGCAGACTGCAGAGGACACATCAAATTATTCTTGCAGTGTAATTGAGGTTCTCGATAGTTACTAATACCTCACATGATTATTGATAGATGTTTTGCATGGAAAATTCATACTGAGGATATGTTTATGATCAAGTTAAGATTATTTTATTTGATAACTAAATAATAATCACAAAAACAAAATTCCTATTCAAGCTAAAATTAAATATGACTAATGCATAATTATGTCTGAAATTTCATAAGATTGACTTATATTTCACAATGATTTTCAATTCAAATGAAGAGACTGAGGTGTGTCTAGTGCAACACATACAGCAAATGATTGCTTTGCAATAAGTATTAAAAACTAAAGAAAGACTGGTTAAAACATACATACATAAACTCACGCCTATATTCCCAAAAGGGTTAGGCCAGAGCACATGAAAATTACTTTTCGGTGCCACTTTTAGCAATGACACTGGCTAAAAGATTATTTAATAGTGTCTCCAAAGTATTGGCCCTTTATACTTATATAGGTGTTTGTAAATCTGAAAGTGATAAATGCTTTATGCTAGAAAATACCCTAGGTGTTTGTTGGGTCAGCAATTCTTTTTTAAGTTTAAATATTAACTCTTAAAGAGTCCGCAGTAAGCTTGGTTTTCCATACAAACGTAGTTTCGCTCCATTTTAAATAAGCATGCTGGAATAATTTGAAACTTTGTATACACAGTGGGATCCGGTATATCTAGGTCAGAAATTAGTTTCTGGTGCTTGATATTATAATGGAGAAAAAATACAGTAATTATTACGGTTTTCATACAGGACCTAAAAAATTCAAAAACTCGCTGTATTTTTTTTTTACAATTTCTAGCAACAGAAACTAATTTCCGACCTAGATTTGACGGATCCCTTTGTGTATACAAAGTTTCATATTATTTTAAAATGAGAACGAAGGTACGTTTGTATGGAGAATCGAGTTCGGTGCAGCGTACAGAGGACTCTTTTTTTTTAATTGACTTTTTAATTATTCTCTACCTGTAAGTTGAGTTTCTGGATTTTGATCCATTTATTTGTGGCGGAGGAAAAATTATTTTTACCTCATTCATATTAATTTCTGTAAGGTCAGGCTCCAACGGCATGACAAATTTAATATTTTCTTTGAACCCAATTAAACGAGTACCTAATAAATCGCTTATGTTGGGGGAGTGTGCAAGTTTTTTGAAATTTTCAGTTATTAAAAGGTACCCCACCTCATCTAGTTCTTCATTTGATTCGCTAATATCAGAATCACCTTGCGTGTAGACTATTCCCTCGTCTTCCTCACTAATTGTTTCTGGTTCAATCTTTACTATTTTAAGGTTTTCTTTTACCTCTTTTGTCAGTAAAAATTGGCCGCTTAATTGTCTATGCTGCTGATTTTATTTCTTGTGATTTTTTCGTTCTTCTTCTATGCGGTCTTTTTCTTGGGTGTTCTGTTTTCTTATTCGGCTATCAGTGGCGGATACAGAAAAAACTCCTCTACTTTCCACAACACGCGACGCAAGGCGCTTATTTTGCAGGCATAGTTTTTTCCGGAGCGATATAGGTTATATTATTTTCGTAATAACAAAATAATTAAGTTTAGGAAATTTTATTAAAATCGTTTAGACACATACGTTTGTAAGACAATGCCATCTTATCATATAAAAAAGTAACAGTTGGGGTTCTCTTCTTTAAATGATGAATTCTTTTCGTCTATTCTTCCTGGCAAATTGGTTAATTACATCGTCGATAGGACAATTAATGTCAAGGTGAGTGTTCAACATAGCTAAGCCGTTAAGTCGATCCTCCTTCTTTGTGGACATCAGCCATGTCTTTGTACGCCGCAATGTTGTAAAACTTCTTTCTAGTGTAGCAATTGATACATGTAGACAAGCAAATATTTTGTACAGCGTGTGCAAAGTAGGATAGTCCGATTTAGGACTAACAGACAACGCTTGCAGAACAAAATCAAGATCATTAAGGGCGGTTATTCTCGTTTGCTTGTGTGCACGAGTGCACCTATGACTGGTTACTTGCAGTGGAATGGCAGGTCTGAGGCAATTGGGAGAGCCTTCCCGTTTAACCTTCAGTGTCTCGTTTTCCAGTGACTAACCCTCAGTTACGAGTGTTCGTCTAACAGTGTCTAAGCGCCTTTTATTTTATTTTGACCTGACTGTGGCTTTGTAGACCGAACCCATTAAAGCGATAGGAGTACGCGGTGGGAGAGTTGCCTGGGGAAAACCTCCGACACGACCACGCGGGCGGTTTAAACACTGGAATACTCTAGGAGTTTGCGCTCCAGTGAGATTTATTGAACGGTTTCAACCAAATCTGGGGTGTGAGTGGAATCGAGCTACTGGGAGTTTTGTCGCTGGGTTACTAAACCTAGCCTAGCTGAGAAGAGTCCAGCAAGAAACTCCGCTAGGCCCGACCTGCTGGGTCGGACTGACTCTACCCGGTATGCGGCGGTACCGGGACGAATAGGGACTATATGTGTCTGTGTTGTCGCGATCGCGCGGTGTACATCCCCGCCGGCGGGAAAGCCTATGTGTACGCGTCGTGTCTGAGTTGGACGCCGTAAGCGCAGCGTTCCACCTTTCGACGGACGCTGTGATTACGTCGTCCGGGTCTGTGAGTGTGTGCCTAGGACGCCGGACCGTGCGGCCCCTAATCAGTGATCGCCGAGTTACGACAGAGGGGGTAGGGATGGGAACGCAGTCGACAGCCTTCCTAACTAACGGATTCCTATGATGGACAGCGTTGTCAAAATAACGCCTGGCAGTCTGCTTTAAGAAACCATATATGGTGCTAATCCCCATGTCATGGTGCAGGCTGAGGTTCGACTGGTACCACGGGGCACAAGTCGCCCTACGGAGAAAACGAGTTTGAATGACCTGAAGCGGCTTGAGCGATCGCATAGGCACGTGAGCAAAAGCTACCTAATATACACATGCATAAGACATGACATGAGACATGTCTAAGCGACGTATATGCCGCCTATTTTATACTGTCTGGCTCTCCGCCCCTGACTTCTGACCTGCCTTGTGCCGCTGATCTTTATTTGGTAAAATCCATTACAATTTTACAGGTTCATTCATGCGTTTGGAGTAAATGTATAATAGTTATTACCTCAAGGAATAAACCATTAGACATTTTTGCCGGCCCGTTGTCTTGTCGGCCCGTCGGCATGTCGCAACTCACAGGTACAATACAGAATGGTGTTTTAGTGCACACTCTAATAAAATAGAAATCAATTCTAAAAACATGAATGGCAAACAATTGGCAGTCATATCCCTAATGGGCGGCTACGTACAATTAAACCATTAAAAGCTGTTGCTAAGTTCTTCTCACGGTTTGTGAGGTTTCGACTCATCTGGCAGTACTTTTTTTATAGCTATTTAAAACTAAATATGAGCTTAACACATGAAAAATCCAAGGGAACTTAACTAAGGCATTCTTATCGAAAATAACACTAATATTACTTCGCCGTCTCGCACAACTTGTATTGAATCTCTTTTTATCAGAAAGGGCGATTATTCTCAGAACTGTATTTCAGTTAAGCGCTGATTCAGTTTATGTGCCAGATCATTACCGTCATGTTTCAGTAGTTGTGAGGGAAAAAGTATGTTAAATTTTAAATGATAAAGATTTTCTTCTGCAAAACGCTCTCTCATGTCAGTGGTAACATGGTCCAGTGTTAGCAGAAAAACAGTTCTTTTCCAATATGTGATTGGATTGTCATCATGCTCGCAGTTTGGCCTATGTGTTTGCCTGCCTGTAAGACGAGGAACACTCATCTCCACGTCTTACTATTTCATAACTGCCTTTTCCTCTTCAACAATACTCTCATGGCGTCGTACACCTTGAGCGTCGAATTTAATTTTGCTTTTGCCATCCCGACGTCCAAGCTAGGGTCTTGCAAGATTTTGCTGACTGGATATGTTATACTCTTAATGTCATCTATCAATTGCATCTTTTTTATTTGTTACTATTTCATCCAAAAACAACCTAAAGTTATTATAACTCTGCTTATTTTCTTTTACGACAAAATCAACCATTAGGTCAAATACGCAATAATTTGTCAGTTTCTCCTCATGGTTGGTAGGATCATATAACATAAGCAGACTTTTCTCACAAGCATGTTTTTTTGCTTCATATCGTAGCTTATCTAATACAGCAGCATCTCTTGGGCCCTCTTTCGACAACCTTGTCCTTGCTCAGTAAGATCTTTAGACATCAGTGGTCCGTCACGGGCTGGTTTTAGGTTTCGTTTGGTCCAGTGGCACTGCACATTGGTTGGTGCAGATTCATCACTCCGTTTTTGCACCCAACGTAAAACCACAATAATATGTTCGCCCCCTCCTGAAAAACTAAATGTTTAAAATTATAAAAATGAAGACAGTACATAAATATAAATAAATATTGGGGGACAATCGTACACAAATCGACCTAGTCCCAAACTAAGCAAAGCTTGTACTATGGGTACTAGACGACGATATACAGATAAATACAAACTTAAATACGTAGAAAACATCCAAGACCCAAGAACAAATATCCGTGGAAAATGCATAAATAAATGCCCTGGCCGGGATTCGAACCCGGGATCTCTAGCTTCGGAGGCAGAGTCCCTACCAACTAGGCTAAACAGGCCGTCATATAAAACAATAATAAAGAAAATAAATGAGTATACGTATGTGTTACAATTGTAAAGGTGATGGGCTCCAATCTCGGCATGTGCTGGCCAGAAATGGCCAGCATTGGGTTTCAAAATTGTCCCAAAAATATAAACTAAGATAAGGTGTTATTTTGTCTTTATAATGAAAATAAAATTAGGTTTTCTCAAACATGCAATGAAATATTAATGTTATGTTCCTTATAATAGGCTGCGAAGTATGACGTTTCAGGTGCGGCTAGGACAAGAGGTCGTTAATGCAATTTCATACAAATGTTGCAGGCCTAGGCCGGCAAAGTCCTCTTTTTTAATTTCCATTACACATAGATTTGTGGCACAGGCATCATGACATTCTGCCACTATGCGTATTAAAAATAAAACTTTGTTTTTTATTTGTTGTTTATTTCATTGCATGTTTGAGAAAAGCACTATACATACCTCGGCGGGAAATATGGGGTTGCCGGCCTTAGACCTATCCGGCCTCGCTTCGCTCAGCCGTCTATATGTCTTCGGCCGGCAACCCCTTTTGTCCCGGTCTCTGTAGTAATGTACTATTGTGCATGTGCTCTATGGTTGTAACGGGCTTATGGGTGTAGCGAGATTAGCTTAAAATGTAAAGAGCGTAAATATATTGTTGACATGTCCGTTGAGCGTCACATAGAACTCTCTTGTGTAGAATTAGACCAATTTATAATTATATGCGTATACAGGTCCCCATCGGCAGATTACAGTCTATTTGAATCAGTGACGGAAGAAGTTCTAAGTAGTGTTTTTAAGAGTACAAATGCGTTATTGTTTGTGGTGATTTTAACATTAACTTACCTATTTGAGAAATCGCCCATGAGTGTAAGTCAAGCGAATACTTTTAAATCTTTTAACCTAGTGAACTTGCTTTGTGAGCCTACTCGAATTACAGCAACCAGTGCGACATGTAGAGATAACGTTTTCAGTAACAAGGATGCGATTAGTAAATTTATTATAAACACCTTAAGTTTTGATCACTGTGGACACCAGGTCTCCTTCAGCGGGAAAACTGTCAAAGCTTCACGACACACTATGTGCGGACTAGGGTTTGCACTCCCGGTCCCGATTAGTATGAAATTTCCCGGGAATCCCCGGGAAATTTACATGCCCTAGTGCGGACCTATTTCTGAAAAGAGCTTAGATTTATTCAATCGTAATATCAAGAAATGATTACATTATCTTCCACTTACTCAGGAAAGCCCTGACCGTTTGTGTACTCGATTGTTTAATTGTATCAAAACTGAATTTGATGTCTGTTTTAATTTGAAGAAGATTGAAAGCAAGGTCAAGATTAAATTTAGCGACTGGGCTACGCCAGACATTTACGAGAAGAGACGCCGACTCTATGACTTATATGATTCGAGAACTACTGATAAAAGGCCGGAATTTCTAGAGTATGTCAAAAACTATTCAAAGTCCTTTAAGTTAATATGTGTCGCTGCTAAAGCCGATTACTTGTCAAAGAAGATCCAGAACTCCAGTGATAAGATTAAAACTGTATGGCAAGTTATCAACGATGAAACTGGGAAACGTAAGATAAAAGATTCGCACTTTAGCCTACGAGTCGATGATACTTTAGTAAGTTCTGACCACGAAGTAGCGGATCATTTTGAGCGGTTCTTTTCTAAGGTACCCGTCGAGACCACGAAGTCTTAAATTGTAAAGTAAAGTAAAGTAAAGTAAAGTTTATTTGCAAGAATATGTACATAAGATGTTAACATTATATTGTGAGTCGCAGTATTCAGCCTTAAACGGCATGCAAATATTAGCATAATACTCTATTAATAATTACAAATAA
Source organism: Notocelia uddmanniana (assembly GCA_905163555.1). Taxonomy (NCBI): domain Eukaryota; kingdom Metazoa; phylum Arthropoda; class Insecta; order Lepidoptera; family Tortricidae; genus Notocelia; species Notocelia uddmanniana. Next base: position 22,845,476 of record LR991063.1, on the reverse strand, counting down.
AAATATTGATGAACTAACTAATGATATTAGGAAAACAATTTAAGGTTATAAATTAATTTAGTTGCGTGCAATGTCCAAAAATTCCTTTACGGAGTAAAAACAATGTTCATAGAGCCATTTCGTCAATTTTGTCCTAAATTCTATATTGCACAAAAGTTTAATTTCGTCTGGTAATTTATTGTACACTAATATGCAAGAATAGTAGGCATTGCGTCTATATATATCAGCACGACATCGAGGTTGATACAAGAGATTTCTGTACTGTGCCCTTTGTGTTCCGGTAGACACATCGGAACGTAATTGAAAATAGTCCCTATGATCTTTGACAAACAGACAGGCCTTTCTAATATACATACATGCCAAAGTCAGTATATTGTATTTTTTAAATAAAGGTTTGCAACTATCCATTAACCATGAGTTTGTGATAGCACGTATGCACTTTTTTTGTACTTTAAATGCCCTCTCAACCTGAACCGAATTGCCCCACAATAAGAGACCATAATCTAAAGTAGACGAAACGTATCCATAATATGCTGTTATTGCAGCTTCAGTAGATACTGTTCTACTGAGTTTTCTTAGTGCAAAAACAAATCTATCCAATTTGGAGCAAACGAAATCAATATGATCTTTCCAATTTAGGTGACTGTCAACCGTTAAACCTAAAAATTTTATGCTACTGGTTTCCTCTATTAAATTATTACTATACCTTATGTTCAGCTGTTTCGGGTTAGATTTGTAAGAACGAAATTGCATGTATTTAGTTTTAGATAAATTGATGTTAAGATTATTATTGCATGTCCATGTATAAATATCATCTAATGCTCTGTTTATATTGGTCTCATATTCATTGATGATATCTCCTTTGACCATTAGCGTCGTATCATCAGCAAACAGAATGCACTTTTCAGTTGTTGCTTGTGGTAAATCGTTTATATAGAGTAGGAACAGCAATGGCCCCAAATTGCTCCCCTGAGGTACTCCAGAGTTATTTGAACGGAACTCAGATCTATATGATTTTTTAACAAAACGATTTTTTTCGGGGACCACTCTGGTTATTTCAGTGCATTGCTTCCTATTTCCTAAATAACTTGTAAACCATTCCAAAGCTTTTCCGCGGATTCCATATGATTCAAGTTTCGAAAGGAGTATAGTGTGATCAACAAAATCGAAAGCTTTACTCATATCTAGGAAGATGGACATAACAGGCAGCTTGTGGTTAATTGCATCTGTGATGAATTTGATGAAGTTAAAGCAAGCCAGTTCCGTCGAAAGACCCTTTCGGAACCCGTACTGTTCAGAATTTAACAAATCATTTTTTGTTAAGTAGTCGGTTAATCGGACACACATTGCCTTTTCGATAACTTTTGACAGAGTAGGTACAATCGTTATTGGTCTATAGCAATTAGGATCATCACGGTCGCCTTTCTTGTGCAAGGGCTTTACGATTGAAAGTTTCAGTTGCTCCGGAAAAATACCTTGACTAAGTGACAGGTTAATCAAATGACTCAAGGGTCGACTTAAGTTCAAGGCATTTAGCTTCAAGATATCTGTCGATATATTATCATAACCACATGTTTTACTATTATTTAATGACATAATCAATTTGTATACTTCAGTTTCAGATACTGGTTTTAAGAAAATCGAATTACGGTGGTTACATATTTTAATATTGGAATTAGTTTTAGGCGAAATATTGTAATTTATGGTGTCAATGAAAAAATTATTCAAAATATTAGAGATGTCTAGTGGATTTTCGTAAGTCATGTCATTAAATTTTATAGATCGGATGTCATTTTTGTGTACTTCATTACAAGTAGACGATGATATAACATTCCACGTAGCCATACATTTGTTCTTATTCATGATTATGTATTTATTATTATTAATTTTCCTAGACATGCTTATACATTTCTTTAAGATTTTGTTGTAGTTCCTAAAATAGTTTTTGTTTGTATTTTTGTTTGTGGCAGAATTCCTATAATTGATGTATATCGCACGTTTTACATGACATGACTTTTTTATCCCTTTTGTTAACCATTTAATATTGTTCCGTTTGTTATTCACTTTTACCTCGACTAGTGGAAAACATAATTCGAAAAGCAAACATATCAGGTCATAAAAAGTTGAGAAGGCATCATTAAAGTCCTCCGATGATAAGACTTCCGAGAAAGAAAGGGCTGCTATACACTCACAAAATTTACCAATGTTGTAGCTATTATAGTCGCGTTTATATTCAAACCAGGTCACAATTGTTTTATTTCTTTTAATATTGATAGTCAACGTTTGGGCCATTTCATGATCTGATAAGCAAAGTTTATGGGTGTCAGGCTCAACATTATTAATATTGCTGGCAATTTGGTCCAGGCATGCATTTAATCTTGTAGGTGTTCGAATGTGCAAGGAAAAATTATGATTTTTTAAAGTACTTTCAAGTTCTTTGGAATACTGACTATCCTTAAGAATATCTATATTCCAGTCTCCACATATAATGATTTTTTATTTTTGTGTTTGCTAGTTAAACGATAGAGTAAATTATCAATTTTGTCAATAAATTTTTTGACATGAGACTGAGTCTGCTCTGGTATCCTGTAAATGACTACTACGATTAAGTTTATTCCTATTATTTCGACTCCACTGCATTCAAAATAAGAGCTGGTGGGTAAATCTGAAGTGAATTGTATCGGTTTAAACTCTAAAGATTTTTTCACAAGAATACAAGTTCCACCTCGACTTTTTTCCCTGCAGTAAGATGCAGCTAGCTTATAATTCTCAAACTTAATATTACTTTCCGAGCCCAGCTTGACAAACGTCTCACTAAGACACAGTACATCAATTTCTTGTTGCTTTTGACAAAAATTCTGAAGCTCTATCTCTAAAAAATCCATTTTATTTAATAACCCTCCTATATTTTGATGCATAACTCTAAACTTATTTGTAGGAGAGATATTACAAGCATTTTTAAATACATTTCCAATTTTGTTAGACTTAATCTTAGTATTACCAGATATGTCAGTTACAGGGTCGAAAAAACTTGGTCATAGGTAACAAATCATTGGTATTTTTCATGATCTTAGGTTCAGGTTCATTATTTTTTGATAAATTGAAGTTACGATTCTGGTTGCCATCGATACGAATTGATTGCAAAAGGCTCAACAGATCGTGGGATAATGTAATGAACCCTCTTTTATTTATATTTCCTAAACGAGAGTACATATTGACGTCCAATGATATATTCAGATTAGAGTCTAGAATGTAACAATATTCGTTTTTCAGATTTTCATTATAGAGTAGGTTATTGAATGTATCGACACGCGTGTTAAACTGACTTGAATGATAATTGTTTTTTAGTATTGGCAAACAAATAACAACGTTCGTATTTTGAACTGCACTTAGCTCTTCTTGTATAAATTGTACCAAATTATAATAGTTTACACTGCTTTTAAAGTCCTTGTCGCCTATATAAATAACACAGAAATCGCCAAGAGTAAAATCGTGTAATTTATTTCGGAGGCCGCGAAACAGTTCGCGTGTTCCCGCCCCAGGAGTGAGATATTGACACGTGTTACCAGTAGGAAATGCTTTTTTTATCGACTGCAACATACAGTTTGAGTAGTTACTGATAACACACAGCTTGGACTGGCCCATCTGCGATGCCGCTGCACATTGTGGAGTGGTTACTAGTTTATCCCCCCGCGTTTGGGGGCGACTCGAGGGGAACCCTTCCATTGTATTGCCATTTTGCTTGACGCTAGATAATGTGCGTAATGACCGTGACAGTGAGAGCGACTCAAGCTGTGTGTTAAGATGCGCGATTTGTTCTTTGTATAATTTCAGGTCGTCCTCTGATGTCTTTACCAATTTTTCTAAACTTTGTAGAGCTGCCGCACACTTCGGATCTAAGCAACCCTTTGTGCCCCCTGACGGTGGTGGAGTTGCGGAATGGTTAAATGTAGTAAAATTAGGACGCATATCATTGTGTATGGAATGTCTCTTTTTCTTTTCCCGCCGAGAAAGTAAGCCAACGTTGGAGGATTGGCATAGTTGTTTTAATGTACCAATTTCCTTTTGTAGCTTGTCAATGGTCCTTCTAAGACAATTATTTTCGATTGTCACTTCTTCAAGTTGATTTTGGGTGGAGGCTAGTTCAGATGTGAGCTGATTTATTTCGTCTCTCATTTCCAGGCCTGTGAGTAAATCATTGACTGTGTAGTCTAAACTCTTAGAGAGTTTTTCCTGGACCAACGAACTACTGACGGATATGTCAAGTTCGGTGACTATATGGGCATCCGAAGATAGATCTGCATATAATTGTGAACATTCTTGTGATAGTTCTTGATCTGCATCTAATTGTGAACATTCTTGTGACAGTTCTTGATCCGAAAGCAAATGTGGCCTTGGATTAACCGGTGATGTGTTCAGTGAAGTAATTGGAGAGCTGAAGCCTACAGGTATCTCCGACTCCTCAAGTAATCACCTCAAGTATCACCAGACATCGCTGAATCTTTATTAAAAGAAAATGTTACGGAATGTACAGAAATGTTTAACTTCACGTACGTAACCCCCTATATTCTGATTAGAGCATTTAAATCATTAAACTTAAAGAAGACTGAAGATCTCTGGGGCCTTTAAGTGAAAGTATTACATTCCATTGTAGAATCAATAGCACCTTTCTTAGCTGATATTTTCAATAAATGGATTGATACTGGAGTTTTTCCTGACCTGATGAAACTTTATATGTACTGACCAGTAAAATCACCCCGTTGTTTAAATCAGGAACAAAAACTGACCCTGCCAACTTCAGACCAATCTCAGTACTACCGGCATTAAGCAAAGTTTTTGAGAAAATTATTCTTAGTCAGCTTGTGTCCCATTTTAATCGCAATAAACTGCTCAATAGCAATCAGTTCGGGTTCACTAGAGGTCGCTCTACCACTAATGCCGGTGTGGTACTAATTAAACATATCTTTGATGCCTGGGAAGAGTCTTAAGATGCTATTGGAATGTTCTGTGATCTGTCAAACGCATTTGATTGCGTTAATCACAAGAATTTAATTAGAAAGTTAAAACACTGGGATAAAAAACGGTGCTCTTGACCTCGTTAAATCGTATTTGTCGGAGAGAACTCAACGGGTAGTCATCAACGGCACTCAATCAGCAGGGACAACGGTTGCTCTTGGAGTTCCCCAAGGATCAATTCTTGGCCCATTCTGTTTCTAGTGTATATCAATGATTTACCAAACCTTGTGAAAGATAAACATGATATAGTGCTATTCGCAGATGATACGTCGCTTATCTTCAAGGTAAGCCGCAAAGAGACAAACTTTGACGGCATTGATAAGGCACTAAGCACTGTTGGAAACTGGTATGCAGTAAATAATTTAGTCTTAAATTCCAAGAAAACAAAGTGCCTCAAATTCACTATGCCTAATGTCAAGCATGCAAACAATTAATCAAAAACTGACTAAGTTCTCTCACAAAAGCGGCTCGCGTCAGTTGTGATTGAGATACTTGTTTTATATAAATTGTCTTTCTTTCTTTGCTATAGCATAATGTTTTACTCTCGTTATTAATTCGTTTCTGTCGTTTTAAATTGTCTATACTTTTTATGTCTAGAAATCTTAGTTCTACGGAATTCTTCGGTTGGATATGTGTCGCTACAACTCTTGGTTGATCAGGCCTGTCGTTAGTAGCAACCATATCGACCGGAAATCCCGCGTCCATCCTTCTTCTTTGCGCTCTAGTCATTACATTCATTACATGCCTATTCATATCTTTCAACTCGTCTGACGTAATGCGTATCCTGGACAATGCGTCTGCAGCCACATTTTCCTTGCCTTTCACATATTCAACCACAAAATCGTATTCCTCTAATTTCAGTCTAAATTTCAATAATCTACTGGAGGGATCTGTCATATTAAATAAGTACACTAGTGGTTTATGATCGGTAAATATTTTGAATTTACGCCCGTATAAATAAGGCCTAAAGTGCTTTACCGCCCAAACCACGGCAAGCAATTCAAGGTGCACTGTAGGGTAGTGTACTTCAGCTTTATTTAAGCTCCTACTTGCATACGCTATGGGTAATTTATTTGAATTAGCCAAGATTGCACCTATTGAGAATTTTGAGGCGTCGGTTTGCAAGATAAACTCATTTTCCTCTGAAAAATCTGGATATTGTAAAATTGGAGGTGAGGTCATGCACTCTTTAAGGCAGTCAAATGATTTTTGACAGTTGTCATCCCATTTAAATGTTATATTTTTTCTGCATAATAAATTCAAGTAATATGCTTTCTCGGCAAAGTTTGGGATGAATTTACGGTAATAATTAGCGAAAGCTACAAATCGTTTCACCTCGTCTGTGCTCTTAGGAGCTGGATAATTCTTCATAACTTCGATTTTAGATGGATCTGGCAACACTCCACTATCGGATACAACATGACCTAAATAAAGTAAATCTTTTCTCAAAAAATCACATTTTCCCGGATTTAATTTCAAATTTACGCTTCTAAGTCTTTCGAACACATCCTGTAGATTTTTATTGTGATCGTTTAAATTACGTCCGAAAATTATGAGGTCATCTAGGTAAACAAAACATTTTTGATACGATAATCCAGCCATCGCCATGGTCATCATCCTGGAAAATGAATTAGGACTAGTTTTACAACCCATGGGCATCCGGGTCATTTGATATCTACCCCCACAGAAAGCTGTAAATTTTCTACTGGCTGGTTCTAACTCGACGTTGTAATAACCTTGGTTCAAATCTAAATGTGTAAAATAAATACTACCGGATAATGAATCTAATATCTCTGTAATATTGGGAAGCGGAAATTTGTCGTCTGTAATACAATTATTAAGTTTTCGGTAATCTACTACTAAACGCCATTTCTTGTTTCCACTGTTATCCGATTTTTTAGGTACCAGTAATATAGGGCTTGACCACTCACTTCTGCACGGCTCAATAATACCTTGTTCCAACATATTATCCAATTGTTTTTGTACTTCCCCTTGTTGGGAATATGGCAGCCTATATGGTTTTACATACACGGGTTGCGCATCCGGTTTCAGTGTTATGTTATGCTTATATATGTTCCAATATGTTCCATGTGTATTCCAATGTGGGGTGTACACACACATATTTCAACATTTTCAAAATGTTTATGACACACAAACATTTTCTTGCGAAGTTCATCATGCCCGCGATTAGAAAGCTGGGCACTCCCGATACACTTAAGCCACTTTTTGAGTCCTTTCTCAGAAGTAGGAAAACCGTGCATTTTAACGTCTTTTCGTATACTCGCACAGTTTTCTATACAGCACCTGTTGTACATCGTGATAAATGACACTGAACTACATTATATTACTGATTAAGCTGAGAGGATAAGCACGGATAAAAATCAACGTTACTTCACTCGACCAACGAAAACAGTAATGAGCAGTAAAGAAAATTTTCAAACATCCGTCTAAATAAATATTACAGCGAGATATAGCCGTCAAGGGGGTGAAGATGGGGAAGTAAATGTCAGTATCCAAAATCGAACCATAGACTCTAAAGACCAATATTTTTCTTTGAAGATTATAGGCCGTGCGACTGTGGCTACCGACGCGAGCCGCGCGTGGCTCGAGACGCTGACCTCGAAAGTGGCGCCATTAGTTTCATAGTTATTATTACTGTCGTGCGGCAGATACGACTGCCGCGTGCGACCGCCGCGCGCGGCTGCCGAATCGGCCGCTAGCCTCGAAAGTCAAGCTTTACAACGTCAGCGTCTGCGCGTACCTGATATCATTACGTCGGCGCAGCGATTCTCGCGCAGCCTGGGCGATCGTGCGAACTCTGCATATCCGCTTCAAGTCGCTTATTTCTTCGAACCCTTCCGCAATGAAATACCGTAAGCGATACGTGAACAGAACAAGCCTGTCATGGGTGCTTATTTTAAACATGGTTCTCTCTTGTAGGTCCATTTCAACAATGAATAATTACTTTACAATATCAGTACTACTTAACAGTTGTACACATTTGACAGGTTAGCGCGAAACCCGGGTGCGTAATGCAACTGCGTTGACCGCGATCTATTTCCGTCTTTACGACGTACGCACTCATTTTTATGGCAGGTGGCTATTACGGCGAGTGTGTTCAGGATTATAGTGCGTCTCTTCACTATTTCTTCTGCGAGCTTTCTCTCTCACGCCGCCGCCGTTGCCTACATTGCTGTCTTGTGGGTGACCTTCGGCGAGTGTCTTCGGGATTATAGTGTGTCTCTCCACTATTTCTTCTCCGACTTTGCTGCTGCTCTAGCCGTCGTCACTTTTTTAACCCCTAAGTACGAACGTGCCGACCTTAACCCATTTTCGTTTTCAAAACGTACATGGATTGAAGTCAAGATATGCACCTTTTTACCTGCACTACCGACGTGCCGGGTAGGCCTAGTGTAACCTAAACTGTAATAACATTTTTAAACAAAACACTGAAAACACTGCACTGCCATAACTTGGGCTGAGCACACCCTTAAACCTGCCGCCGCACTAGTCGCAAACTGCACCCGTCGGCCGTCACTGTGCGCAGTTTGGCTTGCGTGCCGTTCTGCCAGGCATCCTGGTGGTACTAGTTGCTGCCATCGGCAGGGCGCTTTGCACTTCCGTGCGCGGGCCCCGTGCAGAGATGATTATAGTAACAGTCTTTGGAGCAGGGCTCTCGGACCGAAGTGGGTAGGCATTGCTTAGTGGGACCTCCTGCGGATCCCACGCTTGCGCGTGGCGCTGCCGCCTGCCGTGGCGGGTCGCTCCTCGTCGACGCGCTGCGCGGTACGCTCTTAGAACGGCGCGGGACTCTCGGGACTCTTACTTCCACGTCCTGGACCCGCGTAGTATGTTCTTCGGAGTCGTTGAAATCTGCGAAGCCGCGGAGCCCCTCGCACCTGCGCACCAGCAACTCCACGTCCTGTTCAAGCTCCCGCATCCGCAAGCAAGCCCTGGCTACCTCGCTGAGTAAAAAGTCTACGTACTTCGTAGACATCTTGCGCGTTCCACGGGTTCACCACTGCGGTATGCGTATTAGCTGTAGCTAATTGACCCTAACCTCATATGCCAGGGTGTACGGAGCGGGATTAAACTGTAATTATACTTGGTGCTTTATTCGGTGTGCTCGGTTCGGCGTGGGGCGAAGGACTGTCGTGGCCGCGTTACTTGCTAGCCATGCACTAACGCGAAAATGCCTAGCAAGCATCTGTGTTCCCACACTATAATTTATATAATATTTATCTATTAGTTAACGGGAGCTATATAAAAAAATTAACTAATAAAATATTTTTTTCCTTAATCCGATACAAAAATCAACAAAACATAGTTTTTTTCTTTGGAAACATGCAAAATCAAGATCAAATTTGAAAACTAGAATAATTATACGTACTAAATAATAACAATTTACTTTACTTTTATAATAAACGGAACATTAGAAAAAAGGCTTCAAACATAACCATATTTTCCGTACATCACAAATTGATAAATTTGCTTCTACTTAGATTTTTCAAAGCACTCTGCACAAATTGGGGTAGTATGCTCACGGCATATCCTTTTGAAACATAACTCGCAAGCTGTTTTTGTTTTTCGGTCTTTCCTCCAGTCACATACTGCACACAGCGAGATGATGCAGTTGAAGGCGGACGCATCGTCGACGAACTCGCAGGCGTATTTTGCTCATTCGAGTTGGCACTTATGATAAAATTGATTTTGGTTTTAATAAATGATGACAAATTATGTACGGATGATCTATTTTTTATGTGTGGCATCACAAAGCCCAAAGCCAGTTCCTTCAAGGCGATTCTCCTCTGTGCCATCACGGCTCCGCTATTTTCTTTATTAGCCTTTACAATTACGTACGCGTTGACGCCTCCAATATTCAGTAGACCGTAAAAAATTACCATAGGCCATCTTCTGGTGGCTCGGGTGACTGAATACGTAGCACAGAGCTCATCTACAACGTCTACACCACATTTTGTTCTATTATAATCCATTATCTTCTCTTAGCTCCTTTTTGCTGTCGTGGTGCATAGTCGATGCCAAAAGAACGACTTTATTTTTCTTTGCAACATATAACACCAAAGTACAATCATCTTGAAAGCCAAAAAGAGAACTGTTGACTTCGCGTTCTTTGGTGGAAATGAAAATAGGTGGAATCTCAGCTTTATTCTTTCTCAATGTTTAAGCAAATCCTTGGATAACGGAAAACTTGTGAATCAATTATTTATTCATATCATAAGTCCCACGTGAACAACTAGGGTGGCCACGGATACGAAGTACCCACTCGTTGAAGGTCATGCGAGAGTTGGTCTAAGGATGACCATGTAAATGTGCGACGAAGTAAGCCTGCATCGACGCACGGGAGGAAGGGCGCGGGGGGCCGAGGTATTCGCCGCGCCGCTCATGCCCTACCACTGCACCGCGCCGCCCCCGACCCCCGCTACCGACGCACATATAAGGCGCTGCGCGATCGCGCCGCGTCAGAGTCCGGTTAGCGGTCCGCCGTGCGCCTGGCTCTGCCCCCCTCCTATCCTGCCCACCTCCTGATCTCCGCTCCCCGTCACCCGCTGGCGGCTCGGCTCCCGAGCCCGTCCTCGTGACGTCACCGTCCAACTTCACCTGTTACCCGCGGCGGCTCGGATCCCGAGAAGTCCTCGTAACATCCCGAACCACCTCTCGCTGGCGGCTCGGATCCCGAGACGTCCTTGAGGTGTCCCGTCTTGCACCCTAGTAGAAGGATAGAACTCCCGGTTACCCGTGGCGGCTCGGTTCCCGAGAAGTCCTCGTAACACCCGAACCACGACTCGCTGGCGGCTCGGTTCCCGAGACGTCCTTGTTGTGTCCTGCCCCTCTCGCGCTCGACCCCCGGGGTTCCTAGGATACCACCGATTCCGTTTTCGTACCGTTTAAGCTTTGCACTAGATTAAGTCAGGACTTTCATCTAAATAAACGGGCATAAAGCCCCCGCTTTGTATATTAGACTACATCCTTGTTCTTATTTTACCCGACTTCTCCCGTAGGCTTTCCTAAGACCGCTGAGTGAGTTAGGAAACCTCTGATAGCCCTTCCGGCCAGAGGATATGGGTGTGTGAGTAAAACCACACATCACAAATGACGAATATCAACTCCCGTTACAGTCGGATACTATACACTCGAAGTTGTAGACCATTATATATAACGACCTAGAACAGATTGTCCAGTTAAGTAGCTCCAACTTCGAGAAAGAGGTCAATCGTCAAATCCGAATCTTTAGTGAAAGTGGTCGGGGCCCAGGGCACATTGCAGTGGGGTCGGAAAGGTTCTCGAGTGGCGTTCACCGGAAGTCGGGTAGGCCCCCACAAGGTGAACTGATTGAAGAGGTCGCGGGAGTCCGCTGGATGCGGGTGGTGCAAGTGCAACATTATAAACAACTTGTTTCTCCTCTTGTTTTTGCTTGAACTTACTGATGCTATAGTATGTAGCAGCTTTCGCACATTACTGTTTATCGTTGTCCCCATATTACGGCAATTATAAATGAAAAAATATAATTGAGTTCACAAAATACTGACAACTCTAACCAAAGACTTTGACAAGCCTTTGACAGATGATTAATGTTGCCATATAATAATAATAATAAAAAAAGCCCTTTATTTCTCGATCACATGCAAGATTTAGAAATAACATAAATAGCATAAAAAAGAGACTAACGTAAATTAATTAATTGAAACTAACAAGTGTTAAAATCTTCATAAATAGAGATGAAAAAAAAAACTTAAATATAGGTACCTAAAATAATGTGGCCCAGTCCCAAAAAAAGTCAGATTGCCATATTAAAACTTTAAAAAGTTGGGTCACCCTCTCCAACTATTTCATTAGGAGAGTCAGGTAGGTACACTACATTTGCTGTTCTCGAGCAGCCTGATCGTCCAAGATTTTGGAAATCATGTTCTCTTGCTCCACGTGCTTAAACCCGGCGGAGCACATAAACCCCACATATATCCCAGAGATATTCCCGAGGAAACTTGTCATGCCTAGAGGTGTATGATGCCGTAGCTCCGCCCTGACAAGCCCTTCCATGGAGAGAGATGTAGAAATGACTTTGTACTTTTTCAATAGGTCAGGATAGACCTCCACGGTTTTTGGATCTCTAGCTAATTCTCTCATTAAGTCTAGTTCCACGTCTGAGACAGGAGAGTTGTGTTTGAGATGATGATGAAGCTCAGCTAGTATATCTCGAGACTCCTCCTCCCTGATATCACCATAGACCTGCTAATTCGTCTCCTCCTTACCATCAGTCCACTCATTCTCCACCAGGGAGTACATCCCATCGTCTGTCATCCGACGAGGGGTCACGTGGTCTTCAGGCTTGATGTTGAATTCTGCGAACAGCTTCTTCACCGCATCATCATTGGAGTCTTTATCAAAAATGTGAGGTTCCCTATCCGTCGGAGCCGGCTCTGAAGATGTTGAACTCATGGCTGCTAGATTCAAGATCGTCAGAATGGAATCTCTGATATAAAGGTATTGTTTCTGTATAATAAAAGGCATTAATACAAAAGGGCTACGTTATATCCAAATAATAATTTATTTATTTACTACACTCACATTATTCACATCCATGGTACTTAAAGCCAAGGAGTATATTCTGGAAGCCGGCGTTTCAGTTTTTCAAGCACACAACACAAACAACAAAAAAAACCGCATGTTCACGTCGCTTGTGCATGACTAAAATAAAATGGCTGACTACAGTGTTGCCAACTCTGATTTTCATTTAGAGCCAAAAATGAACATTTAAAAATGTAATTATAATGGTGATAAATAATCTTAGAAGATACCAAAAATGGGGGCTAAATTTAATAATAAAAGCTTTGAGCAACAGAATTGAGAATCTTTACAAGGAGGTTTAATCATAATTTTGGATGTATTCGATTGTTGTAATTTGTAATAGTAACGTAAATAATATTTACAAAAACGTTAATGTACTTTTGAATAAGGCCCGTGATCAGTCAGTCTGGACATGATGTTGCAACAAGACGGCATTTTTGTCCCTTTTTCGAACAAATGTCTTGATTTTTTTTATAAGTTAGGCACAATTTTCAGCGCTCCAATTGTTATATAGTATAACTTTTTGCTCAAACTTGTACTTGTGTTTTATGTCCTCTGGTGTAGGAGATACTTCGCTGGTAGTATCGATCATTTCCAGTAAAACGAGTTTAACTTTTACCTGAACCGTATATTTTTGGCGCTGGCACTTTTCACACTTACTTATGAATTCCTTAATGTCTTTCTCGAGTCCAGGCCAGTAATAGTATTTTTTCATGTTATTATACATTCTCCTTATACCCGCGTGGCCACTGGTGGGTAAAAGGTGAAAATCATTAAGTAACACTCTTTTGTCGTCCTTGTCATAAATTCGTTTCACTTCATTTAATATATTTAGTCGTGGTCCGGACCAAGTCACCATATTTTTTATCTCACTTACTAATTTCTCGACAAAAATATTATTATTTTTATTTTTAATAAAATGTATTTCTTCAACATTTATTTCCTTACAAAACTGACTAAGTTCTCTCACAAAAGCGGCTCGCGTCAGTTGTGATTGAGATACTTGTTTTATATAAATTGTCTTTCTTTCTTTGCTATAGCATAATGTTTTACTCTCGTTATTAATTCGTTTCTGTCGTATTAAATTGTCTATACTTTTTATGTCTAAAAATCTTAGTTCTACGGAATTCTTCGGTTGGATATGTGTCGCTACAACTCTTGGTTGATCAGGCCTGTCGTTAGTAGCAACCATATCGACCGGAAATCCCGCGTCCATCCTTCTTCTTTGCGCTCTAGTCATTACATTCATTACATGCCTATTCATATCTTTCAATTCGTCTGACGTAATGCGTATCCTGGACAATGCGTCTGCAGCCACATTTTCCTTGCCTTTCACATATTCAACCACAAAATCGTATTCCTCTAATGTCAGTCTAAATTTCAATAATCTACTGGAGGGATCTGTCATATTAAATAAGTACACTAGTGGTTTATGATCGGTAAATATTTTGAATGTACGCCCGTATAAATAAGGTCTAAAGTGCTTTACCGCCCAAACCACGGCAAGCAATTCAAGGTGCACTGTAGGGTAGTGTACTTCAGCTTTATTTAAGCTCCTACTTGCATACGCTATGGGTAATTTATTTGAATTAGCCAAGATTGCACCTATTGAGAATTTTGAGGCGTCGGTTTGCAAGATAAACTCATTTTCCTCTGAAAATCTGGATATTGTAAAATTGGAGGTGAGGTCATGCACTCTTTAAGGCAGTCAAATGATTTTTGACAGTTGTCATCCCATTTAAATGTTATATTGACCGAAAAGGTCAATATAACATTTAAATGGGTTGGGGTGTAGCAAAGGGTACGCAGGACTTAGAAAAAAAAAACATTGTCGCGATGTCATATTGACACCATATTTTTGTGATTGCATCTTATAGAATACGTTAAAATAAACATGTTTTATTTGAAAATTTTTTTTCTTAAATTAATAATTACCGAGATATTGGACTCCGAACACCGATCATTAGGTACACACCCGTATACTGCCTTCTCAAGGAGAAAAACCATAAGTGTCATTGTTTTCAATAGACTTATGGTTTTTTTCCTTGAGACGCAGTATAGATATTTATGACGCGTTGGGTGTATAGATATTTATGACGCGTTGTGTGTATAGATATTTATGACGCGTTGGGTGTATAGATATTTATAAAATTTTGGCTTTTTTTTAAGATTTGTAATTTTTTATGCTTTTTTTATGTTTTTAAGGCTTTTTATATGTTTTTTTTTGTTTTTTAATGTTTGTATTTTTTTTGGGTTTTTTACTTTAATTTATTTTGGTCTAAAATATTGGAAATTATAGTTGAGTACGGGCGTCACGAGCGCGGCGTGGGCAATCCGGCCGGCATTTGCACCGCTCACGTCTGATTCCGCGCCTACCTAATCCAGGATATACCCGGTGTATATCTCGGAGGAGGCGACGGAATCGTGCGGCGTCTGATGGCAGCGGCCGCAGGATGTTTTGCCGGTACATGTATTCCCCCATGTACCAGGCAATCTTTGTATCACTGCGGCAGCTGCGACAGTGTTTTTTTAATTCTAGCCATTGGCGCTCAATGGTATTTGTGTGAATTTGTACATCCACCAAATTTGACCCTGGGACAGGGTCCCCGAGAGCGGCATTGGCTGAGATGGTCTTGGTGCCAGCCACGTACTCAACACTGTGATTTACTACAGCGTGCCCCCGCATCCCAAGCCTGAGATGGACACCTACATAAGATCTATGCATATCTGACATTATGTAGGTGTCCGGTGATATGTTATTAGCTATAATGGGGTCGAGGGTTGCGCGACTTTTATCAGCTATTATCTCGATATGTATTTTTTTGGAGAGGCGGCTGATACAGCCGAACGCCCACGTTTGGCTTTTTAGGAGGCGGCCCCGGTTGTATTTTCTGGTGTAGAGGTGGGTTTCATCCACCTCTACTACGTCATCTGGGCCGCCTAACAGTTCACGATCGTGAGCTTCGGCCACATCGCACACCTCTCTTAAAAAATGGTAGATTTGGATGGCGCTTTTTTTTGTTACCCCCACATCTTTTGCCGCTTGTGACACTTTATCCTTTCTGATAAAGTGTAACAAGAGGCGCAGTGTAGCCAAGATTGGGAGTTGGCTCCGCTCAAAAAATGTGTTTTTGAGCGGAGACTGGACAATTTCGCAGCTCCGTTTGGCGCAACGCCATCGAAAGCCAAGTTTGTAGGAAGGCTTTGACTGTTTAGTCATAGCCTTCCTACAACGTTTACATTTCGGCGCCTTTGGTATTAAGTACCATTCATAGGCAGCATTTATTGCAGCCTCTTCGGAGTTTAATACTGACGCGTAATTCCAGAATGTGAAATTACGCGCCAGTATTATATTTCTGGGATTCATTTCCACCAAAACAATAGATATAACTAATAATTACAATCAAAATAACAACAAACAGTAACAATAAAAATTAAGACTCCGAGAGTAGTTGCTAAATCTCCAAGTCGCATCAAAATTCAAAGAAATTTATATGGAAAAATTGCCGTGATCGACCGGCTTATATCACCTCGGTACGGTTTGGTGGCGTAGGTATTTAACGCGGTGCGTACGTGACCGATAACACTTAGAATATTTTTGAACGGAATGGTTTCATTATAACGACCACTGTTGTTAATACATTTTGTTAGAATATGTTAATTCATTTCACTTAAACAGTTTTTCTCTGTGATGAGCCGTCTTGTTAATATTCGTATTCGGAACTTTTTTTTTTCAATTTTTTTATTTCATTATTAATTTATGAGCGGTTCCAATACGATGGGCGGCTGATAAGTTCGCAGCCTAACGTATAAAAAAATTTGCTCAAGGTTTATGGCATTAAGTCCGAATTTCCATATATACATATTTTAGATAGATTTCGGTTTGGGAGAGGGGGCGGGGGGAATTATTACAGCACAGCAGCAAAAATCTCCCCCCCCCCCTGTGGCGAGGGCATTTAGACCGGCATCTGCCTGTTCTATTCTAAGGCAGGTCCGTGTAGGTACGACGACGAGCGAAGCGAGGAGGAGTGTTAGGTGCACTGCGATCCTACAGCGCGCGAGCCGAGCGAGCGAAGCGAGCGTGCCGCGGCAGCGGCCGGCGAAGCGCCAGAACCGACTTTTTTAACGGTTACTCTCCTTTTTATTGGAAACGTAGCTCAGGTGACCGTGTTTTGACAGACACGCAAGGGCGGAAGGCTGCGCTTTCCGCAGCGTCGAACCTAAGGCGGAGTCAGACCGCGGAGGTCGAAGGTTCGCGGAGTAGGCCTGAGGTCAGCGAGCAACGAGGCCAAAGAGCGAAGCGCAGGGGGGGAGGTGCCGAGCGTAGCGAGGCGGCGACGTCCCAAGCGAGCGATGGCCTCGTTAAGCGAGCGACCGGGCCGACGAAGCGGACCTTCGGGCGAAGCTCGCCCCCCCCCCCCCCCCTCCCCCCTCCCTCAACCCCCCTCCCCCTCAATATGAAATGTTCAGATTTATGTATACGGCCAAAGTATTCAAAAATATGTAAACGAAATTTTCTAAGTCCAAATTTACAACCACATGAATTTCGCACTTTTCGTCAAAAATTTTCTAAGTCTTTTACAACTCCTATGAAATTTGCACTTTTCGTCAAAAAATTTCTAAGTCTTTTTATACTGCGTACCCTTTGGTACACCCGGACCATTTTTTCTGCATAATAAATTCAAGTAATATGCTTTCTCGGCAAAATTTGGGATGAATTTACGGTAATAATTAGCGAAAACTACAAATCGTTTCACCTCGTCTGTGCTCTTAGGAGCTGGATAATTCTTCATAACTTCGATTTTAGATGGATCTGGCAACACTCCACTATCGGATACAACATGACCTAAATAAAGTAAATCTTTTCTCAAAAATCACATTTTCCCGGATTTAATTTCAAATTTACGCTTCTAAGTCTTTCGAACACATCCTGTAGATTTTTATTGTGATCGTTTAAATTACGTCCGAAAATTATGAGGTCATCTAGGTAAACAAAACATTTTTGATACGATAATCCAGCCATCGCCATGGTCATCATCCTGGAAAATGAATTAGGACTAGTTTTACAACCCATGGGCATCCGGGTCATTTGATATCTACCCCCACAGAAAGCTGTAAATTTTCTACTGGCTGGTTCTAACTCGACGTTGTAATAACCTTGGTTCAAATCTAAATGTGTAAAATAAATACTACCGGATAATGAATCTAATATCTCTGTAATATTGGGAAGCGGAAATTGGTCGTCTGTAATACAATTATTAAGTTTTCGGTAATCTACTACTAAACGCCATTTCTTGTTTTCACTGTTATCCGATTTTTTAGGTACCAGTAATATAGGGCTTGACCACTCACTTCTGCGCGGCTCAATAATACCTTGTTCCAACATATTATCCAATTGTTTTTGTACTTTCCTTTGTTGGGAATATGGCAGCCTATATGGTTTTACATACACGGGTTGCACATCCGGTTTCAGTGTTATGTTATGCTTATCAGTGGCGGTACGGCCTTAAAAGCCCAAAAGCCAGGCTTGCGTTACTAAAATTAGCAAAAACCAAATATATGTACGACTAATTCTTTTTTCCATTTCAAACTAACTTAAAATCCGCGCGACGGCGCCTGATCTGTATATTCTATTCACCTTGGTCGGGGTAGTAGTACAAAATTCGACGTAGCAAGTAAGTGGCGCTACTGCCGCGCGAAACGAGCGGTCTTAAGACGATAGAGTTGAGACACGGGCTAGTCATCTCGCTCGCACACGAGGGCTTGCAAGCGGGCTTTAATGCTGATATCTTTTCTCTCTTTCTTATCTATGAAAACTGCTACAAAACGAGAGATACGTATCTATAGCTAGATCTAGCAAATAGTTTGTGACTAGAAGCCCGGCTTTCGACGTGAAGTTATCAACAGATGTTAGTCAAATGCGAATTTAGCGCGTGCGCGTTCATGACTGGATGGATTGTGATGCTAACTTCATTGATTACAATTATGTACATTACTTGAAACTGAACAATTTGTTTGAGCGGATAGTGTTTTGTATTAAAAAGTTTATTAAAGTGGAAAGTGACGATGGATGAAGTCGTTCCGTGTGACGATTTAAAATGTGCACAAGTTATCGGCGTAGAAAAGGTAGGCACGCTAAACTTTGCACAAAAAAGCAACTTATTTTTTCACCGAAACCTACACCTGACTTGAGTATTTCTCAGATAAGCAAGTCACATAAACGACAATGTCAAAGATCGGTGCGATTGATGAGATGTCTGTACAATTTATCTAGTAATAGCATGCCTTCAGTGTGTTTTGTTGGTCTGTCCTGTCTACGCCACACCAGTTAGTGATAATGAAGAGTGAAGATTTACTAGTATGGTAATATGGCAAGGTATCAAGGTAGGAGATAAATTTAATGATATTGTGTGTGAAAAAAAATACATAAATGTATCCCTCGACTTGCCCTTCTCTGCAACCCTAGGCACGCCACTGATGCTTATATATGTTTGTTGTTGTTAATTTGTCCCCTGGCAAGTAAAAAATATCGCAGTATTTAGCACACAAATTTTCAATTGAAACCTGTTCTTCCATATTTAAATGACCAAGTTTCAAACAAGAAAACATCCTTTTAACTCGGTCCGCATTTTTCTGCGTTTCGCTAAACATACATACATCGTAGTCACTTGCTTTGTGAATAGTCGGGCTAACTTGGTTAACTGTGAAATCATTTTCCGTCGTATTAAGCAAACGAATAGGTATTGTAGCTGACAGAAGCAGGCGCAGGACAGGTAAGGACTTTGGTGAGTAAAAACAGCGAATTTTGAAAGCTTGTGCTTAAGGAGCGAGTGCATGCGCTTAGGTTGGCGGTCAATGGGTCACTGCCGGCGTCAAAGCTAGGCGACGCACACATAGACTCGCGCCCGTACACGAGCGTTTTATTCACACATTTATATTACTTTACAGCACACAACAGTAGCGGGTTAATAGATCAGGTAAGTACCTACATTTATAATTATTTATTTATCCTATCTTCTGTTTCAGGTGGAATCCAGGCGTCGTGTACTTTACATCATTCTCCCCCCCATTGTCCTTTCAGGACAATCATTCTCGGCAGCAGTAGGGAGCAAAGCTACGCGGGTCACCGGTCTGGTAAGTATTCCCGTCTTTGTCCTTATATCCACAATGCGTACTCGACCGTCGGCGCCGGGGTGGACGCTCTCAATTATTCCTTTAGGCCAAGTATTTCGTGGTAGTTTTGGGTCAACTATGACAACTACGTCTCCTTGTTTCAGCTGATGACCTTCTTGAAACCATTTTTGGCGTGGTAACATAGTTGGCAGGACTTCTCGCATCCAGCGTTGCCAGAACATGTCTGCTAATCTCTCCGTGATTCTCCATGATTTTCTACTATAGAAGTCGTCGTTATCAAATTTCCCAGGCACAGGTAAGTTCGAGGAAGTCCCGATGAGAAAATGATTGGGTGTCAGACTTTCGGGGTATTCGTGGTCCACTGAAACATGGCTCAAGGGGCGGCTGTTAACGATATTTTCCACCTCAGCTAGTAATGTTATCAGCACTTCTTCGCGCGGAGCCCTTTCTTTCAGGATTACTCTTAAGGCCGCTTTCACAGTACCAATAAGCCGCTCCCATGTTCGCACAGTAGGTCGTAATTTCAACAGCCAGTACTTTAGACGAATCTCACTGAGTACTGTTTCGGTACAGCCATGTGCTGCCATCTCGTGGTAGTGTCTAACTATTAATTTTGTGTCCAAAATTACCAGTCGCTTAACATTTGAGTTCACGTTCGCAGCAGCTTCTATACTCCCGCCGACGCTCAGTAACCCACTTTCGTTCCAAACTGGTGTTAGTTTTCTCAGACGACTAACCGTTGATATAGGTTTATTAATTTTAATCAAATTTACCTCCTCAGGAAACGATTGTAATTGTGAGTAGCGCAATAACTCATATTCAGCGCGCTGCATAATTTCCGAGGTAAGTTCAGCAGTTCCAGACGTTCTACATTCAATAAACAATAGCACATTCGCCATGCATCGGCACAGGCGGAGCCAGGAGGAAAATCTTGTTGTTTCCGGAACAGGTACGTAATTATTGTAATTTTCCGCAATCAAGTTGACCTGTAACGTCTCTTCATCATATTTCTCGATTTTTTCAGGGTTCATGGAGGGCCGATCCACACGCGGCGTGTGCGGAAAATGTGGACCTCGCAGCCATCTCCCGTTGTTACTCAGTTTGTAAGTATTAATTTTTGTAGCTTTGTCGGCGATCTTTAACTTCGTAGGTATATAATTCAACTCGTCCATTTCACCGAGTCTGTTAGCGCCGAACACTTTATAATTGCGCCTGTTATTCTTTATCTGACATAACACTATTTGCGAGTCCGTCCAAAAAAATCGTTTGTTTATTACTAACCGGTTCTCGCGCGCAATTGCATCGGCAAGGTGGCAGGCCATCACAGCGGCTTGCAACTCAAGTTTAGGTATAGTTATACCTTTGTTCATCGGAGCGGCTCGGGATTTGCAAGCGATGAATGATCCATTGATTTGTTTGTTTGCGAGTGTCTGTCGATAATAAGCAACAGCCGCGTAAGCAGCGGGCGACGCATCGCAAAAAACGTGCAGTTCAAGTGTCGTCTTATTCTGGCAGTCGCTACTCCTCGATGCTTTTATTGCTTTGTCTTGCTCACTCGCCTTTGCAGTAGCGAAGTGATATCTAGGCACTCTCAAGTGTTGTAGCAAATTGAGCTCTAATATCCAGTTTTGGAAGGTCTTATTTTCATTGTCTGAAATCTTGTCGTCCCGTTTAGTATTACTTTTCCATGTATTTTGAAGCATTTTTGATTCATTTTTCCCGGGTAGGCCAACTTCCCATCTGTTATCATTAAGTTTCACAGATTGATCCACCATGTTGAGTGCACGAATTTCATCCTTATTTGAACGTGGCGTAGAGCTTACTCCTATTGAGTCTATGGCAAACGAGCGTCGAACCAGTTCGTGTGGTTGCATAAGTTCGTCATTGTGTGCATCGTTTGAAAGTTGCAGCGTTGAGTGCGCTGTGTGCGCGTGTGCGCCCGCGCATGTGTGCGTCACCGGCTGGGAACGGCCGGGGAGCGTGGCGGGGGCGCCGGGCGGACCGCTGATAAGACTGATCGGCAGGTCGCGCGCTTCGTACAGCGTCGTGGTTAACGTATGCTCAGTGGTTAGTAGCCCGCGCGAGGTTGCGGGTACGATTCCGTGCAAGCACCACCCCAGAGGTGTTAGGGTAGCACACGGTTCGTTTATCTTGCGATGAATCGTCTTCAGAGTCATGATCAGATGGAAATTATCTTGTCCAATTAATAACTTGGGTTTTATATCAGCACAGGTGACATAGTTTTTCAGGTCTCGTAAATGTTCATAGTCTTCTATGTTCACTTTAGATAACTTTTGTGTAGGTAGGTCTAATTCACTAATTTTACGCGCACGCACTTCGTACATTTGGTCTCTTGTGTTAGAAAGTTTAAATTTCACAATTTCACTTTGACAAACGATGTCAGAGTTCCACGCGCCTCTCATACGTAACGTTTTAGGCTGACCTTGTAAGTTAATACTGTCCGCGAGATCAGCTGACATTAGGGAGACTGTAGCACCGTCGTCTAGTAAAGCGTACGTAGTAATTATACCACTCGGCCCATGTACTTTCACGCGTACTGTTTTTAGCATTACACTAGCACTGTTTCGGGCGGCTATAGTATTTGTCACAGTTTCACTGTCGTTGGTAGGTTCATTTCTACCTGTTGTCGTTAATTGTGTAGCACTGGATTCTTCATTCACAGTGTCGCTGCTGGAAAGTGAAGCTACTTTATGGGGCCAGTGTAACAAGCGATGGTGAGGTAGGCCGCACCCGTCAATATCGCACGGCGCGGACGGGCAGGTTTCTTTCCCGTGCCCCGTTAATAGACACTTATGACACATTTTTTGTATTTTAATAAATCGCCACTTGTCTTTACGCAGCGCGCGTTTGAATTTCGTGCAGTTTGAAATCGGGTGAACATATGTGCGACAGAATTTACATTTTGCGTCGCTATTATTGTCGTTGTTCAAAACTGCGTGTGAATAAACTCTTCGTTCTTCGATTTTCGGCTTGAATGGTTTATTTTCAGGTTGCGCGTGAATGTGGCTTATTCCAGCTGAGGCGATTTTCATTGCTTCTTTATGTAGAAATTCGGAAAAATATTGTAGTTTTGCCTTCGTGCTGTCGTTATGGTCGTAAATGTAATCTGCCCATTTGTTAAGAAGTGTAGTTGGCAATTTCGATAAAATAGTGTTGAGCAAATCTGGGCTTCTTAAATAGTCATTTTGATTGATTGATTGTACGGCGGCGACGTAGTTTCTCACTTTAACTGCGAAGTTCACGATCTCGTTATGATAGTTATGTGGCAAGGAAGGCAGTTTTCTAAATTGTGAAACCAACTTGAACATAATTAATTCAGGGCGTCCAAAACGTAGCTCGAGTGCTTCTAAGATGGTACTTGGAGCAGTGTCGCTCATGAGCAGCGACGAAACTGCTTCTCTGGCTTCACCGCGGAGGCATCTGTTCAGTCTTGCGATGTTTTCACTATAACTGTAATTACACAATTTTGTTGAGTCTTCGTAACTTCTTTTAAATTGCAACCATTCAAGTGGGTCGCCGTGGAATGGTGGCAGGTCCTTGGATGTGGCTAGTCTTGACATGAAGTTCGTATTTGCGCTCTGTGTCGCGGTGGCAAGGTTGGCAATCGCGTGCGACAGTTGCGAAAAATCATTCGAAGTGGGTAGGGCGGCGGGCGCTGAAGCAGGTTCATGGACGGGATGGTCAACGGCCGGTTCCTGTACACTATTTTCGAGCCATTGTTCCACTTTCTGTGATGCTGCTTGCATTGATTGGTTATCACTATGGCGACTTTTTCTCGAGGATCGGTCATCGAGTGCGGCGAGATCAGCTGCTAGCTTCTTATCAATCAATTCCCGCTCGATTCTCGCCTTGGCTTCGGCCGCCTCTAGCTCTAGTTGTTTTTTGCGTGCCAGCACTGAAGATTTGGAGCTCTTGGCCGAGGAAACTGAGGCGCGGCGATCGTTTAGCTCTGTTTTCAAGGTACCCTCTTTTTCTGTAGGTTTCTCTTTCTGTAGAAAATTGGTAGCCAGTGGTTTTAAATCCGTGAGTTTCCCTGCCGGAGCACATGTTTTCACTGAGAGCACTTCACTTACATCTTCTGTGGCAAGTTTCAGCTGTTCACGTAGGTGAGCCCGCTCACCGCGCGATGTAACATTTGTGCGTGGTGGCGGTGTGCTGAACAAACCGTTCGGCATTTTTCCCAGTTCCTTGGTGATCCTGGCTCGATGGACCAGATGTAGCTGACAGAAGCAGGCGCAGGACAGGTAAGGACTTTGGTGAGTAAAAACAGCGAATTTTGAAAGCTTGTGCTTAAGGAGCGAGTGCATGCGCTTAGGTTGGCGGTCAATGGGTCACTGCCGGCGTCAAAGCTAGGCGACGCACACATAGACTCGCGCCCGTACACGAGCGTTTTATTCACACATTTATATTACTTTACAGCACACAACAGTAGCGGGTTAATAGATCAGGTAAGTACCTACATTTATAATTATTTATTTATCCTATCTTCTGTTTCAGGTGGAATCCAGGCGTCGTGTACTTTACAGGTATCTTTCCATTGTTAGGTTTTACTAACGCACTAGCTATAAATAATCCGGGTTGAATCTCATCCGCGCACACCACACATTCCTCTTCCATATCCGTCTTTATGTATCGTATAGCTTCCGATCGAGCCGGTACCATAAAACGATTGCTATCCTCCATGTATAGCGGTAATATAATCTTACAGTCATAATTATTCCGTAAAGTCAAAGTGTTGTCAAAGTAGTCTATAGTTGACACGTACTTTCTAAAAAAGTCTAATCCTAAGATACCGCCAGCCGTACATGGCAATGAATTAAAAACATAGAACTTGTGATTAAGGCTATTGTGTCCATAATTAAGGTCTAAGTAATCATATCCAATAGGCTGGACTTTGCCGCCTATTCCGCTGACTACTACATTATCGTTATGGATAGGAATATTCTGGTTGCATATGTACTCATATTTTATAGCACATAAGGTAGAGCCCGTATCGACTAAAAATTGGGTTGCAATGTCCTTACCTAGATATAATTCTACGTAACTATAATTCTTCTTTAGTCACGAAAAAACTGATTCTCGTTATTATTAGGCACGCTACTGTCGCTATCCGTCATAACACGTATTTCTTGTTGATTACTTATCCCATTGTTTCTAGGTCTATTAGAGTAATATTGGAACCTACCTCTATGTTGCTGGTAGGGTCTTGTTGCTCCTCGGGCATCCGAAACTTGGAAGCCTCGTCCCGTACCTCGCTGTCGGCCGCTGGACCCGAACCTTACCGGCTGATGGCCGCGTGCTGAGTACGACATACCACGATTACCACGGTGTCCCCCGGAGTATGTGGATGAAGGGCCTCTGAAATACCTCGTATTATAATTATGATGACGTTCCGTCGTTAAAATCCCTTCTGACGTACTTGGTGTAGAACGGTCGTAGTCAATGGCAGCTTGAACTGCATCTTTTATAAAATTTCTGAATGACATTGGCGTCATCTTTCATTCTTTCATTACTGGTAATACACTCGCCGTTTTTAAGTTAACTTCTTCTCTTGAATATATTTTGCTTATCGGTTTCGCTACACAACTAAGTCATTTTTAAAATTAAAAGGCACATTCGCCTTAAGCTATTGCAACCTGATACGCTAATTTACTAATTATAAACGAATTAAATTGCTATCTTACTCATTGTCCGGCGTGTACAGACGGGTACACAAACACATGGTATAGGCGGTTAACGACGCGCACAACACTTAGCACTGCACTTTCTTGTTGACACTATATTGTTCATTGAGTTTATATTCGAACACGTACTTCGTTAAACCTCGTATTCTGATTTCGGCGCACGGCGAAAAATTTAGCTCCTCAACGCGTGTCCACGTATCTCCTCGCGGATCCACCTTTTGTGACATTTTCTGTACATGTAGTATGCAGCACCCAAACATATGAAACCATCAATGCATAATACCGCGACGTTTATACTGTTAACCACCTCGGCGCAGTTGCTAGAGCCCAAGGCAGCATTCTGGTCTACGACGTCCTCTTCTTTTATTTGCGAAGACCCCATATTATTTTCTTATAATCCTTTCAGCACTTATATATTCAAGGTTGGTAATGGTCCATTTAAATAAATACACTCGCAACCTTCGCGTACTTTCGCGTCCCTTTGGTACATTTTTTTTTGGTATAGTTCACTAGGTCACGGTATCAGTTTTGAGTCCTTGATACATTATTTTAACACTTTCGCGTCCCTTTGCTTCATTTTTTTGGTCGAAGACACAAGTCACGGTATCAGTTTTAGTCTATGATACATTATTTTAACACTTTCGCGCGCGATAGTAACGGCAGCGGCAGCGCGCAAAGCGCTGCGTTGGCAGGATCGCCATATAAGGTTGGAAGTCGGGAGACTTATTGATACCACGAGATTCTAAGTAAGACTGCTGTTTATTCATAATAAGCATGGTTAATATAGCATTGTAATACATGTTCATAACTATCTATACACTACAAATAAAAGGATTAATATTTCTAAAAGAAGGCGGAACATTGCCGACTGGCTTTGCATCTATACAAAGCCAGTCGGCAATGTTTGGCTCTTCTGTGTTGATTATTAAATTATGATGCCGTCGTTTTGGTTAAAATTAATCTGGGTGGTATATAAATTATAACCCGGCATGGCAGGCAGGCAGGTTACCGTGTTTACGTAACCAACACTCCGTCAGAATAATAACATCACAATCGAGGCCAAGTCTGTGTTGAAATACTGTAGTTATCAAAATTCTTATATATATACTACGTATGTTTTGAGTTAGTATAGTTAGCGGATTTCGGGAAGAGCAAATATATTGTTTACAGTTTTCAATTTCGCAGGTTTTTGACTCAGATACAGAGAAGTTATGGTCAGAAAGTAAATTACTTGTCATTGTTTACTCGTACAAACTAAGATTTAAGTACTAGAAATATAAGATAATAATAATAATAAAGCATTTATTCACGAAAAAACAGTACTCTTTTACAGCTTGCCTCAACTTCCGCCAAACTGAATAACAGTTTGTTGGCAGAAATAAGCTCCCTTTCTTTACATTACCGTTTTAAGTAAGTCTGAGTATTGACTTTGTGTAGTGTCAGCTCCATCTCTACTATTGTTAAGAGGACTCGGTACATATGTAGACGAAGCTCGAGCTGTGTACATTTTCATATCACAATCAAACAGTATTTGCGTGATTTTAAATTCTGCTTGAGCACGCGTGTAATCATCATATTTGCTTAGTTTGCTCGCTATATGCTCCCCGAAGGCAGAAAATTCATTTTTTTTTTTCACCAGCAGTGCGTAAAATATTTTGAGCCTTCTCTAGTAGTGGATCTGTAGTCTTGAACCTCTTAACACGTGGTTTTGGAGTAGTTTCAATTTCTTCCAAAGAGTCAGTAGTCAGTTTTTCTGTTTCCACGACTTCATGTGGCTCAACACTGATGTCAGATGTAGTTTCAGTCTCCTGTAAATGCATAAAATTGTTAATATATGCCTAAAACCTTTTTTCAGATGCCGTCAGAAGTGACAGAATGGAAACAAGTTGCGAAGGATTTTGAGGATCGTTGGAATTTTCCTCACTGTTTAGGTGCAATGGACGGCAAGCATGTTGCAATAACTTGTCCACCACACAGTGGCAGTCAATATTACAATTATAAACAGTTTTTAGCATAGTACTATTTGCTGTAACAGATGCACGTTACAATTTTCTATATGTACATGCTGGAGTCCAAGGAAGTATATCTGATGGGGGAGTATTTAGACATACAGCTTTTGGGAAAGCACTCCTGCGACAAACTCTTAACATACCACAATCTGAATCCCTCCCAGGCCGAGAAATGTTAACACCGTATGTTTTCCTGGCAGATGATGCATTTCCTTTAATGGAGAATATTTGCAAGCCCTATACGTTAGATTTGAAGATAGGATCTCCTAAACGTGTATGTAATTATAGAATATCTAGAGCACGCCGTATTGTGGAAAACTCTTTTGGTATCATGTCTTAAATTTTTCGTGTATTACACACAACTATTGATGTTGAGTTAAAACATGTACAAAATATAGTTATGGCTTGTACCTATTTACATTTTTTTTGCGACGAAACACTAGAGCACAATCTCTTTATTCACCTCCTGGGACCTATGACAGTGGAGATATTGACGTTGGTAGAATAATGCCAGGCTCGTGGAGAGATGACGAACAAAGTTTAACAAGTTTAAGAACAATAGGAAGGAACGCAACCACAAGAGCGAAAGCAGTAAGAGACGAATTTATGCATTATTTTATGACAGAGCAGGGACGAGTAGCATGGCAAGATAAATACTTATAAAGAAGTTCGAGTTATGAATTGATATGATAAAATTGATAATACATCTAATAATAGTATGCATTTTATAGTATGTATTTTATAAATCTTGATTTGGTGCCTTCACCGCCAAACTAGCCATGATTTCACATATACAACTGCAATGAATAAACAAATGTCTTGGAGTGCTCGTTTATCTTTGGCGCTAATTTTGAATTGAGATTGCAGCAAACATATTTTCAAACAGTAAATAGCTCTTGCCATCCACCTTGCTTGATGCATTGCTCCAGGAGGTCTTATTTTAATTTTTTTCTCACTATCGCCTCCTAAGAAAATAATAGACAATCAGTTCTCGATAATCGTCACGTACAATAGATTTTTGCAGTTCTTCATTATAAAATGTCAACAGTTCTTTAATTTTTGTATTACAAAAATGTTGTGTGACGATGTGGCTGTGTGTTTCAATAGCAGCAGAATTAATAGTATTCCAGCTGTCTCTAAACTTTTTAAACATCGGGATATCAGGGCTATTTGTTATTTGGTGGATTTTTGTTTCAAATACACACTTTAAAACCAGTTCGTAAACGTGATGGCGGCAAGCAAAGAGTAATAATTCCCTGTCTAGCTTTTGTTCCAAAAGTACACAAGCTCCTTTCAATCGCCCTGTATTAGATGCAGTTGTATCACAGCACATTATTTGTACTTTGTCCTCGAGGTTCCAGTCATAAAGTGCGTTTAACACAGCTTTAGCTTGATCTTGACCAGAAGAGCTCTCCAGCTTAGGCACAGCCAAAAGTTGTTCCTTTTCTTCAAATGATATAAGGATTGGCAGGCGTTCTTCTTTAGAACTTCTTACGTCCAGTCCAGGTAATAATTTTCCATCGCAATGAACGGTCACACTTTCAGGTAAATTATTCTGAAAATCTGATTTTATAGATTCCGCTCTATCTTTTCTAGTCTTTGTACGAATGCGTTGAATAGACGACTTGTTTATCGGGAAATCATCACTACTAAGATCAAGGGCTTCCACTACAGCCTGAAGTATATATACGGAATCTCTTATGCTTAATTGACATCTATCCAAAGCTGCAACTAATTTAGGAGTGATGAAATCTTTCCTTCCCCTTTTTGTAATACTTCCAGAACTTACCGTTTGAGATGTCGACGGTAAGGGTTCGTCGATGCTTTCATCAGAGCTGGTAGGTTGATCGGGATATCCTGGTGTCTCAATAAGATCTTGTGTAGTTAAAGATAAAGATAAACTCTCGGAACAGATTTGATCATGTCTTTTTTCTCTTCTTTCTTTCTCTGTCTGGATCTTTCTTCTTTCTCAGCTAACTTTTTATCTACACCGGCTAAACATCCTGGACGCCCTGGTTCTCTTTGCTTTTGTAAAAAGATTTTATCTTCTTCTATTTTCATCCATTCCAAAGCATTAGCGTGTGCTATGTCGAATAAATTATCTAAATTGTTTTGAAAGTCCTTCTCACGGTGCTTGTAAATATCTTGTGTCTTTTTGGAATTTTTTTGCAACTCTCTCCAAGCATGGTGAAGATCCACAAGTTTCTTTACGCAGTTAGGAATAGCTCTGGTAGGGATTCTAGCTTTTTCCCAGAATATAATACACTCTCGAACGACGAGATTTGCGCTTTCACTAACACTCAATTTAACTTCACGAATGTTAAAAAAGAGGACTGCAAGAACTTGACGGTTAGACGGTAACTTTGCCCCAGTTATTTGATAGTTCAAGTCACCTACTAAGAAAATACTTTTTTTATTGCTTCTTAATTCCACTGCCATTTTTTAACGTAAAACAATATGTGTTCATCACGAGATTAACTAATAACAAATGACAAATACGGCGAGTACGCGCCGCTATTTCCGCGTAACTTGTATGGACATGATTTGATGCAAGTCGGCACGGGTTTCCGTTCTCCAAATAAGGTAAAAATTAATTCCCGAGTGTTTTAGGTACTAATGAACAAAACTAAGACCTATGCGTTAAAAAACATAAACTTTGAAAAATAAGGGACACCCTAATGTATACGTACATTTTCAATGTCTCAATAAAGATACTTACGTTAAGCTGGTGCATTTTCACTGCCTAATCCTTAATTCGGCGTATTCTGAGTCAAAACAAATGAAATCGCAACCACTTTTCTTCTTTTTCTCCTCATTATTCGCGTAAGTTCTTAAGCTTCGAAATTTCTTGTAAGCTTCGTCACTTGTTGTACCAAACATTTCAGCGATTTTATTCCATGCATCTTTTTTAACATTCCTATCTTTGTATATTCCGGCTTTTATATCCCACAACTCGGGGTGTAAATGTACTTCATTAATAAAATCTATAATTCGTTCGTTAGACCACGTCTTAGTCATTTTTGCTGCATAAATAATAAATAACCTCAAAATGAAAATAACATGCAGCTCATCGCAAAGAACGGAATATAGCAACACGGCGTACGCTCACAGCAAACTTCATGTCGCGTAGAAAAGGATGCACTATGCCGTACAAAGTGAATGAGTGAAACAACGATACAACTGGCTGGGCAATATTGCATTTAAAATCGAGAGCCTAGCGATCGTCCGGCAACCCCTCGGGACAATATCGGCCATACACGGCAACACATAACATGTTTGGCTATATGTCCGGGACATATCTGCATTATTGCATAGTCTGGCTGGCATTGCTTGCAATGTTGCCGGGCCACTGTGTTGCAGCCACATATTGCACGAAAACATGGCCCGTGTAGGAGCCTCTTAAGGTCGCTCTGTCTGTAAAAAACTTAAGGTGGTGGAACTTCACAAGTACCGCCCGGAGCTTGTCACATACCAGCTCCACGTGTGCACTCCAGGTGAAGCGCGAATCTATTGTCAGGCCCAGGTACTTGTAACTGTCAACCACCTCAACCCTTCCACAGTGACAAGAGGAGTGGACACCACTATGTAGACAGTCGTAATCATGGCCTATAAAATCTTTGGTTCTCCTGTTATATGCTTATTGTAGGGCGAGTAGATGTGCATACACTTGGTTTTTGCAATATTAATTATGATACCATTATCATGCGCCCATTTAATGATATTAAGGGCTTCTTGAATACAGTATTCTATATTTTTTATGTCTTTGCTAGAGTAGACTAGACAAGTGTCATCTGCATACATATAAGTCCTACAATGGTTAACTACATTACACATGCTGTTTACGTGCATGATGTATCCCACGGGACCGTACACGGAGCCAGTTGGTACCCCGCAGGTTATCTGCGCAATGCTACCCGTCACGCCGCAAACAGCAGTCCTCAAAGTACACTCACACAAATAGGCCTGCAACCACTTATTGACCGGGTCGCTAACCCCACACTCATTCATGGCACACAGCAACTGGTGGTGGTCCAGCGTATCAAAAGCTTTTTTGAAATCGATGTAGACCACCACCACCTGCTGCCTGTCGTTAAGACTGCTGTTTACGTCGTCAGCAAACCGCGCAAGTGCCGTCGCTGTGCTACGGCCCCGCCGGAACCCGTGTTGTGCTTCATTTAATCAGGCGGCGCTCTTAGACGAATCGAATCAATATGCTTTTTTTCGGCCTATTTTCTGGCTGGGCAGTCCGCATCGCCTGTCTGGTGTTCAGCCGGCTTCTTGTAGTGCAGACACGTGGCATATTTTGGTGACTCCGTCTTTTTAGGGCATTCCTTTATCACGTGACCTAAAATGCCGCAATGACCGCAGGTATCTATACACTTCCGCCTTGCACGTCTTCGCCGCATAACCGTACTGCTGACATCGGCAGCACCTCGTCACCAGGGTGAAATCTCTCACAGGACATAATGACCAGTTCAGGAAAACTCTCTCGTTTGTGATTAAGGTCTTCCTTACAAGGGCGGGGACTTCAATGATATTGTTTCAAGTTTCAGCGCCTTTTTTACCGGACTTATGGCTAAGCCTTGCAGAGGTCAGGAACTTTTCGAGGGACATAGCTAGTATTTTGTCGGCTAAGTTTTGTTGGTGAAAACTTCCGCTTCCTGCAGGGCCGCTGGCACTCTGATCACCACGATTCTTGGTTTCCGTTTAACGGGTTCGTCAACTGTAAGCCCAGACGCCGACAACTGCGTGGACTGTTTAAGCTTAAGAAGGTATTGTTTGGAGTCCGTGCTGATGATTACGCCACCGTTCTTAACTTTACGTAGTCCACGCACTTGAAGTTTCCATGCGTCAGGCCGTATGATCTTTTGTACCAGGGATTTTGTTTCCTCGCTGGTTTTTTGCTTGTCGTGTAATATGTCTTTTTTTCCTAATAAAATAAAACCAGAACTGCTGCGACAACAATTTCATTTCAGTTCACTTAAGTTCTAGTTACCATCACTTCGGTATATCTAGATTTATATTAAATACAATTTGGGTCCGGTATATGCAATTGGTCCTGGCTAAACCTGACGAGGATGCCTGGGACAAAGGCCTACTGTCCCCGGTTAACCCAGTTTCGCGCCTGGGTTAGCCCGGGCAATAGTCCTCGCACAAACATATCCTACACTCCCCACGTTAACACTATAAAACTGGTACCTGGTAGCACAGCAAACCTGCGCCCAGAGGTCTTCACCCCGGCTGGTGTAGCCGAGGAACAATATTTCGCGCTACTGTCCCTCAGCGCCGCCAGAACAGTCCACTAACTCCGGAACGCTGTCCGCCTCCTTTTCAATCCACAGCAGTTAAACACCACCAATGGTAGCCTCGGTAAGACGCCTCCTAAAAGCAATATCTATGATTAACTAGAATACAGTGACGTAGGCATATCCCACCTGCCAACGTGGCATCTACGCGATGACTAGGTTAGCATACCCGAGAAGAATGCAGGGCATACAAGATGACCGCTACGCTGCCGAGCTATCAATCCTCGAAGAGGCGTCCAATGGCCACCAGCAGAGCCTTCACGTCCACATACTACACCCTCAAATGAGGCAAGGCATCGGCGTCGTTACCGCTCCACCCAACACTGAAATATTTTAAAACCCCGATATAGAACGATGCGTTAAAGGGAAAGCTAATCGTTGAAAACAATTACAGTGAAATTGATAGCGATTTCACTTACCCAAACGAAGAGAA
Organism: Notocelia uddmanniana; assembly: GCA_905163555.1. Lineage (NCBI taxonomy): Eukaryota > Metazoa > Arthropoda > Insecta > Lepidoptera > Tortricidae > Notocelia > Notocelia uddmanniana. The sequence continues at coordinate 22,812,289 of LR991063.1, read as the reverse complement.
TTTTAATCCAACATGAGACGACAATTTCTAGTAAAAGGCTATAGAGTATGGACCAACTCGACAAAACTCTCTGCCTAACCTTTTTTTTTATTATTTGAAGACTGAGCCACAACACACAGGAGTTTGAGCAAGGACCTTCTGCCACCTCCTTATTTTTTATTTATTAATTTTTTACTTTATATATACTTGTCCAACAATAAAGACTTTTCTTCTTGGTTATAACATTTAATAATAATGAAAGGAAAGAAAGTCCAGTAGCTACATCCGCCGAGTTAAAATATTCGACTCGAACGGTGTGACAGTGACACTCAGGTTTGACAGCCGTCAAAGTCTGTCAGCCAACAACATTACACACCCCCCTAACCAGATGAATTTCCCGTATAAGCGGGAAATTCCAGCTGGTCCCCAGCTGTGAAGACACTCCAGTAACTCAACAGACAAGATGTACGTCGCAGCAATTTAGAAACTTAAGCATGCATAATTCCTGACGACGATTAGACAACGTCGGCGGCACGGCGAGCGCGAGCGAGCAACGCGGCCCGTACGTCCGACGATCTCAGGTGTAAATCAGGCAATAAAAATGAAACAAAAAAAATTAGAAAGCCCTTGCGAACGAGGGGAAGCAATATATTAACTATAAGGGATATAATCCGTTGAAAAATACCCGAAAGAAATTTCTAACTAAGTACACGTAAAATAACCCCTGCCTTCCGGCCGAGTAGACGCTTTGTTCCTAACTACAATTATAGTAATATAATATTTTAACACTAAAGCTTGCATCCCTGTAATCGTTCTTTAACCTTTACACCACAACGAGGCTTTGTGTTGAAAAGGTTAATCCAACCGCCAGGACAGATGATCAGCATACTACAACAATCCCAACTGGACCGGGCATGGTTCAAAACCAGAGGAAAATTTAGTTAATTTACCTCGAAGTCGCTCGCCAGGAGGTCGACGTCGGCGGCACGGCGAGCGCGAGCGGTCTACGTGGGCCGTGCGTCCGGCGTCCACCATCCGGGCTCGTGGGAAGACAGTCAAAGGAGCGCAACACCCAGAATACAACAATAACACCAATAAAGCGCCACAAAATTCAGTTATGACTAACACCCTGTGTTTCGAAGGCGTCAACGTCGGCGGCACGGCGAGCGCGAGCGGTAAACGCGGGCCGTGCGTCCGATGTTAACTAGCCCCTTGAATCAGACAGTTTTGATTAAACGAAGGTTTGTATAAGTTATATATATTTAAAAGTGTATGTAAAAATTTAAAATTGTCGTCTATTTCCCTTCGATTGGCCCTGGATGGCCGCAGAACTTCCCGGCCTGACCCAAATGAATGGCCGGTGCGAGCTGGTGGACTCAACCCCTTTCTGGCACCGTTTTTATATCTTTAATGTGCCATTTACCTATTGGTTTGCCATCCCCATCCTCTAACTCATACACCAACTTTGAAAGCTTTCTCACAACACGACATTTTTCGTATTTAAGAGCTAGTTTAGCAGCAAAATACTTAGATGCATCACTCTGCTTGTATGTACGTTTCCATACAATATCACCAATCTCTAATTCGAGGTCCCTACGTCGAAGATTATAATATTTTGCGTTAGTCTGGTGCGCTTTTTGCAGCTCTTCCCTAACTGTAGTGAAAATATGTTTAAGCTCGCCCAGATTCTCATAGAGGTTTTTACGAGATTCAAATATTATCTCGTCTAGATCTTCAAAGTCTCGGTAAATACCTCCGTCGGCTATAGCTTCCCGACCGTGATTTAGGAAAAATGGGCTATGTTGGTTTCGATTTTGCATGTGTGAGTGTCTCTTAATGATCAGTTAGTCGCAAATAAATCACCAAACAGTGCACACGCATTTCATTTAAGAAAAATCCCTACAATCAACTTTGAACCTTATTGCATATAACATATGGTCCTTCGAACCGGATCCAAGCCAAGATAAGCGAAGTGCAGCCGGCCGGCGAGAACAATAGAGGACTGCATTCCGGAGTAAAATCACTCGTCGCTTGCGTGAATTAGATATGTTTTGAACGAAAAGATTATTACGAAGTGTTGTTTACGTAAATGGACTAGTGAATAGTAGGGTGGCTCGCGGTTGTATGGAGACAAAAAATTTTCTTCGTGTAGATTTCTAATAGTGCGGAAAAGTTGCATAATGATGAGTACATAAAGCACGATTTTTTTCGTTTTATTATCAATGCATTAAGTGCCCCCGCATCGCCATTGAAATTTTGAAAAATCTATAAAAAATCCTTATTTTTAAAAGTAGCTGTTGTTGAAAGTAATGTGCTTTATTAAAATAATAGGGACATGAAAACACAGATAAAGCATGAAATATTTATTGGAATACAAAAAAATAACAATTAGTTACACAAATTTCTGAAAAAAGATACCCTCATTCACCCTTAAAATCTTTTTTGGACTCGAATTTTGGCATTATTTTCCTCGACGACAACTTAACTCGAATCAAACCTTCTCTTGCTTTTTTTGTGCAAAGTGTCGCCGAAGCCTCAGTTGTGATCTTTACAGACCGTTCAACTGCCTGTGTGTGATTAGGCAAGAGTAAAAATTGAGTATTATTCGTACTTTTGTTATCAAAATATAGGAATGACTGAATTTCTTCATCTGAAAGATTTTGTAAAATCGGGGGTGGCGTTACTTCAGTTTTGTTCCAGTCAATTAAATCTATGTATGAAGAGGCATCCATGTTAAGTTTTTGTACCTCAAACATTCTTGGTGGTTGCACTGCTGAAGTTGTAGCACGTGCATTTAGAATTCTTTTCACTGCTACTTTACGTACGTTCTCCTGCTCGTCGGTCAACATAGACAATAAAAGATTTTCCGGATGAACCGCGTAACTGTTTCGTTGCAAAACTGGATCCACAACTTTTTTCAGTCTTAAAGGTAAATACCTTGATCGAGACACTGCGTCATAAAAGTGTCTAGCAGCATGTACACATGACGGAGAACTTTTAATTGCGAACCATACTGGGGCATAAACTTTGACAACAAAAGTAGCCAAAATGATTAAATTTTCTGATGGAGCTTCAGTAGCCACATATAATCTTAAAATGCGGTTAGCTCTTGTAAGCCATCTTGCGTGCGATAGCTTTCCGGGTGATTTGTTCGCTAAACCTTCAGGAAAGTGACCGGTTGCGACCGCTGAAACAATTTGGTGTAAGTATAATTGATCAGTGCTCAGATCTTTAGCAGCTTCTGGCAAAGTGCCTTGTATTGGGTCGAATGGAACAACCGGCATTGTTTCACAGTTATCTAAAGCTTTTCCTATTTGACCTGTGTAAGATCTAGGTCCCGAAGTAGTTCCATCTAGATGTAAAAACAAATGCCGAAGTGGCAACTCATTCATGTGTAGCAAGCATATTATCCATTGAAGAGGTCTTCCTAGTTGTTTTTCTATCAGACGAATAGCACCACCGTATTTGCCAGTATTCACGTTAGTACCATCACATCCAATAGCCAAAAGATGATCAAGTGATATATTTTCGTCTTTTAGGTACGCGAAGATACTAGCAACCATACTTTTTGCTGTGCCACACAAAGGCACGACGTATCCCATATAAATAGACCCTGGTTCTTTAACCAACGAGATGTGCTCTTCTGTTACTGTTGTTCTATAATTCTTTCCATCTTTATTTATAATTTTTAATGTTCTGTCCTTTCTTCCATCAAAATATAACGCAGTTAAATCAGAATCATTCCGAACGTCGATAACATTTTCACGAGTTTTCGATCTATATCTTCGTAGTTTATGACGGTCAATAATTGGGACATCCGCCTGAATGTCGTGTAACACCGACGATGCGATGGCTGCAGCAGCTCGGTCCGATACGCCATAACGATCACAAGTCTTGGCTAATGTTGTAAAAGATATCACACCAGGCTTTTTTCTTTTGCTCTCAGTTTCAAGAGACGATGGTAAGACATTTCGACAACCTCTTTCCGGTAAAGCAAGACGAAACTTTTTTTTCGGGGCCGCCGCATCGACACGATCTGGCAAATTTCTTTTACGAGATTGTATTCTTTCACATCTTTTTTTTAGTAACTTAGTAGTTTTTCCGTCTATTCCACCAATCATCATCTTTCGCACTGTTCTTTGATCTACAAGAAAGTCTTTTTCTGCTTCGGGGATCTTTTTTTCTTTTGGGCAATTACACTGGGAAATATTTCGGCATTTACAAGATGAAATATCAAAGAGAATGCGACTGTCGGATAAAAACATTTGTCTTTTCTCATCTGTGAGCCTTTTAATTGATTTCATGAGGTTTTTGCACTTAAGATGATAAGCTTTTAGCATTTGAATTACTCTTGTATGCGAAACAGTTGGCAATGAAGCTTTACGCCATATTTTTTCTATGAGGGATGCAACTATCTCAGCTATTTCGCCAAACAAAGGTTCTTTTGGGTTTTTCATTTTAATTTTGATATCATACCTCGTCCATTCCCACTGTTTCATGACATCTTCGTAGGTCGGCAGGACGTTTTCTTTGAATGGGCCAATTTCACCAAACAATGGACAATTTACAGCACTACGAGTCTTTTCCATGTTTCTAAACACATTTACAATTGTTAAGTAACGTTAAAGTACAGTAAAAACTCAAAAGAAATGGCGCGCGATCTTTCACCGTTATTACAATAGATCAACTAGCGCATCAAATTATCGGTCGCCCGCACGCGCGAAACCGCGTCCCCCGCGCACCTTCCCTCTTGCTCTAATAGTGGTATTCAAGGTCACAATGCGTTCAAAATTATTTTAAAGCAAGAAAAGGATACTTTGTATTAAATTGGATCAAAAAGGAGGCTTAATTATGAAAATTTGTATTAATTATAGTCGTCTGAACTAGGGTCCAGAATGAGTTATTTTTTAAAGTTCAGTGACCTTGCGGGGGCACTTACTCAAGTCTGATTGTATTGACGCGGAACAAAAGTTTTCATTTGAAACCATAATGCAACTTTTTTTCGCTATTAGAAATTTGAAAACCCGAAAAAAAAATTTCGAGCCACCCTAGTGAATAGTGCAATATGAGTACGCCGGAACAATTATTACGTGTTTTGGAGGATACGGCGCGTTCAATAAAGAGGACTGAAACCAATTTAAAGAAATGTCCTAAACAACGTTTAACCAAAGGCTATTTGGAATCGCGAGCACAGTGTGTCGAGGCATATTGGAAAACATTTGTAAATGCGCATCAACAGCTGATACAAGTTACTACGAGAGAGGAGCGCAGCGATATCCAATACTTTCTTAAGGAAGAATATTACGTTATCGAAGAGTTGTACATATGTTTACAAGGTGACATCAAGGACGCGCTCGCTGCTGCCGCTCCCGTTCCCGCGCAAGTACAAGGAAGTTCGTTGGATTTTACGATGTTTGAAGCGGTACAGCAACAAGTGAAATTACCTGCTATTGTTCTACCGGTGTTCTCCAATAATTATGAAGAGTGGCCAACATTTCACGATTTGTTTACATCGTTGGTGCACGACAACGCAAGCCTCAGTAAGGTTCAGAAACTGCACTATTTGAAGTCTAGTATTGCTGGTGAAGCCGCTGCGTTACTGAAGCATGTTACAATAACAGAACAAAATTATGAAGTAGCTTGGCAGACTTTAAAACAAAGGTACGGTAACAAAAAGATAATTGTTAACTCCATATTAAAGAGACTGTTTAATCAAAGAAAATGTACTACGCAAACTTCTAGTCAAATCAAAAATCTACTGGACACTACGACGCAATGTTTAAATGATTTACATAACCTTCAAGTGAACATAGACGCGTGCGACCCGGTCATTATATACCTAGTGGTGAACCGGCTCGATCCTGAAACTCATAAGGCATGGGAGGAATATTCGTACTATTCGAACTCTGACCAGCTGTCCAAGTGGACAGAATTAAAGAAGTACCTTGAGTCGAAATTTCGCACGTTAGAACTTGTTAACCCTGTTACTGCGCCCAGTACTACCGTACCAAAAGAAGTAAGATATATTAAGGAGAAGTCATATCATGCGTCATCGCCAGCGAGAAGTTGTGTCTTATGTAGGGATGAACATACCTTATGTCACTGCGAGGAATTCACGAAAATGTCACCTGTGGAGAGAATGGACTATGTAAAGAAAACAAATCTATGTTTCAACTGTCTCCTTTCCGGACATTCTGCTTCACGATGTCGACTTTCGTATACATGTCGTTTATGCAGAAAGCGGCATCACACGCTCATCCATCAAGCGCAGAATGGGGAACCAGACAGAACCCAGGCTCACCACAGGCAAGTGATGCAGCACTCCGATGAAGACCCTCACAAGGAGGGACAAGCTGAAGTGCTGGAAATTTCGTCCAATCTAGCATGCAAGAAATCCACGGCCTTGCTAGCGACGGCAATGGTCTATGTAAAGGACGACGAGGGACATGTGACTCCACTACGTGCTCTTATTGATCAGGGGTCACAAACAAGCTTATTGAGTGAACGCGCAGCCCAAGCGTTACGAGTCAAGAGGGTACCGGCGAAAGGAACCGTTACTGGTGTCGGTTCGACACAGACAACAATCAATGGCATGGTACATCTGCAGATATTGTCAACCGAAGATGACATTGTCAAGCCTAATGTCAAGGCTTATATTATGCCCTCGAATCTAACATCACAATTACCAGCAAGCAAGATACGATATGATATACACGCCTGGCCACACATTCAAGGTCTTACTCTGGCTGATCCCAACTTTCACCAGCCAGGGCGAGTAGACATGTTGCTAGGTGTCGAAGTGTGTGCACAAATACTGAAGAGTAAGATTATTCAAGGTCCACCTGGTTCTCCATGCGCCCAAGAAACAAGCCTAGGTTGGATTCTTTTCGGAAAGGTGGAAGGCACAGCACACACTTACCAAGAAAACACAATTGTGATGCATCATCAAGTGAATGTGGATGATATCTTAAGGACACTTTGGGAGATAGACACTACGGATACAAATAAGACTTCAACCAAAGAAGAAGAAGAATATGAAACTATTTACAAAGAAACTCATACAAGAAATGAAGAAGGAAGATACGTAGGGAAGTTGCCATTCAACAAAGAAGAACCTTTATCTCCTAAAGGACAAACAAGCGACATTGCTGTGCTGAGACGAAAGAAACTAGACAGAAGATTCAAGAAGGATGCTAATCTAAAGAAAGAATATGTAAAATCGATGGAACGCAACTACATGGAAGAAGTACCTAAAATTAAAGAAGAAATTAACAATGCACAAGTATATCTGGTAAATCAAGCTGTAATTAAAGAAGAGAAAGAAGCTAAGAAGAACTTACCAGTATGTATGAATCTTGAGGACACCGATTATCAGACCGTACAATGGCTCAGAGACACAAGCGATCCTGTAAAAGACTATCGGCTACCATGTTTTATTCTTGAGAGTGCTTCAGATCCTTGTCTTGCTGTAAAGAAACCCCAACAAGTGGCGAAAGACGAAAGGAAAGAGTACCCGATAGGAATACAGATAATAAAAGAAGCCTTTTCCATGTTTGATTTGGTGACCGGATTAGACATTGTCGAAGAAGTCATAGGTAAACAGATTATACAAAAACTATTTGTTGGTTGGTATGAAGAAGTTTACCAAGAAATAAAGAAAGAATGGCTAAAGATACGAAAAGTCTTAGAAGAAATCAAGAATATTAGAGTAGATAGATGGTTGAATACCACAGAAGACTCCGTAAATGATGTTATCATACCCGGCTACTGTGACTCTTCTGGAACGATAGCTTACCTGCGTATACGAACACAAGATGGAGAATACAAGACTGTTATACTTGCTTCCAAGACGCGAGTTGGTCCAGTCAAGCTCGAACAGTGCGGTGCCGTATTATTCAGACTTCTAAAACAATTAAGTGAGGCAACACGCGTATCCACCAGCCAGATGTTCGCATGGACAGACTCTACGATAGTGCTGGCATGGCTACATGGAGGTCCTAGACGATGGCAAGCCTTTGTCAGGAATAGAGTTGTAGCCATACAATACATTATTCCAAACCGACGGTGCCACGTCCGAGCTCCGGAGGATCCTGCAGACGTCGCGTCCAGAGCCACGACGTTGGGTGAACTACAGAACTACATCATTTGGTGGCACGGACCGCAGTAGCTGAAACATAGAGATGTAAAGTTAGAACATCTAATAATTGAAGACACCGACCTGGAAATGAGAAAAAATACGATTAATGTTAATCTAAACCTAAATGAAGGGATACAAATATATAAAACCTTACCTGAAAGAGAAAGCTATAAATACATATATAATGGTTTTTCAAGGTAAATGGTTCAAGGAAGATATAGAAAGGATAAAGAGGAACAGAGTGAGCACTAGCAGCAAATTAAGAACTATAAACCTTTACCTTGATCATAACTATATCGTCAGGGTGGGCGCAGACTGTGCCATTCGACACTGGATGGAGAAAGAAAGCATCAAGTGAATTTGAGCAAATATCACCTTACTTACATACCTGATTATAGACAACTTCATCCGTGTTTATAGTGTCAATAATGATGACGAAATTGAGCCTTATGCCAGTTGACACATTCTTAGTTTACAATAGGAATTAAAATCTATATGTAACTATTTCAAGAACCACAACTGCGATGTAAGTTTAGTATGAATCTTTTTTTAATTTGTTATACTCATATAGTAAGTAACTCATACTTGCCATTCCTTGCTATACCTGGTGCTATAGTTTGTCAATGCAATTGCATGTCAGCATGTAATTAATTTTGTCCTACAATTTGTTATAGTAATGGCTATGTACAATTTTGTAGGCATATTATGTACCTTTAGGTATAGTGTGAGAAAAGGTCGATGCCCTTTTGGTGGGCGGTATGTTGGTTTCGATTTTGCATGTGTGAGTGTCTCTTAATGTTCAGTTAGTCGCAAATAAATCACCAAACAGTGCACACGCATTTCATTTAAGAAAAATCCCTACAATCAACTTTGAACCTTATTGCATATAACAGGCTATATTTAGTTGCTGCACTCACCGAAGTATTAATTGCAAATTGAATCTTGTGTATATTTACATCCCAAGTGCGATGATCAGATCCGACAAGGCTAGAAACAGCTGTCATAATAGTTCGGTGCTGCCTTTCTACCGGTTGCGTCTGTGGGCAATACAGCGGGCCTAAATTGACATTAGGGACGTGATATTTATCAAAAACTGATAAAAGGTCTTGGCTACAAAATTGCGAGCCATTATCGGACATAATAGTTTGAGGAATTCCATGTACCAGAAAAACATGGTCCTCTATTCGTTGAGCTATTACCTTACCGGTGGCTCGGCGCAACGGGAAGAGTAAGCAATATTTTGTAAAATAACACCCTACCACAAGCAAATAGGTATTTTGCATCCTTGACATAGGAAGTGGGCCGACCAGATCAATACTAATGGTTTGAAAGGGCCGAGAGCAAACCCTAGCGGTACCCATTAACCCCGGAGTTTTCATATTAGGAATCTTATACGCACTGCACGTATCACACGCGGCAATGTATTTTACGGTATCCTGGTACATTCCAGGCCAGAAGAAACGCGTCTTTAATCTCTGGTATGTCTTAGCGATACCCAAATGAGCGGCCATCGGGTCTGAGTGGTTCGCAGTCAACACTGCCTCCGCGCAGTCCCGAGGAACGACTTCCTTCCAACTATACTCCGATCTAAGGTTGCCGTTTGACTTGGTGTATCTAAATAATCTGCCATCTATTATTTGAAAGTTAGGACAGCTGCTGGGTTTGTCGCGACAACGCTTATATATATCACAATACCATTGATCCGTGTAGGTCTGGTCAATGGTGGATACTGGCACTGCTCTGGAGAGCGCGTCAGGCACCACATTGTCCACTCCACGTCGATGCTCGATAATAAAATTATATGGTGATAACCGGCAACCCCACCGTTCGAGTCCTCCGCTTGGATTTTTTAAGTTCAAAAACCACTTTAAGCTGGCGTGATCCGTATACATTTTGAAAGGCTTGCTTCCCTCTAAATATGGACGGAAATGCTCCACTACAAAAACAACCGCCAGTGCCTCACGCTCTGTCGCAGAATAATTACGTTCGCAAGATGTCAGTGTGCGGCTACAGAAAGCTATAGGATGCTCCTCGCCCTGCAATACTTGAGTGAGAGTACCCCCAATGCCGTAGTCGGAGGCATCTGTGTGTATAGAAAAAGGCTGCTCAAAGTCTGGGCAAGCTAAAACTGGTGCAGTAGTTAAGGAGCGCTTTAAGTCCTCAAATGCTTTATTTGCCTCTGCTGACCACACGAACGGTGGTGCGTTTTTCCGCGTTGATGTTAATGAATTCAAAGGGCCCGCGATAGAACTAAAATTTTTAATGAATCTCCTATAGTATGAAGCGGTCCCCAGGAAACGTTTAACGTCTTTCCTACATGTAGGTACTGGGAAATTATTGATCGCACTAATTTTGTCAGGGTCGGTTCTTAACCCGTGCTTATCCACGATGTAACCCAAGTACTTCAGCTGACTGCGAAAAAAATTCGACTTTGATAAATTAATAGTCAAATTAGCTTGACGGAATCGTTCCACAACAGTACTCAACAATGCCAAGTGGTCCTCAAAGGAGGACGAGACACATATCAGATCGTCCAAGTAACACCACACTTTACCCTCAAATTCGGGGCCAAATAACCTGTCCATCAAACGTTGCTGCGTAGCCGGCGCAGAGGTCAAACCAAAACTCATAACCTTATACTGAGAGGCCCCGACCTTGAATTTGGAACGCTGTTTTTTCCTTTGAAGAAGGATGCAATGGTATTTGATGGAAGGCAGACTTCAAGTCTATTGATGTCAAGTACCTGGCCTCCCTTAAGCTGTCTAGTATGTGGGCAATGTAGGGTAAGGGATATGAGTCGTGTCTTGAAACAGCATTTAGCTTCCTACTATCTAAACAAAACCGAAGAGACCCGTCTGCCTTAGGAGCTAGAGTAACCGGGCTACACCACGGACTAGTACTAGGTTCAACTACGTCGTCACGCAACATTTCGTCTAACTGTCGGTTGAGTTCTTTCAGACGCTCTGGCGACATCCTATATTGTCGTTGTTTGATGGGGATGGCATCACCTGTGTCTATTACATGAGTAATAAGATTTGTTCGGCCTAATCCTACGTTTTCCGCAGCAATATCCTCAAATTTTTTTATTATCACTTGAGCTTCATTTTTCTGAGTCACGGTCAGCGAATCAAAATCGCTCAAGTGTATCTCAGAAACGCTACTGATATTATTCCGGTTACCATCCGGAACTCTACACAAGGACAAAATCTCTGGTGCAATGCCAAAGGCCTTCCAAAAATTTATACCCAACAGTAGCGACGTTGTCACCCCTGGGATTATATAAAATTGAACACTAACCGTCCTGACACCAACCGTAACTGGGAGGCAAACGAACCCAGATACGGGAGACGCCGATCCATTAGCGGTTCTAATCTCGTCCAAGTCAAGTGACCTGTGCACCTCAACAGTGTGTGGTAATAGGTTTAATATAGTGTTATTAATAATTGAGATCTCCGAACCTGAGTCTAAAAGGCCATCGTGCATAACGTCAAATATCTTGACCGGCATAAACGGCCGACTATCACTACCACCTATCACATGAACCAAGGGTTTGTCCCTTCTAACCCCATTCCGCAGCGAAGAGTTAATAAAAATGCGGTTGTGAATTGGTCTATGACTATGTGCTACCTGTTTAGAAGGAACATACTCGTGGTTCGAAGCTATTCGTTTTTTGACGGTTCAGAATGATTCTGCACACACCGGGGGCAGCTGCGCATAGTAACCCCTTTATGACCACAGCGGTAACAGATAATAATCTTCGGAGCTCTGCAATCCTTTAACAAGTGGCCCACAGTTCGGCACTGAACACAAAATAACTCGTTTGCACTTGAGATTGCATCCACCCTTCTGTCCGCCGAGGCACTGCACTGCAAAGTGGTAACTTTGACAGCTAGGTCCGGGCACAGTAAGTTACTGGTAAATTGTGGCGGTTCCTTGAATGACAATGCACGGTAGTTCGCATGTTCTAATAATCTGCACTTGTTTTTAAGTTCCACCCATGATGTTACGGTTACCAAGGCTAACTGCGCCGAATAAAAAGGCCTAATACCATACTTCACTATGTTAAGTTGTTCCTCCTCTGTAATAGGCTTTCTAAGTCTATTGAAATAATTTTTCATTATACTAAGATAAGTTATAATACCTTCCTCGGGACCCTGGGTCCGGGAACGGATCTCTTGCATTAGTCTATAATCAAAGTCAAATGGTAAATATTCATCTAACAATAGTTGTTTTAATTCACTCCAACTATTCACCTCCGCACATACACTACGGTACCAAAAAGAGGCATCATCCACAAAAAGCTCTACTGCTGAAGCAAATAGTTCATCATCTGAGATTTGCCTACTCTAACACAACTCTTCCAGACGCTGTATAAATGCTACGACACAAGATCTCCCTGAAAATCTGACATTAAATGTGTGGACTCCCTTATTCTTTGAACAAGACACCCTAATTTCTTGTGTTTGTACCCTATCCGGAGCAGAAGATGGTCCAGGTTCTATGTCTGTTGATTCCTGGCTGCTTTTAAATGTTTTTAGTAACCCGTCCACTTTTGCTTTGACACCCTGGAATCTACTGAAAAGTTGTTCATATAATTCAAGTTCCTCCTTTTCTAATGGAGTAACTCTACCGATCCAGTGATACAAATGATGTGTCACAGCTTGTATCCTATTCAAATTTTTTAAAGCCAGACGTGGACCCCTAATCACAGCAACCAGTTCGTCCACTTTGTCTTGAATAAGGGCCAATTCACTTGACACATCACCCTCAAATGAATCAATTTCATCACTTGGATAGCGCTGTGACAATACACGGATTTGGTTTTTCAATTCCGGGTAGGTATCTGCTGGCTTTTCCCCCCTAATTGTAACCTCATAAACCAACTCGTCCTTGCGGAGCAAATGAAATGTTATAGGGTATTCTTCCATTTTGACCAAGTGCACACACTAACAATAATTTTCACTTAATTTAATTTCAACTATATCTATATGTTTGTAATTTTAGTAACTAAATTTTTGACACTTATATGAGTGTATCTATAGGTATAAATTGCATAGGTATTGCATACAATAGTCATAAAGTATATTCAGTACCACACTAAATGCACATGTTCAAGATAACCTCTATTTCCACACAACAATGGAATTGCAATCACATGTAAGTACTTATTATAGGTATAACAACAATGTCAACCATGGATGAATTAACTATTAGGATTCCGTTTAATAGACCACACTTGATGTCATACAAATAACGATACTTTAAACTTCAATGTTACACAAATATATTCAAAGGTTATATCACTGTACTGTTTAAAATATTATGTAGTTTTAAATGTTCAATATCAAATTGTAGTTATTCTTGTCCACACACACAAAATATGGTCTTCAGACACACTATTGTTCACCACTTCAGTCAGCCATATGCCCAGTATAACCATGAACCAATTTGAGAATTAGCCGCAGACAATTCTCAAAGCAACCACCTTGCACATACCGTGTCAAAAATGTTCGAGCGCCATGTAATATGTCTTTTTTTCCTAATAAAATAAAACCAGAACTGCTGCGACAACAATTTAATTTCAGTTCACTTAAGTTCTAGTTACCATCACTTCGGTATATCTAGATTTATATTAAATACAATTTGGGTCCGGTATGTGCAATTGGTCCTGGCTAAACCTGACGAGGATGCCTGGGACGAAGGCCTACTGTCCCCGGTTAACCCAGTTTCGCGCCTGGGTTAGCCCGGGCAATAGTCCTCGCACAAACATATCCTACACTCCCCACGTTAACACTATAAAACTGGTACCTGGTAGCACAGCAAACCTGCGCCCAGAGGTCTTCACCCCGGCTGGTGTAGCCGAGGAACAATATTTCGCGCTACTGTCCCTCAGCGCCGCCAGAACAGTCCACTAACTCCGGAACGCTGTCCGCCTCCTTTTCAATCCACAGCAGTTAAACACCACCAATGGTAGCCTCGGTAAGACGCCTCCTAAAAGCAATATCTATGATTAACTAGAATACAGCGACGTAGGCATATCCCACCCGCCAACGTGGCATCTACGCGGTGACTAGGTTAGCATACCCGAGAAGAATGCAGGGCATACAAGATGACCGCTACGCTGCCGAGCTATCAATCCTCGAAGAGGCGTCCAATGGCCACCAGCAGAGCCTTCACGTCCACATACTACACCCTCAAATGAGGCAAGGCATCGGCGTCGTTACCGCTCCACCCAACACTGAAATATTTTAAAACCCCGATATAGAACGATGCGTTAAAAAGGGAAAGCTAATCGTTGAAAACAATTACAGTGAAATTGATAGCGATTTCACTTACCCAAACGAAGAGAATTTTAATCCAACATGAGACGACAATTTCTAGTAAAAGGCTATAGAGTATAGACCAACTCGACAAAACTCTCTGCCTAACCTTTTTTTTATTATTATTTGAAGACTGAGCCACAACACACAGGAGTTTGAGCAAGGACCTTCTGCCACCTCCTTATTTTTTATTTATTTATTTTTTACTTTACATATACTTGTCCAACAATAAAGACTTTTCTTCTTGGTTATAACATTTAATAATAATGAAAAAAAAAGAAAGTCCAGTAGCTACATCCGCCGAGTTAAAATATTCGACTCGAACGGTGTGACAGTGACACTCAGGTTTGACAGCCGTCAAAGTCTGTCAGCCAACAACATTACAGTCGGTAGGATAAATCGCTACCAAGTTCACACTGGTGGGCTGAACGTACCTGTATGGTTGATTGGTCTTGAGCAGTGCAAATTGACGTTGGGTTGCGTAAATATTAAGTGACAAGTGACAATAGTGCACGCCGCAGAACGCGTGTCATTGTAGGTACAAGTACACCAATAAAAAACCAAAAGGCTATCGGAACTTAGCGTTTATACTAAATAAGCAGTGCAAATAATTATTATCAGGATAAACTTATTACAATTTTGTGCGGTGCAAATGAACGAATGTGTGTGTAAAGAAACTGGTCCCGAATGCAACCACTTACCTCAGTGCGGCAAAACGTCGTGGATTTATCACTTAAATAACGAAGAATTGCAACAAAAACTAACAGAATTACAAGTAGAATATACAGATAACAATACCGTAGACGAACTACGCAAGATACTTAGCAATTTTTGGAAAGAAAAAGCATTGGTAACACAACCGGTGAAAATCGTCAGTACCAAAACTATAATGGCGAATAATGGCATTCAACCATTCGATGGTAATAAGTGGGAATGTTTCGAACAACAACTAGAGTGCATCATAGTTCTCAATGACGTGGAAGAAGTGAAAAAAGTGCCCTTACTACTAACCAAGTTAACCTCTCAAGTACAAACATTATGTGCACCAAAGAAACCAGCGTCTATGCCATCCAAACAACTATGTGAATTATTGAGGACTAAATATGTACGGCAACAGTCTGTAGCATTGTAACGTGCCGCATTTCGTAGTCGAAACCAACTATCTACTGAGAATATTGAAGAGTATATATTGGAGCTAAAAAAACTTAGTACAAAATGCCAGTTTAAAGATGCGGATGACCAAATAAAGGAAAAATTAATTGATGGTGTTTACTCAAAGCTAATTAAGTTTGAGCTGTTAAAAAGGGACTCAACGGACACATTAGAAGACATAGTGAAATTAGCCAGAATAGTGGAAGCCGCATTACTGCAAACAACAGGGATTTAAAAAGAAACAGACACGAGTGCTATGTTTTATTTTGGCCAGGCCAGTAATCACCCGGCAAACCAGCAGGTGGCAAATGGAAAAAATAGTGGCACAAACAATAACTTCCCAAGAAAACAAGAGAGCCGAAGAAATAATAGATGTTTTTGCTGTGGCAATGACAACCATATTAAAACAGAGTGTAGGTTGATTAAGAAGTTCTGTTCTGAATGCGGAAAACAAGGCCACATCTTTAAAGTATGCCCAAGAAATTCCAAGTACAGCCGGACTTATTTACTTGAACAAGAAATATATCGTACCAATACATGGTCATCAATTTTATAGGGCTCTAAATCTATCTCGAAGGTCTCATTGCAATCATAAATGTCTGAGTCACTATGCGTACTTAAGCAATCCGAAACACTAGTGGAGTCACTGGATTGCGTTTGGAACCTTTTCTTTATTTTCGATTTACATTGGCGTTTCTTCCTTTCTTTAATTACTTTCTCTTTCTTGATCTTTCTAATACCAGTTGAAGTAGACGGTCCCAAGTATGGAGTCTCAGGTATCGGTTTAGTAGCGGAACTAAAAGGAGCAGTTATGTTTGCATGTGATGTATTTTCTTTGTCACTTTCATAATTACCTGAACTGATATCAGCATTTTTTTCAGGCGTGGAGTTCTTTGGTATCCTTTCTTTGTGTTTTTGGTTTCGGTAGATTTTTTGAAATCATCATTTTGTCAGGTTTAGGCTGTATTTTAATCATGGTTTTTTCTTGCATCTAACCCTATTTTGATGTTTTTAGGTCGTTCTTCTTTTTTGCGTTTTATCACATCATCGTGAGTTATGGCTTCTGCTCCAGGAGCCATTTTTTGCCTTCTCAATTTTGTGTTGTTTCCGGCTTTCACTTGTAATAAAAGTAGTTTTCAAAACTTATTTTCTTGTCTTACAAAATCGTTATTTTTAGGTTACTAGTATTGGGATTATTAATCAGTTCATCATTAAGTAACAGTGGATCCGATTCACGATCTTGAGTAGCTTGTACTTGTGGGACAGTACCAATAGGTGCACACTGTGACATTTCTTTTTTAATGCAATCCAACGCTACATACATCAAACTTGGTGGATTTCTCTTCGTAGTGCCAACTTCTAAACTAGGTGTATTTTTCTTTGTGGTTTCCACGTCCGTACCCTCATGAAGTTTATTTTGTTCCGTGAGTTCTTTCCATTTTTTAATTTTAACGCATCGTAGTGATCATCTTTGATCTCTTTAGGGTTCCAAGGAAATATCCCGGCCTTGCGGAATACATTAATCAAAGTGGTCCTTTCAATTTCAGCCCAAATAACTCAGATCAATCTAGCAAATTCTTTTTTTGGCAGAGTAATTCCAACATTTGATCGTTGCCACTCAACAAGAAGCGCATCCCAGCGGTCTTTAAAGGAATTCATGACTGATACATCAAGCGGTTGAAAAAAATGGCTTGTATGAGGGTTGGTGTTTTTGTGGTGTGGTGGTAATTTAAGGATTGTTATTCCATTGTTACGCGCCTCTTCGATTATGTTTAATCCTACATGTGTCGCATGACCATCGTACATCAGGAGAATGGGCCTCTGGTTGCCAACTGTTTGTAAAAAAGTTTTTTTTTAAAAACATCTCGAACACATCAGTTTCCATCCAACCATTTGTTGTTGCAGCATATGATGCACCAGGATATGCATCTGGCGATACCCGTCCATCCCATACGTTTTTGCCCTTAAAAAATATGAGAGGAGGAGTTTTGTTTCCATCTGCACAAGGACCAAGTAATACTGTTGTGTTGTGCTTGCCCGGTGAAGAAATGACTCTAGTAGACGCATGTCCCTTGATACCAACTACTTTTGTTTTTGCGGGATCTTGGGAGAAACTAGTCTCATCCAAGTTCCAGATAGCGGATGGTTTATTTTCTATGTTTAATTCAGTCAGGGTTTTCCAGAGCAAATCAAAATATGCGGAAACCATGAATGGGTCCATGGCCCTCTTCCGTGCATATTCTACACCATGCGGCTTTTTTATAGACAAATTATGCCTAGATTTGAACCCAGCAAACCATGCTGCACCAGGGATTCCGTTTTTGAAAGGAGTTACTAGTGAGTTCTTTTTCACGTAATCACCTACCAATTGCAAGACTTCCTCTTTACTCAACCCAAAGCCATATTTTTCCATCAAATGTAGCAGTAACACTAAATTAGCTTCTAGTTCTGGACTCAATGCCGTATTTCTTCCAAGGGTGGTTGATTTATTTCGTCTGTTGTACACATGATCCATAATAGTCATGCGAGGTATTTTGTACATTTGTGCAGCTTTGTACCAAGACTAGAGCAACCACGTTGAAATTCTAAATACCAGCGTTCCACAGTCCGGAGGCATGGTGCTTTATCATTGAAAACTGTAGTCAACTATTCGAAGCACTGAAGTCGCCTTAAGCCGCTTTTGAAGTTGTAAAAAATTATTGCACGTAAATTTTCCTTCGATATTTCCATTTTCACAACTGACTTGTCAACTTTGAACGAACGCTGTACTAAAACGGTTGGGCCGATTTCGAGTCATTCTTTTGTTTTCGAATTCTAAATTCAAATATTTTAAGATGACACTAGTTCTTTTTTATGCAATCACGGGAGGTTTGCAAACGACAGAACTTAAAAGGCAGCCCTCGTACATAATTGCTATTTAAACTTTTATTAAAATGAAGCGATATAGGAATTTTCTATGTGAAATAAAATAAGCTTACATTTTATAAACGGACTTCCATAAAAAATGTGAACATAATAAATGTCCCCGAAGTCCAAATTTTAAGGCATGTTTCAGTGTACGTGTGTAGCTAATTTGACAGCTGTCACTTTCATTTTGATCCCATTTATACCCTAAAATCTGTTCTGGTTATTACATTATGAAGTCCACGCAATACGTCATGCTTCAATTATTTTTAATTTATAGTGTAAAGTACTGGTTTGTTCCTGGGCCGTCTACTGTTGTCACGTTCATTGAAATCCGCCGCATAATTTAGGTGCTAGAAGCAAAGTTGTGATTTCAGGCTTGACGTCCTCTCACGCTCGTCATGTTGAATTTTCTTAAGCTCAATATCATCATCATCATGTCAGCCGAAAGACGTCCACTGCTGGACATAGGCCTCCCCTAAATACTTCCACAATGACCGATCCTGCGCCACCCGCATCCAGCGGACACCCGCGACCTTCACCAGGTCATCAGTCCACCGTGTGTGGGGCCTGCCCACGCTACGCCTTCCGGTACGTGGCCGCCACTCGAGAACCTTTCCGCCCCATCGGCCATCGGTTCTACGTGCTATGTGCCCCGCCCACTGCCACTTAAGTTTAGCGATTCGGAGGGCTACATCGGTCACTTTGGTTCTGCTGCGGATGGCCTCATTCCTGATGCGATCACGCAGAGAAACTCCCAACATAGCTCTCTCCATTGCCCTTTGGGTGACTTTGAGCCTTCTTATGAGGCCCACAGCCATTTTCATAGGGGGTAAATGCCATAATCGCCACGCTTGGCATGCGGGTTGGCGATCGCAGTGTCTCCACCGCACTCCAGGGATGCTGCTGCCCATCCTCCGGTGGTCTTGGTCGTAGTTTTAGGACATACCCGTGTCCTCAAGCTCAATATGCGCCAACATTATTGCGTCCTTAAGATATAAGTATTATATCTTTGAAGATCAAAGTGGTTTGCGCAAAATAACGTACTGTTGAGCGTGCACACCATAGCCGACTATAGCAATGTTGCACGGAAACTGATATTGCATGGTATCATAATCAATATAAATTGACTCCGTATCAGTTGGAGCATCTGTCACGTTGTACGAGTGCGCATTAAGACGAGGCATTCGAATTTTTGGTAGTGTTCTTTTCTATATTGTAAGCAAACCAGTTAATCAACGCATATGAAATTTTGGTATGTTAATTTTCATTATATAATCTAACAAACTGGGATCGGAAAACACGCAAAGCGAAAATTTTCTCGATAGTTTTTCGTTCCAAACATAGGTCCATTTTTTTATTCTTTTGCTAATTATTCCGGAACTATAAGCATCCAACCTTTGAAATTTTCAGAAACGACGGTAATACTATCTATCTAGCAAACTGGGATATATCATTTTATTTACTTGTGTAGTTTATTTTATATGAATTATTTAATAATTTCGGGAGTTATGCCGCATACGCCTTTGTGTTCATGAGCGCCATCACTGTCTTTTGTCTCTTTTTTTACGCGCGAAAGCAATTGACGCTATCTCATCAAGACTCCGCCTTCAGACGCCTGTGGCTTTTGCCGACGACGGATGTGTGCCAAAATTGCGCTGATTTCGTAAATGAAAGCGGACGGAGCACAGCAGAGCAAAAAGCCAATGGAGTCATCATCATTGACAGTTTTAAATTTGGACAACTATTCTGTCGATACAAGTCGGTCAGTAGTCAAAAGCTATGTATGCGTGTATATATATATATATATATAGATTATGTAAAGCATAAACTCATATCAAAAGCATATTAACGAAAACGCATCATGTCAATATACGTGTCTAATAATAGTAATGAATAGATATGGCGATTTTTACACATTATTACTGAACCGAATTAATCACTTACAACTGACATGCATTCGACTTTTTTTTGGGTCGGCTCGTGACCACGGATATTGTAATACATTCGAAACGTCGGCCAAACCTCCAAAAAAGGTGAATACATTTCAGTATACGCGATTAAGTTCCTTTTACCAATAATATACTTTTTTCCTCAGAATTCATTCTGAGGGCTTATTGTCCAACGCGCTTGAAATCGCCACGTGCTCGTTTTGTCAGGTTTTTTTTGGGCTGACAATTAGTATCGAAAATAGTCACACTGCACAGTCATACACAAACCCTGCTGTTGTAGACAATATTTGTGAAGGAATGACTTATATTATCATCATCATTGCAGCCGGAAAACATCCACCTACTAGTATACTACAATATTTATATATTTCTAGAAAACTTTATTATGATTAAATACTTTGTACTTTTTTTTCAACTGAAAGTATGACATCTTATTAAAATACATTCATGTGTTCAATACATTCAATACACCAATACAATCCTTTTCTTAAATATTAATTGGAGCACAACTATGTATCTTAACGCAGAATTTCACGACTGACACAGCAAAATCTAGACACGCGGCAGCGTGTCCAGCCAAGTTCACCCCGGGAACTCACGGACAGCATCCGTGTGTAATTTTACACGAACCGTTTTGAGCCACTTTTGACCCCTCAATAACTCCCAAGTCTATTTAACATAAAAGAATGAAATTTGGTACATGTATTAAGATCCTTTAGAACAACTAGAACCTCATATTTCAAAAATATAGGTGAAATAATTATTGAGATATTAAAGTCCAAAAAACGGCATTTTTACCACTGACTGACTGACTAGTAATCCAAAACCTAACCCACTTTCAGGTGACCTAGAAAAGTAAAATTTGGCATCCAGCTTGGTAATTGTGTACATACACATAAAAAATCAGAAAACTCTAATTTTTTCATTAGTTTTCTTATTATTATTAGTTGTTACCTCAGAACTCCATCATTTATTAACCGATTTGGAAAATTCTTTTTATGTTTGAATTGGTATACTTTCGGGGTGGTCCCATTGTCATCAGGTCAGAGTAAGATTTGAGATCTAAATGGGTGCCAAGTTCCGTAGATTCTCTGAAATAGTGGCAA
Source organism: Notocelia uddmanniana (assembly GCA_905163555.1). NCBI lineage: Eukaryota > Metazoa > Arthropoda > Insecta > Lepidoptera > Tortricidae > Notocelia > Notocelia uddmanniana. The sequence goes on along the minus strand of LR991063.1, from coordinate 22,790,739 downwards.
GTCCGGTACTAGATTGTTTACAGTAAAATTAATTTACTGCGGCTTAATGCATTTAGATCTCAAATCTTTTGTCGATGAAGAAGACAACCAAACATCGCATTTTCTTAATATTGAACTTGGCTCCCATTTTCACATTTATGTTTTTGATGGGATATCATTACTTTTTGTCAATCTTCGCCAAATGGTGCTTTTTAAGAGCGAATGCACGAGTTACTTTACAAAATAACCAAATCGCTATAGGTGCATCTCAAATATTTCAAGAGTTCCCTCGATTTCTCCTGGACCCTATGATCAGATTCTTACCTGATATCTATGGGACTACACCCGAACTATACCGTTTCAAACAAAAAAATAATTTTCCAAATCGGTTAATAAATGACGGAGTTCTGAGGTAACTAGCATAAATAATAATAATAAAAAAACTAATAAAACAATCACTGTTTTCGGATTTTTTCTGGTGTACACACATAATTATCAAGCTGCATGTTAAATTTTAGCTTTCTAGGTCACCTAGAAGTGGGTTAGGTTTTTGATTACTAGTCAGTCAGTCAGTGGTAAAAATGCCGTTTTTACGAATTTAATATCTCAATAACTATTAAACCTATATTTATGAAATTTGGGTTTCTTGTTTTTCTAAAGGATCTTAATACGTGTACCAATTTTTTTATGTTAGATAATAATAATAATAATAATAATAATATTGGGGGACAATCTTACACAAATCGACCTAGTCCCAAACTAAGCAAAGCTTGTACTATGGGTACTAGACGACGATATACATACTTATATAGATAAATAGATACTTAAATACATAGAAAACATCCAAGACCCAAGAACAAATATCCGTGAAAAATGCACAAATAAATGCCCTGGCCGGGATTCGAACCCGGGACCTCTAGCTTCGAAGGCAGAGTCACTACCAACTAGGCTAAACAGGTCGTCATAGATTTGGAGTTATTGGGGGTCAAAAGTAGGTAATATAACACAGTAGTTCCTGGAGTGAACTTGGCTGGACACGCTGCCGCGTGTCTAGATCGTGACTAGAGCATTCGCTAGTGAAAAGTACCATTTGGTGAAGTTTGACAAAAAGGAATGATATCCCATCAAAAAGATAAATGTGAAAATTAGAGCCAAGTTCAATATTAAGAATATGCGACGCATGGTTGTCGTCTTCACCGACAAAATAATTGAGATCTAAATGGGTGCCAAGTTTCATAGATTATCTAAAAAGGTGCCAAGTCTGGCACTAGATTGTTTACAGTAAAACTAATTTATTGCGGCTTAATGCATTTTGAGCTTAAACTTGGCAGTTTTCTTAAATACCCAACAGATTTCATGGTATTATACTGTCACGCGTCGCATATTCTTAATATTGAAATTGGCTCTCATTTTCACGTTTATGTTTTTGATGGGTACTTATTTTTCCATACAACTGTTGGTTTGATAAGTGGCACGTGACGTCATATTGTAGGAGCCTTTTCGGAGGTCACTAGCACTGAGCTAGGTTTGTCCTTTGTTTGTTGACCAACTACAATAATGACATTTGATTGTCATCAAAAACTGGTTCAAATGGCACCATGAAAAAAAATAGTTAACGTATTTCAATAAAAAAATCTCTATTCATTCTATGTTCTTGCCCCGCGCCGCACGAGCATGGCGAACGAGTGTATCTAGCGGGTGGCGGGTTGGCGCGGGTGATGGGCGGAGCAAGCGTGGGAATTATTTTAGGTTGCCTCGTCTTAAAAGCAATTGTCACCATAGGTCGCGCCTGAAAGGCAACTTTAGTAGGGTTGTCTATATACGAGTAAATTGCAGTTAATTTTGCAAAATGAACATTATAGGGATCCACATTATAAATGGCTACACAGTTTCGTTTAAAGTGTGAAGAAGATATTGCTACCCACGATATATTTTAATTTTTTCAGTGTCATTCCAATCGAATTTTTGTGCAAGTGTAGATGCTTCATATACAGAGACATTTGATTGCACTCCGCAAGATAGGGAACTCTTCAATTCTCTTTTTAGTAAAATATCGTTCAACATAAGTTGGTGTCTGTGGGAAATGGATGATGTCATATTTATCCTATTACACGAAGACTTTGACGTTAATTTGTAAGGGCGGTGTTTGGCTTCAAAGCGAATTGACGAGAAATACCGCAACGGACCAAATTTTAGCATTACCATAAGTGTCTGATCGAATAATGAAGTATACATTTCGCAAAGTTCAATAACCAAATATTGCAAATAAGTTGCCTGTTCTGGTCGAAACCCCGAAGACATTACTATATCTAATAAAAGCATAAGTTGCGTGTAAAGGGCCCAGTATTTATTTTGTCGCGGGACTAAATCACCAAACATAATTCCGAAATACCGGCAAAATACTGCCATTTCTGAGGCACTTAAGCGCATATTCCTCTTGCGTATATTTTCTATTGAAATTGAAACCGGTTTATCAGCATGTAAACTACAGGTATATTAATAAATTCAAAAACTCCAATTTATATGTATATATAACTTTATTTAATATTTATTTATTATTACATTAAGATAACTTATTCAAATCATTTAGAAATATATATTCGGACGTTATAAAATCGATGATTGATTATAGAGAGAAAGTAATTCTAGTCGCCAAGCGATGTTCCCGTGTCGAGTGCCAACCCAAAAAGGTCACCGCGCGCCGTCAGTACTTCAGTTTTATTCTTCGAAGTGGCGCCCTCTATCGACCGGAACTGAAGTTCACCCGCAACAAGATGGCGCGCGCCGGATGTTGCCAACACGGCCATGCTGCACGGTGTCAGCCTCTGACACCATACATGCCGATAATATGATCCTGAAACATATTATGGAATGTATCAAATATATAGCACTTTAGTAAAATAAACAAATTACTGGACTGGATGCTCCATATATTATGTCTCTGCCGTTGCTATTAAATGCAATAACGACCCACTAGACCCTCGCACTCAAAGAGCAGACGCTTCACTTGAGAGACCGAGTTGGTACATTTGAGTCGCTATGGCTTTTGTCATGTTTGAAGTCACTCACACTTAAAGAGCGAACCGCTTCACTTAAGCGTTCCAGTGTCCCTTCAAACATACAGTCTGCACCAGCATACGCGCAGGACCAGCAAACAAGTAACAATTTGTATAGTACCTAAAGAGAAAATACTAGTACCTAAAGAGTGCAATATGAATTGGATTTAAAATTAAGTAATCATGAATATGCTATATAAAAAAATAATAAAAATGTTAACTAATCTTGTTCTTGCAGTATTTTTTTTATGATTTTATATATTAAATTATAATATAAGAGTTGAGTTCATTAATTTACTTCATTGCCAACACGGAATACTCACAATATAATAATTATTCAGAAGCCCAAGCATCGATTTTAATCCAAGGCTTCATATTTTCGGCTGCTGTAGTGCCTACGTAGTTTTTATTACTACGTTCCGAACATCTTAAATCCGTCACCTCGTATCTATCATGGCCTAATACGCTTTTAATTTGAAATGGGCCTTTAAAAGTTGGCATTAATTTTGTGCTTTGACCGTCGTTATTTTTGCTTTGAATCTTAATGAGGACTAGGTCACCAACTGAATACTTTCTTGCTTTTGTCCGAGAATGATCAAACCTCTTTTTTTGACTCATTGCATTGGCCTTAATATTTTGATCAACCTTCTTACGCAAATCGGTCACGTCTACTAACTCCACGTTATCAAGTTCTGAACCCATTATATTATCTGCATCCATTCTCAAGCGATAGCCAAAAAAAACTCGCTTGGGATTGCTTTCGTGGTTTTATGGATGGTACTGTAAGTAAAGGAAACAACGGATCGGCCATTATTACATTTATTTTCTGTCTCATCACGCTTACGTCTATATCTATCCTCTATCTCTTTCACTCAAACCATACATACGTCCCTTTCTTACCTATGTTATGCTCTCATGCTGTCTCTCTCTCTCTCTCAACTACGTTCCGATATACATATTATTTAACATTTGCACCTTACATGCCCTCTGAAATATATATAAACAAAGAGAAACTTTGTATATGTATATTTCACACCTTACATGTTCTTAGCGTTATTTATTTAAGAATCTAAGCAAACTTTTGTTAACAGTAAACATCACTAAAAAAATATACTTAAACATGAAACTTTATAGTCAAAAATATAATTATGATGGAATCTACTTTCAAATTATTATTTCTGACTATAGTTCAAAACAAAAATGAAATATTATACAAGTCATGTAACTATTAAATTAACTATTAATAAATTTCTTTATGAAACTGTTGTTTTTCTTAACTCCTTAATTCATCTATACCTAATCTATAAAACAACTGCTACTTTATAGTGCTGAAATAAACTTCTCAATTAGAACTTAATTGCTCAATAGCGTATACTAGGTGCTATAAAGAAGCATTTGTTACAATGACACATACATAAAACTACTATTAATTTTACATATTTATTTGTATAATAAATCAAACCATAGAAAAGCAACTTTATCGTTAACGCTAGAAGATTCAAAATCCATTAGCAACTTCATACACATTCGAACAGAATTAAAAAAGTCAACTACCTCTTTTTTTTATACTTATTGTTTAGAAATGTAGGTATTTACATCTCTGCTTGAGCAAATAATATTGTTCACATTTTGGTATATGAGTTTTAAGCTATAGCTTTAGCCATGTAAGATTTATAAAAAGGAAAGCTATTTATACTTTTGGTTTTACATAATTTACATGAATAGTTAGTTTTAACTAGTGCATATGAAAACAAAAAAAAAATGTTGATGGTACACTGTACAGTTAGTTACATTAGGAAATTTGAGCATATATATAACTGTTAATTAAGATGCTAATATACTACACTGTTTAAAATGCTTATATATATTGTTTATTTTTTCTATATGTAAACTTTTTATACCATATATCTTTGAGGCACATTTGTATGCCTGCCTCTGGACGTTACAAATGGATGTCTGTTTCTTTCTTCACTGGAAAGGTCATCTCTGGTGATGGCATCCCCGGTGTGACTGAGTGTAGAGTCGTGTTCCTCTTCCTCGTGATATCGTCTGGAATTGTTGTAATCGGGTTCGTCCTCATTAGTGTTGTCATTGCTAGGGTTGTCATTGCTGGGATTAAGGTTGTCATCAATTGGTGTCATATCTGAAATTAAATCAAGGTTATGCGGGTTTGTTATTGGTTTTAAAAATTGAGTGTGGACTATTTTCTTGACGCTTGGTTTGTTGACATCTTGTATCTCGAAGCATACAGATCCAATTTTTTTCACTATTTGAAATGGTCCTTTATATTTTGGCGTGAGCTTGGTGTCAGTTGGTTTATACCACTCATATAGAACATAGCTGCCTTCATCAAAATTTTGCTCGAGTCTTCTTAAATCAAATTTCTTTTTATTATATAGATGTATGTTTTCAATATTTTGCAATGCTAGTTTTCTGGCTTCTGTCAAGAGGTCTAATTGATGGCATCTATCAATGTCTTCTATTATTGTTCCTATTCTAGGGTAGGGAATTCTAGGGTAGAATCCATGCATTAGATAGAATGGGGAGTATCCTGTGGTTTTTTGTTTTGAAGTATTAATTGCTAATATAACTTTAGGTAAGAGTCTATCCCAACCTTATTTGTTATTCAATGCAAACTTTGTTAAGGTGGATACAATTACAGCGTTCGCTCGCTCACACAATCCATTGCTCTGAGCTGTGTACGGTGTGGTAGGTATATGTTCTATGCCATATTTTGAAAAAAACTTTTGTGTCAACTGGCTGGTAAAACAAGGTGCGCTGTCTGATATGTAGGTCAATGGTGGCCCATATACATATATGATGTCATCTGACGGCCTGTTTAGCCTAGTTGGTAGTGACTCTGCCCCCGAAGCTAGAGGTCCCGGGTTCGAATCCCGGCCAAGGCATTTATTTGTGCATTTTTCACGGATATTTGTTCTTGGGTCTTGGATGTTTTCTATGTATTTAAGTATGTATTTATCTATATAAGTATGAATGTCGTCGTCTAGTACCCATAGTACAAGCTTTGCTTAGTTTGGGACTAGATCGATTTGTGTAAGATTGTCCCCCAATATTTATTTATTTATTTATTTATTTATCTTCTATGGTATTCATCACACTTTGTGCAGATAATGTGCATGTTGGTTTAGCAAAAACATACCTTGTTGCATGGTCTATATGTACAAATATATATGTGTTTCCTGCGGTTGTTGGGGGCAAGGCTACTATGTGGTCCGATGAAATCACTTGCATGGGTGTATTTGGTATTGGACGTCTTCCCTTACTCCATATGCCAACTTAGTGCGTCTGTTGGTCCTTGCACATGTCATACATGCTGATGTATATGCCTTAACATCTTGTCGTAGAGATTTCCACCAGTACTTGCTCTTGATTTTGCTGATTGTAGTGTTGAAATCTAAGTGGCCGTTATCATCATGTGCTATTTTTAATATTGATAATCGAAGCGCTTGAGGAATAACTATTTTCTCTTTATTGGTCAATTTGTCATTGTTTATATGTAGTAAAATGCCCTCAGATAATTTAAATGAGTCATTTATCTGCTTTAAATGCTGTGTTGTTATGGTTTTAGCCAATTTTGCCTTTATTTGCTGAATGAAAGCATCTTTTTGCTGTGCTAACTTTAGTTTTTCTGTGTTGCTGCGCACAACTGTAAGATATACTTCACTCAGAGGGTATCTAGACAGATGGTCTGCAATCACATTTTGCTTACCCGGTCTATGGACAGGTATAAACTCAAATGGTGCCAAATCTATGACATATCTCGCAAACTTTCTATTCAGTTTGGCTTTATTTATGATGTATGCCGTTGAATAACTGTCAGTTATTAAGGTGAACTTTATCCCCAGTAAGTATATTCGGATTTTATTCACGATTGCCCAGTGTACTGCAAGTTACTTCCAACTCGTTAATATGGTACCTTGTTTCAGCATCCGTTAAGCATCTACTCGCATATTCTATGACCTTCTTTTCTCCATTTTGTATTTGTATTAAACATGCGCCAATTCCTTCATAACTGCTATCTGTTTCAACTATTGTTTCGGCATCCTGTTGAAAATTTGATAATATCGGTCCTGTCATTACTAGATCCTTTAATGTCAAAAATGCGTTTTGTTGTTCCTCTGTGAGTTTTATTTGTTTATTTTTATTGGTTTGTTTTTCATTTACAGCTTGCGTTTTATCTTTTTTCAATAGGTTTTGTAAAGGTCGAGCTATTGAAGAATAGTTTTTTATATATCTTCGAAATGTGCCAGTAAATCCTAGAAATGATTGTATTTCCTTGATGGATGACAGTGTCTTATACTGTTCAATTGCAGCTGTTCTTGTTGGATCAGTTTTCTCTTGCATGTGTCCCACAATTTTCCCAAAGAATGGTATTTCAGTGGCGATGAAAATGCATTTGTCTTTATTAAGCTTCAATTGCTTCTCTCTGGTGACCTGAAATACTTTTCTCAATATTGTAATGAAATCTTCTATAGTGTTTTCACCACCTGTGATGTCGTCAAAGTAAGCTCTCACTCCTTCTTGGTACAAACATCCATAAGTTGCTTTTATTACCTTTGACATGATTGATGGGCCTCCTACAAGCCCAAACATTACTCTTAAAAATTCTATGTGATAATCTTGGGTCACAACAGCTGTTTTATAAATATCTTTTTCTCTGATACATATATTGTGATAAGCATGATATATATCCAATTTGAATTTATATACAAACTGTGAAATAGTTGTAATAATATCATCCATTCTTTCTATTGGTTGTGTGTCCACGACAGTGATAGGGTTTATAGTTTTGGAATAATCTACTACAGGTCTGTATGGTGTGGTGTCATGGAATGGCTGTGTCACTACAAACATTGGTGCAGCATATGGTGAGTTCGACAATCTGCATATGTTCTGGTCTAACCATTTTTCTACAGTCTGCTTTAGAAAACGTCTTTCTGGCTCAGGTAACCTGTACGGCTTACAGCTAACAGGCTTATTACTAGTCAAATTTATTTCTAATTTGAAATCTGGAAACTTCCCAATATCACTTTCATCATTTTTGAAAATATCTGCATATTCTGACACTAATTCCAAGACTTTTTGTTTGTTATCTGGTAATATTTGATGCAATGACTTGTTATTTGGCACACAACATGCAATTGACGCATTTTCCCTTGTAACGTCTGGAAAATATTCAATGTGCGTTGGAGTTATAATGCAGATTTTACCATCGGGTTCATGAATTATGCGAGCATACACAGCAAACTGCCAGTCTTTCACATATAGCAATTTGGGGCATGACATAATCAATTTTACCCACCTCAATACGAGCAGATATCCATCCGATGGGTGTAAGAATATTTCCAGCAACCTTGAAATCTCCTTTTGTCCATGGGTACACTTCTGTATTTTGTGGCAATGCATCCTTATCCACAATCGTGATAACGGATCTTGAATCTGGCAAAGCATTCAACTGTAAACATCCATTAAGCGTTATAGGTATTAATGTTACGTTAGACATTTTGTCTTGAACACAACTTATTTGTTGACGGCTGGCAAACTGAGTTCCACTTGTGGACGGTTGTGGTTTGTTGTACCTTTGTTCAAAATTGGCTTTATTATTGGGAGTTTATTTATTAGCGCTCCATGGTATTTTACAATCATACGACACATGACCTTTAGTCCCACATCTGAAACAGAATTGATCTTCCTTGCGGTCTGTTTGAGGATTATATTTTGGAATGAACTTGTTATATTTTTGATGTTCACTGATAGTGTTATTGTTACTTACGGTGACTTGTCTATTAAATTTGTCTCCTGGCATTACTTTCCTGATATTGTCCAATGCAGCGGCATGTGACAGCAATTCTTCGACATTTGTGCAACAGTGAGACGCCATAGGAATCGACCAGCGACTGTCCCATATGCCCTCCAAGATCAATGAAACTTTGTCTGCTTCTGGAATGGTACACGGTGACTTAACAAAAAATGCATTCTTACTGTAAATATATTCCGTGATGGTTTCAGTGCTACGCAGTGTGCGTTTTCCCTGTAATGTAATAAATTCAGCAAATGACATCTTGTATGAAAATCTTTCGCACAATTTATCTTTCCATTCATGCCAGATGTCTATATTTTTACCCATCGCCTTATTCCAATTATTTTCAGGTCCCCTAAGCCTCATCGCAGCATTTACCAAAGTGAGGTTATCAGACCAATTAGCTAAACTTGCTATTCTCTCTACCTGTTTTACCCAATCACTAGCATTTTCTGTTCTATTGCCAGCAAATAAAGGGATCGCCTGGCTGGTGTCTGATGTTGAAAATACTTGTAGTTTAGGTTGTGATGGGCTAGTAATTTGTTGCAATATCATGGATTGTGTATGTAATATTTGCAATAAAGTGTTATCGGAAGTTGCCGTACCTGATTTGGGTTTTGTTATCTCATCCTGTTTTAATTGATCCAGTTGCATTTGTAAGTTCTTGATTTCGAACTCTTGGGATAATCTCTTTGTTCTCTCGATCTTGTATTCTTCCAGAATTCCGTTTTCCTCCTTTAAAATATTATCCTGATGTAATCTTTCGATTAGCTCATCTTTGTTCCCCGTTGTTGGAAGATATCTCGTCTTCAATTCGCCTTTTAGCTGATTAACTGTAAAAATTGCTAGATCTTCTAGACGCGTGGTGTCCATTGTTGAGACTTATTTCGATTTTTTATACTGAAATATAACGTATTTCACCTATCCTTCTTCGAATATTACACGTATACTCGATAAATTACTGATTTTTGAAACTGTTTTAAATGATTACTCGCGATTATAAATATTTTACTGTTTTGCCGCAGCGCCATGTAAGTAAAGGAAACAACGGATCGGCCATTATTACATTTATTTTCTGTCTCATCACGCTTACGTCTATATCTATCCTCTATCTCTTTCACTCAAACCATACATACGTCCCTTTCTTACCTATGTTATTCTCTCATGCTGTCTCTCTCTCTCTCTCAACTACGTTCCGATATACATATTATTTAACATTTGCACCTTACATGCCCTCTGAAATATATATATACAAAGAGAAACTTTGTATATGTATATTTCACACCTTACATGTTCTTAGCGTTATTTATTTAAGAATCTAAGCAAACTTTTGTTAACAGTAAACATCACTAAAAAAATATACTTAAACATGAAACTTTATAGTCAAAAATATAATTATGATGGAATCTACTTTCAAATTATTATTTCTGACTATAGTTCAAAACAAAAATGAAATATTATAGCAATTTTTACAGTTAGGCTACGCGCGCACTGCGGTGCGGCGAGTTGCGGTGCGTTTTTAAAATCGCAACGGAAAAAAAACCGTGTGTGTCTAGTACGCGCACAGCGGTATAATATCCGCACGTTTTGCCATTCTAGCCTCAACTCAGGACAAGAACGGACGTTTAAAAAATGGACTATCACACCAAAATGCAAATCTGTTTATATTTACTGTCGCGCAAAAAAAAAAGAACCTAAAACGTTATTGGGTACACCCGCTCGTGGCATTGCGGCCTATTAAAGGATTTTTTTTCATGAGATACAGTGACTTGCGTTTGTTTCCAAACAAATTTTTCGGCTACTATCGAATGAAAATTGCAACATTTGACAATTTAATTAGAATTGTTGGCCCTGCAATTTACTACGCAGACACGACTTGGAGAAAAGCTATTTCAATAGAAGAAAGACTGTCAGTCACATTGAGGTACGTACTTACCTTTATAGTTTAGGCATCAACCTCGGAATGAGAGCTAATAAGCTGGAATTTAGTATATACCTTCACCCTTTGAACACTTAATTGGTCGAGTGCTGTCGTGTCTACCACGCCAACAGAAGCAATTACCAAGAACATCACAATGAAGGTGTGTACGAGTTTTTAGCTTATTAGGTCTCATTCTGAGATAAAGTCCTTAAATTCTTAAATTTATATGTGGAATCGTGGATTTTTTTAAAATAAAACAAGATTACGTATCTACCTAACGTAGAGTTATTACTTTTTAACAATCAAACAAGGTGCCGAATAAGTAATCATTGGGTAATGGGATAGTGTTTTATAATAATATGTAATAAAAATTAAATTAAATTAACGCTTGAAAACTAAATAATCGGTAATGTTAATACGCTTCTCGGGTTGTATCTGATTGTTTTCTCGTGATGAATCGGGCTCATAAATTTGAAGCGTGGTGTATTGAAGCGTTGATGGACCCTGATGTTGGATGACGTCCGCAGGCTGAGTGTTCACTGGATTTAGTGGTACTTGCATTAACATATTATTATCACCTCTAATTTGAATGTCCGGTGATGGAGGTGTTGCGTATTGATGTACGTTTACTGGATTTTGTTGTATTGACATGTTTGTGTCAGAACTATGGTTTCCTCCCGGTGATGGAATTGGTGAAACAACATAAGACGGCGAAGGAGCAGACGAAGAGCGAGACGAACACAATTCATAAGAAGCCGGTCTCACTTGACGGTAATTCACTTTAGGGGCTTGAAAAGACGATGACATCTCAAAACGGCTTGTTGCTGTTGGTGGAGAGTAACGTTTAGCTTTATCAAGAATGTTTAGTATTTCGACTTTGGCAAAGTGTTTTTGGTCATCATTTAATTTTTTTACCATGGGTATCAACATTTCACAAAAGCTAATATCTTCGTCAAAGGACTTTTTTTCGCGTAGAATTTCTAAAATTTGGCTGTCTGTGTCATTCATGTTATCAGTATTAGGATTTTTTTTACGTGCATACTTTCTATTTCTCTTTTCAATTGTTGACGCGACACTGTCATTTCCATCTGATTCATCGCCTGAGCCAGAGATGTTACTTGTTGTTGATCTTTGTAGTGGTTGAGACGCCAAAAACGATAGGGCTTCGAAATGAACATATGGTCTTTTCTTTATGGCAGCTTGTCCTGATGTCACTTTTTTTGTGCAGCAAGCTCTTTAGCAAAAGCATCCTTTAAATTTCGCCACTTCTTTTGTATTTCAGTACCTGTAATGAATAAAATAAAAGATAAACACAAAATAAAAGAAACGTAACTTATATAAATTTCTTGTTGAGTTAAATATTTTTTTTTCAGGTACTTAGCATCGGGAAATAGCTTTAATTCGTTACATTATGAATACCTTTTAGGTGCAACTACGATCAGAGAAATAGTGCAAGAAACTTGTGAAAAAATATGGTCGCATTTACAAGCAATTTACATGCCGGAACCTGATGAAAATAAGTGGTCTGACATTGCTAATTTGTTTTATAAACGATCTAATTTCCCAAACTGCTTGGGAGCAGCTGATGGTAAACATGTTAGATGTGAAAAACCTGATATGGCCGGTTCTCAATATTATAATTATAAACATTATCATTCAATAGTATTGATGGCAATAGCAGACGCAAATTACTCTTTTATTGCCGTCGATGTTGGTGGCTACGGGAGTAGCAGTGACTCTGGCATTTTTAAATCTACCAATTTTGCAGTAAAACTTGAACGTAACCAGATGCATATTCCACATGCCAAACCATTGCCAAACGATGACAACGGAAAAGAGATGCCATTTGTTTTTGTGGGCGATGAGGCTTTCGCGCTCTCGGAGCACATTATGAGACCTTATCCAAGAAGAAATCTGTCAGTAACACAAAGAGTTTTCAATTATAGACTGACACGAGCAAGAAGATTCGTAGAATGTACATTTGGGATCCTTACCAATAAATGGCGGATTTTACACCGTGCCTTAGATGTTAACATAACTTTTTGTGATGTAATTATCAAAGCTTGTTGCGTGTTGCACAATTACGTGCGCAAACACGACGGTTTCTGTTTCAGTGATGAACTGTATGGGACTGAGTTAAGAAGCTCGCGTGCAACACCTGTGCGATCTTGTAGGAATAGCATGCAGAATAGAGATTATTTTGCACAATATTTCACATCAACTAGGGGTTCAGTACCATGGCAATATGAAAAGATATAATAATATTGTAACAAATTAATTATATACAATTGTAAAAGTAATTTGTAATTTCAACTTACCTATGACTTTCTTATCTGACAAGTTTAATTCGCTGTAATCTTCTACAACGTTATTAAATACTTCCTCCCACATTCTTGTTTTCTTAATTCTGTCTGAATATTCTCGGCAAGTTTTGTCCCAAATCGGCGGTCTATTTTGAACTTCATTGATGAGTTGTTCAATATCTAAAGTTGTGATCGCCGCTTGCGCCGCGTTCAATGGAGACACGCTAGGCGACGACATGACCTCACAGCACCGTGTCGCGAGAACAACTGCGTCACAAGATGGCTGCCGGGCGGCGTCCGCACGGTTTTTTTTCCGCAGTGCGCGGATTTACTCAATAGCCCATAGGATGCAAAAAAATCGTGCGGCGCCGCACCGCAACCAATCTGCAGCAGTTCACAGATTTTTATCCGCATACGGATTATTTTCCGCAGTGCGCGCACTTCAAGGAGGTTCCATACTTCACAGATTTTGCGGAAAAAAAACGCACGGTAAAAATCCGTAGTGCGCGCGTAGCCTTACAGTACTATTAAGGGGTCACTAGTGCACTGACTAGATCGCAAAATGTCCACATCGCATAAGTGCTGCATCGCAAAAGAATTCATCGCAGAAAGCGTAAATCGCTAACTGGATACATCTTAGTATGTCAAAATCGTAAAATGACCACTTCGCGTAGCGGCTACATCGCAAATGTGCTTTGTCGCAGAATATCGGGATTGTCATATGACTACCTCATAATTTGACGAGGTCGCAAAAAGTCAAAATCTCAAAATGCCTTGATCCGCATTATGACGACATCGTATAATGAACAAATTGCTGAAAGTCTAGGTCGAAAAAAGTCTTAGTCGCAAATTTCTACCTAATAATGTACACTCGGTTAGATAAGACTTTAGCAATGTAGTCATTTTGCTATCTAGTCGTGATGCTATCAACAAGGAGTATACACATATGAAGTGTCAAGCTCCGTATAATGAAATGTACCAGTATCCAGACTAACACGTGACGACGTGTTTATTGTTAGATAGTATTTAGTGTAGCTCCATCTGAACTGAACTGCTTAGCCTAGGGCAATCAGTAGATGTTTTAAATAGTTCCGGTAGTTGCCACTAGACTTCAATACCACCGCTTCATTTTATGGAGCTCGATATCTAATATACAGACATAGTGCATAACTATTTTCCCTCATATTTTCACGGAAGTGCACGAACGAGACTTGCTATTTCAATCAACCTCCGTACTTTTTGTACCAAGACTGAACGAAATAGCAAGATACGTTCGTACGTTTCCGTGAAAATACGAAGGAAATTCATTTTGCACTACATCTGTATCTCTCCTTGCTACCACGGACCAGTTAGACCGGATATTGTTGTAACTAGCCGGATATTGTTATAACTAGTTAAGGTGCGACCACACCGCAGCTTAAAAAACGGTGACGCTACGGAATCGCGGTGATGCGTCGTATGCGTACCGTTTTAGACGCACGCTCCCCACACCGCCGCGATACGCATCACCGCGATTCCGTAGCGTCACCGTTTTTTAAGCTGCGGTGTGGTCGCACCATTATAAGTATTTATAACAGAGGGGACTTACTTCAACTCACCTCTGTTTCCCCTAATAGGTACATTCAACCAATTTGATTTCTAGGCCATTTCCCTGTGAGCACAGTACCCTGTCACAGTAAGAATACTCTGAGACAACTTATGGCCGTCATACTGTTACTGAAACAAGGTACAAAGTGGGTCAGAAATCAAATTAGTTGACGCATTGAGATATTCTGTTCCAAAAAATCAGACACACTGACAGCACTAAAATGATAAACAAGAAACGTCAATTTCAATTTTCTCGTTTCTTAGAACCGAATATAGCTTATTTTTAATGACATAAGAATAAAACTTCGACGCAGTTTTTAACAATAGATATTATTTAATTAAATCCAAATTCAACAAAACCTAATCTTCTGAAAACAAAACAGTTATTTCATACTCCTATAGGCTTACGCATTGTAAAAATTACAGAAGGTTGAGCCTGTACTTCAAAAATGAAATGTTTAATAGAAACTCCAAAGTCGACGTTTTTTTTTGTACGAGTTTTTTTAATTCTCTTGTATACTCTTTATCAAACATTACGTACTTCCTCTTTCTGTTGTCTTTTTTCGTTAACAACCCCTTCACTCTCATGTCTTGGTACTTCGCTTCCTTGTTCAATTTGTGCAAGAAACCAAATAACGTGGTCGTTGAATCCACTCGTACACCGAGACGCCGGTGCCAAGCTTCCATAGCATTGTTAGTCCTGTGCCTTTCTTTACAACACGATATTAATGACGTGTTTTTAAGCCACTGAGGTTCGAAATATTTTGTGAACGCACTCATTCCTGCACAAGTATTCCCATAGTTGGCGATCGAACCCCAGCCGTCCTTAATAAGCGACGATGGTAACAATGGCAAATTACATGCAAGTCGTACAATTCGTTTTCCTTGCTCAGAATTTGTAAACTTCAAATCATCTGCATTAGTCCAGACAGCCTTTGTAAAATGGAAATAGCATCCTGTAACTTTTCCATTTGGGAACACTTTTCGGAACGCATTTATTTGAGCCAATTCGAAGTCGCATTTATAATTAGACATTTCGATTTGTAATAAATCTCGTATCAAGGTAAATAACGCTACGTACGTTTTTTGCATCTTATTTGGGAGTAAAGCGTATAGTATAGGGAAAACGTTCGTATTTCTCTCATCACTCGCCCCATCTACGTGAATCGAAAAGAGCTGGCAGAAAGGGTCGGGCACCGGTTTGAATGTACCATCGCCAAAAAAAACTTTGTTGCGACTACTGGCTGCTTTGGCAAACAATTTGCATGTGGCAGTGCCAAACAAGAAAATCTTATTATCTGAATCTAACTCGTATTCAGCGAGTAAGAAGCTCAGTCTGAAAATCTTTGGTATCTCAACATCAATACTTTTAGAAAATTTTGCTGCACTTACTTCCAGAAAACGTTTTCGTGTTCTATGCAATGTATCGCGCACTGATTCAAAACATGGCATCATTTCAATCATCTCATCATTTTTAACGTGTTTCAGTATAGTTTTTTCATATATTTTCTTCACTGGTGCCATATTTTCACAAACCCTTATTTTCGCCGCATTTACAACAACGTCTCCTACGGCTTTGTAATGATTTTGCATGCAACTGTGAAGACTTCCTCGGACTATTTCAGTTTTATTGGCATTCAACGTAATTGACGCACTACACTCTCCGCGATTTGCACATCGCCAAAATGATTTTCCCGACATATTATCTTTAACCCAATTGTAGCGGAAACCATCGCATAACACTGCCGGTCTGTTTTTATTATTAGCAATAATTATAATTTTTTTAGTACTCATCATGCATAAGCACAGAAATATGACGATACAACTCGAAAAATCGAATGATGCATCTTTCGATTGTTACATTTCATTTTCAAATTATCAGTGTTTATTTCAAGTGGCCAGACATTTATCATTATCAAGCAGTATGAAGTATGCAATGAGTATGTAACCTACCTATTTAAAAGAAGTACCTTTTGTAGCATCTATGTAAATATCCTTTGTTGGTGCAACCTCTTTGCAACCTCCGTTCAACATAGATAAATTACTGAGAGCTCAGGATTGCATATGAAGTAATACATACACAACACACACACACACACATAATCAAATTATCTTTTTGTATTTTTTATTTGATTTGTTATTTTTAAAGTAGTAACACTACTATTTTTATAAACTGAAATAGATGCCATATACTTCAGAAAAAGTGACCAAGTCCTCCGGTGTCTGAGGTGGGATTCGAACCCACGTCTCCAGCTTTCGCGGCTGACGTGCTAACCTCTACAGGGTGGAAATAGATTTTGGGTCAGTGAGGGCAGCTACCAGATCCCGTATTGCTAGGCGAAAATGGTATAAGGAGACCTTCCTTTGATTTCAAATAAATGAAGATTGGCGTTTAAAGATTTTTGAAAAAACATACAGGATGCGAGAAAATTGTCACTTTTGACAAACTTTTTTTTGATGCCAACCGACTCCATTCCCGTCAAGGATCAAAAGCTTGTATGGGACCAAAAAACAATTTCCGGCTAGAAAAGCCATAAATCGAGAAAAACTTCCCTCATACAATTTGTATGAAAATGAAAAAAAAAATTACATGTATTTTTTATGATGTCAATCGATTCCATTTTTATCCGGTATTAATTGTTTCCTTGGGATCAACTTTCGTTAATGTATAAAAAATACACGTATTTTTTTTTCGTTTGGTAGCTGCCCTCACTGACCCAAAATCTAATTCCATCCTGTATACCACCCAGTCACGCACGTCGTCCGGTTAGCACGTCAGCCGCGAAAGCTGGAGACATGGGAGTTTTCAAAAAATACTTCAACTGTTCATTCGTCTATCACCAGTCTGTATCTCATGTCATGAACCATGACAGTAACGTGTAATTTTTTTACAGTTGATGTATTTCTGTTGCGGCTATAACATAAGTACTAAAAAACAAAATATAATACTTGGGTATTGTATAATATATATATACTGAGCATGACTGTCCCGACTTTCGACGATGTAGTCATTTTACGACTTAGCTATTTTTATATTTGCACTTTTTTAAACCTTGACCAAGAGTGATGTGTTAATTCTGCCACTTGGACTTTGTGAGAATTGGACTAGACGAGATAAAGGCAATTCACGATTTTGACATTTTAAAACGTCGACTAGTAGCGAAGTGATCATTATGCGACTCAGACATTATACAATGTTGACCAGATGAGATGAAGTCATTTTACGAGTTTGTCATTATTGGATGTGGACTAAGAGTGATGTGGACATTTTGCGATATAGTCAGTGCACTAGTGACCCCTATTAAGTCCTTGTTGTAGAGTCGCAACGTACTGATCCCAACAATCCTCATCGCTATTGGCACCTAGAGTTCTCATAGATTCTAGGATAGTCTTATTAAATCTTTCAACCTGGCCGTTAGAGCGTGGCATGCCGGTTGCAACAGTATGCAAACGAATATTTTTATTGGTACAGTACTGGGTGAACTCTTTCGAAGTAAAACCGGTGCCAGCGTCACTAATTATACGCCTAGGGTTACCAAAAGTTTTGTACACCTGATCTAATTCCGATATTAGTTCAGCCGTATTGGTTGTCTTTACTGCCGAGATAAATACGAATTTAGTAAAAGAGTCAAATATAACCAATAAATACTTATTCCCGTTCTTTGATTTTACAAAGGGCCCCAAATGATCCAGATGGCGCGTATGGAACGGCTGGGCATATTTCGGTAAAGGGTACAATTCACCTTCTTTTGGACCACCTTTCATTTTGTAATATATACAATTGATGCAGTTTCTGATATATTTTTACTGTATGTCGTACCCTTGGAAACCAGTACAAATGTTCTATTCGCTCCACTGTTTTGTCTACCAAAAAATGACCCAAATCGTCGTGGTTACTTTTTATGATTTGCCAGATACATTTTTTTGGTACCAACCAACGACGACCTCGGGTTGTTCTTCGATAAACTTTGTTACGTAGAAGTTCATATTTACTAAAAATGTCTTTATTTTCATCGGCTTGTCCTGACTCTAATATTTCCTTCAGTCTAACTATCTCTGGGTCCTGTAACTGCACCGTCATCATCCAATCAGCCTCGGTTATAGATAGAACTACTTCGGATTCGGACATTTCCCCGGATGGCACGGGATTTCGGCTTAGAGCGTCCACATGCTGCATACGCGAACCGTCTCTATGATGTATCTCAAATGCAAACTCTTGTGTTGCCAATACCCATCGTGCGATTCGGGGAATTATTTCTTTTTTTGTCAATGCATATCGTACTGCGTTACAGTCAGTTATTATTTTAAATGGTGAGTCCAGTAAGTACAGTCTGAACTTCTGTAACGATGAAATAATTGCAAGTAGTTCCAATTCAAAAGAATGGTAACGTTTTTCGTCGTTTGTTGTTTGCCTGCTATAATAGTGAATGGGTTTTTCACCCTCGTCAGTTACTTGCATAAGAATGCCAGCTAAGCCCTCTCGACTAGCGTCAGTGTACAAATTTTTTTCTTTTGAGGGATCAAAAATGGACAGAACACTACTAGAAATCAATTTTTCTTTTAGCATCATAAATGCTTGTTCTTGAACATGCCCCCACGCCCAATTAGAATTTTTTTTTAGTAATTTCGTAAGCGGTGCCGATAGCATAGCACAATATTTGATAAATTTGCGGAAATAACTGATCAACCCTAAGAATTGGCGAAGTTGATGTACATTTTTGGGTGCCGGAAAACACTTTACTGCCTCTAATTTAGCATCATTCGGCATAACCATATTTGGCTTAATTTTGTAACCAAGAAAATCAATTTCCGTTTTAAAAAAATGGCATCTTTTTAAATTAAGTGTCAATCCGTTATTTCTGAAAATTTCCAGTACTTGATCAAGTAATTTAAGATTTTACTCAACTGTTTTAGTGACTAAATACAAATCATCTAAATAAACGATCACATTCCCAAATCGCAAATTTCCTAACACTTTATTCATCATTTCCTGAAAGCATGACGGCCCATTGACCAATCCAAATGGAAGTCTTAAAAATTCAAAATGACCGTCCTCTGTAATGAATGCCGACTTAGGTATAGACTCAGGGCTCATCAATATCTGATAGTAGCCACTTTTTAAATCAAGACTGGTAAAACACTCATTTCCTTGTAACCTATCTACTAAATCTTCTATGCGGGGCATAGGATATTTGTTTTTTACTGTAACTTTGTTCAACGCGCGATAATCTATGCAAAGTCGTTTTTCGCCATTTTTTTTATTAACTAAAAGCGCTGGGGCTTGCGTATGGCGAATCGATATGTCGCACGATATCATTGGCTAATAACTCATCTACCGTCTCACGAATAACTTTTCAATCTGCTGGAGATGACCTAAACGGTCTACACTGAACTGGACGAGAGTCTGTAACATTTATTACCATTTCATGATTGTTTGCTTTGCCTAGTTCTTTCACATTGTTAGCTACACAGTCCCTATACTTCCTAAACATTGTTATTAATTCAGCATGGTATGAATCAGCGTCAAGTTCAGCCTCGCCAATACTATTGCAAAATTCATTTAATGTTTCAGCATAATCAAATTTTAAAACTTCACCAATCCGCGAGTAAATCAAGTCGGGACGTTCCGTCACATTCCGTCCAATCAAAATGTCACATCCTACCAGATCATCTATCACATAGAAATTAACATTGTTTATTTCCACCGAATCAAGTTTCAAATTTACGTTCAATACCGTGGTAACCACTTTTGACGACTGTTTTGAGAACCCTTGCAAAGTTACAGGAGAGGGTAGTTCGGCTGTTTGAAAACAATGTTTCTTCACCAATGATTGTGATATAATTGAACAGCTACTTCCTGTATCTATAAATGCATCGTGAACCAAAACATCGTTTAAAACTACCTTCTTAACAAATTTGTTCCGAGAGTTCGATGACAAAACAAATTTAGTTTCAGGCTTTTCTGGCTTTTGTTCTACTTTAACGTTTTTCTTTCGGTTACACGTTGACTCAATGTGACCTCTAATACCGCAATATTCGCATATAATATCGCATTGCATTATTTTGTGATTTCCGCCACATAGAAAACATTTAATTACTTTTCGAGTCTGTGAATTACTCTCATTGACCCCGGCGGTACCCACGGAACCTGGCGGGACGGCTCGACCTGCTGTTGTAGACGAGGCTACATTACTAGTAAGGGCGGGCGGCAGAACATGATTGACTTTGGATTGTGAGTAGTTTGTTTGCTTTTTAACTTTGTACGTCCGGCTATGTAAATAACTTGCAAACTGATCACACGAATTAAACGCATTAGCTTCTATATTTCCGTCGCCAATATTTCCCAATACTATCGAAATTACGTCCTGATCCGAGAATTGCAAACGTAACCTGTCGATTTTACACTTTTGATCAAAATAAAATTCGTATAACGACTGGTTTTCAACTGGTCTTCGTTCTATTATTTCCTTCAAAAGTTCAAATATGTTCCTCTGTATTTGAAAGCTAACCGATAACCTAGCATGCCAATCCGCCCATTTCCACGATGCCCATTGGGGATCAGTGCGCAACAACGAATCATACCACACCTTAGCAGAACCCTTCAGTTTATTTAATGCTTGATAACGGGTTGTCTCATCTGACCAAGAGAACGTATTTGCGTATGATTGAATGATCCTCAGCCATGCATTCATGTCATCTTTTAGAGGATCAAATTCTGGTATAATGTTGTTCAATGTAAGTGAATTAGAATGACTTACAGTTTCGGCTCCATGTTTGCGTATAGGCTTACTTGTCCGGTCCGATGTCAGGCGCTTCTTGCGTTTCGGAGGCGGAGGTGACGGGGTTCGGGCACTCTCACTGTGGGAACTTGAACTGCTACTACTTATAGAACTACTGCTGCTGGGTGATCGAGCACGTTTACTTTTACGGCTTCTCTTTTTCTTATATTTCCCTATGACACGCGGGTGGACACTTCTGATGTAAACTACAGGTATATTAATAAATTCAAAAACCCCAATTTATATGTATATGTAAATGAAGTCTGTTTAACTTCATTCATAATGGCAGTATTGCTGCGCATAAACCTCTATATGTCGGTTTGGAAATATCTGTGGTCTGTTGGCAGTCTATGACAAGTGAGAGTTGACAGGTCAAAGGTTTTACCGGCATGTAAAAGTGCAAGTAATCAAAGAATTGTACAATTAAGATTGAATAAGAAGAATAAGTGGAATAATAGCTTTAATGTTGTTTCTCTTTTCAGGTAAGATAGTTTTGTAATTTTATTCCATAAGAAATATTGTGTGCTACCTACACCTAAGTATTCATAAATAATAAGAAACCGTTCTCTTTTCAGAGCAACTCAATATAGTTTTATTTCACCACTTCAACATCCTACCACAAGTGTATAAAGTACACATTATAAAACAACATTTCCAGCTATTTCCTGGACAAAGATGGAGCGACTGAGATTTGAGTTTGTGGTAAAAGCAAGTAGTGAGGACCCCAAAAATAGTATAATTTGCGTAACCTCCATCACAGACGTTGATAAAAATGTCTTTGTTATTCCGGAACAATACCAACCGGTGAAATTGCATGATGGAATAATAAAAACACAAGCATTTCAGAGAGTGAAAAATACTCTACAACGGAGACATGACAAGAGGCAAGTGTGGATCTCAGTCACGCCTGAAATAACAAGTACCTATATAGATGAAGATGGCAATATGCAGTTCCAAGGATATTTGTTACAAGAATTGTCACCGAAGGCTCAACAACAGGCTCCGGCGGCTGGAATCTCTGAAGAAGCATTATCGAGAATCCTAGAAAATTTTGCTCAAATGAATAGTGATAAATCTAATACTCCATGCAAGGCAAATTTAAAGGAAAAATTTGTAATCGAGAAATTCACAAGGAAGACATCGAATGTATCACAGTGGATTATGACTTTTGAAGCGGAGTGTACCCGATTGGGAATAGAAGAGGACACAAAACGGATTGAAGTTCTAAGGCTGTTTTTAGAAGAATCCTGCCTGGACTGGTACAGTGCTATGCTTATAAAGCATACAGTTGCTTCGGAGTGGTCTCTGTGGAAAAAGAACTTCTGTGAAACTTATGCAGATAAGGGTTGGTCGCCAATCAGGTATGCAATGTTGTATAAGTACAGGCAGGGCTCGTTATTAGATTATGCTTTAAAGAAAGAAAGACTGCTTTTAGAGATTAATAAAAACATGGATAAACAAACTTTGATAGATTTGATCGCTACAGGGTTACCAAATTTTGTAACAGATAAAATTGAGAGGGATACTTTAAAAGTAACTGAAGATTTGTTTAGTCACATTAGGGGCTTAGAATGTTTAGTGGAGAGAAAGACTTGGGAAAAAAAGACTCTAGTGTTTGAAAATAAAATAAAAGAGAAAAATGTCAAGGAGCAGCCATGTAGAATTTGTGAAAAGGAAAATAAAGGCAAACGGTATCATCCCGAGTCCCTATGCTGGTTTAAAAATAAAAATAATGATAGACTTAAACGGGATCAAATAAGGAGTGTTAATAACTCCGAGTTAGAGACCGAGTTAAATGAAATGGACCAAAAAAACTAGTAATTCCGCCATTGATCAAGATTAAATTATTAATTAATGATACCTTGCAAGTATTAGGAGTTTACGATTCAGGATCTAATGTATCTTTGATAAATTCGAGATTATTGTCCTTGACAAATAACTCAAGCAATAACAAAATAAAAAGTGCGGGTTTGAAAACGATTAATGGCGTAAAAAAATCTATTGGGATGGTAAACCTAAAACTAAAAATATTGGAAATGGAAAAAGATGTGAGTGTGTTTGTAATAGATGAAGAAAATTTCGATTATGATTTCCTAATTGGATTAGATTGCATCGAAAAATTTTACTTAATTCAAAATGAAAAATTGGTGATTTCACAAAACATTCCCATCCTGACGACACAGGTAAAAGAAAAAATGACAAATCTTAAAAATGCTAATTTAATTCCTGGCTTCACAGGTAGCAAAATGGAAAAAAATATAGTTTATGAAAATAAGGATGAGGGTATATTGGAAAAAACAAAACAGGACTGTGAAATAAATTTTAATGAACACTTAGAAGTTGAAAACTTTGACATATCTGTAAATCACCTGGACCTCTATCAACAGTCAAAAATAGATGAACTGATTTGCAAATATTCATCACTTTTTGCAAAGGACAAGTATGATGTCGGCATGGTAAAGGACTATGAGGCTCATATTGATTTGATAGTTGATAAATATTGCAGTAAAAGACCATATAGGTGCACTATTGAGGATAGAAGGGAAATACAACAACAAATATCAATGTTGTTACAGAAAAACTTAATCGAAGAGTCTTATAGTCCTTTCGCAGCCCCGGTAACATTGGCATATAAGAAAGAGGAAGGAAAAAAATCAAGGTTATGTGTCGATTTTCGAGATTTAAATAAAATTGTAGTCCCTCAATCACAACCGTTCCCGTTGATCGAGGATTTAATGATCAAAACAAGAAATTGTAGGTTTTTTTCCACACTGGACATAAACTCTGCGTTCTGGTCGATCCCACTAAAAATTGAAGACAGGAAAAAGGTAGCGTTTGTTACTCAGGAGGGCCACTTTCAGTGGACTTGTTTACCGTTTGGTCTAAAAACCTCGCCTGCAATTTTTCAGAGGATATTAAGCGGTATCATCAGAAAACATGGACTGTCAGATTTTACGGTAAATTATATAGACGATATTTTAGTATTTTCGCAAACTTTCGCAGACCATATGAAACATTTATCGTTATTATTGGAAGCGATCTTAAAGGAGGGATTTAGACTAAAGTTCTCGAAATGTAGCTTTGCTCAGGACTCTGTAAAATATTTGGGCCACATCATAAGAAATAACACAATTACTCCATTAAAAGACAACTTGATTGCTATAAAAGAATTCCCTGTACCAAAGACACAGAAAAATGTCCGCCAGTTCTTAGGTAAAATAAATTTCTATGGAAAATATATCCCGAATAGTTCGATAATATTAGATCCTTTACACAACTTATTAAGGAAAGGACAAAGATTTGATTGGTCAGATAAATGCCAGGAGTCATTTGAGACGACAAAAAAACTACTGTGTCTAAAACCTATTTTGGCAATATTTGATCCGAACCTACCAATACACATTTATACAGACGCAAGTATTCAAGGGATAGGCGCGATCTTGAAACAGCCACAGAATAATGGCGAAGAGAAACCTTGTGCTTACTTTTCAAAGAAATTAAATAATGCTCAAAAAAAGAAAAAGGCCATATATCTCGAGTGTTTGGCAATCAAAGAGGCCGTTAAATATTGGCAATATTGGCTCCTAGGTAAAACATTTACGGTTTTCTCTGATCACAAACCGTTAGAAAAAATGAATATAAAAGCTAGAACAGATGAGGAATTAGGAGACCTGGCATACTACTTATCTCAATTTAATTTTAAAGTCATCTATTCTCCAGGAAAGTATAACGTGGAGGCAGACTCTTTAAGTAGGAATCCTGTATTAAACCCGAGTGACAGCCAAGAAGAGAATCTAAAATGTGTGAACTTAATTACACTCAATGATATACAAAATGATCAGGAAAATAACGAAGATATAAACCAAAATAGGGATAAATTACTGCTAAAAGATACACTTTATTACAAAAAAAATGGTAAAAAAGAAAAAATTGTAATTTCGGAGGAATTTAGTAAGAAACTTATAAAAAACATACACGATTATTACTGTCATTTAGGATCACAACAAATAGAAAGCAAAATTAAGCCATTCTATACTGCGAAAAATTTAACAAGTAACATTAAAAAGATCTGTGACAACTGTGAAATCTGCATTAAAAATAAATCAAGGGGAAAATATAAGTTTGGTTTAATGTCACACCTAGGTCCTGCAACTTGCCCATTTGAGATAATGTCTATAGATACCATAGGAGGTTTTGGAGGTACACGTTCTACAAAAACGTATCTACATTTACTTGTAGATCACTTTACTAGATATGCTTATATATCGACCTCTAAAACTCAAAGTTCTGATGACTTTATAAAGCTTGTAAAAAACGTGACTATTAAGGGAAATAAAATTGGTATGATTTTCTCGGATCAGTATCCGGGTATAAATTCGAGGGATTTTAAAAACTTTCTAGATAAAGAGAATATACCAATCATATTCACTGCAGTCAATGCTCCATTTTCCAATGGTCTCAATGAGAGATTAAATCAAACATTGGTTAACAAAATAAGGTGTAAAATAAATGAGAGGAAAGATAAATTGGCTTGGACTACCATTGCTCATGAGTGCACTCAAAAGTATAATGAAACAGAACACACAGTGACAGGATTTTCTCCAAAATATTTGCTAGAAGGAAAAGCATCTGATATATTACCAAATGAATTGAAACAGGAAAAAACATATAGTGAGTTAATACAAGATCGAAAAATCGCGTTAGAAAACTCTATAAAGTCACACAATAGTAATAAAAAACGGTTTGATAAAAACAGGAAAGAGTGCGAGATCAAAGTAGGAGAATTAGTTTACGTGGAAAATGGAAATCGCCTAAACAGAAAAAAATTACACGAATTAAAAATTGGTCCATATAAAGTATTAGAGAAAATATCAAACTCGATTTATAGAATAGATACAGGACATAAGAAATCTGAATCAAATTTGTTTCACATCACAAAACTTGTCCCTTTACTGAAACTTGTGTGAAGTTATATATTAAATATTTAATTAACCACACAGATCGAGGGGGGAGATGTAAATGAAGTCTGTTTAACTTCATTCATAATGGCAGTATTGCTGCGCATAAACCTCTATATGTCGGTTTGGAAATATCTGTGGTCTGTTGGCAGTCTATGACAAGTGAGAGTTGACAGGTCAAAGGTTTTACCGGCATGTAAAAGTGCAAGTAATCAAAGAATTGTACAATTAAGATTGAATAAGAAGAATAAGTGGAATAATAGCTTTAATGTTGTTTCTCTTTTCAGGTAAGATAGTTTTGTAATTTTATTCCATAAGAAATATTGTGTGCTACCTACACCTAAGTATTCATAAATAATAAGAAACCGTTCTCTTTTCAGAGCAACTCAATATAGTTTTATTTCACCACTTCAACATCCTACCACAAGTGTATAAAGTACACATTATATATATATAACTTTATTTAATATTTATTTATTATTACATTAAGATAACTTATTCAAATCATTTAGAAATATATATTCGGACGTTATAAAATCGATGATTGATTATAGAGAGAAAGTAATTCTAGTCGCCAAGCGATGTTCCCGTGTCGAGTGCCAACCCAAAAAGGTCACCGCGCGCCGCCAGTACTTCAGTTTTATTCTTCGAAGTGGCGCCCTCTATCGACCGGAACTGAAGTTCACCCGCAACAAGATGGCGCGCGCCGGATGTTGCCAACAAGCATGATCAGGACCATAGTCGAATGAACTGATTTTGTTGTTCATTAGTAGTATCGTAAAATATTTAAATTTGTCCACAAACATAAGAACGATTTCACTCATTATATATTTCATTATTCCCTCATTTAAATCGTGCATTACATCTACACCGATCACTGAGAAAAAACTTCACTTATAATCGCTAAATTCTAGTTAGGGTTACAAAAATATTACTTAACGGCACGACAACAAAAACTTTGTAATAACTACAAATTGGTTTTAGTAACGGCTGTTTAGTAATATCCTATATTGATGATGTCACGGATATTAATGGTGTTTTGTAATTTCTAAGATGCTACATTAATTTACCGAAGTGATGACGTCACGGATTTTACAATAAGTTTTGTAATGTCAAGTCAGAGCATATTATTTCCGAAAAATAATGTAGTATCTTTTAGTTGACCTTGAGTAAATTTTACAAAGCACTTTAGTAATGTACTTGATTTCATACTTGTAATTACTGAACATTAATGTATATTTTAGAATCTACTTCTGTAATATCAAAGATTCTTTACTTGATATTACTAAAGTATACCGTGTATTTTAGAAAATCGTTTTGTAATAGCAATGATGCAGTACTGAATATTACTAATCTTTAATGTATGTTTAAGAACCTACTTTTGTAATATCAATGATTCGTTACTTGATATTACTAAAGTATAGCGTGTATTTTAGAGAAACGTTTTGTAATAGCCATGATGCAGTACTGAATATTACTAAACTGTAATGTTTGTTTAAGAACCTACTTTTGTAATATCAATGATTCGTTACTTGATATTACTAAAGTACAGCTTGTATTTTAGAAAAACGTTTTGTAATAGCAATGATGCAGTACTGAATATTACTAAACTTTAATGTATGTTTAAGAACCTACTTTTGTAATATCAATGATTCGTTACTTGATATTACTAAAGTATAGTGAGTGTTTTAGAAAAACGTTTTGTAATAACAATGATTTAGTACTACATATTACTAAACTTCAATGTGTAATTCAAAAACCACTTTTGTAATATTATAATATCGTTTGCAATAATAACAGAAAAGAAGTGTTGTTATTACAAGTAATTCTATTAGGTATAATTGTTTTCTTTAGAGTTTCTTCTGAATATACGCGCTTATATGATTACCGGCAACTCGTTCAGAAGTTTGACGCCCCTTAATATAATGTATAATTTGTTAAAAAAGTCGCCGGACATACAAGCAAGCAAGATAACTATGTATATAAATTATATTTAAAGGGCAAACGAAGTCGGACCGGGTCTGCTCATAAAATATAATTTATTGATATAATTATCTTGCTTGCTTTTATGTACGGCGTTTGACTTTTTTAACAAATTATATTAAGGGGCGTCAAACTTCTGACCGAGTTGCCGGTAATCATACAAGCGCGTATATTCAGAAGAAACACTAAAGAAAACAATTATACCTAGTAGAATGACTTGTAATAACAACACTTCTAATCCGTTATTATTGCAACGATATTATAATATTACAAAAGTGGTTTTTGAATTAAACATGAAAGTTTAGTAATATGTAGTACTAAATCATTGCTATTACAAACAGTTTTTCTAAAATACACACTTCAGTTCAGTATTTTAAGTCACCACAGTTTATTAACACGTTCACAGTCGAGACACTCGTAAGTTCGTCCTTAACATGCTGGCTGGTCCAGTGTACCACGTATCGCACTGACGTGCGTGTCGGTACATTTGAAAAGTTTTATTTTATAACATGGACTGTGAACTTGCTAATAGCTTGTATTACTAAAATCACAGGTAAAGGAATAGTTTGATTGAAACTAAGATAACCTAATTCAAAATTCATACATACATTTCGGTTTAAAATGAATACAATGCGAATTATTCTGATTACTTGATTAGCACAATATATTAAATATTGTATGAACTAAATTTAATGAAACTGACATAATTATTAATGTAGGATTTTATGTTAATAGTTGTCTACTTTTTAGCGTGACAGGTAACGTAGCAAGGATAGATTGAAAGGGATGGACGATTGTGGGAGAGGGGGGAGATATGGCGGATGAGCGATCTGTAATGAAAAGGGAGTACGCAAATAAAATAAAGTGTTTGATGTATAAAAAGTGACTTTTTGTTCATGAAATACTCCTAACCTAACACATTGTTTTGTTGTGAAGTCATTGTTGCACAATCAAACTACACTTTATTAACATAATACAGGTTTATTTGTAATCTTCTTTTGTAGTTTTTACATAGCACTGAACTTACTCTCTACTTGTATCCAAGATGGCCGATCATTAGGGACGGGCTTCTCTTAAGCGCGTCGCTAGTGATGTTCCCTTATCAACACACATCCTACATTAATCATTATATCTAACATGTAATATTTCTATATTATTAATAAACGAGTATGAAGTATTTATGTATACATGATACATACATACATGTACATATTTATGTACCTATATATGATTTGTCTGTATTCTTACCTTTGTCTGTATACATACATGATATAAAATGCTTCACATCACACGCAATCACACGAATAATTAATTAGATATTAAGATTTTCGAGTCAAGAGAGCAATATCATTATGTGGACCTTAATAACATTTCTAGATGTTCGATAGAGTCAGCTGTATACAGAACTACAACTGTAATACTAACACAGTGAATACAATGCTAATTAATCTGATTAGCACAAGATATTTATAAATGTTTACATAATATGAAATGTTTTATACATTATAGGTATTTAACATGCCTAATTTTATATTTATTAGGTTAAGATATTCGAGTCTACACAGCGATAGTTTTATGTGGACTCTTAATAGTAGTAATATTAATAGACGGTGATGGATAGCGTCAGCTGTACAGTACTTTTATCTCACGGACGCGGGTGAGCCATGGTTGTGTGTTAAGCTATACATGCACAGTCTGTGCGCGTAGCGTAGGAGCTATAAATTCACATTGTCTATGTGTGTTCGTATGTGTCACAACTACAACTATGGCTTACCTGCGCGCTCCTGAGATAAAAGTACTATACCAGTAGTACATTTTTTTCTCGAAACATTAACATAAACGAACGCGTGAAAAAACCGAATCCAATAAGTGTGAACGTAGCCTAATAACAGAGTGAATACAATGCGAATTAAGCTGATTAGCACAGGATATTTTTGTTTACATGGTAAGATATGTTTTTTTTTTTATATTTACTTAACATGGTTGCGACGATGCAAGCTCGACGCACGGGATGAGACGCGCGGGGGACTGAGGCAACCATTGTACGGCGCCGCCCGCCGCCTCACCGCCGACACGCATATAAGGCCCCGCGCGGCCGCGCAGCGTCAGAGTCCGGCCGGCGCTCCGTAGCGCACCCGGCTCTGCCCCCCGCCTACCCTTCCTCCTCCTGACTTCCCCTGGCCGGTAAGGTTCCCGACCGGCCGAGAAGTCCCTCTCTCCCCGCCACCCCTGGCAGCTCGGAGTCCCCGAGTTAGCCGTCGTGGTGCACCCGTCACTCCTGGCAGCTCGGAGTCCCGAGTTCGCCGTCGTGACGTATCCGCCCTCACCGGAACCCGCTGGCGGCTTGGCTCCCGAGCCTGGCCCTCGTTCCGGCCCCCGTCTGTCGCGAGTAGTGCCCGCTCCTCTCCCGCAGGCAGCTTGGTTCCCGAGCTCGCCGCCGTTGCTCCTGGCAGCTCGGAGCCCCCGAGTTCCGCCGTTGGAACGTATTCCTTACGCCCCTCACTGCTGGTAGATAGGACCCCTGAGGTCACCACCGTAGCGTCCCGTATTTCAGCGTACTATTCCTGATAGAGAGTTAGGATAACGTAGGCCCCGTACCGTTCCCGTCTAGATTTAGTATTTAGTATCAGCCAGGGTTTACTCATTAATAAACGGGCATAAAAGACCCATTATTATATTTAATCGTAATTGGCGTTCTTATTTTCACCCCTACTCCCAGATTAGCGCACCTGACCCCGCTGAGCTAACTAGGAAACCTCCCAAAGCCCTTCAGGCGGGAGGATATGTGTGTGTGGCTAAAACCACACATCACATGGTTACTTATATATTGCGTTTTAATTTAAGACAAAGTGTAACAAGTATAAGAAAATAATTTTAAACAACATGGTGCCATCTATTATACAACAGTGAGTTGATGGTTACAAGTTTGTGTGACTTGATTTTGTATATATTGCTTACGGTACCCACACAATAATAGTGTGGTAAACTACATTCTAAATAAAACAGTTCCCCTGGAACGGTCATACATTAAACTATTCTATTCTATTCTAAACATAGGTTTGCGGAACCAGTGTTTCATGGCCCGACTTTAAACTGATAACCAGAAAATTTTGAAACCGAAAATCCAAAAATATTGTAGGTCACTCCGTGTAGGGTAGTGAACAGATACCACCTTTAGGCTATAGAACAAGGCATCCCTTGTCCTATTCCAAGGCCAGATCAGCGAGCGTTAAAAGGTACTAATGGTGGCGGGCCCGCCTTGGCATCCTCCAATTATTTTGTATGTATTTGTGGGTGTTCTGTGTCACACAGAGTCCCCGCAAGTGGGTGTATCTCTGTATTCCGGTTAGAATGTGTTAAACGCTTGTGAGTGTGTGAAGAGTGTAAATGGCCTATTCAAACGCGCAATGCGTGGGCCATGGCTTAGCTCATGAAACAATTCTGTGGCTCTATTGAAAAGCGGCACAAGTCCTGTACAATTGTACGGCACTTGTGCCCTTTTTCACTAGAGCCACAGAATTTCAATTCTAGTAAAATAGTGGATTGAAACTAAGCAAATAAATAAATAAGGTATAGGTAGGGATTGCAGGAGATTTAATTTTTAGTAATTTATTTAGCTTTACAAAATTAAAGTGCATATACCTACAGTGTGCCTCTGATCATGAGGCTTTATATGTAAGGGTCGATGTTGCTCCTCAAACTGAACTACAACTTATTTGTGCATGTGCAAGCAATGTACTGTAAAATTATCAGTATTTGAAGCGTGACAGATGAGGTCAATTTATTTCTTGGATGAATATTGAAAGTAGTATTTAGTTTTTAAGAAAAATAAAAAAACATTCAATTAACCTTTATTTAAAAAAAGTTGTAGGCTAAAGTAGCTCAGTTTGAGGAGTAAAATCGTAATGATTAGATATTAAGATTTTCGAGTCGGTACTATCGCCCAGGAGCCCGATCTAGCTGGATATTATTATTAATTATTACGTGCCTAGGCCGGTGAATTCGTAAATGTCCCAGATTGCAGGTATCGAAGGTGAGGGCCATAAATATGCGATCTGGGCCGGGCCTTTACGAATTACCCCCGTGGTTTGTCTTAAGTTTTACGTCTAGCCTTGGCCAGGAAGTGAGGTTTTCTCCCTGCGTAACGGGCAGAAAATCCCACTTATGGCCTAGGATGACGTAAAATTATTTTACACTCTCAACCTATTGCCACAAGAAAAATAGGCAATGAAATTTTAATCTAGTGTTATAGGATATAGATTAGAGTTTGTTATATTTTGAAATCGAACGAAACCCAACCAATGCAAAGGGTTAATCAGATCTATGGGGTGCGTTTATTTATGGTTTGTCTAAATTTAAGTTAATAATAATGGTATTTTTTGCTCTAAGTAAACAACGCAAAGATACAGCCAGTGTAAGTTGGTTGACCTTTGTATAAGAAGAATTACTACGGCAGAAGAGGTTAACTAAAATTTATTGGTTAATTTTAACAGAAACGAAGCACTATGCAAATGGCACGTAAAAAAATAAGTCTAGCAGAAATAAAAATACAAAATACCTACAAAACCCGGCCACATATCTACTCTTCTTCATTGTCAGAGTCATCAAAACTGGGCAAACTGATATTTCCCAAACTATCTTCACCACGAATTTTTATCACAAAGTCCAGTATCTTAGAATACGTCATCGTGCGTTTTTGTTGTGGAACACGGTCTAGCTCAAAAACTAATAATTTCGCAAACTTAATGTTTCTTGGATCTTTGGGTTGATGTTCGGAGCAAAAATGAAATTTTTTTAAAAGGCTGGACTGACCTCGAACATCGGAAGGATCCCTGCAATTCCTTTTATATATTGTGCAATCAAAAATATTTTCCTCTCGAACCTGCACTTCCTTATTTAAATTGGTCGTTGATGATGAAGATTTTGGATTTTCTTTTTCACATTTTGATAACTTCGTCTTCTTTTCGCGAGAAAAACATTCCATTAAAATACTTGGGGAAGATGGAGGAGATCTATCGTCACCAGACATTTTTATTGAAAAGTTTTCACTGAAAAAGATTTACTTTAATAGCCAACAAATATATAAATCTAGACTCTCAATAATATTACTAGATGGTGGATAGCGTCAGCTGTATTTAAACCACAATTGGAATGCTAACAAAGTGAAATACTACTTATGTAAGAATACACAAGTTGTAAACCCTTAAACAAAGTTTCTCATGTAAGTGACAATTTGTTTTAAATGAGAAAATAAAATTCTTGAACCCTTTAACGCCCAACATTTTTTTTGTTATTTTTTTGTTATTTTGCGCTTAAATGAGTTGTAACAGGAAATATTAACTCCAAAAAAATAATAAAAAAAATCCTTTATATTTCCTTTTTTAGAAAACACCTGCTAAGAATACTTACATTGCCCAACTCTCAACAAATGACCAGTGGTATCCAGTGTTAAGTATTCTTGACTTTGCACATTGTGTAGAGATAATAAATAAAAAAAACTTTTTATATATATTTTAATATTACATTTAATGAGCAACGTGAAAAGAGTAGAAACAGTTTCGTTTCGCTACAAGACACAACCTTACTTTGAATTTCGAGCATTCCATGTTTGTGTTGCCATTCTTGCAATGCCTACATCTTCCGTAAGAAGAGTAGACTGGCAAATGTCCTATGGTATCATACTGGACGACTGGTGGGGGTCTCGAAACTGCCGTTACTTTTTTGGCAGGTACAATCACAGCGTTGGTATTACATGGCCCAGACCTTTCTCGTTTTAAGAGCTCTGTCGCTATCTGATGCCTAAATTTCTTCAGTGGCATTGTCTTTTCTGCGTTGGTCGCTTGTCGCCGATACAACAACCAGGCGTTATTTACGCATATATCTAATAGTTGGGAGAATATAGCCATATACCAGCGCTTTGTTTTAAAATTTGACCGGTACAAGGCCACCAACATGTCGGCTAAATCCACGCCTCCCATATGAGCATTATATTGTTTCACAATCTGAGGGCATTCCACATTAACTCGAGCTTTTTTGATTTTGGAATATCGTTGTATGGACTCCATGGGATAACAATCAACAAATGAGCTTGCTAATGTTACAACTTTATTGTCTACCCACTTAACAACAACTATCTTATTCTTTTGGCAAACTAATTGCTTGCTAGTGCCCCGATCCTTTTTAGTCAGTTGTTTGTCAGTGGGTAATTTTTGTTGGCACCCCCTAAGCCGGTTATTTTTTATAGTCCCGAGACTAAATATGCCCTGATCATGACGCAGATGACGAATTAGCTCGAGCGAGGTGAAAAAGTTGTCAAAATATACGACGGATGGTTTTGTCTTTATGGTTTTGCAAAGCGCTATGACAACTTTTGCCCCAAGCCCCAAACTATCTTCGTAATCTGTAAACGAACAGAATCGAAAAGTATCATCGCCACCGTACGGAAGAATATCGTATACCAACCCAGATACACCGGCCCGTACAAACAATTTAAACCCCCATTTTTTTGGTTTCTTTGGGAGGTATTGGCGGCGGTTGCCAGCTCGAGTACCTTTATAAGGCACCATCATCTCATCGATGCTGTATCTTTTCTCCTCTTCCAGTTTCAGACAATTTTGCCTGATGGCTTCTAAAAGGGGACGTATTTTAAAATACCGATCCGTGTCCATTGTTGTATTATCTACAAAATGTAGATATCGCCTGATACTCTCATATTTTTTTAGTGACATTACGTCCGCGATAGGTGCGAATCGCAACTCTTTGCACCAGTAGTCTCTATAGGACGGCATCGGGACTGTGGGAACACAAGCGCAGTGATTTCCCACTACGCTGCAAATTCCGTCCCCCCCGGCGCGGGGCGCGGGCCGGGCGTCGGGCCCACCGCGCACCGGGCATTCTGTTTGTATATCTCTTGCAATTAACAAGTAATAAATAATGTAACGGAGTCAGACATTTTCATTTATCTCAGGGTCACCACGTAGGATAACCTTCGGTTTGCTTTCGCAACGAGACAACTCGTTCAGTGGTGACCCCGACGTGATATTTCGGAGAAGATGCTCGGCGCCCCAGGAGCACAAGGCGGCCTCCACGGCCAGCAAGGAGGGTTTCCTCAAGGCGGGTCACAAGGGCAACCAGCAGGGCAAGGAGTTCCGCTAGCACCCGAGGCAGCCACGGAGCGTAACCCGACACAGCCGCGAATGCAACAGGAAGAAGACAGGAAACCAGACATCATGGCAATATCGCTGGCGTCAAGGTTACCCGAATTTTGGGTGGACCAGCCGCGAGTGTGGTTCATCCGGATCGAGGCCATTTTGGCACCACAGAGATTAGGAGACGACTCAAGATTCGACCTCGTAGTTGCAAAGCTGCCAAAAGAAGTTATAACGCAGCTCACGGATTTCCTTTCCCGACCGCCGGCTACAGGTAAATTTGCCGCGCTGAAGGCTAAACTTCTGTCCTTGTTTGAGGATACAAGGATTCGGCAAGTCGAGAAATTGATTGGGGAAATGGAGCTAGGAGAACTAAAGCCGAGCCAGTTATTGAGCAAAATGAGAGACCTGGCTCGTGAAAATTTCCCTGACGAGACCCTGCGGATCCTGTGGCAAGGTCGCCTACCGACCAATATACGGGCAGTATTGGCGGTGGCGGAAACAAATGACCTCGATAGGCTGGCGATCATCGCAGATAATGTCGCCGAGGCAACGCGTCGCAATTATGTATCCGAGGTCAGGCAACCATCGTGTTCGTACAGTTCGCCGCAGCAAAACGGTTCAACCTGTGTTAGCCAGACTATACTAGCTGAGATCGCCAAACTCAGTGAACGGATGTCGAACATGGAACGGTCAAGGTCCCGACATCCGCACCAAAGTCGTCGAGGACGCAGCAATGGGAGATCAACATCACGCGCGCGAAGTGTTTCCCGAAATCGCCCAAATTATCGTGATAAAAGTAACCCCAATTGGCTTTGTACATATCACTACCGGTTCGGCGCGAAAGCTAAGAAATGCTTTCAACCGTGTGCGTGGAAAACTTCGAATCCGGAAAACTAGATGCGACGGTGCAGTCAACGGCGGAAGTCTGCACCGCATCACTTAGCCGTCGGTTATGTGTTATAGACAAAGAAAGTGGACTTAAGTTTTTGGTGGATACGGGAGCCGACGTTTCGGTTTTGCCGCCTAAAAACAGATTCTACAATCGCGAGTGCACGAAATACAAACTTTACGCCGCGAACGGAAGTGAAATTAAGACTTACGGTACGAAGACCTTGGTTTTAGACTTTAATTTGCGTAGACCGTACCGATGGGAATTCGTGGTGGCGGATGTGAAGCAGCCTATTTTAGGAGCCGATTTCCTGGCCCATCATAAGCTGCTCGTAAATTTAAGTGCACGTAAGTTAGTGGATCAGACGACTGACCTCAAGGTCGCTGCAGAAGTTGTGAGTATTAACCAACCTTCTATTTACACTGTAGATGAAAAACATCCCTTCCGCAAGTTGTTGTCCGAGTTCCCGGAAATTACGAAACCAGCGTCATTCAAAGAAGCGACATCCCATAATGTGCTACATTATATCGAAACTACAGGGCCACCGGTTTTCGCACGCGCAAGGCCACTTCCACCAGATAGGTATTTCAAGGTTAAGAAAGAGTTCGAATTAATGCAAGAGCTAGGAATTTGTAGACCGTCGAAAAGTGCGTGGGCTAGTCCACTACACGTAGTAGCTAAAAAGAACGGTGACATTCGACCTTGTGGAGACTATCGGCGACTTAATGCTATAACTAAGCCCGATAGGTATCCCATTCCTAGGCTACACGACTTTACATACATTCTGGCAGGGAAAAAGGTATTCACAAAATTGGACATTAACCGCGCGTACCACTGTATTAGTGTAGCACCTGAGGACATCGAAAAAACTAGTATAATAACCCCATTCGGGTTATTCGAGTTCCCACGTATGAGTTTCGGACTCCAAAACGCTGCTCAGACATTTCAGCGTTTCATGAGCAACTCGGTTCTTCAAGGTCTAGATTTCCTATTTAACTATTTAGACGATGTCATCATAGCTAGCGAAGATTTAGAGCAGCATGAACGGCATCTAGCGTTAGTGTTTGAAAGGTTTACCAATTACGGTATAACTATTAATTTAGACAAGTGTTGTTTCGGACAGCCTTCGGTCGAATTTTTAGGGCATCATGTATCGACGGCCGGTATTAGACCCCTCGATGACAAAGTAAGTGCCATAGTCAACTATCCGAAGCCGGAAACGATCGAAGGGCTCCGCAGATTCCTGGGAATGCTCAATTTCTATAGGGGCCACATTCCGGATGCGGCCGTGCGACAGGCTGAATTGGATAAGTACTTAGTCAATGCGAAGAAAAGGGATAAGTCTAAAATCGCGTGGACGGCAAAGGCGGAGCAAGCATTTGCGGAGTGTAAGGCTGGTCTTCAACAGGCCGCCACACTCGCGCACCCTAAGCCTGACGCCGTGTTAGCCTTGATGTGCGACGCATCCGACACCGCAGTGGGAAGCGCACTGCAACAGAGGGTAAATGGTACTTGGGAACCTTTAGGGTTTTTCTCCAAGAAGTTATCGTCGGCACAGGCTAAATACAGTACTTATGATCGTGAGCTCCTCGCACTTTATTTATCAATCAGGCATTTCCGTAAATCTTTTGAAGGACGACAGTTGACATTGTATACAGATCATAAACCCTTATGTACGGTATTTAACAAGGTCGGCGACGACAACAAGGAAAGCCCTAGGCGTGCTAGGCAACTCTTATTCATTACGAATTTACAACTGATATACGTCATATCAGCGGTAAGGAGAACGTCGTTGCGGATACGCTATCGCGTTTAGAAACTATCGATTGTCCTACTATTATAGATTTCGCGGAATTAGCGAACGCCCAAGCTAAAGATGAATATGCATTACGAATGTCGCAATCGGATAGCAATAACAACTCAAGCAAAGTGCAACTTAGGCTAATAACGATACCTACGTGCAATAGACCTATCTTATGCGAAACATCTACACGCGAGGCTCGACCTTATTTGCCATTGGAATTTCGTCATAAGGTATTTGTTAGCATACATTCATTGAGTCATCCCGGTATAAGGACAACGCGGAAAATGGTTAGTAAGCATTATTTTTGGCCTGAGATGAATAAGGACGTCGGCAACTGGGCAAGGACATGTATTCAATGCCAGAGGGCGAAGGTCAACCGCCACACTGTGTCTGACCTAGGTACGTTTCCAGATGCAGCTGGCTTCCAGCATATACATGTCGATATCGTCGGGCCCTTGCCGACGACCTCACATGGGTATAGGTATCTTCTAACCATCATAGATAGGTATACGAGATGGCCGGAAGCGTTCCCAATTACAGAAATAACCGCTGAAGTAGTAGCGAAAACCATTTACGAAGGCTGGATTGTTCGCTATGGTTGTCCGTTAAGGCTAACTAGCGACCAAGGCCGGCAGTTCGAAAGTCGGTTATTTTTTGAGCTTATGAAATTATTAGGGGTGGACAAAATCAGGACCACACCCTATCGACCAGAGTCGAATGGAATTTTGGAACGTTTTCATCGAGGACTCAAGGCCGCGCTTATGGCAAAACTCGCGGATGGTACCTCATGGGTAGATCTCTTGCCCAGCGTAATGTTTGGTTTGCGTACCGCAGGTAGAAGCGATAGTGGCATAAGCGCAGCGGAAATGACATTCGGTCGCACACTTCGCGTGCCAGGAGCGTTTTATGAAACCTCGCAAGACAGAGACCCAGTTGATCCTTATAGCGTAGCACAGAAAATTAGGGATAACATAAGTAGTTTAAAGCCCGTGCCGAAAAGGGAGAATAGGAATAGGTCCATTTTCGTGCACGAAGAGTTGCTAACTTGTACGCATGTCTTTGTCAGAGATGATACTGTCCGCAAATCCCTGAAACCGCCGTACGATGGACCTTACAAGGTCATAAAAAGGGGGCCTAAGATATTTTTAATTCAATTCCCAGGCAGGCAAGCACACATCTCGATTGACAGATTAAAACCCGCGTTCCTACTTAATGTAGACGCCGACGCGGATAGCGATGGCACGCCGGTACGTAAGAAAGTAGGGAAACAGCATATGTCTCAGGATGTGGGGGATCAGGAATCGCCATTAGCGACACCATCGCCCGCACCTGCGCCGGCAACTCGGACCACGCGCGGCGGTAGGCTTGTTAAGAGACCAGTTAGGTTCATGATCGATGAATAAAAACAACAGTGCTTGTATTTACACAGTCCCAGAGTATAACAGCAGCGCAACTGATACAAGTTGTACACTTCCACAGTGGAGTCGGGTATAGTTGGCGCAGAAAGATGGTAATACCGGTCTATCATTAATCATATTATTCTGGTTAATATCGAAAATAATATATAGGATGTGTTTGTCATATTTGTATTGCTATGTTTTAAGGAAAGCTTAGGCAAGCTCTTGAAAAAAAAAAGCTCTAAGTTATCCTTACCGATTAATTATAGTGACTGTGGCAGTCTATTGTTAGCATTAAGTTACATCAAGTTATAATTCGATGTGTTGTAAAAATACTGGTAACATGGCACTGCGTTGCATTACTGCTGTTGTATCATACGGTGCGGCCGAACCGAGATGCAACGTCAGTAATAGTAACATCTGGCTATGGAAGATAAATAAATAATTGTGATTATACTTAGGTTGCAACCTAGTTAAGTTAGGACTTTAGACTAAACCTGCTTTTAGATAATAATGATTTTGGTGTTATTATTTTGTTTTTGTTTTTCTTTTTGCCGGACGAGCAAATTTCCTGTGTTACATATATAGCAGTATTCGACAGCGCATAACCAGTTTCACTTAGAAATCAGCGGTAACACCGCGCATATTTTTGTGTATATCGTCATAATTTGTATTGTGTGTAAAATGGGCTTGGGACAAAGTAGAGACGATAAGTCCCAAAGCAGTAATATTGCTATCGCCCAGGTGCAGTCGATCTCCGGGCAGGTCGAATCCAAACTTAATTACGTCGGAATAGGACTGCTAGTAGTTGGATCAGTCCTATTGATTATATTCCTGTATGTTTTGCGCGCCAAGTGCAAGCGCCATGTGAAAAGCTGGTTACGCAATGCAGTCGAATCGCTGCCTCCTCCTACGACCGTCCGAGTCAACAATGTGCAGCCGCAGCAAATGCAAGCTGCGCAAACTGTGTACTAGTGCTCATAAGTGTAACTTAAGCTAGAATGTAAGGTAAAGGTTCCAATAGAGAGACCAATGTTTAAATTTAGTTTTATTTTCTTTTATTGTGTTTTTTTTTTTTTTAAAGGGGGGGATTACTGTGGTAACACAAGCGCAGTGATTTCCCACTACGCTGCAAATTCCGTCCCCCCCGGCGCGGGGCGCGGGCCGGGCGTCGGGCCCACCGCGCACCGGGCATTCTGTTTGTATATCTCTTGCAATTAACAAGTAATAAATAATGTAACGGAGTCAGACATTTTCATTTATCTCAGGGTCACCACGTAGGATAACCTTCGGTTTGCTTTCGCAACGAGACAACTCGTTCAGGACTATACCCATTATAAGTGTTATTGCTATAAAGTCCCGAATGTCATCGACAGTGGCATT
The DNA here is from genome assembly GCA_905163555.1 of Notocelia uddmanniana. Taxonomy (NCBI): domain Eukaryota; kingdom Metazoa; phylum Arthropoda; class Insecta; order Lepidoptera; family Tortricidae; genus Notocelia; species Notocelia uddmanniana. The sequence goes on along the minus strand of LR991063.1, from coordinate 22,749,728 downwards.
TAAACATTTGGCCGATTCGCTTGACTGTACCGAGAAAAGGTTAGTTTGTTCTCTGATCATAAGCATGATATCTTCGGAAAAAAACTTCAGAAAATAATCGCTTGGACACTTCATTTCGACTTCGGGTGGCACTGCCGGTTCAGCTCTGTCAATAACGGCGCGATGGATGAATTGTGTAGCTTTCCAGGTAAAGATCAGTGGTTTTCTAACGAATTTCTTTTTCTTAACTACGCGGGGTGGCTTGTTTGTAGCTTTGCGTTTCGACCTGGTCTGTGGTGCTGGTGAAGGTGTGCATGGCGATAAAATGGATGATACATTGAGTGTTGGCAGTGGAACTTGAGGGGATTCTGGATACGTAGCACGAATGACAGGTGATAGTGGAATGGCTGTTCTGGTGTCTTCATCTGTTAGAGCGGGAAAAGTCGGTTCAGTCTCATCGTCTGAATTGAGTAAATCCAGCCTCTCGAGAGACGAAGGTATAGATCGGGGTTCAGAACTCGCGTCGGAGAGGTCACCAGCATTGCCAGTGTTTTGAGGTAACGTAATCTCGCCTTCTTCTTCACTGCTACTGTCAGAAGAGGCGGCGTACTCTGGTGGTACGAGCGCCATAATATTGTTAATCCGGCCCCATTTTATTTTGCCCTGTCCAACAATAAACCAAAAGAAAACATGCAGCAATCAAGGCATCACCCAGGCATTATGTTAGTGGGAAAAACAAAACAAACATAGCTAGAGTCATTACGCCATCGCCAGTTATAAGTAGGTATACGACGAGTAAGCAGGAGGAGTTAGTAAGGATTAGTTCAGGTTTTGTCTACTAATTTTAACATTTCAAGTATGTTTTTTGTAGTCACGGAATAGGAAATTCATCATAAAACAAGAAAAAAAAAACTTCTTAGAATTGCTAACTCAGCTTAGTGATCGCAAATTAGCATAATGGCCCCAAATAAACAAAGAAATAAAAATGTTAACATGAAAATTATTGTATAATGCATCTCTTATAATATGTACCTTATCTTCGCAATGTAAAAAATACTTAACAACTCAAAACGAATGTGAATTACTCATAGCTGCGCATTGCTAAGAATGCTTAACACGCGTTACTTTAGGTGCATTTCTACGGGTCTCGCAATGCTAAGTATTCTTAACACGCATAATTGTTGTCCAGACCTGTGTTAGTTCCTCTTTCATTGTGTTAGAAAAGCATGAAAACACGAAGTACACACCCTCAAGAACACATTGCAAAATAAATTTGATTGAAATTACCGGAATAAACATTTTTAAACATTTAATTTTACCTTGCGTCCTACGGTCGATTGTTGTCGCGGCGCCATCTTGCCTCTAACTGTCAAAATGCGTGCGCCTGGGCAATGACTTCGCTTCTCAAAGATGCGTTTAGTTTTAGACTATCATTTTATTTATAAAAAATGTGGATTTAAATAAACCTTAGGTCACTATATTTTTTTACATCTCATGTTAAGTATTCTTTACATTGCGAATTAAAGGGTTAAACCGAAATACAATGCGAATTAATCTGATTAGCACAAGAGATTTATGTTTTTAGTAGATACATACTAAGATTATGGAGTCAAGAGAGTGTTATCATTATTTAGACTCTTTAGTAATAGATAGTGGATAGCGTCAGCTGAATACAGAACTACAATTGGGAGTATATTAAGTATGAGATTGAAATTTTAATAAAGTTGTACGCGTTATAAAAAAAGTTATCAAATTATTAAATGTCGGAACTACCAGTGCATCGGCAGGATCGAGTTCAGTCAGTTTGTTACTTATTGGTACACAAGACGCACGGAAACATATTGTTGAGTTATTTGTGAAACTTCTAAGATGTCGCAAAGAAAAAGAAAACAGATTAATATCGAAGAAAAATCGCGTATTAATATCAAAGCTTGAATTCTAAACAATGACTTGGCAAAGGAATATGATGTCACTCGACAATTCCAACTATTTGGAAAAAGAGAGAAAAAAATCTAACACATTCATTGGACCAATTCTTCAACAAAAAGCAAACGATTTTGCTCAGTGTTTAGGTTAATATTTCGATCCTTGCATTTAAAGGCCCCATGATCAGAGATATGCTGTAAAAATACATGACTAAGAAATAACGCTTTTCCAGTTTTTCGAGTACCTACTATGGGAGTAGTTACAGGATTTTCAAGGTTGCAAACTTGGGTATAAACTACTCTTAAGGGACCTAACAGCATATAAAAAATATACATGCGCGTTTTATTGACTACTATTATTTATCAATCGTACGTAGCATCCACTCATTATTTCAGTCAAGACACCATCGAGAAGAATAGGCACTGAAGTTAGGCATGACATTAATAGCGTTGGGTAAAGGAGCCAGCAATTCGACATATGAAATATATAAATGTACATCAGTGTTTGATACTTCATAAGTATAATAGTGCTCATCAAAACTTACAGTATTCAATGCCAAACATGAAAATAAAATAGCATTATTGTTATCCAGATAAATCTCATCAATAACGGCAAATGAAGGTGAAAAAGTTACTTCCGACAAATCTACAGTTACAACATTAGATTTTTTGAATTGGACACCATTTATTTTTACCCAAGGAACAGAAAAAGCTACAAATCTATCGCCCTGCAAGTTAAATTTACTTTTTATATCTAAAACCGGGCAAACTTTTTTTTTACCGTGCTCGAAGTTTGTACTCGTTTCTCTCATAATAAAAAGTACGTTTAGCTCAAGCTGATTTTTAATTGCTATTGTTTTGTATATATTTACTTTACTTGAAGAAGTACGGGAATTTTTTTTGGACACACTGTGTTTGGCCTCGAATCTCATAGTCCAAACATGAGCTATTGGTCCAAATTTTTTCAACACATTTGGGTAATGTATGAGAAAATGGAATTTAGGTTTTAAAGACTCCTTGCTCAAATTAGTGTACATCTGATTAAAATCAGTTATTAAACCAGCCAATTGCTCACACGTATCACTGAACACTCTGTGTGACAATAGCCTTTCTAAAATGGTCCTCAACAAAATGTACAATTTCCAGACTTCGTTTTCTCTAGGTATATAATATCCCACAAGGAGACCAAAATATCGAACAAAGTTAAGAGTTTCTGATGCTGACATTTTTAATTTTAAGGTAGATCCTTCAAAACTTAATGCAGTGGTAGGCTTGGACCGGAGATCTGGACCAAAATCGAAAGCTGCAATACGCTGTATAGTAGTATTCAAATGAATAGTTTTCATCTCTTTCACAAAGTATGAAATAATGAAACACATGACATATTTACAACAGCCCTCAAGCATATCGTGTAACAAATCAACAACAACATTGTCGAACATACTAAAACCTTCAAGAGCAGTCCAAATACATTTTTCTTTAATGCTAGTGCTATATGTACCTTCTATTTTTAACATTCTTTCATAATTTCTTTCATTTCTCATTAAAGTATTGTCTTCGGTAGTCATATTTTTAATTTGTACCCGACTCGCGATACAGATTCTACAAGGGTGATTAGCGGTGAAACATTCAACAAAACCCAGCACAGCATTCAGCCCCAAATTATCACCAGTCATAGCACTCACACGAAATTTGATAGTGCCTTTAAAGTTACCTGCGCTAACTGTTACTCCAGTTCTAAATAAGTAATTCAATTCTTCAATTACATTGTGAAATATCATTTTAATCCCGAAACTTGCTCTATCTGAAGAATGAAATAATGCTAGTACAAAAATGTTTTTCAATCTAGAGACTAATTTTGGAGGCAAACATGGACAAGATACATAGACTGCCCCAAGCTTGTGGATACCGGCGTGCCTCCCTAGAGGATTACCAACTTCAAAATCATCAAAGTAAATTAGAAGTGGCAATAAGGGTTCGTTACATTCGTTTGTGGTATTTTGGCGTATTATATCAAGCCATACAGAACCTTGAACGAAGTTAGAAATGCCACCTGACGTGGAGCTTGATAAAGTATTCATATAGTCTAAAGTGTCTTTAAGTACTCCTGGCACAGAAAAAAAACGTTGCAAAACTTTTCTTAATGGTATAACCTGCATGGTACAATCGGTAGGCACATAAGTAAGACCTACTGAACAATCGCCCTCGAGCAGGGAAATTGTGTTTTCTTAGCGAAACGAAAGCTATCAGTTCTATATCCGATGCCAGTGAAAGTAAATCAAATGAAGGCCAACTCACCCTAATTTGCCCGGCGAACAGCTGAGTCGGTACCGACAGTCCACACCGGCGAGCTGATAGTGTACTGGATGATGAGGGGCTTCCGAAACAATGTTAACGATATTTGTTTAGCGCGACGACGGGGCTTGCGCGTGCAGCCGTGAGCAGCCATCAAGAGCGATATACCTTCAACTGGCTTTATTAAAATGTCAAAAAATAAACGAGAAAACTACCTTATTTAACGGTCGCTAATGAACGCGTTCCTTTTCCTGATATAATGTAATAACATGCATTGAACATAACAAATAACTAATCTAAGCAATGATGTCCGGAACCAACATTCCGCCCACCAAAATACGAAGTATTTTACAAATTAATCTAATCGATAGGTAAAGGACACAGCTTCACCAAAGGTCCTTGCATGAGACCTGACTGTGTCTTAACAGTGGCTACGCGAGATATGCCGTCTTTACCCGGATGCAGGGTAAGAATGCGGCCAAGAGACCAATTGAGTGGCTTCAGTTGTTCATCTTTAAGTATAGCTAAAGCACTGATTCTGGGTTCACTAGCGTCCGAGTGCCATTTCGAGCGTTGATTTAACGTATGTATATACTCTATGTGCCATCGCTTCCAAAAGTCGCGATGTAGCTTTTGCACTAGTTGCCAGCGATTCGAAATAGAAATGTTTGTGTCGTTAGTTGGAGCTTCTAACAGCGACCTTAATGGTTCTAAAGAAGGATGTGTTTTAAATGGCTTAATGTTCACTTCCCACAGATCACCGAAATGTGACAACGCGGGTGGGTTACAGAACTCGGTATTTTCGTGAGAGGCCGCATTTTGCATGAGAGGTGACAAGACGTTGTAGGCGCCTACGAAATTGGTACCCCGGTCGCAATATATGCGTTGGCAACGGCCTCGATGAGCGATGAATAGACGTAGGGCAACAAGAAAAGCCTTGGTCGTCAATCCGATTACAAGTTCGATATGAACTGTCACGAAACATATAACAAGATAAATGTGAGTTTTGATCGGACTAGCCCCACGATGGCGTTTTATATAAGTGGGATAATATCCAGCAAAATCGATACACCGATACGAGAAGGCCTTTACCTGCGAAACTCGTGTCTTTGGAAGATCTGCCATACGAGAAACCAAAGATTTTAGAGTGGCATGAAAGCAATTTATGCATTTTGACAAACGAGAACTGACTGCACGCTTGGAAACGAGAATCCAAAAGTTTTGTGCAATCAAGAAATTCAAAGTACCTAATCCAGGATGTTGATTGTCATTATGTATCTGATCGATAATAAGGAGGGTTATACGATCTTTACTTGGGAATGGTAGAAGATGTTGGCACTCATAATCGAGCTCAGAGTGAGTAAGTCTACCGCCCACCCTCAACAAACCGTATTCATCGATATAAATGTCCCTTTTAAGAACGTCAGCTGCACGAGGAGGATCGCTGCCCTCATCAATGCCTAAGTGAACTAAAGCGCGAAAAGCGAGAAAGCTAGACGAAGCTATACCGTACTCGTACGTCACAGTGTTTAAACGAAATTCTCGAATAGGCTCATCGGGGGAGAACCTAAATAAGATGCGCTGAAAGTCTCGATCGAGAAGAGAGACTAGCATATGTCGAAACATTTGACGAATGTCGGCTGTAAAGACAACCGTATGTAAACGAAAGCGAAGCAATATCGAAACGAGGTCAGATTGCAGTTTATGATCAACGAGCAACTGATCATTCAAAGAGAAGCCTCCAGCAGGCTCAGGGTTGCGAGAGAGCATATTTTCGAACGAAACTAGGTGGTGCTCAGCGAGGGTGCGTGAGTCGCCGAAATGAGGAACGACGGTCCGAAAAGGCGAGCTAACGATGTACCTCCCGTTGGAGTCACGTGCGTGAGTCGAAGCGAATATTTTCTCGCACATGACTTCATCGTTATTTAACGGCGAGGCATCAGGGAGATTTTCGATTTCCCGGAATTTTCTACCTTGGTTTTCGAGTGATTCGATTAAGCAAAACAACGACGATTTCAAATGGGGAGGCGAGCAAGAGACCTTTCCCATGACAATCCAACCAAGTTTAGTTTCGAAAACTGAGGGTCCATCTAGATCATAATCGTGACGGTTACCCGAGAATATATGGCAAAATACATCCACTCCCATCAAAGCATCAATACCTCCCGGTGTAGCAAAACTAGGATCGGCGAGTTCAAGTGTGTTCAAATGGGGCAACTGATCTGTGTCAATTTTAACAGCAGGCAATTCGCTACAAATTTTGGATGTGACAAATGCATCGACACATGTTTCGAAATCAGCCTTAGTGTTACGAATATTTAATGTTGCACAGGAAGTTGCCAGCGAAGTCACCTCACCGATACCCTCAATAGATGCGGTTGTTTTGCGAATCGGAAGTCCAAGGCGTTGTGCGCAACGTTTTGTGATAAAATTCGACTGGCTGCCGCTATCAACGACGATACGAATTTTTTGATAGCTTCCAGCACTGTCTAATACATCTACGGAAGCAGTGGCGAGAAGAGAAGTGTGCCCCATAGGTTTGGCATCAGAAACGAGCATGTTTACTCGATTGTCGGTCACGTGACTCAAGTTGTCAGACGATGAGGAGGGTGCCGTTGACACGGCGGCGCTGCTGCTCGCGATCGGAGTACAGCCAGTGGCCGTGGGATTGGCGACATTATTATCAAAATGTATAGTAGTGTGATGGGGAACATTACACTTCAAACAACGAGACTTCGATGGGCAAGATCTAACTACGTGTCCAGAACGTAAACAATTTACGCACAATCTATTGTCCTTGACGACCGCAAAGCGTTCGTGAGGCGTCATGGTGCGATAATCGACACATTTAGCAAGGTCATGGTTCGACTTGCACCGTACGCAGGATGACTCAATTGGAGTAGCGTTACTGGCAATTAGAGTCTTATAAGCTGCGCCTGTGGGCGCTCTCTCAGGCGCGGACCTCCAGGGCGCCGCGCGCGGGGCGCCCTGAGTGCGGGGCGTAGCGGCCGTGCGAGCCACGGCGGGGGCGGGGGCGCTCTCTGTGAGTTCGGCCAGTTCCAAAGCTTGCCCGGCCTTACTCACGTGTTCCAATAACGAGTTGAACGAAGGTACATCCTTGCTATCATTTTGTAGTTCGAAACGACGACGGGTGTCTTGATCCAATTTATTGATCAATAAATAAAACAATGGGAAATCCCAGTCATTGACGGGAAATCTCAAATTCTTCAACACTGCTATATTTTCCTTGAATGTGTCTACAAGACGACGTAATTCGCTAGGTGAGTTTGATTTCAATGTGGCGCTTTGAATCTCCTCCCAATGACGAAATGCTAATTTTCGTTTGTTATTGTACCGATCGATCAACGCGGCGTAAGCGTCTAAATAATTACTATCTGATAAGGGAAATCCTTTTATTAATTGCAACGGTTCCCCTGAAAGAAGCGAAATCAAAATCGAAAATCGTTCAATATTTGACAGTCGCTTATTCTGATGTACCATTGTGTTGAACATGTCATAGAACGTACCCCATAACCTGATATCACCCGCAAAATGTACCAAATTCAAACGAGGCAATTTCACAGACAACTCGGTGGCGGCTGACCCACTGTCGGTACTAGCGCCGGAGGACAATAAAGAATGAATTTCAATAATTTGAAAATATTTATCATCGAAATCCTGACGTATCAAATCTTCCTGGTCCAACTCATTTAAATCCGTTGTCTCAGAAATAATCTTCAAATGGTGTGATTCAAAACTCGAACAATAACTATCTATTTTGCTGTATCTAGACGTGATCTAGACAAAAACAACGGTAATCTCGAGGAGTCCGCCTTGGCTTGCAATCCAGCCGTTAAACACTCATCAATTCGTTTAATCGACATTTCGCGTTTTAATTGCAAGTTGCGGCGAGCGAGTGTCTTAGACATTGTGAATATATACTAAATTGACCACTATCTAACTCGTGATCAAATAATATTGTATGTATATAAAGCGAATTTGAACCTTACTGCTTATGGAGTAAGATCTAGAACTAACGACGCTTACGAGTAATCGAAACAACTAAAACAAACAATTTAAGAGAAGTTTTACTATCTTGAAAGCGATATTGAAACAAATTACTTATATAATTTAATAATTATCAAATTCCACGCATTCTAAATATTTACCTATAAATTTATGAACGAAGCTACGATAAAACTTCGGGTACACAAATTAACGTGACTTATTTTAACCTAGACAACACAATACCTAAACTAATTCAATTGTACGGTTCAATGCCGTTGAAAATACAACCTTATTTATAATCGAGTTTAAATTTCCTCGAGCCAAATTCTATGATAAGTATTTATGTAAATGATAAGTTATTGATATGTTCAGATTCCACAAGGTAACTTTGAATATTAATGGACAACTATCCGTGAACATTATTCAATAATAATGCACGATATTTGTATAGCGACAAAATAATATATATAATATAAGTATTGTATGTTTTATACAGAACTGCAGTTTTGAACAGTAATAAACTTGTAATTGTTATTGCGTGATATGTATATTTGTCTAAGTGTTATTCACCTTACAAAACAACAATAACTTAGTATAATTATCGCTGTTTTTAAAGTTACCAAATCAACCCGGTATTTATAGGTTATACCTACAATAGTAAATGGCACGCGGTGCAGTATTACCCGACTAATTTTAGGAGTACTTGGTTCAAGCAGTATATTGGGTCACGTTAATGTCCACTCAATTTGGTCGGGTAATAGATTGCATCATCCTAATATCTATCAATTTATCGGTATACTCGTATCAGTATTTGTTATACTATAACTGAATAGAATTGCTAAGACTACGTGATTAATTAATTAAATTGCTAGGCGCAAGTATTAAAATATTTGATCTTCGTGGGCATTAAATGATAAATACAGAATGATGGCTACGGATTCGATGCTGCTAATGCAATGTTTTAACGATAATACAATTGTAATGTTATACGATGGCGAAAGATTTAGCGAAACGAAATTGACAAAGGATTTAGCGAGACGAAATTTGCGAAATATTGACGAGACGAAATTAGCGACAGTTTTCAGGTACGAAAATGGTTCAAACGTCACTCCTAGCCGTGAGGCAGTTTGGCTGTTCTCACTTTTAGGAGGATCCGGAGTCGTAGGACCAATGAACAATCGCCCTCGAGCAGGGAAATTGTGTTTTCTTAGCGAAACGAAAGCTATCAGTTCTATATCCGATGCCAGTGAAAGTAAATCAAATGAAGGCCAACTCACCCTAATTTGCCCTGCGAACAGCTGAGTCGGTACCGACAGTCCACACCGGCGAGCTGATAGTGTACTGGATGATGAGGGGCTTCCGAAACAATGTTAACGATATTTGTTTAGCGCGACGACGGGGCTTGCGCGTGCAGCCGTGAGCAGCCATCAAGAGCGATATACCTTCAACTGGCTTTATTAAAATGTCAAAAAATAAACGAGAAAACTACCTTATTTAACGGTCGCTAATGAACGCGTTCCTTTTCACGATATAATGTAATAACATGCATTGAACATAACAAATAACTAATCTAAGCAATGATGTCCGGAACCAACACCTACACTTGTACGTTTCTGTTCCATGTGTTGACCTACAACAACCTCTAATGGAGGAATATATGTGCTTTGCTTAGTAAAGTACTGTAACCTTTTATGCTCAGTATCAACATTATTAACTGAGGTTTTAAACATAGATAATGTATGATTAGGCTGGGTTGCACCAAACCGTCTGTAATCGTAAGCTGTGTTCGTTAAAATTTGAATGTATGGAAAGTTTGACAAGTTTCTATGGGATGACAGCTGCCGGCGCCATATTTAACGTTGATCAGTCTGTGATCGTAAGTTGGTGCAACCCAGCCTTAATCTCAGTTGTTACACTGGCATTAATCGGTATTTGGTTTAATATTGGTAACAGGCGCGACCGCAAAGTGCTCTCCATTGAATCAACTAAAAAATCTTTGAGAGCTTGCATGACCACCTGCATATTCGAACGAGGGATCATGGGGTTACCATACAAAGAAGATACAAATAAAGCAGTCTGATGAATTAAATCTGTTTGGGTAGGGGTGGGTTGGGTTATTTCACAAAGAAGATACAAATAAAGCAGTCTGATGAATTAAATCTGTTTGGGTAGGGGTGGGTTGGGTTATTTCACAATTATCAGATTTTCCTATTAATTGCACATTTACAATGACTGGATGCTACGCACGATTGACTCTCAACATGTGACTGATCAGGATGACACTTATATAAATGTTTTCTTAGAGATGCTATGCCACTAAAATGTCTAGAGCAGTTATGTTCCCCACATCCAAAGGATGTTAAATCTCTTGATTCATAGCAAAGTGTACGGAGGTGATTTGATAGAGAGAGAGAACAGTATCGAATTTAAGCTTGCACTGGACACATGTATACATTTTTGACTAAGTTAATTGGCACAGATTTGTTACAATTTTATTTTTTACCTAACAATCCCAAGTCAACAAACAGACTATTGACGGTTGTTAATTCTTTGTCGTGTACTGTATCCAATTTGTAAAATCCCTTTTGAATAACCATCCAAACTACAAAAGATTCTGCTTGGTATTGAGTACCTGTGGCATGAATAATTTTAAAACAAGCATCTACGGCATTTAACAACTTGTCAAATTTATAATAAGTGTCTCCTACGACAACATAGCAATGGGAAATTTCGGTTATAGTACGACCGACGAACACTACAAATGGTTGTAGAGTCTTGCCGTACCTTTCGAGCTTCGACCTACGACTAGTAATAGTAGTTGTTAGATCGGGGTCTGATGCAATCTGTGTAATAAATCCGTCTCTTACTTCACTCTTAGAAGGTCTCCACTGCGACTTTTTCTTGTCCTTCAAGGGCTCACTAGACGTCACGTAAGGTAGAAGTAGTAGACAGTTATTCAACGCATCAGACGACTCCGGTTCTGAAACGACACATTAACATAAATGATAAAATCAACAGCATCAAAAATTAAACTAGAGAACAGGTATTCCATTCTAACCCCATTAACACAGGAAACCCCCGAACCTCTTCCCCCTAAAGCCTAATACAGACACAAAAATAACCTTTAATTATGTATAACTATTAGTGGCTCCGTGAGCTGTCTCGCGAAGTCGATAATTATATGGAATTTCTTTGTATATTCAGTTTTTGTTTTTTTTTTTCAAAATGTCTCTGAATAATTATCGAACCAACTCACAAAATTTCACGAGAATCGGTCGAGAAATGCGGCTTTTAGCCCGGAACAAACATCGGGAAAAAACCAAAATCGGCCAGTCCTGAAATGGAGACTTTCACTCGCTCCGCTTGCTCGGTCGATTAGTACAAGTATGTAAAAATAGTTTATCCTTACCTGTTGTTGCAGCAGACACATAGTTGTTAATATTCTGCTTAACATCCTTGTGTTTTATATTTGTTGTCTTTTTTCTAGCTAGGTCTATAACATTTTTACGCAGGTTTACTATGTTTGTGAATAGACCATCAACTTTGTCTTCATATAATACTTCAAAATCCTTCAAGAGCAAAATATATCCTGTAAGACGTTTCAGAACTGGATATTCTTCGAAGTATTCTTGTAGTGTGCCAGATTTCTTGTAATTACTTCGCAGTCTATATTTTGCGGTAGCTAACCAATTTTCTTCAACTAAGTGCCAAGGCTCAAGGGAATTTTTAAGCCAGGTAATTTTATCGGCCGTCTCTTCTTCTAAACCTACGTCTTCATCACCTAAGCGTTCTAAGCAATGTGGTGAGGCTGTGGATGATGATGATTTGGACGACGACCGAGACCGAGGGGAAGCTAGTATTATACCTTTCTCCCGCAATCTTATTCGATTGTAGACAAATCTAAGTAATTTGCCAGAGGCATTGCGAGCGGTGACTCGAACATGAGCAGATACATATGGATATAATACAGGGCAGGTGATTCAAGTGAAAATAACTCTTGTATTTGTAATGACCATTCTAGCAGTTCTTTGTTAGTAAACTGTCTGTTTTGATCGCTTTCAAACAGAGGCTGAATTAGTAATTTAACTAATAAATTTCTCTGTGTTTCGTTTAATTTTCCCGTAGATTTTCCGAGAGACAAAGTTGATTTCCCATCGAGAGTGGACTTTAATGTCTTCAGCACCTTAAATAAATAATTTAATTTTATTATAATTAAAAATAAAGCACATTTAAAATAAGAAACCGGCCATTGATATGTATACTCATGCAAAATAGGGAATATGCATGAGAAATTAATTGTAACAATGCCACTCTAAACCATCAAATTATAAAAAAAAAACCGGCCAAGTGCGTGTCGGACTACGCACAATGCAGGGTTCCATATCTACTACTACAAGTCCTAATTTAAAACTACTATCCTATACTATAAAATTAAAATTTGAGCTAAGCGCCATCTGCCAGCAATGCGCGCGATTGTTCGACAAACGATATCTGTTTTTCTACTCTCCGCTAGATGGCGCAAAAATTAGTGACGCGATGTAGGGAAGAGTAGCTTTTGCTACTCTCTGCTAGATGGCGCCACTTATTTTTGTATGGGAGCCCCCTTAAATATTTATTTTATTCCGTTTTTAGTATTTGTTGTTATAGCGGCAACAGAAATACATAATCTGTGAAAATTTCTAGACAGTTGAAATTCGCGGTTCTTGAGATACAGCCTGGTGACAGACGGACAGACGGACGGACGGACAGCGGAGCCTTAGTAATAGGGTTCCGTTTTCACCCTTTGGGTACGGCACCCTAAAAAAGGAAATAAACAAATATCATAGAAATCTTATAAAGATGATGCTTGAAAATTTAAAAAAAAAAAAAAAAAATTTTTATTAGCTAAAAGAAAATTAAAAACTACCATCAGGATCCTTATGTTTCAATAAATAATAAATTGTATGACAACTATAACCTTAACGCAATATTTCACGATCAAAACAGCAAATTACTCGTTTTTCCATACAATGGTAGTACGAGTCATAGTATGTGACGTCACATAACACTCACAATTAGTATGGGACGATTCGGGACGTTTTCGGGGCTCTTAAATTATTTATTTATTTATTGCATACATGTTGTTAAGATTACATGGTGTTACACTAAGTTTATGTTGTATCAAACATGTACCCTGCAAGGGCATCGCAATGTTAAACTTATAACTAACTTACAATTAAGCAATATTTTTAATACAAATTTATTAATTTCTTAACACATCTAATTATTATTATTTCATTGTATTATGCTGTACTTTGATTCTTTTGTCTTTTGTGTTGGTCTAATTGTCGTTGGTGCCATACAAATATTTGATCCTCTCCAAAAACTGGTTTGAATGGTATCGTGAAAAAAAATTATGCATCCCTATTACCGCGGACGGACAGACGGTCGGACATGGCGAAACTATAAAGGCTGCGCCACATTCACGCGGTAGCGACTAGCGAGGCGAGCGCGGCTCGAGCTGTAGCTGCCTTGTAAGGCGACGTTCCTTGTTTACCACGGAGGGAAACCTAAAAACGGGGCAAGGACAATTCATATAATACCACACACGATAGGTTTTTGAAAAAAACATTTTTTTCCCATACAAAAAAAAAATACCCGGCACTCCCTTCCTGAGGGATTTTTTTTTACGAACTGTTGGTCAAAAATTTTGTTTTGACCTCTAGTAATATGCGTGTGCCAAATGGCTAAACTGTACATCGATTTGAGGTTGAGCCATCTAAAGTATCTACAGTTGAATGTCAAGTTTTTAATAGGTACATTTAAAATTGGTTACACAAAAACACTTACATATCCAGACAGTTCTAAACCACGAGCATCATTGAGGCCTTGCCAATTTATTGAGGGCTGTCGCAATGGAGACCGCTGTCCTTGTAGGTTGCGCTCACTTGACGAGGCACTTGACGAGGCAATCGGGTCATTCCCTAGGAGTGTTGTTGACCAATCATCACCCAATGACTCGAAATCACTTCCCGTCACTGATAGTGTTGGCAACTGAAAAGAAAAAGTATACATATAAGATAAATATCCTTTATTGCACCACAAAATTATTGAAATGAAATGAATGAAGTGAGTGTGACATAGCTACAGACAGAGAGACATGGCGAAAATATGAGGGTTCCTAGTTTGACGTCGGAACCCTAATAATTGTATAATTAGGTACTATGAAAACATATAAGCAGACACAGAAACAGATAATTTAGGAGTTGATATGGCCACCTTCCGGCTTCAGCATCAGATCAGCTCGGTGGTACCATAATTATTGTATTGTCACTGAACTTACATAAGCATACCAAATTTGAGCCCAACCGGACATTGGGAAGTGTGTCAAATTTGACTTAGAATCGATTACATTATTTTTCTACTCCTGTACTTTTATTTGTAATTTATATAGCCGCTAACTCATATATTATGACGCTGATAATAAGTCGGTGAAAACTCTATGCTCTATGGACCATAAACGCACTGTTTAAGTGTGCTTTTATAGTTCATACATTTTTCATAAAAGCACTGTTTACCATGATATAAAAGTCAAACTTTTTTTTTTCAAAGTAAGGCTTCGGTCCTAATTATTTTATAGTTCAAAATAAAACTTGTTATTTTCTGTTGAAATAAGGAATGGAACGCAAAAACTACCAGCGCCTGATGACTAGCAACGAGTAAACCTTACTATATAATACTTATGATAAAGCTCGCTTTATTTCATCATTTTCAAATGAAACCGTTGTATATTATACTATTTTGCGTGAGTTCATAAGTTTTATCCATTTTTGGTAATATTTATTAAAATTAACTGTTCTAATTCGGATTCAGTTTGGTTCGGATGCCATTATGCAGCAAATTAAAAACAAAACAAACCGTAAACAAGACGTGTCATGTTTTTGATTTCCCACCAACATTCCCATTGAAAACGAAAACATTCAAGTTAATAAGCTATTACGTTTCTTATAAAAGGATTTTATTTGTGTTCGTGTAGAAAAAGTGTACATTGATTCTATTAAAAATTAATGAAGAAGAATATTACTGCACTCTTGACGAAATTGCGTAAGTTGCACAATATTTTACTAAGGGACAACAGTGCAAAAAATTTATAAAATACTTGCTATTTATTTAAAATGAGTCGTAGAAAAAGTATTGTATGAAACGGTGTATAAGTGGTCTACAAACGCTCGTGGCGTCTTTATTTGCCCACGCCACCCGCGTTTTAGGACCCTTCTTATACAACAGTTGCATAAACTACTATTGTTACTTCATTAAAAGTGGAACGTCAGGAACGTCAGGTCCTAATTTATCTTACAAGATTTGACCTAAACATACTAAACCACAAACAACCATTGCAAGATAATGAAACCATTATATTAAAAAGGCAGAACTTACATTTGGCGTTGCATCCGGTGGTATTTCTGGCGTGTTAAGGTGATTCACTTCCTATTTCCAGTTAGCTAGATTTATTTAATCTAGCTCTGTCTCCAGGTACGGGTATAAGCTGGTTTATCTCATCATCTTCTAGAATTCGCAAAGTACCAGCATCAATTTTGCCCTCTAAAAAAACATTGAGACATTTAAATTATCACGATTACTACATTAGACTTAATTCATTATAGGGTAAATCACCAATAACTGGCCCCCTCATACTAGTCAAAAATAACACCTCATGATAAAAAATTAATTATATAACCTATATAATAGGTGAATAGAGTTCATCTTTAGTATGAGGTGGCCACTTAAATATTTTATTGGTGATTTACCCTACCAGTACAATTCATGTAATCACACTTGAACCTACTTTAAATTAGAGATGCGCCGAATATTCGGTATTCGGTTCAACTGCCGAATATTTACCGAACAATTTGAGAGGTTTTTTTCTACAAGTTTCAAGAATGTAATATAATCACTGCCTTGTCAAATTATCATTATTAAATTATTATTATTGATATTTAACTTACTTTATTGTCCAGTCTTACTTTAAAATGAAGCTGATAAAGGCAATTTCTTGAACCGATTAATTCGGCCGCGCATATTCGGTTTGGTAAGAGCTGGGCCGAATATTCAGCCGAATGTTCGTATTCGGTGAAACTCATATTCGGCGCATCTCAACTTTAAATGGACAAATTCAAGTTAATAAAAGAAAAAAGAAAATTACCCCATGTTTGGAATCACTAAGGGCCGAATCACACCGGAAATGCAGCGGCCGGCAGCGGCAGGCTCGCATCGCCACCGGCGGCCGCGCGCCATCTCCCGTCGGTCCTTTATCTACATGCTTTAAGGCCGGGGCCGCACTGGCAGGGCGATTGGCGACGCGACGGCGATCTCAGTACATCAAGTCGCCCAAGTTGTTCTGAAATTGCCGTCGCGTCGCCAATCGCCGTACCAGTGCGGCCCCGGCCTAAGACCAGTATCGCTTAAAAAGCTCGAAAAGATCGCGCGGCTGTAGAATCGCCGACAAGACGCGCGTGGCCGCCAGATCGCTGGCGTCACCGCGGGTGGCAGCGCGACCTTTTCGAGCTTTTCAAGCGATACTGTTCTTTAAAGTATGTACAATTCAACGCACGTAAAAAGAGCTCCTGGCGATGTACCTAGTCTGCGAACAAAATGTATAAAAAAATCGTACCCCCTCCACTAGCCTCCCAGAGCTTTTTTTACTTGCGTTGAATTGTAGAAAAGTTAAAAAATATTTCACCCTGAAATTGCTCGCCGCGCCGCTGCCATTCCGATGTGATCGACCCTTCGACTCATCGGGATATCAGGGGCCTATTGCATATTGACTTGTAACTAATATCGTAATATCACAAGCGGAAGTCTCTTTCTAATGAAAGGGGTTAAAAAGAGACTTTTTCTTTATCCCCGCACTACGCACGGATTACAATATAATGCATGTGAGAAATATACATAAAATGTACACCTAAATAATCAAGCTACATGTTGGTGAAAACCGAGTCTGTTATTATGCACTAATTCCAAAGCTGCGTATATAGGTACAAGTTGCCGGCAAACATACCCGCCGCCGTACAAATTACGCCGTGACCGTAAGTGCGCGGTAGCCGATTTACGTACAAATTACGCACTAATTATACGATTTTTACGACAGGACGAGGAAAATCACACGAGTACGTATGCTGCGAGTTCGTAAAGGCAAAATACTTACCATAAAAAGCTCTAACATATTCGTTGAGACCCCAATTGGTTAAGAAGTCACTTGTTACCTGGTCCATATCACCTTTAGTAAATGAAAATGAAAAAAAAAATGAATATATTATACCCATTCGCTGTTCTATAATAAATATTTTATGCTGGTGATGCCACTTATGGTTATTCATTTAATGATATTAAATAATTAAATTATATCAATGAAACGAAGTGTAGAAAAGTAGATATACTTATTGGTAGGTAGATGTGCCTCCAATTTTTACTACCGGGCTATTTATTTACTTTATAGTTCGCGCCTGTCACGAAGATACGTAGATTTGACGAAACTGGTCTTTAATGACATAATAATAGGAACCAATCCACGCATCTTCGTGAATGGCACCATGACTGATAATATATTATAAATTTTACGATGATATCAAAGAAAAGTAGTTAATCACCGAAACGATGCATTTAAATTCGATATAATATTCTATAAAATGGACGCCATGTTTATCGAGTAAGAGCAAATCCGCATTATTATTATTATTATAAAGGTAAAAATACTTACTTGAAAATGTTCAATCGCAATGTAGGTTTTCCGCCGCCTTAGCACAACTCTTTTATTAACACATATATGTCTTACATCACATCACATTACAAATATATCGGTCGTGACGCTTGAGCACAGCACACGCCCGCCGCAGCTGCAAAATCCAAAATGGCAGAGAGCACAGCGCGGCCGGCGAGCATGCGAAGAGGCCGCGCGGGGCGGAGGGGGGCTGTACGGAATTGTAGAATTTGTTAGGCACTTGTCCCACCAAGAGCGAGTAAGCGATTAGCTATCGGCGATTTTCTCGCCCAAGAAACGAACAAAAGATAAGGATCCTGTGTTAGTAAAAGAGACACGTATACTAATCGTTCATCGCTGGCTGTCCACACTGCCGGCGAGAACACTCGCTCTACTAGTTTGTCGCCGCGATAAGAGCGATAAGATAAAACTAGTTCAGCGATACTCGCTTGGTAGTTAGAACTCAAGCTGCGATACCAATCAGCGGTGATTTTACGACGTGGATTTCAGTGCAGATATTTGCTATGAATTTGAGCAAAGCATTTGAGCTGTCATTGTTGTCTAGTTCAGACGACGATGATGATGAATTGTGTAGTATAGTGGCAGCAGCAATTCTGAATAGACGGAAGAAAAAAAAGGAAAAATTTGAACAGAAAATAACGAAGAATTTGGATGCAAAATGTTAATTACTTTAGAAGGGAATACAGTGAATTCAGACTATTCAACGAGTTGCCAAATGACCAGTTTCGTTCATATTTTAGGATGACAAGAAAAGAGTTTGATTATTTGCATACTTTAATAGAAAATGACATTTAAAAAAAATAACACGAATTATAGAGAAGATATTAGTACAAAAGAGCGTCTTGTAGTAACATTAAGGTAAGTCTTTCGTAAATCAATAACTTATAACCAGGGCTCTAACAAATCATGCGGATGACGTCAAACCACTCATAGAATAATTTCAAATAGTATTTCTATTTTTCATAAACAATTACCACTTATCATTTATCAACCTCTTTATTAAAAGATATCGTCTCTTTATTAAACGAGTACGTCTTTAACTGACATTGTCAATCAGATGAATAATAAATTGACTGTTATTGATTAGTTTAAATAAAAAAGTTTAAATACAAACATCATCCGCATGATTTATTCGAGCCCTGCTTATAACACAGTAACTAAATTTAAGTATCAGCGGGTTCTCGAGTGTTATCGGCAGCCATTGAATCTTCCGGGTCACGAGCTGGCTGCAAACGAGAACCGCTGGGTTCAGGTGAGTAAGTAGGAGTGTATTCAGAAGAATAATTTGTTTGATTAGTAGAGGGACGTGCGTTGTAAGCATTATTTGTGTAATAACCAGAATACGAACAATTTGTATTGGCTATATTATCTTCAGCATCCATTACCAATTGAAACAGCTTTCTTTTTATTGATCTTTGATAAAACTCCGGCATCTGCTTTGTACTTTGGTACATAGAATCGAAAAAGGCTTTCAATGAATCACCGGTTGTAAGTATTTCTTTACGTAACTCGTCCCTCTGTGCCATTCGTCTCTCTCGGTTATCATCCACGTCTTTTAATAATTTAATCAAGAAATCATCTTCATCGTTATTCTCTTCTTCATCCTTCCTTTTTTTTGGTGCTGGTATCGAATCTGATCCTCTACTAACTTCTGCGTCTGCACTAGAGGTAGTTTCCTCCAATACTGACGAAAAATCAGGAGAGGGTACAACATTTGTATCTCTTTCCGTATTAGTCATGTATAGAAGTAAAAATTCCATGTGGCTCATGTACTTCCAAGGTTTAATGTTTTTTGTGACTGTCCACTTTTTGTCTTGTTAATTTTCTTGAGTTTTTCACGGTGCGTGTCTCGCAAATTTTTCCATTTTATCTTGGCCAAAGTAACTGTGAATTAAACAAAATTATATATTATATAGAGTAATTTCATGTGATGAACTATTTATCAATATTTTATTTATTTTCAGATTTCTTATAACCGGAATTTCATACACCGCATTATCGAAAAGCTATAGAATAGGCCGTTCCACGCTCTCCAAAATAATACCAGAAGTGTGTGAATGTATATGGGTCCAATTGCAAATGAGAACTGGTTTCAGGCATTTTGTTTAAAAAGGAAGTATCTACTCTATAGCAATTAGGTCCTGATATTTCATTTAAAACACAAGTCTCAGCACTTTCGCCTTCATTTTGTGGTACAACAGCATCACTTGAATGAGGCATGTTTGGTTCTACCGAGAATAAATGATTACTTAGGTAATGCCTCCTGTATGAATTATTATAAATAACTGAAAAGTCCTGAAGCAATCTGCACTTGCACATTTAAAATTAGTTACAGAGGGATGATAAAAGAGCATATGATCTTTTAATTTTCGGAACGTGAAAAATGTTTTATTGCACACTCCGCATGGTATTATTTTAGTAGTACGTTAAGACGTTATATAGGTAGGATCTATGAATTTATTTTATTCAGTAATTCCCGAAGCGGCACTCCCTCCGTATCATATTTAGATTTCATATTAAATAAAGCTCGTTGCACAAACATCCAGCATACTGCTGAATCTTTAGGATACGCCAAATCCAAAGCCCAGTAAATATGATACGCCTTTCAAATTGCGGTAGATATATTTGTAAATGTGTATCTATGACTTGTATGTACTACCACCTCGTACTGTGATACCGTAGCCCATGAGGAACCGACAGCAAGAATATACGGCTGTTCCGGGATACCTTTTGCCGCCACTAAAGCCGCCCTATCTGCACAATACAGGTCGCGGCACGTAAGTCTAGCGGTGAACGAAACGTAGAGGGGATAGCTGCGCATAGGTACTGTCGCGCGCGCAATTGTTATGTCTACAAATTGATTACAATAATACTTATTAATAAAGAACGTGTTTTTGTTTGTCCTTCTTTTATATCTTAGCTAGTTCGTTAAAACTAGTCTCGTATAGATGAATGTTTCTCAATCACGCCAAAGCGGCTGAACGGATCTGGATGACATTTAGCTCCGAGATATAGTACATATCGTACTTTCCCACACGAACGAAGTCGCGAGCGGGAGCTGTTTTTGTAGCCTCTACTGTTCTTTTTTAAATTTTCCCTAAATCACTGACAACACAATTCAATTTCATATTTTCCGTCTTGTGCAGTTTGTTTCATCATGTTTAAATCCACATTGCCGCTGTCCAAGTGACTGAGTATCCTATTCGTGGTTTCGTCAGTCAGACTTTTAATATGTTTCAAAGAATCAATTAATTCATTAGCTCTGTCTTTAAAAAAGAAAGACACGTTATAAACCATTTTCCTTGCCTGTCTTCACATAACAGTATTTCTTCTAGTTCACTGTTTCAAATCACAAATAAACACAAACTTAATTAAAACGGTCAATAAAACACAAACTCAAACTTAAAAGAAAACAACAACAGTAACAACAATACAATTTAGAACGCGACTGTACACCAGAAGTGAGCGGGGCGTCGTATCGGTGCGCGGGACAGAGTACGTCAGGAGAGCCAATCAGCGCTTGCGCACGCCCGCGCGCGCCCTTGCCCTCCCCCGAGATACCTTATTTTCGACTTCTGCGCATAAACGGTCAGCGCTAAACTTACGTGCCGCTACCTGTACCTTCCAATGTCTGATACCGTTGCCACAAGTCATATGAAGCTCGAACGTACTTCTTCCCTAGAGAGTTCCACGAGAGAGTTCCTAGAGAGTTGAGAACTTCTTTCCTGGCATAGAAATCGTTGGCATTTGACGCAAAAGACTAATAATAGCCAGTAATGCCGCCAATGATGCCTGTTCTTCTCCAACTGAAAAAATCAACAGTTTTTAGTTTATATTTGGTATTTTTTTAATAATAATATAGTTATCTCCTTAGTCACTTTTAAATTATCTTTATCGAGAAAATAATTAAATATTATCATACATACACACATTCATACGCCTGTATTCCCTAACGCTGCTAACGTAAACTACAAATGAACGATTGAGGAATTTCGGGGCCGAGCGTGGTTCTCCGATAGCTAATAGGCTTGAGCGATTGGCCGCATATGCGAGAGGTAGCAGGTTCGAATCCTGCTCGGAGCATACATTTTTAACTTTTTCCTTTAATTAAAATGTATAAAATTACAAAACACGACCTTAATTACATATATATAACATATCCACAATTACGCAAAAATCAGATAAGTGATTTCTTTTTTTTACGATATTCTCAGAAACCATAAGCATTTGAGAGTTAAAATTTGGTGAACACATAAACAATGTGAACTCATAGCTCCTACGATGACGCACACATAGACAACACACAACCATGACTCACCCGCGTTCATGAGATGATAAAAGTACTGTAAGTCTGTAACATACCTATCAACCTTAAATAGAAAATAAAAAAACGACTCCACAAAAACACTAAAAAGTAAAAAATACTTTTTAGTGCTACTACTAGTAGCTAGTACTAAACTTGTAATAGTTGAATATGAGATTTAACGCTTCTTATTGAACAATGTACTTTAATTTGGGACCCCTTAAGGTTGACAGTCCTGTCAAACTTTATAGAAATTAAAAGATTTTACAAAATGGGTCACAATTTAAAGAGCCATACCGTAATACCAATACCTCGCTCGTTTGGTTGAAAAGTGGACAGATAAAAAACTTACCCGTAGCTAATTCCAAGAGTTCTAAGGTGGTTTGATCAGCCTTAGTTGAGCCTCCCTTCTCGGCTAATAGATTTAATAGTCGTGTTTTCTTAATCGGGAAGCTGTCGTCGAACACAGTATCAGCATTTGAGTTGATTGTTTGAAAGTCCAGGGATAACTGCAAGACATACTTATATATTTGTGATTATTAAAAAAACCGCAACAGATTCCGCTCGAGCTCTAACAGGGTAAGTTAAATTGAAACTGATTATATCACATATAATATTTAATCTTACATCCCGACGTTTCAATCCATTTGCACTATTCGTTGTCACGTGTTAGATTGGGGGTAATCTCGGGCCCGGCACTATTAGCGACCACGAGTGCTGCAAGAACTCGAAACGTCGGCATATAACATATAAGGCCCCGCCACATTAACCCTTTAACCGCCATCGTCTGATACATCAGACAAAATGACAGTGTAAATGACGCCTTCTTGATTTATGACAGAGTTGAAAATTGCAAGGAATTCTTTTGACATTCGGCGGTTAAAGGGTTAATAAGCGCGGTAGCGGCGCGGTCGCAGTTTGCGCGCGGGCCCGCGCTGTTCTGAATTGAAGCGTTGAAACTGCCAACCGCGTTCAATGTGACATCACCGCGCTGCTACTACCCCGCACCGCTACTGCCCCGCCCCGCTACCGCGCGAATGTGGCGAGGCCTTTAACTATATGCGCGCTATAATCAGATTAATAGTATATTATTTACCCAGGGCGATAAAACCAAGAATGTCCAGGATTTGACGCCCGTGCCGAAGGCAAGGGCGATAAATATACGATCTGAGGCTTTCTGTATTACCGCCCGTGGTAGGTACAAAATTGTATGTTCCCCCTGGCCAGGCCTGACCAGATTGTGGCCATTGGGCAAAGTGAGGGCTGGGTAAGATGCAAAATATTCCTGATATGGAATCCCTTCAGGCAATATCTTGTTACGCAATTCAAAAGTTGCAAGCCACTTCTCGGTAACTAGATCTTCAGGCGTTGAAGAACCTTGAAGCCAGTCTAGGCAGTCTTGGGCCGTTGAATTATCATCCAATGACGACTCAAAGGATTCTGGCAGAGGTCGTACACGTTTGGAGGTGTTTTCGGAACTGACGCTAGTATCGCTGCTTCAGCTGCTGGTGCTGCTCGTCCTTTTTTTGCTAGTGGTAGATAATAATGTTCTATGAGTAATCAGTCTGTTATGGATCATATCGCTAGCTTGGAAAATTTTCCCTCCGTTGACGTGGTATGGTATGTAGTAGATTTCGGTTGCCTTTCCCTTAAACAACCCCACCACTTCGTTTGCCCAATGCAGCCATACATCTTTCGTATGGTGCTTGTTACGTCATTCAGAGCCCGAAGCTCTGATTCTACTATTAGTTTCACCAAAAACGTCCGGTCTTTAGATTTAAACTCTATTCCTTTTTCGGCTTTTTCCAGCAAACTTTTTCCGAAAGTGACCGACTGTAATAGTTTTCGAAGACTTTTCCCAGTCTCTTTTCCTAAATTTGAGAAGTCTAATGTTTTCAAGATTCGTAAATCTATGTCATTCATTTCCTGAAAAATAATACGGCATTAAAATTTGTAGCCGCCGACACAGGATTGGGGAGGTATGCAGATTTTTGTTAGTATAGTACTCGTTATTCGGGTCTTTTTGCTATACATAAAGAAAATAATCACATTTTTATTTATTGTTATTTTGTTTAGAATCTGCATTAAATATCTTATATCTGCATTATATATCTTTCGGACAGTATATTTTATTAACCAAGTTTAATACAAAAACCGGCCAAGTGCGAGTCGGACTCGCGTTGCAAGGGTTCCGTACATCACGAGATTGTAATAATTTCTAATAGGTTTTCCTGTTATCTGTAGATAAAGAACTACTTTGTGTATTTTTTTCAAAATTTTAGACCCAGTGGAGATAAAGTGGGCAATGGTAAATGATTATTTGGCTATTTTTTTAAATAATTTCTTAACTAATTAATTTAAAATTATAAAAAAAAAATTGTAATGCACACAATGACCTCTTTTATTTGATATGTAACACGATATACCTAGTTGGTTACTAAGTTATGTTACTGTAATAATCCTTATCTACATAAAATATACTAACGAAAGTTAAATAAATTATATATTAAAATGAAGTACACACAATCAGGATTTACATTTGTCAATTTCATTCAAAATGGCCTCCTTGGGCCTGAACACAGGCCTTCAGACGACGAGGCCAGTCATCAATAGCGGCACGCACGGTTGTCATATCTAATTCCGTCACTGTCTTGACTATGGCCCGCTTGAGGGAGTCAAGATTTGTGTGGGGTTTAGCATAGGCTTTCTCCTCAATAACCTGCCATATAGCATAATCCAGGGGGTTGAGGTCCGGGCTGGAGGAGGGCCAGTCTTCGTGGGCAATGAAGTCAATTTTGTTGCTTCGAAACCAGGCTTGAGTTGTTTTTGCCTTATGTGCAGGGGCTGAGTCTTTTTGAAAGACCCAGGGCTGGTTTTGAAAGAGAGAGTGGCTTAAAGGCATCACTATTGGTTCCAGAACGGTTTCCTGGTAAACTTTAGCCCCAGTTTTGACACCTTTTTCACAGAAATGGACCTGTGTTAACCCTGAGTATGACACACCTAACCAAATCATGACATAAGAGGGATGATGGCCTCGTTGCACTCTCGGATCAGCTACACTCGCTTCTTGACTGTTTTTTGCATACACTGTCATTCTGGCGGTTACAACATTCTTCAATGGTAAAAATTTGTTCGTCTGTAAATAATATATTTCGGTGGCCATTTTGTGCGTACCGCTTCAGTAGCACGCGACTTCTATTCAGCCTCATAGTCTTCAATCGTCCATTAAGCAAATGACCTTTCCGTCTACGATAACCGTGTAGTCTAAGGTCTTGATTGATAACTTTTTTAAGGGAGCTTCTCTTCACAGACATCTGAATTGCCAACAACTTTTGCGGGGTTTCTTGCGATTCTCGCCTTCACTGCCTTTATTAGAGCTGGGGTCCGAACGGTGCGTGGTCTTCCAGACCTCTTGCGGTCATCAAAGCTCAGGGTACTATTGTACCTATTAATGGTACGATAAACGAATTGTTTGTTGATTTTAAGATTTTGAAGCAACTTCAAAATCACGTTTGGCGGATGCCCGCATTTGTGCAACGCAATTACAGCGACACGATTTTCTTTTAGACCCCAATCCATTATAAATATGACGAGATAAGTGTTGAGTGTGCTATAAAATTATAACTGACAACCCGCCATTATACCTATGTCATTTTTTATTTTTTCGGTAGCATTTGTTTTAACGCAAGAAAAGAGTTTGCAAATCGAGTAACAGAACTTAGTAACCAACTAGGTAGTTTGAAAAGCTTTACTTTAAAATGTTCTTATTAATCCACCAAAAGTGGCCCCCATATTTAAAATTCATTTGTTTGCGTTACATGTCCGTCTTTGGGTCACAAATTTACATATGTGTACCAAATTTCAACGTAATTGGTTCAGTAGTTTCGGAGAAAATAGGCTGTGAATGACGGACAGACAGACAGACAGACAGACGCACGAGTGATCCTATAAGGGTTACGTTTTTTCCTTTTGATGTACGGAACCCTAAAAAAGTGGGTACTGGTTCATTAGTAATAGGTTACTACAAAATAAGTTAATATAAAACTTCCACATTAAAATTACCAGCTGGACTGAGCAATTTAACGCCTGAGAAACGTCATTCACGTCGAAGATAGCCCTAGGCTCTACACGCTGTAATTCCTGTAAGTAAACATTGCAAGTTAAATAAAAGCTTGCATAAAGAAAAAAAAATTTATCTTGTCTAATTTAGGAGTTGCTATGGCCACCTTCTGTCTCTATCATCAGATCAGCTCGGTGGTACCATAATACATTGTCACTGAAGTTGCAAGATTTGACCCAAACATACATAACATATAGTTGGAATTATTTTTCTAGAACGGGTCTTATCTTAGTGACCCATCTGTCCAACAAAGACTTTGTCTAGCCACGTGCCACTTCCTCCTCGTAATGAAAAGGACAGGCTTCATAAATACTTTACTCGAATAGTGACTCTATTGTTAAATTAGCAAGGTTCAAATTAAAAACGAAAGGGGTATCGATAATAACAACTTTTTAGGGTTCCGTAGTCAAAATGGCAAAACGAAACCCTTATAGTTTCGTCATGTCTGTCTGTCTGTCCGTCCGTATGTCACAGCGGATTTACTCGGAAACTATAAGCACTACAATTATGAAATTTGGTAAGAAGGTGTATTCTATGAAAATGATACATAAAATTTTTAAGAAAAAAAAAACCGACTTCAATGGGGGAGGCCGGTAAAAGATTATTATTACTTAGGTGGTGCACTCTTAGATAGATATACAATAAAATAAAAATGGCTATAATGTATGTTTATAATGGTAGAAGACTAAGTACCCTCAATTCCTCATGGAATCATGAAAAAACCTTGCTTGCTTGACAAACAAAACGAAGAGAACAAATCGCCAAACGTGAACTACGCGTCGTTGAAGAGTTCCGTTCTGATCATCATCAGCAGTTCCACTTCATAAAATGTCACTTTTATGAATGAAAATGCTTGATTAGTTCATGAAAATACTAAAATCACTATTTGTGTGCCTTTCACATTTGAGGAGTTCCCTCGATTCCTAATGGATCCCGTCATCAGAACTCGAGCATGACAAAAATCAATCGTGAAAATAGAACTTGCTTAACAAACACAGCTAGAAGGACAAATCGCCAAACGTGAACTTTTCGTCGTTGAAGAGTTCTGTTCTGATCATCATCAGCAGTTCCACTTCATCAAATGTCACATTTTTGTATGATAATGCTCGATTTGTTGATAAAAACACAAAAATCACTATATGTTTGCCTTTATGATTTGAGGAGTTCCCTCAATTCCTCATGGATCCCATCATCAGAAATCAAGCATGACAAAAATTAATCGTGAAAATAGAAATTGCTTAACAAACACAGCTAGGAGGACAAATCGCCAAACGTGAACTTTTCGTCGTTGAAGAGTTCTGTTCTGATCATCATGAGCAGTTCCACTTCATCCAATGTCACATTTTTGGATGAAAATGCTTGACTTGTTGATAAAAACACAAAAATCACTATATGTTTGCCTTAAAGATTTGAGGAGTTCCCTCAATTCCTCATGGATCCCATCATCAGAACTGCGTTTTGACAAAAACGGACCCAACTTGGATATATATACTTACAATCAAAAAAAGAATTTTCCAAGTCGGTTAAGAAATGACAAAGTTATGGACTAACAAACATTAAAAAAAAAAAAAAACATACAACCGAATTGATAACCTCCTCTTTTGAAATTTTGAAGTCGGTTAAAAAGTGATGTGTAATTATGAAAAAATATTAAATTACTCCATACTCCATACATGTAACCGGCGGATTAAAAAAAAAATTTAATGGACATACGTGTGTGGGGTATCATTGGATAGGCCTTTAAAAATGATATAGAGGTTTTTAAAAAACTTTTCCGTTTAAGTCAATCGTTAGTGAGATATTAGCTGTCAAAGTCGTAAAAAGTGTCACCCCCTTCTAATTTCTAAAGTATGAAGTTTAAAATTCTAAAAAAATTTGACGTTATATGTATGTATGTAAGCACTTTATTGTACACAATTACAGGTTGAAACATAAATAAGTCACAAAGCGTTAAAGTACAAAGGCGAGCTTATCCCTATAAGGGATCTCTTCCAGCTAACCTTTGAACAATTGAGTGGAATGTAGGTAGAATAAGATAGACAAACTTAAACCATGTACAATACCTTGTGAACATTAATAAATACTTTCAACGAAAATTGGTGTGAACAAGATTGGTCTAACAGTTTTCGAGATATCGGTGAAAAACTGACCAAGCCACACAAAAGGACGTAAGTGCCGTGAGTTCCCTATGAAGATACGACCTTTTTTGATTTAATGTATTGGATAGCGATTTTAAAATGTGGACTGGTAGGTGACTTGGCCGCTTTTTATAAGAAGTTTCAACAAACTTAGTACCACGTTTGCTGTTTAAATACAAAAGGCCAACACTGAGAAGTCATATTTAATTGAATGTGAACCTTTAACTTATTTATATATTTTATGCAGATTGTATATATAATCTAATTCGTGCGAAGCACAGGGCGCCGCTCTAGTGTACCTATACTTATGTTGCTGGCGCAGTAAGACTGTGCAGCTTCAGTTTTGTTATTCTTATTATATTGGAAAAAACCGGCCAAGAGCGTGTCGGGCCACGCTCAGTGTAGGGTTCCGTAGTTTTCCGTCCGTCACATTAAGTTGACATATTAAGTACAGAAACACAAAACCCTAAAAACGGGCCCACAGAGGACGGTGATAACTAAAGAAAGAGTTATAGATTCGCACCTGCTCAGACCCCATTAAATCAGGAAAAATCTTAACACCGCCATGTAGAAATGAGCGTTCCACGTACAGCGACATCTATCGGCAAATTAAGTAAACTATTGCGCGCGAGCTTAAAGTATGGAAGATGATTTTTATGGAATAATTCTTTATTGCGTGAACCGATTTTCACCGGTTTTACTTTATTTGAAAGCACGTCATTTCATTGTGATTTTGTAGAAATGACAGGTACAATAAACATCTGTTTATACGGTTAAATTACAAACTTAGTTCAGAAATTTGTTTTTGTAATTTTTTCAAAAACTATTCAACATATCAAGCTCAAAATAATTTTCCTACAAAGTTTTTATAAAGTTCTACTTTTGAGATTTTTTTCATATTTTTAAAACTTATGGTTCAAAAGTTAGAGGGGGGGGGACACATTTTTTTTTACTTCTGGAGCGATTATTTCCGAAAATATTAACATTATCAAAAAATTATTTTAGTAAACCCCTATTTATTTTTAAATACCTATCTAACAATATATCACACGTTAGGGTTAAAATGAAAAAAAAATCACTCCCCACTTTACGTATAGGGGAGGTACCCTAATAAAATATTTTTTTCCACTTTTTATTTTACCACTTTGTCGGCGTAATTGATATACATAGTAGTACCAAATTTCAGCTTTCTAGTGCTAACGGTCACTGAGATTATCCGCGGACGGACGGACAGACATGGCGAAACTATAAGGGTTCCTAGTTGACTACGGAACCCTAAAAACAATACTATGCAAATTAATTAATTACCCGGAGTAGGTGAAGTGAGTGAGAATATTTCTTTTAGATATTATTTCATAAGAGTACATGTAGGTAATATACGCCTTTTAATCCCTTTTAAAGTTATAAAATACAATACATACATAAATTTAAATATATTTAAATTTATGTATGTATTGTATTGGACGTGGTTATTCATTTAAATGTATTATATATAATACATTTAAATGAATAACCACGTCCAATGTGCGCCCGAAAACCACCCCTCAGTTTACTCCGGCTAATATATATGTCGGCTGCAGCAGTATGTAAGGATCAACTGGGTGCGATGGGAGTCACGTATGGTGTGGGCGTGATTCTTGACGGAATCAGGTTGTCCCTGCTGAGTGGAGTGGATTCAGTTCCCGACTGCAACGAGTCAAAGACGGACGCATACATGAGTGCAAGTATAGCAGGTCGCACAATCTGGGATCGTCTGGCGTTCGGTTGTGTCCTTGTGTTAAAGTAATTAAATCAAGTTATAATTAAACATAGATAACCCCCTCTAGATGGCCCCTATGGACGATTTATTTCGAATCAAAAGTCACCAAAGTAAGCGGTATGTGCGGGTCGCGGGGAGGTCAGTAACGTCGCTGCCATTGGCTGTTTCATAAAGCGCGCGTTTTGGTTCAATATGGCGCTCGCGGCGTAGGGATGTGACGCGTTGTTTATTACTGGATTTTACCGGTAATACCATTTATTTTAGATCAACAATTTTACATGGCGTATATGCTCATCTACTGACTTGGTATCTAGAATAATATTTTAGACATGTTTATACGTAGTGTAGGTAATACAGTAGTACGGCTGAAACAATGGTGAATTAAAAAAAAATTGCGGATTATTTTGACGACCACTTTGACTTAGTTGGTAGTAGTGGTCCTGCCTGTAAAGGCGGAGGTCCCGGGCTCGAATCTCGGCCCCAGAGCATTTAATTGTGTGATGAACGAACACGAATATTTGTTCCTGAGTCTTGGAAGTTTTCTATTTAGGTATTTGTTTATTTATTTCCATACGCACAGTAAAACCACAAATATAAGCTACATCGGCAATCTTCGTTCATTCCGACTAGTGCAGACAAGTACCTAATGCAATCGAATGTATGACCAATTCAATAAAGACCTTGTTGCATTATACGTAAGGTAGAATATACAATGACAGGTGAACTCCCTCGCTTCGTGCAGCCAGACAAAATGGCGGGGCAGCCAGATAAAAGCATTGGGTCACCCTCGTAAAACTAGTCCTAACTGCTCACCAAGACGATTCGAAAAAACGCATTGTAACCTCTAATTCCGAGATCCGTTATACTTCTTCGGCATAGGATCCACCTCGTGATACCAGTCCTAATTGCTCACCAAGACGATTCGAAAAAACCCAATTGCAATGGCTCCTTCTCTAACCGATTCCGAGATCCTTTATACTTCATCGAAGTCCAGCATGTGGACCCTCCTCGTGACACTAGTCCTAATTGCTAGGGAAATCTATGTCCTCGTGGTAATACTGTTACTAATTTGTTATTTCATTAGATATACATACTCGGTATTACATAGCAAAAAATATGACACAACCGCTTAATAAACTTTATAATAAAATAAAATAACACAATAACTAATTCTAAACTAAATAATCCATTCAACTACACTGATTTGAACACGTATTAATTTTAATTGGGTTATTTTTTATTTTATTTATTATGTTTTTGGTACTAAGATTGTTATATCAATAAGCTTCACTGACAATTTAATGTCAAAAATGTAAAATAACAAATAACCTTTTCCAATAGAATTTCAATATTATAATAGTGCAGCAAAATACGAACGAATACATAATTAATTGAAATCGGGACTTATGTCGAAAGCGTCTCTGGCACATCACTAGTCCGAGCATGTACTTTCGTCAGAAGAGAGAGTATATTGACATTTGAATTGGTTGGAAAGGGACAAGAATACTTCGGTACTTCTTAATGGCTAGTGTAAAATGAACTCCGCCTGGCAGAATAAAATATGCCTTTTGTAATTAATTTAACTTCCTGTGAAATGTTATTCCGTTATTCTTGTAGTTTGCTGTTCGAGAGCTTTTCCCACACAACTTTACACAGCAAAAAACCAATTCTAATGGATGAAATCGATTTTTAATGCTCGTTTATTTGACGTACGTATAGATCGCGAACCTGGACGAGTCTGACTGAGAACGCGACGCGTTGCTGCTTACATGTACTAGTGGTACATACTCGTAGATGAGGTGACCGCACGTCGCCCTATAATCTCCATCTAGAGGGGGTTATCTATGTAATTAAAGTGCGGACTTAATAGTGATTTAGTGACTAAGATAATCAAGACATTTAACTTTAGTAGACATTTTATCTTTAATAATAATTGACAATGTATTAAAATAATGAAATGTGATTGTGTGGTTTTATTGAATAATTACAATAATGGGTGACCAAGATGAAGCTCGACCTCTTGTACTGACATATATACTTAATTACGATTTGAGTAGTTAGTATTAGGCCGTGGACTGGAAGCCAGTCGGCAGCGGGACGGAGCGAGCGACGCGGTCATAATGTATACACTTGTATTGTATGAACCTGTTGTGGACGCCGACCGCTGCCCAGTCCGCGGCCAAAATGTATATTATATACAGTCTCCATTCTTTTATGAGCTAACACAAAATAAATGGAAATTAATGGTGATTTTCATACAAGACCCAAACACTCACAAAACAGAACAAAAGGTAATAATAATAATAATATCCAACGCTGATATAAAAGCACGCACACAGGTGTTATACACGATATGAGTGAAAGGGATAAGTCCTAAGTCCAAGTTAGTCATGCTTAAAGAAATAGTTAATAAGCTCACATTTACTATTATTATATACATATATACCTTTATTTACTGTTAATGTACCTATATTAGCTCGAAGGTGACGAATGAAAAATAATTGTGATGAATCAGCTCTTCAGTTTCACGAAGTAGGTCTGTGTCCTTAATGTTCTGCCATGATATTGAACAGTTTATAATAATAATAATAATAGTCTATAAAAGTATATTCAACATCGTAGATATTAATTATGGAAAACAAATTGCAAATAACGAACTCAAGTGTCGGTTGTCGCGCGAATAATAAAAATAACTTAACAAATACGTATGTATGTATAAGTACTTACCGATCATTCGTTGCAACAGATGCCCTAAGGCATTTTCTTCTAGAAAATCTTTTAAATCTGCGTTAGCCATTTTTGTACAAGATCTTTTTTAACTTACGAGCAACGAGGCCAACGAGCAATGTCGCTGCGGTCCCGGTGTCCTACTAATGAGGCAGTGTTACCAACTCGAAATTTCGTTTAGTGCTAAAAGTATATATAAAAATCCGCTAAAAATTTGTTATTTTGCTAAAAATATATGCTTATTAAAAATCGTACTATTACGATGTCCTCTATTTGGTTCTATAGTTTATTTTAAGTACAGATATGAATTCAAGAAATAATAACAGAAATTCAAACAAGACAGTTTTGTTTTCATAAGTACTTGCCGTCTCAACTCAAGTGTTAATATCGGTAAACTAAAGTGGTCAATAAGTTTTTAGTACATGTATAATCTAGATAAAAAAAACACTATGTATGTAGCTTGACGTCATACGTCTGCCATCGGCACCAAAGTTTCGCTCCCTGATTATATATTATATAATACTGTTTTTAAATTAACAAGTACCTAAAATAAATGCCTGACCACATTTTATCGTGGATACACTTTATGTGATGAAAATATTGCTGAACGGTGGGTATCTCATTCGGCGTCCTCACTGTTTTTTTTATTTTATTTATTACGACAACTGTCATTAATAAAGAAAATGTTATATGTAGTTTTTGAATCGGTTCAAACTTTTAAGCATGCCGAGTGAGGTCAAGGTTGTGATTCCAGACTGTATCTACAAAATATCATTTTTATCGTACTTAACACGTTCCCCGTTCCGTGTAGGTATTTGGATATATAAACTGTGATACTCAGGAGTCCATAAATCCAAATGGATATATTTGTTTTGTATAAATATAAACACCTGACTATTTAATGGATACATGATTAAGATTACTCAATTCTAATACTGATTAATAAACAAAACAAATTGAATATCTAAGTAGTCTGAGTAGTAAATTTGGCCCTTCGTATAGGGAACAGGGAATATGTTCATTCATGTATCATTTAAGATTATGACATGCTATTATTAAGGTTCTACCATAGACTTAATATACCTAGATGGGCTCATACCTAAAACAAAAAAGCTATCTATATCGCTGGCCCAATATTACAGGGTTTTATGTTACGTTTTCAGGGTAGTTAAATTTAGACTTAGTGTCACTATGACAATGTTCAATTTTAATCAGTTGAAAGTGAAACATAGAACCCTGTAATATTGACGTGACGATATGTAGATAGCGTTGCTTGTCTATGCAGCATATACTTATATACTTAACACAAAAGAAAATGATTGTTCAAGTTAATGTTTTATTCAATAATATATAATAATAATAAATAATAATAATAATTTTTATTCATAACAAACACAATACAATTTACAAACAAACACATTACATAATAACATTTTGCCACGAAATGGTCACAGCTCAGCGTAATGCTGGCAGAGCCAGCGCTGGTCTTCCGCTGTGACCATTTGGTGAAATCACGGAGCCATGATGACGCACACATACACACAATTACGAGAAACAAATAATTAAGAAACAAAAAAGTACAAATAACACTAAAACACTTAAGAAGAAAAAAACGCCTCAATTGTGGGCTAAAAAACTCGAATCCAGCTGAACATTAAAAATTAACATGACATGACAACTTGACGTTTTTGTTTTTTTGAGATCCAATCATGACTGATGAGTGATGACATATGACAACTCGAGCGTGTACTTAGTGAAG
Organism: Notocelia uddmanniana; assembly: GCA_905163555.1. NCBI lineage: Eukaryota > Metazoa > Arthropoda > Insecta > Lepidoptera > Tortricidae > Notocelia > Notocelia uddmanniana. The sequence continues at coordinate 22,714,958 of LR991063.1, read as the reverse complement.
CGAGATTAGGTCAAAGTAAAAAACGAACAGAAAACATAACATTGAATGGTTTTAAACACTTAATAACATATTGCAAGAGAAGAAAAACCACTGCAAATCGCAAATTACAAGAGTGGTGTACGAGTTCAGAGTAACAAGAAACAAAAATTAAAAAAACACGCAAATGGCATGCAAAACTATTGGCTATGTGCACGTCTGAAACGTCAAACGTCAAAGGTCCCGAGACAATGTCAAAATTTAGAGATGTCAAATAATGACACATGAATATTTTATTTACTTTAGTAAACGAGAAAGACCCCGTATTGGAAATTTTACTGAAATAAATAAGAGAATAAATAAATACATACAAACGAAACGAATCGTAGGAAACCGTTAAGAAACCAATAGAAAACGTGAAAGTAAATTTGACAGTGGTCCCCGGTAAGTACACATTTCTGCCATGGTGTGCGCTACGATCGCCTAGCTTACCCCCACCACCTACTTCGCACATAGCCAATAGGTAAATACTTTTAATTCTTTTTTAAAAAACAGCATGTATGATTTGTAGTCCTCAAACACGCGAATGCCCATAATTAACTATTAACCTCAAAACTATGCCGAATTTCCAGGTTATTAAGTCGCCAATGTATATAGCGAGCCTTTAAATCCAATACATGAAGTAACAAAGGAAAAATGATAAATGAATCGACACAGACCAACATGCAGCTGAATGCCTCAGGGACATAAAAAGCAGGTATACATGCATATTTAGCTAGAAACAGCTAGTATCGTGTTTTAAATTTCCTTGTCTTTTCTGGTGCTCAAACAAATATTACTTAAGATTAACCTTAAAACTATGTCTACATTTAAGGTCCCTGATTGGCGGAGGCAAATTGTTCCAGCATTTGGTTGCGGCATATCTAAAGCTACCACGAAAAGCAGCCGAAGCATGGCGATGTGTCAGTAGTTGTAACCCACACTGTCGTGTTCCGCGTGGCTTGCGGAAAGACAATTTCTCAAATAGATATGTTGGGGCATGGCCGTTTACTACACCGAAGAGAAGACATGCAAGGTGAAGCTTGCGTCTATGTAGCATCTTCAGCATATTACCTTTGTTCAAAAAAGGAGTGACATGAGCTCTCAACGGGATATTGAAACAGAAACGGGCACAGGCGTTTTGAACTCTTTGGACAAGTTGTTTGGTTTTTGTGAGTAGACGTGGACCATATACTATATCCATATAGTTTAACTTTGACATTATGAGTGAATCTACTAATTGGATTCGCAATGTTTCATTTAAAAAGGGCCTAATTTTGTAAAGCACCTTTAGTTTATAAAAACAGCCTCTCACTGAATTTAGAATGTGTTTCTCATACCGTAGTTCATCATCCATTATAAGGCCAAGGTTACGCGCTTCACAGACCCGTTCAATAGGTTCACCCATCAGTGTAACATTCACTGAAGGTCTAAGCCTAGTCAACTGTTGCTTGCTACCAAAGACTAGGTATTTGGTTTTAGACGGGTTTAATAGTAAACCATTACTTGTAGCCTAGGCTGCTATACTAGTGAGATCCTTATTGAGTTTTACTATTGCATTATCGACTTCGGACTGCCTACACGAGATATACAGTTGTAGATCATCAGCATATATATGGAACTTACAATTTATTATGTGTGTCGTAATGTCTGCAGAGTACAATATAAACAAAATTGGACCAAGGATGGAACCCTGGGGCACGCCCCGAGTTAGCTCCATTTTGTCTGAGACATAAGATGATCCATCATCCAGACTGATTTTGACATATTGACATCTATTTGTAAGGTAACTGTGGAACCACTTTACTGTTCTACTGTCGAAACCATAGTAGCTTAACTTGGAAAGCAATAATTTAATGTCTATGCAGTCGAATGCCCTGGAAAAATCTAGGAGTGCCAATAAGGTACACATTCCTTGGTCCTGAGCATACAGTAGGTTATCTGTGACATCAAGCAGAGCGGTGACAGTACCTCGACCCTTTCTGAAACCCGACTGGACATCCGGCAAAATATTGTTTCTCTCCAGAAACTCTGTCAATTGCATACTCACTGCTTTTTCCACCACCTTTGACAAGCATGGAAGAATGCTGATTGGCCTAAGGTCTTTAAGCTGTGAAGGATTTGCTACCTTTTGGAGAGGTCGTACGATTGCCACCTTCCAAATGTCCGGGAAGGTAGATGTCAATATGGACGTATTTATTAGGTCAGTGATTATATCAAGCGTATGAGGCAAAGTCATTAACAACATATTCAGATTTATTCCATCACAGCCTTCTGCGTTTGATTTAAGACCTCGTATGATCTTAATAATGACGTCTGACTTGATTGGCTCTAACTGAAAAACAGATTGGCTATACCGATGGAACTCAAAAAATGTTAGCTGAGATATAGAAGCGTGGGATGTGATGGGCAAATTTAGAAAATGCTTATTTATCTCATCCGGGTCATTGAGAGTGGCAGGTAGCTCTGTGTCTTTCTTGGGTAGCAGGGTAGTTTTTAGATTTTTCCATAGTAGTTTAGGATCCTTTATTTCTTTGTTGATGTTATGTTTAAAATAGGCCACTTTCTCATGAAATAGAGCTTTTGCTACCGTGGACTTCATATCTTTATAATATTCCTTCTTACTTGGCAACTTAGTTTTGTGATAGTCCGCTGCCGCTCTATCACGCAATTGCATCATGAGCTTTATGGTGTCGGTGATCCAGGGGGGATGGGGAGCCTTAATCACAGTCGTTCTAATAGGCGCATGAAGATCGAATAGGAGCAATATTTTTTGACTGAGTATGTTAACCATATCATTGGCATTGCCTACAGGTATCAGGTCCCACCTTAAACCATGTAAGTCCCTATCAAAATAAATGGGATTAATCTTATTAAAAAATCTATGAGCAATAGTGAGTGGCTTTGGCTTATTACGTCTAATATAAAACTCGCAACTTACATGGCAATGTCCATAGAGGGAGCCTAAGTGTACAACGTCAATCCGTTTGGCTTGCAAGTCGGTGCAAACTACATCAATCAACGTTTGACTAGAATCCGTGAAATGCGTAGCCTTCGTGATTAACTGTACTAGGCTAAAACTAGCTAAAAAGTTTTCAAGTTTAGTAAATTTTAAATCATTGGCCAAAACATTTATATTCAAATCACCTAAAAGCATAATATGATCATAATTTTGTAAAGAGCCTATTGTATCTGAAATGGCGTCGAAAAATAAGTCCACGTCCATCCACGGAGGCCGATACGCTGTCCCTATGACCAGTTTCTTCCCGTTGAGGCTCAATGTCACCCACATTTGCTCAACTGAGCTGTGTCGAGGGTCAACAGGGTGGGGCACGGTGCGGGCGCTAACGCCACGCTTAATGTAGAAACCAACTCCTCCCCCACGTGACCGTGGACCCGGTGGGCGAGGTTTGTGTCGTAGTCTGCATCCTGGCAGTACTGGCGCTCGCCCCTCCTCCCCAACCTGTAGCCACGTCTCGTTTATAGCTAAAATGTCGAGGTCTTGTTGGGTGCAGACGGCTATGAAATTGTCATGATTCGTGCCCAGTGAACCTGCATTCAACAAACCAACTTTGAGCTGCTTATTTGGCATTGCATTCATTTATTTCCCTGTTACCTCGACAAATCATACTCAATATAATATGGTAATAAAAAGATGTAAAATGAGCAGTAACATTAATAATTTGAGGTCTACCATACAGCTCCCAGTGAAATTCGGCTAAGTAAAAATTCATTAATAGGCAAATAGAGATCCACAGCACTTTTAAATTTATTACTAGAACCCTGACCAATGAACCTAGTTTTTGCAAAAAACCTGTTTGACTTCTTCCTCAGATCTTATCCTTCGTGCCGGCTCCCCACTCCGGCGGCGCACGTAGACACGCCCGTCCCTGGTCCACGAGTAGCGCCAGTCGAGTCTCTTGCATTCCTGACGGGCAGTATAGAGCAGCGTCCTGTTCAGCCTGGTCAGCCGCTCGTTCAGATAGAACCGAGTGGCGCCCCCGGGCACGCCAAGGTCAGATGTGTCGGCGCCACGCCGTACGCGCGCAGCACGCAGCAGCTCGCCGCAGGTCCCGCGGCGCGCGAGACGAATGACCAGCGGGCGCGGTCGCAGGCGCAGCGGCAGATCCCGCGACAACAGATAGCGCCTCTGCGCCCGCGCTCAGAGTGGCCGGCACTGGCCTTCTTGGCCCCACCCTCTCGGCGAAAACGACGTCGCGCTCCTCCAAGCTGACACCAAGCTTCCTCGCGATGAGGCACGTGAGGTGTACGGGGTTCTCGTTTCCCTGCTCGGGAATTCCTGTCACTTCTATGTCATTAAGAAGCAGGTCTTGATCGCGGTCACAAAGCTCCAGCTTCAGCGCGGCAACGGTCGCCGCTAAGCTGCTGTCGGCCGCACTGCCCGGCGAGCGCTGCTCCATCCGCTCCTCGATACACAGCACCCTCTCTTCCACTGACGAATGCTGCTCCAGCCGCTCCTCAATACGAAGCACCCTCTCTTCCAGCGCTTGAACACGGGCCTGGAATCCCCGAACAAGATTACACATCTCCGCCATTTCCTGCCTAAGGCTCAGGATATCTTCTCTCGTCCCGCTGAAGTCCTTCCTGAACAGCCGAATCTGCTCCGCGACGTCCTGCCGTTCCCCAGGGGACAGCGTCCCAGCGCCGGCACCCGCATCCTCATGAACGCTGGCTTTGACAAGGGTATTATCCCCGTTATCCCGCAATTGCTTCGATCTGCATGCTGGACATGCCCAAGAAGCGGGAACGCGAGCGGTAATGGCGATACCTACGCATCCTTTGTGGTATACAGACGGGCACTCATTGCATTTAGCGACCCCTGTCGCCGCTAGCGGCTTCCCACAAGCTGCTGCGCAAGCTGCCATAGTAAACGCACAATACAATCCCGGATAGATTACTGACTAGTCGGTTCTGCACGATCGCACTAGATGGCGCGGTTCTTATAAGTTCGTTAGATGTAAACTAGATGGCGCCACACACTATGAAAGAACGAATTAATTAAATTAATCCATTAATCGTCACTCAGCGCGCGAAGCGTACCGATTCAACTCAATAGTAAGTTACCCGCCACAGTTTACTTTAGACACCAAGAACTACACACTTAAGGAAAAAGTCTGACACTAATATAAAGTATGTTTGGAGGGTATAACACGAAGATTGTTCACAATAAATTTGTTTGTCGAAAAATATTATACTAGTTCTTTATATTTCACAACGAAAACACTGTCCGGTAATATATCCAATGTAAACACTCTAACACTTCGATTAAAACCCAATGTACGACTGTATATTTATTTATAATCACTAACGAAACAGCTGTGTGACTGCACTCGTCAACGTCCGTGACGTCACCGCGTATTTGTGACCCCTCCTATCATAGATAAGGAGGGTAAAGTACTTTTTAATTATCGTATCGTGAATAAGTAAATTTAGGTGGTCCAGCCTTCGCTTGAACCACTTGAGAATAGCCTTCCTATGTTCATAACTATATATACGTCATACCTGTGCGTTGGAAGAGTACCAACCGATGACGCCACTGCTCCCGTCTCTGTCTAGCCCCGCCAATGCGGCGCGCGGTGGGTTGTTGCGTCAGTACGCTATTCTGTGTTCGAGTGAACGCACGCGTTGACTAATATTCCAACAAAATTAATTCGATCATCGAGTTGTCACCTCGATCTACACCAATATACAGGCTATGGCCTCGGAATAACATCAGTGATCAAGATTGATACCAGTAAGTATTAGCGATGTTAATACCCTCTACTCGACGACACCTACATTGACCAATTTCCGCTCGGCGCCCTGAGCCCCAGCGACGAGTCAAACACGCTGCGCGTAAGCACGTTGTATTGACAAGGCACAGAAATGTCGCCTCAAACCACAGCTTTCCATAGAGCTAGGCGTTGGCAACATGTCGCCTCAAACGCCGACGTCGTCTCAATGACGTATGGTATGTCGTCTCGAATGGCACCGAGCGTCGCCTCAAATACACGTGCCCCGTCGCCTCGAACCCATCGAGCGTCGCCTCAATGGGCACCTAGTGTCGTCTCAAAAGACACGTGGCTTGTCGCCTCGAACGGCAAGGCTGTCGCCTCACAAGAAGCAGGGCCTGTCGGCTCAAACTTATCAAACGTCGTCTCAAAAAGCACGAAGTGTTGTCTCAAAAGTCACGTGACCCGTCGCCTCAAATGGCACTGTCGTCTCGAACGGCATGGCTGTCGTCTCAAAATACACGTGGTCTGTCGTCTCAAAATACACGTGGTCTGTCGTCTCAAACGACACCGGGCGGTCGCCTCAATTTGTGCGGAACGTCCTATCGAAAGCATATGGCTGTCGCCTCAAACAGCTATGACCGTAGCCTCAAAACTAACCGGTCTGTCGCTTTACAATACAGCGCCCGCTTATGGCGCCGTCTAGACACGCGTCTCAAATACTTGTCTGCTATGCTCAGCCTGCTTTGCTTAGTGTATGTGCTTTTTCCAGATCATGTCAACGCTGTTCACAATGGGAGAGCTGGCTGCGAGGCCGCCGGAAGAAAACAGAGAAGCTTTCTACGCCATTGTCGATATAGTAGAACGCTATTTCCCAAATAATTGGCGGGACTGGAAGATTCATGACTACCCGTTTCGAGAACTTTTCGGCGGAGATCAACTCTCACAGGCAACGGAAGTTAAGCTCCGATTTGCCATCCCGGCTTTGGATTTGGCACGAGCCTTTAACCCAACAGCTACATCCTTGCCAGAGCGGACGTATAGGGCGATCCGAAATACCCTTGTTAGCTGGCCCTTAGGTCGGGCTCTTATATACGCCCCATATAAGGTAATGGAGAAGATCCATGAACTATCGTACGATAATTTCATAGGGGCTGTACAGGCGATCAAGCCAGTCATGATCAGGCGAAGGGCGGCTTCGGTGGAACTGTCAGAGACTGCATCCCCATCGGCCGGCACCAGTAAGAAGAGGCCCTGCGAGTCGCCAGCATCTCAGGCAGGCGATCACCATACAAAACGTAGGAGGGAAACCACCCCCAACAGATCCCGCAACAAATACAAAAGGGCGACTTTATGATGAAGTTAGACATCACACAGGCGTATTTTCACGTCCCAATCTGCGAGAACCATCGTCGATACCTATCTTTAGCTTACCAGGGGACGACCTACGAGATGACTTGCCTCCCGTTTGGTCTGGCCAGTGCACCGGCGGCGTTTGCGAAAATCACCAACTGGATCGCACAGCAGCTTCGAAAGAAAGGTCTTCGGGTCCTGGTCTACTTGGACGATTTTCTGATCATTCACCAAGAACATGCGATCTTGGAGGAGCAAATGAAGCTGGCAACGCAGTTCATGCAAGAAATGGGGTGGCACATAAATCAAGAAAAAACTTCCCTGAGAGCTTCAACCGAAGTAGAGTACCTTGGCATCACTTGGAACACGAGAGAAAACACAAAATACCTATCGGAAGCCAAAGTAGTCCAACTTCAAGCTTCCGTTATGAAACTGTTAAGGAGGGGCCGGTGGAGTTGGTACGATGCCAAAGTAATACTGGGCAAGCTGAATTTCGCATCTTTCACAGTCCCCCTAGGTCGCCTTTATTGTCGGACCATGCAGAGAGCGTCACGGGAACTACCACGGAAAGCTCCACGTCAGAAGTTTCCTATAAGAGAAACCGTGAGGATGGAGCTGAATTGGTGGATGGAAAATGTTCACAAGGAATCACCAATCCACCACGAGAACCCTTCTATCTTTATAGCCACAGACGCAGCCGACTTAGGATGGGGGGCCATCGCCAACAGTCGCCACCTGGAGGGCAGGTGGTCCGGAGAACAGAGGGAATGGCACAGCAATATGAAGGAGCTCTGGACGGTACACGAAGTCCTCCGACACCTTGGAGGGGACATAAGGAGCAAAACCGTCATACTACAGTCAGACAATCGAACGACGGTAGCATACCTAAACAAGCAGGGAGGCACGAAATCAGCGAAACTCCTGGTAGCCGCGACAAAAATACTTCTGCTTTGCGAGAAAATGCAATGCCATCTAATCGCTCGTTATATCCCAGGGATATGCAACGGAATAGCGGACGGCTTGTCGAGAGACAAAACTTTACCAGAATGGCATCTTATGGTGGAAGCCCGGACACGAATATTCAGAGAATTCGGGACACCAGTGATCGATCTTTTTGCCTCAGCGAGGTCAGCAGTCGTCCCAGCTTATGTGAGCGAAAACGCCACCGACAACAATAGCCAGTTTATAGATGGTTTCAGCAAGATATGGCATTACAACCTTGGGTGGATATTTCCACCACCAGCACTGATTCCGAGGGTGCTGAATCACTTGGAAGTGTCGTCAGGGCATTACATTGTCATAGCCCCGATTTGGAACAGAGCGTTCTGGATCCCGGACCTGAACAGGAGGCTAGTGAAGCCGTTCCTACGGATCCCGGAACCTCAGCGAAATATAGTAGACCTTCGCACACAACTCCCCCCCCCCCCCCCAGGAATAGATCAACTGCAGTTGGTTCGGGTTCGGGCTGGACCGATCATGTCACTAACTGGAGCCAAGATGATATAGCTATACTGGAGTCGTCATGGAGAAGATCAACTCTCAGAACGTACAAACCGGCTTGGAAAAGATGGCTCGTGTGGGCAGGAGGAAGGAACATATCACCTAATAACCCCTCTCCAGAGAGTGTGGCCAGATATCTATGCTACCTCCATAAAAGCATACGCTTAGCCCCAAGAACAATAAATATATAATAGCAATATAATAGCCCTTCATAAGTCGGTAGTCGCGAATCTTGGAAACCCGGGCAAATCGCACGAGCTCAGCTCCCACTATTTGGTAAGACGAGTGCTAAAGGGCATATTCGCGAGCAATCCTCCGACCCGAAAGTGTCTATCATGGAGAATGGAGGACCTTGTAAGTTTTCTGAAATCTTATAAGTTGGACGAGAAAAACCTCTTTGCGATATCCAGGCACACGGCGGTCCTACTTCTCTTGGCGTCAGGTAGAAGGATCCACGATCTAACCCTGTTAACCATCGATAGTGAAGGTCTTGAAGATAAAGGCGAAGAAATAATTTTTTGGCCCAAATACGGGTCCAAGACGGACTCAAACACCTATCGCCAAACAGGTTGGCTTCTATAAAAGCGGATCAGAGGACTCAAATGTCCGTTTTGATTTAACTTGGTGTGTACACCAGTTAACCTCATCATCCAGAAATCGACGTTGTTCCAGCAACCTAAAGAACTTGTTTATTTCCACAAGGGGTCAAATCAAGAATGCTTCTCGTACCGTAATAGCGGAATGGATTGGAACGATATTCAAGGAAGCAGGTATTTCCACAACAGCCGGAAGTCTCAGAGCGGCTGTTGCGACACATAACTGGACTAGCAATTTGTACAGCATTGACGAGATCCTAAAAAGGGGTAACTGGAGATCCAAGAACACCTTTTAACACTACTATTTCAAGGAAGTGAGACCTCCCCCAGGACGCAATGCAAACGTCTTAAGAGACAAATTTGTAGCCTTGTAACCAGCTACTCAGGATTAGGTTACAGGCGCAGACTCGTGTTGATTTTGGCGCAGATTATTGAATATCACTCCAAATAAACTGATTATCGACATTTTACTTTTATTTCTTTCACAGTACGCTTTTAAATACACTAGCCCCTCAGCAGGTACTAGCGGCGCCGGTAGATAATAAACACGCGCCGCATTGGCGGGGCTAGACAGAGACGGGAGCAGTGGCGTCATCGGTTGGTACTCTTCCAACGCACAGGTATGACGTATATATAGTTATGAACATAGGAAGGCTATTCTCAAGTGGTTCAAGCTGCGGCTGAAACCTAAATATCCGTTTTATACCCTTCGGGGGAAAAACGGTTCTATTTTTGTGAATTAATAGTTTTAGTAATTAAAACAGGTATTTTGTTTTTGTCATAGCAACATTATGTCGTTCTAAGCTGCCAAATCTGTAAACATAGTATTTTAGTTACCTTTTCCAGCAAACCACTTGTTTCTACCCTATCAAACGTTTCCAGTCTCTTTTCTCATTCTTTTTAACCCCTAAGTACGAACGTGCCGACCTTAACCCATTTTCGTTTTAAAACGTACATGGATTGAAGTCAAGATATGCACATTTTTACCTGCACCACCGACGTGCTGGGAAGACCTAGTGTAACCTAAACTGTAATAACATTTTTAAACAAAACACTGAAAACACTGCACTGCCGTAACTTGGGCTGAGCACACCCTTAAACCTGCCGCCGCACTAGTCCGCAAAATGCACCCGTCGGCCGTCACTGTGGGCAGTTTGGCCTGCGTGCCGTTCTGCCGGGCATCCTGGTGGTGCTAGTTGCTGCCACCGGCAGGGCGCTTTGCACTTCCGTGCGCGGGCCCCGTGCAGATGATGATAGTAACAGTCCTTGTAGCAGGGCTCTCGGACCGAAGTGGGTAGGCATTGCTGAGTGGGACCTCCTGCGGTTCCCACGCTTGCGCGTGGCGCTGCCGCCTGCAGTGGCGGGTCGCTCCTCGACGACGCGTTGGTGCGCGGTACGCTCTTAGAACGGCGCGGGACTCTTACTTCCACGTCCTGAACCCGCGTAGCCTGTTCGTCGGAGTCGTTAAAGTCTGCGAAGCCGCGGAGCCTCTCGCACCTGCGCACCAGCAACTCCACGTCCTGCTCCAGCTCCCGCATCCGCAAGCAAGTCCTGGCTACCTCGCTCAGTAAAAAGTCTACGTACTCTGTAGAGATCTTGCGCGTTCTTTTTTCGGGGTCACCACTGTACGGTACGGATATTGTTGTGGCTAATCGACCGTTACCTCGTATGCCAGGGTGTCGGAGCGGGAGCGGAATGAAACCGTAATTGCTCTTGGTGCTTTAATCAGTGTGCTCGGTTCGGCGTGGGGCGAAGGACTCTGTGGCCGCGTTACTTGCTAGCCATGCGCTATCGCGAAAATGGGTAGTTCTACTTTTAAGGTCTTAACCATGGAAAAAAATTAATAAAGCTATTTCATACATTTCATGTGACTAAACTGTGGGAAAATTACCATAGATTCGGTATTTGTTAACCAGCAGCTCAGTTTTTTATTAAAATTTATATTTTTTTGCGGATTACTAGATTCAGATGGAAAATAATGTATCCTTCGTTACGAAATTCAGTTGTTTAAAACTAGCATAAATTAAAAGAAAATTTAAATGGTTATTTGTGTTTATTATTATTAAATCCAAACTTTAATCAATCTCAAACATTTTGGTCTTTATAATCAGGCAATAATTCCGTATAAAAATTAAAATTTGTCTCTTTCGTCACATTTACTCCTTTCACACTTCGTTTCAAAAATTTTTTTTCACTTTTGCAAAAAAAATATTAGAAAGAGCCTTATTACATACTAAACAACAAGTATTACACGACATAAAATGAGTAGCAAAAAGGACTTAACGCAACAATTTTGGTTTTTAACAACAATCTTTATACGGGGACAAGATCAAACTTATTGTTACGAAGGAGACGTAAATGTGACGAAGTAGACTAACAAACAATTATAATTTAAAACTAATGAGATTCTCAGCTTCTTTTTTCATTAATCACAGGCAAAACTTGCTTATTCCTAAAATAAAATTTTTAATAAGTGAGGAAAATCAGCAAAAACCTACATTAACAAACTAAACAAATAACATTTAGGGAAAAAATTACATTTCGAAAATTTCTACCACTGATTTACTAAAGGAATACAAAACTCTCGTACATTTTTTAATAACTTGAGGTTTTTCTAGTATTCTTAGCATGTCATCTAAGTGCACAAAAGATACATCACTTTTATCTAAACGAAATAAGGTCTTTATATCATCTAAACATCTTAAAAATATCTATCAATCCTACATAATTGTACTGCTTTCGTTTTTCTTTCAAAATTTTCATCACAACATAAGTCCCGATAGATAAGTTTCTGGGGTGGATAGTAGTTTTATCTAGGCTGGTTCCACCCACTACTATTACTATTTTTCGTGTTCCTTTCGCGTAAAGTAGCCAATGGTTCCTCGTCTGAACTATCGCTGGAGTCATAATAAACTCTGTTAAATATTTGTCCTGTTCTTCCACTTGACATGTGTGTAATAGTAGTAGAACCACCCTCCACGAAATCAGTTTCAGAGTTATTTAAAGGTGCAGTCTCCATAGTGTGTGTTGCAGCATTTTCAATGTTCTGGGCTTCTTGGGCGATGAGAAATTTGTGCGATTTATTAGGAACACATGAACAAAACCCGAAAATCTCTCCATTACTACAGAAGCAGCTCTGCTCGCTATAAGTCACTTCTCCACGAGAATTAGACGATATGTGATGTAAACGCATCGTGCCTGGAACTGGTTGTAATGTAGCCGGTATCTCCCTAGATACTTGATCTATTTGGTCTTGACTGATTACAAACATCTTCATGGATGTTGCGTCTTTCAATAGATCGTAAAATTGAGTCAGATTTACTACATCACGTCCATGAGCAACTAGTTCATCGGCTGTTCTTTTGATGAGGCCTCCAATCCCGTCAGCGGCACCCTTGCCGTGCCCAGATTCAAAATATGACCATGTCATATTTTTAAATCCATAATCGAAAAACTTGGTTGACATCAAATAAAAGTTTTGCTTCTGTCTGTACTGCGTACACGGGCCGTCAGAGAAGAAATGTATGGTTTCGATATTGGGGTATTTTTAATGCACATATTTTAAAATTGGGTCTGTATGTACCCAGATTGCTGCAGGACCATGAGCTAGGCTAGAAGACACCGTACAAAAGGAAACTGTTTCATTCGTCTCTGCTACTTCTGGCTTTGCGTACAAAACAACAGTGTGTAGTGTTAGCTGATTACGTGAGCCTCCAAAGTGATGAGCTTGGATTTCTTCACTATGCTTGCAATTATAATTCTCGCTGAAATCCATATGAATAGCAACACTGTTAGGCGTGAGATTTTGAATGCAATTTCGATAGGCTTTATGTTGTGTGTAAACGTTAAAAACATGTTTCTTAAAATCCGTAAAGTCTTTTTCAAAATTATTAAGTAAGTCAAATAATTTTCCAGTCTGTAATTCTTTAACATTCTTTATAACTTTTCGAGTACCATTTGCCGTAGTAAAATCTTCTGTCTTACGTATACACTCCTACCATGACACATTTTCTTCTGAATTAATGTTTTCTAAATCAACAACTCTGTTTTTTTTACATTGTATACAGTTTCCAACCATACACTATTTTTGGTTCACATTACACACAACAGATTCCAGCAAATTATTCAAATTATCAGTGTTGATAGCACCTTTTTTTCTTATACCCGTGGCTTTGAACTGAATATTTGTGTGTTTCTTACACAAACACGTATCTCTTGCATTTACTGATGGAAACATGACATAGAATGGTCTCATTTTTGCAAAGTAAGCTAATGAACAAGGTACGCTGCATTCTTTTTTAAAGAGACGGTACAAATTGCTAACTGTATTCAAGAGAAACCTTTTCTGTTTTTAACCTTATTTTTTGTTACGGTCTCCTTCTTACCTGCAGTTGCACGACTATTGTCGTCACGAATGTAGAAGTTAACAATCATTCTTCTTAATTTCCTATCAACTGCCTTAATTATCTGTTGTTTGTTGTAGCGTATACCCAGTGCATCCATTCTTATTACATTTTCAAGGCTCGCTTCCTTCACTCTATCTGACATTACAGTTTCTTTAAGTACTCTTCTATCTTTTCGGCATTTTAAGTTCTTGTAATTTTCTTTAATGCTGTTACAAAGAACATTATATTCTTCAAACTTTGCTTGAGTCCTTTGTAGTTTTTTTTTTTGTACTTTTCATACTTTCGTCTCCATTTGTCATTTTCAGTTTGTAGCTTTAAATTTTCTCGATATAATTTACTTCTATCTCGTCTTACTTTTTTTCTTCCGCTACTTACGATAGGCGAGGTTGGCGGTGATGGTGGTGGAGTATAAGCTTCTAACGTTTTTTCCTGTTCCTTTTGTTTATCTCTGTACTTTTTTTGTTTTATTTTCCACTTTCTGTTCGCCAATCTTTTTTCTCTGTCATTCATATCTTTCACTAGCGTTTTGTTTTTATGATAGCGATCTCTTGCCTTCTGTAAATATTCTTCATATTTTTCCTTGTCTTGCTTTTTTTTCAACCTGCAACGACGCTGAAAAGAAAAGAAAGCAAAACTTATATGTAGCGTCCTATAAATGAAATCTTCCATAAATGTAACCTTCGTCACTTTCATGTCTCCATCGTCACATTCTACCTGTGCCGAAGGATACGTGTGACGAAGTATACCATTTTTGAATAAGATTGTTACAAATCGTGAATAGCGAACACTTAGATAAAAAAAAATACTTTACCGTAAAGATTGCATATATATAAATCATATAAAAGCTAAAACGATTAAAAATTAATGAAATACATACCAAAAACCGCTGTGACTAAGGATAACCTCAAACAATCACTTGATTTGAGTTTCGCTCTATGCTCTATGGTCTTTGGCGTTTCGTTTCACTCAAAAACTTAACACATTCACATATTTTTTTAAAACTTTAGGTAATATTTGGCCGTCGTGACGATGGATACTCGAATTTTCGGGTCACAAACTTTTACAGATAAATTAAATTAAACTTTCTCGTTACCATGCTTACCAATTTATCTCTCCATGTATTTATTAATTTGTGTGACCTCAATAAATTATTTTCATAATAAACGTAATAGTTCCAAGCAACACCTAATGGGGACATGCCGTTTTAACTTTGTAACAAAAGTTTGACTCCATTTTGATAATAAAGTTCAAATTAATTTAAAGTAAATTTAAAGATGGTTATCTAAATACAAGTTATTAAATTGATTTAAATAAAATAAATGATACTTCCTCCATTCTGTATTTAGTATTAACCTCTGTTACAACGGGGACCACCTTAATTTTATGAAGGACTTTAAAAGTAGAACTACCCAAATGCCTAGCAAGCATCTGTGTCCCCACAGGAATCTCATTTTCTAATTGCGATTTCAGTATTATAGGGTCATGAGCCGGTGGTGAACAAGCTGCATTTTGTTCAATATTTTCATCTAAAACATCGAAGAAATGATTATTACATTATCAGAAAAAAAAAATTCTTGAATCAGAATGTCCGCTCGGCATTCAAACCAGAGTTTAGGACAAAGAACAGATACCAAATTTCATTCAAATCTACAAGCCCACGGCTACATTTGACAACAACACACTGTCCCGTTTCTACGAACAAAGACTTCCTCTATGTCAATCTTATTTCTGTTATGTAAACATTGAACAAGGAATGTATACAGTTTGACCTGCGCGGGTCCCAACTAACGTGAGCTTAACTCGACCCGCGTCGACACAGATTGAAAAAATATTTATGTCGCAGAGTAACGTGTATCTACTGAAGAATACACGTATGTTCTGCTTTATAACATCGTTGGGGACTCGCAGTCAACCCCGATGTGTTTCACCATAGTTAATGACTTGTAGCCGCCGGTGCCGATGATGATGGAACTCGACGACTTTTAAATGAAACTTCGATGAAAGTTTACTGTAGATATATTAAGTAATTCCCATAAAGGTTCTGGTTTACAAGATTCTTCGCCGAAAGAGTATGCAGAAGTGGTAAAAGTGTATGGACAAAGAAGATGGTAGGTAATGACAAGCAAGATTTTTACTGTTTTTAGTTTAGGTTTTTGTGGTAGGGATAAAGAGCTGCTTATTCATCGAAGCCCGGTACGCCGCATCGATTGGGAACTGTTTGCAGAGCCCCTGCAACGGCACCGGGTGGCGAGTTTCGGTGTGCAGTGCGCCCGAATTTCTCCGCGTCGACCAAGGAACAAAGTCAGGCGAGCCTAAGGCTGCGGCTCCATTGAGGCGGAGACGAGCGGAGCTGAGAGGAGCAGAGCTGTGAAAAGAGGTATGTGATTCCACTGAGGCGGAGACGAGCGGAGCTGAGAGGAGCAGAGCTGTGAAAAGAGGTACGTGATTCCACTGAGGCGGAGACGAGAGGAGCAGAGCTGTGAAAAGAGGTACGTGATTCCACTGAGGCGGAGACGAGCGGAGCTGAGTGGAGCAGAGCTGTGAAAACTGTGGCGGAGACGAGCGGAGCGGTGTATAGCGAGCCGGGACGAGCAGTCGAGACCCAATACATTTTATTTGTAGTTAGTTATTTGGAGAGTGCACACGTCATGTCGGTGCTAAGTAAAAAAAAAGCCATTTTGTATCTAACATTGCTAGAAGACGAAGAAATCGAAGCAATGAAAATTGCTTTGATTGCCGCAAAATACTTGAGCTCCACTAAGAGAAACCATAGATTCTGGGTGAGAGAACACATAAAATATCATTCAACACAAGGAGAATTCGCAACTTTTTTTCAAACATGTGACGACGAAACATTTGAAAGTTCTTATAGAGTAACCAGGAAGACTTTTTATGAATTGCATAGCCTGCTTGGACCTCATTTAAGGAAGAATGACACTAACTGCAGGTTGTCAATTAGAAGTGAAGAAAGGTTGGCGTTGTGTCTGAAGTAAGTGAATGCTATTTAATTGTAAAAATAAAACATGAGATCCTATAAAAAACAATACTTGTCAAAAAAATCAAGTCTCTAACTTGGTTGTTCTACCGTAAAACGTTGTGAGATCTATGTAATACCAAGTCGGTTATTAATTTATTCAGTCCCTACTTAAGCAACCTTCTGTATTAAATTGTTACGTAATTATCTATCCTAACATCGTATATCACAGCACAACTTTTTACGGTAGAACAAATGAGTTGCCAGACTTGGTTTTTTGACAAGTATTGTTGTTTTTTATGGTTATTGTTGTATTTTCATGATGTGTAATACAGTCAGCGTCATTCGTAGCATGTAAAAATAGTCAAATAGTTCGGTACACCCTATAAAATCTATGGTGCTACGAATTATATGATGCTGACTGTACAAACCCACACATAAACAGCGGGACAGGTGAAACTGAATTAAACGCTTGTAATAATATTTATTAGTAATTATTTATTGTTACAGAATAATGACAGAGACTTTTTTTAAAATATTTAACGCAGTATAAAACCGAGCGGGAAAGTGTAAGTCAGGCTGTGGCATCTTGGTTTCTGTTTATGTTAGTATCATCGTTCTGATCGTCATTCCCGGGTGTAGCTGGTTCTATATTTCGCAAGGTTTCCGTGTTTGAGTAATTGGCCGAAGTATTTGAATCTGTACTTGTGCAGTATCCATAATTCGGAGCAGTCCATAAATGCTGTTCATTTACTTCCTCGGCTTCCATATGAGCGTTCATTGCGTTCCGTTTAACTTGGCGTTGCAAATAAGCCGGAAGTTTTTTCACATTCTTTGCCATTCCCAGAAAAAAATGATCTACTTCGTCAACGTTATCGGGTGCTGTCAGAATTTCTTTTATTTCAGCTCGTTCTTTCATCAATTGCTGGTGATTTTCTTGATGTTTTTGTAGTAGCTCAGTAATATCATCAGCTTTCCTTTTATTGGTAGTTGTTGAAGAAGCGTGGGAAGAATGAGATGGCGAAGGAGCAGCATTTTGTGTTGTCGAATTTTGAGAGTTATCAGTTGTAGGTTCTGACAGAATACTTTCTATATCTGATAGCAGCTCTTCTTGTGATTTCAAGTTATTTTCTGTACTGGAACCTGCGGACATTCGTGTATCGTCAGTTCCTGGGCTCCTTATTTCTTGTTGCTCATAGTTCGTCGTTCGGTTTCTGTTACACATATACGGCAGTAAAAACTCCATAAGTTTTTGGTACTTCCATAATTTTATTTGTTTTGTTGCTTTACCACTTCTAGTAGAATTTTGTCTTTTTATGGCGTCGCGGTGGTTGTCGCGTAATTTTTTCCACTTGGCTTTAGCTGTGTTAACTGAAAGAGAATAAAATCAAGGTTAATTTTGTGAAAGTAATATAATAAAATATATTTACAGGTATTTAGCGACTGGCAGCAAGTTTTCAACCATTGCAGAAAATTTTAGAATTGGAAAAAGTACTGTATCAAAGATTATTCCAGAAGTTTGTGATTGCATTTGGAAGGTGCTGCAGCCGTTATACATGCCAGTACCAAATAAAGATGATTGGTATAGAATAGCAAAAGATTTTGAAGACTTGTGGCAATTCAAGAATTGTGCTGGTGCGCTGGACGGCAAATATGTGTACATTAATGCACCAAAAAATTCAGGGTCTTCATTTTTTAATTATAAACACAGATTTTCAATCGTTTTAATGTGTGTAGCCGACGCTAGAAGGAAAATAATAATGGCAGATATTGGGTCGATGGGGAGGTTCAGTGATGGAGGAATATTCTCTGATAGCGAATTTGGAAGGAGACTACAAAACAATGCTTTAGATTTACCACCACCTGAACCACTAACTCAAGATGGAGAACCAGTACCATTCGTATTTATTGGGGACGAAGCTTTTCCCTTGTCTTATAATTTAATGCGTCCATATCCTAGAGATCAATTGAATGCAAGCAAAAAAATATTTAATTACAGGCTATCAAGAGCTCGTCGCGACATTCGGTGTGTTGAAAAGGAAATGGTATGTGTATCACAGAGAATTTGAATGCCAAGTCGATACTGTCGATAAAATTGTTAAAGCAACATGCATTTTACATAATTATTTGATTGAAAACCAGCCAAACTTTTTAAATGAAATAAATGCAGATGCAGTACCAAGAGACGAGAGGGATAGCAATACATTGATGATAACAAATAATGCAAGTACAAATGAAATTTACCGGATCCGAGATATATTTTGTGATTACTTCAACAACGAGGGTAAAGTCCCGTGGCAGGAGACCCGTATTTTGCGACGCCTGAGCATTTTATAAATTAAATAAATACGTGTTGTACTTACCATTCTGAATATTTGTTTCATTCACCACTAACTGCCACGCTGCATCCTTCGTCTCATTACACTTGTAAGTAGTAAGTTGAGTGTTCCACAAACATGGGTACTTTTTGACACTTTCAATGAACAATTTGTCAGCCATTGTGAATCGTGCGCAGGTGTGTAGTATCGGTGACGCTAGCGGTCCAACTGACTGTGCGGCTCGATAGAATCCCGCCCCTCCACTCTGCTTCGCCCCTCTGGGCCCGTGATTACACGTCTCCTCTCCGCTCAGCTCGTCTCCGCTTGACTATTTCCATTGAATCGGAGCGGAGCGGAGACGAGATGTGGATTTCACGTAATATGATTGGTCAATCCCCACACGTCTCCTCTCAGCTCTGCCCGTCTCCGCTTGACTGTTTCCATTGAAGCGGAGCGGAGACGAGATGTGGATTTCATGTAATACGATTGGTCGATCCCCACACGTCTCCTCTCAGCTCCGCTCGTCACCGCTTGACTGTTTCCATTGAAGCGGAGCGGAGACGAGATGTGGATTTCATGTAATACGATTGGTCGATCCCCACACGTCTCCTCTCAGCTCCGCTCGTCTCCGCCTCAATGGAGCCGCAGCCTAATTGTAAGTTATTTTCTGCAGTGCAGAGACCTTTCTATAGGCTGGTGTGCAGTGCTCACAGTTTTTTCGCCTAACTACCTAATTTCGACGGTTGAAGACTTTTTCCTGTGTACAGTGTACATTAATTTCTCCAAACTAAACATTGCTTAGGAATATCAATAAATTTCATCATTAATAAACATTTTACATCGACTTATGTTCGAACATTGAAGTGCGTTTTCGTGCATTATTTCAAAGGAATTTATCAAAGTGAACTTTAACCTATTCCGTGTTACGATCATACAGTGGCTTGCATTGCATAAGCATTCTAGAACATTCCTCGCATAAGTATACACATACAGTATCCATACACATACAGAAAAAACATTGAAAACATTGCCTACATAATTTTAGTAGTGCACGAACGAAACGCGGTTAGCAGTACGTGACGTCGGTTGGCTGTGATTGGTGATTGCATCGCGCTGCGCGCTGACGGAGCGCAGCGATTTGTGCGTTTTCTTAGTGTCAAAGTGTGTGATTGTTTCCTGGCGTAAATCTGAAGTTTATTACGTTGGCAATACTGGTGAATACAAGCGTCGGATATTTGTGTAGCTTTCGTACGCTAATCGATTGAATTCCGCCATTTTTTTGTAAATTGTAATAGATATAACTTATACCGACTAAACTACTGTTTGTAAATTACACTATTGGTAAATTGTTTACATTTGAGGCTGTGTAATAAATGTGCTAGTGCATCAACAAAGTGAAAATGTCTGAGGATATAAAGCGTCTCGTAGCGGCCAGGGGACAATGCAAAGGATTTATGACGAGGCTGAAGGCATATATAAGGGACCTAGATCCAGGTAACTACGATATGGCTGTATTTTGTGAAAAAAGGGATCGATTGGAAAAGGTTTTCGCTGAGTATATGGAGTTAAATTTAGAAATTTCTTTGATAGATTCCAACGACAAAGAGATTGTTGACCCTGTTGAGGAGGCATACTTTGAAATGTCTGCATTCTTCAATGCTTTGATCACCGATTCCTGAGCCGGTTGCGGTTGCTCCAGCACCCGCGCAATCACCGCCAGGGTCGGCCTCGAGCCTACAACGCTTGCCTAGGATCGAGATTAAGAAGTTTAGTGGAGAGGTAGGTCAATACCACGACTTCATTACATTGTACAACAGTGTCATAAACAAAGACCCAAATCTGTCGCAGTGCGACAAGTTCTACTATTTAAGATCGCTTTTAAGTGACGAAGCACTAAATATTATTAAGCATTTGCCTTTAAATAACGAAAATTACGAAATAGCGCTCAAACTGCTTTCTGAGCGCTATGACAATAAGCAACAAGTGATAAATTATCACATAACATCTATTCTTGACCTGCCATGCATAAATAAAATGTCAGCAGCCGCTATTCGCGACTTAGTTACTAACACCAAGCAACATTTGGGTGCGCTTAAAAACATGAATATGCCAGTGCATCATTAGGATATGCTGATCCTGACAGTGCTACAACGCAAGCTTGATCAATATACTCTGAGGGCGTTCCACCTAGAGAAACAGGGCTTGGATTTGCTGCAATTGCACGATTTCTTTAAATTTTTAGAGGATCGAGATGCCTTTTTGGCTTTAAATGTTCAGTTTGTAAGGAAAAACATAATTCTTTATTACATGAGGACAGTGTCCCCAGTAAAGGCTCTGGCCATGTGAGCTTATTATCAAAGGTCAGTGACAATATACTCTTGCCTACTGTTAGGGTAAGGTTAATTAACAAAGAGGGCAATTCTATATATGCCAGGGCAATTTTAGATTCCGCTAGTCAGGTTTCTTTTGTAAGAGCGGACTTAGCAAAGGAACTAGGCTGTACATTACAGCAGTCCGACACTATTATTAGCGGAGTATGTGATGGTCTCACTAAAACAACACAACAAACTGCATTTGATTTGTATTCAACTGCAAATGATTTCCGTATGTCAGTGACAGTAAACAACATAACAAGCAAAATGCCACAGTTTGTGGTGAACAAAAGAGAACTTCCTTCATATGTAAGATTCAGTCTTCCTTCATATGTAAGATTGGCGGACAAGAATTTCCATGTCTGTGACAAAATCAGCATCCTTTTAGGTTGTGACATATTCTTTCAGGTGTTGCTTCGGGATCAGCTTCCGGTCCCACCCGGTGAGCTGTATCTCCACAACACACGCTTCAGCTACATTGTAGCAGGGAAGGTGAAGAGCAGCACTGCTGGCGCTGCTTCTCATCTTACCTCAGCCTTTTGCTGCAAGCCTGTCGGTAACGATTTAAACATTAATAAATTAGAGCAGTCAATTTAACAATCAAATCTTTGACCCGCTTGGTTTGGCAGGCCCCATTGTGGTTAAGGCTAAATTATTAATGCAAGCGATTCATCCCTGCCTGAAAAGCTAAACAAAGAATTTAAATCTTTTGCAAACAGCTTATTGACGATGCCAGACATTTTTGTGCCACGGAATATAGATACACGAAATGCGCACTCCATAGATATTTTCGGATTTGCCGATGCTTCAAATGTCGCTTATGGATGTTGCCTGTATCTAAGAGTGGTTGATGAGAACCGCAAGGCTAGTGCGTGAATTTGTTATGTTCAAAGTCACGTATAAACCCGATTAAGAAACTTTCCACGCCTCGCGCAGAGCTTAATAGCGCTTTGTTATTAGCAATGCTGGCGTACAAGGTGTATGAAATAATAAAATTAAAATTTGATATAAACGTGTACCTGTATCTCGACTCGCAAGTAGTACTTGCGTGGTTAAAAATAGAGCCTGTCAAGCTGACTGTTTATGTAGCAAATAGAGTTAAGGCTATTCATGATTTGACTGAGAATTTTACCTGGCATTATATAAACACGGCATTGAATCCTAGTGACTGTCTCTCTCGTGGAGTAGAGCCGCACCTTTTACAACAAAATTCGTTGTGGTTCAATGGACCTACTAAATACCCGAGTTAAAAACTGCTCTAGTAAGTGCTACTCAAAATGATGAAATAACATTGTTTAATGATTGCTCTAGTATAAAAAAATGAAACGAATAATAGCGTGGTGCTATAGGTTCATTAATAATTGTAAAGCCTGTGTTGCACAGGACCACACTAACAGGAACATGGGATGTTTAACACCTCGTGAATTAAAACACTCATTAAATGTAATTATTAGATATGAGCAGCATAAATGTTTTAGTGAGGATATTATATCTTTAAAAATGAACAAACTTGTCAAAGGTGAGCTCGAAGAGTTAAACCCCTTCCTGTGTTCGATGAACCTTCTTCGCGTAGGTGGAAGGCTCCAGCATGCGGACCTTCCATACTCACAGAAACACCCCATTATTTTACCTAAAGGTTCCAAAATCACGCACTACATTATTGAAAATGAGCATAGAACATTATTGCACGCAGGAGCAAAGCTTGTGTTAAACAGCTTGCGTTTAACATATCATGTAATGAATGGAATTAGAGAAGTAACACTTGTACTTTACAAATGTATTGTTTGTTTCAAGTTGAAAGCGAAGCAAGCCCAGCAAATTATGGGTTCGCTCCCTTATGACAGGGTTAACGCTTGTAGACCATTCAAAAAGCTAGGAATTGACTATGGAGGACCATATACAGTCAAAATGTATCGCGTAAGGAAATCTATTCTGTACAAAGCGTACATCGCATTGTTTGTATGTTTTACAACAAAAGCTATCCACATCGAGTTGGTATCGGATTTAACAACAGAGGCATTCTTAAATGCTTTCAAGAGGTTCATTTCGCGCAGAAATAAGCCATCAGTTGTATTTTGCGACAATGCGAGTACGTTTAAAGGCGCTCATAATCAATTGGTTGAATTGTACCGATTACAGTCTGCTGCGGACCACCAACAATCAGTCATAAATCATGCGGCCGAAATAGGAATTGATTTCAAATTCATCCCAAGTTACAGCCCAATTTTTGGCGGATTGTGGGAGGCTGGAATAAAAAGCGTCAAGCATCATTTGAAGCGAGTTGTTGGCACAGCAGTTTTAACGTACGAGGAGTTAAACACTGTTGTTATACAAATTGAAGGAATATTAAACTCACGTCCTCTAATGGCTTTGCCTGCAACTGAACCCTCTGAAATGGCCTATTTGACCCCGGCTCACTTTCTCACAGGTGACTCAATGATGTCATATCCAGAGAGTGATTGTACTCATGTACCAACTAATCGGTTGAAATTCTGGCAACAATGTACCCAAATGTTTCAAAGCTTTTGGAAGCAATGGCATAAACAATACCTCATTGCAGTCAGTTGCAGAATCGGCCAAAATGGCGCTGTGTGAAGGATAATGTAAAAGTTGGTACATTAGTGCTATTCAGAGATGATAGTGTGACTCCTCTGAAGTGGCCAATGGCCAGGGTAGTGGATGTTTTTCCAGGCCCGGATGGCAAAGTGTGAGCACTTGCCATTAGAACCAGTAGAGGTTCTATAATTAGGACTAGTATTTATAGGATATCTGTGCTCCCAATTGAGACTGATTAGAACTTAATCATCACTGGGTATTTATTTTTTGGCCATTAAAAAATATAGGTAATATATATCAGATCTCGGTTGTGTGTTCAGCTTCAATAGTTATTTTCTAAGAAAAATAACATGTCAATATTGATGGTTACTTATCATAATTTCTCAGGTCATGTTAATAAATCTGATAGCTAATGTTAAGACGTTAATAGGGTTGTCAAAAACAAAGGCAACACATAGAATAAGTTCCTTTAATGTCATATTTTTGCCTTGCTGGGGAATATGTACGATACCGTACATACAGATGTGCACATGTGAATTATATGTAGGTAGATTTAAGGTCTTACGCTCATGTCATGTATGTGGGTAGAGATGTGAAAAAAGGGGAGTTGAGCGTTAACCGCTACACGCAACGCATCCTTGTAAATTGATAGATTAGGAAAGTGGAAATACAGTTGATTATAATTTATGCAAGGCGTTTTCCTTATACAACACCTGCGCCTTTCAACGCCCATGGGCGTAATTGGGCATGGGCGTAATTACGCGAACCTTTACGAGCGATCGCTGGTAATAGTATTTTTTTATCGTATGGCATTCTTGGTCACTGGACTCATTATCTTTTCTTGTATTTTCGAGTTCTTCATGTAGTAAGTATCCAGTGATAGTAAATTAATGCCAAGTGGCCACGACTATGTCAATAACTAAATTATTATAACGAAGGACTTTACAAAAAAAAACAAGGTTTTAGGGTATAATTTGGCAACCGACTGCACGCGACGTGTCGTCGCGACACTACTTACTGGTTTCTATGTGTTTCTATGAATGATCTTTCGTAGCGAGCGACATGAAGCCCGGCGACGCTTCACCGAGCGGCAGATCAATACGAACACTCGAAAGATATGGCGCTGCCGTCTGCAGTCGGGTTCGAAATCATGACCGCATGACTGCAATTGGCTGCCAATTTATACCTTAAACTCGGGTTTGGCACCTAAGGCCAAGTGAGAGTTAATTTCACGCACTGAGGATTCTATACCACCATATTATTTTATTTATATTTTGTATTTACAAAAAGGTAAGTATTTTCTTCTATTCAGTGATATATCCATATTATCCATATAAAGACATTCCCCCTTATTTATAAAACAACTCTGTTAACTAAAATATCCTTTGTCCCTTTCCCACATGCACAAATGTCAAAGTGACTGATAAAGTTTTTATAAAAAGACAAACTAACTTTAGCGGCATTTTAACTAAAATAGGTTTGATGGACGTTTATGAATAAGGAGGATTGACACTAAAATTGATTTTATTCATTTCGACTAGCACTTGGTTGGTGATTAAACAAAAATGTACTTACCAGAAGCTAATTCCAGCAACTCTAATGTTGTTTCGTCACATTTACTTGATTCTCCACGATCGGCGAGTAATTTCAATAGTTTCAGTTTCACTAGGGGAAACCTCTCCATGAATGTGATATTAGCTGACGGATATACGGTATCAAAATAAGCAGTCAACTATGAAACAATCGAAATAAGTGTTTAGTTACTTGGTAAATTGAAGTATGTTAATATGTGGACATATTAAATTAAATACATATTACAATATGACATTGCAACTTACCAACTCGTATCCATTAGGCAGTTTCAGCCCCGGAAAAGTGTTTAAGTATTCAATATACGAACTTGATTTCAAGATCTTGGTTCACAGATGAAGTGGCTTGCCATTTGGCCATTAATATACCTGAAGGAGAAGATGAACCTGGAAGCCAATCTAAAGAGTCTTCAGAGTCACTGTTAGGTTTATGGCCAGTAACATCTTGGAATCCATCTGGCAACGGCCTTAGCCTTTTGTTGGTAGCCTCGCTGGAATCTGAACTTTTGGAACTGCAGGCACTGTCACTGTCAGCCTTGCGCTTTTTTGTTGTACTTTCCGGGGTTAAACTTCTTCGGTGGGTTACGAGGCTTGCACTGAAAGTGGCGGGAATCGAATACTTATTAATTTATTTTTAACATGTATTATACCTTTTTATAATCTCTGAAGTTTCCTTATCTCAACACACTGGCCACTAAGAAAAAAAAAAGTATGGTTCGGTTTCAATTGTTTATTGAAGTCGTCGAGTCACTGCTTAAAATGGAATTGTGCCGTGAAAATTTCAGAGCTATGATTTATTATGACTTTAAAAGTGGACTAACACAAAAACAATGTGAAGAGCGGATGGTTGCTGCTTTTAATATTGAAGCTCCTTCAAAGACTACAATATACAGGTGGTATTCAGAATTTCAACGTGGCCGTGTATCCCTCACGGACGAAGTGCGTGAAGGTCGACCAAAATCGGCAGTCACGCAAGAAAACGTCGATGTTGTGCGTCGTCTGATAAATGAAGACCGACATGTGACATATCGGGAAATTCAGGAGCACCTGGGTATTAGAATGAGTCAAATACAAATTATTTTAAAAGAAGAATTAGGCGTGAAAAAGTTATTTTCCCGTTGGATACATCACCTATTGTCTGACGAGCAGAAAATAGTCCGTGTCAATTGGTGCCGCAAAACTTTGAAAAGATTTAACAAGGGACGCTCAAATGCTGTTTTTAGCATAGTATCAGGTGACGAGTCGTGGATATACGCTTATGAGCCTGAAACTAAAAACCAATCCCGAGTATGGGTCTTCGAAGACGAGCTCAAACCCACAAAAGTTGTTCGTTCTCGCAGTACGGCTAAGAAGATGGTGGCTACGTTTATCTCTAAATCTGGTCACGTAGCTACTGTGGCTCTTGAGGATCGTAGAACAGTCAATGCTGATTGGTACACCACTATTTGTTTGCCGAACGTCTTTGCTGAACTCCGAAAAACAAACCCTAGTCGTCGCATCATCCTTCACCACGACAACGCCAGCCCACACACCGCTCGGACAACAACTGAGTACCTGGACGGTGAAAAAGTCGAAATATTGGACCACCCTCCATATAGCCCTGACTTAAGTCCCAACGACTTTTTTACATTCCCCAGAATCAAGGACAAACTGCGTGGTCAGCGGTTTCAGACGCCAGAAGAAGCAGTGGAGGCCTATAAAATAGCCATTTTGTCGACCCCTACTTCAGAGTTCAAAAAGTGCTTTATGGACTGGTTTGAACGCATGCATAAGTGCATGAAATACATAGGAGAATATTTTGAAAAACAATAAAAATAAATAAACTCACTTATACTGCATATTTTCTTCTATTCCCGAAACTTTCAGTTTTACCCTCGTATTAGCCTGTTGTGTATGAGGCCGCTCGCTTGAATGATTTTGCCATCTTCAATGTGATAAGCTGATAAGGTACATAGTATAATTTTTTGTCTTCCCCCTTGAAGAGTGCTGTGATTTCATTAGTCCATTTTTGCCAAACATCCTTCCGTATACTTTGGTTCAGTTTTTGTAGTCCCTGGAGCTCTGCTTCGACTATCAGGCTTACAATATAGCAACGATCACGGGATGTCAAGGTTTGGCCTGTTTTAGATTTTTCAATCAATAATTTTCCTTTTGTGTGTTTAGACAAGAGACTGTGAAGTGGACACTCACTGATTAATTCTAAGGTACTAGAATCAAGATCATTTAAAAAATCCAATTCGTCACATTCTCCCAGTAGAAATGAAATATCCTGATACAAATACATAGCATTTTACTAAATCAGTTTCACAACATTTTGTATGATATAACTTACCATAATTAAAGTCCAAAAAGTCAAAGTTAATTATTGGTCAATGTAGGTATATTATATGCACCTACTAAGTCTCCAATTGTTGGTATGTAACAATAATCTTTTACTATCGCATTGTTGAGATCTTTCGGATCTAGGCATACTCGAATAGATTTATTCGGCTTTTCTATTACAACTAATCGGTTAACCCATTCAGTAGGCTCAGTGACTTGCTCTCTCCATGTACGTAGGTTACCACACACACACACACACACGCGCACACGCACACGCACAAACACATACATATACACGCACTCAAACATAAACACTCTCTTACACTCACCTATACTCAAGTCAAGTTTCATCACTTGAGCTTTTAAATTAAAGTATTTTAAATTGTTACTTTCTCTATTCTTCGTTTTCAATTTATATGATTATTGCAATGTACTATGCACACTATAACTCGTTTTTGTAAAGAATACCAACTCGTAGGGCGCCCAAGATACAGGCCCAGCCTAGTTTGGGGCCCGCTGTACAACTATGTTAATGTTACTGTTTCTTTGTCTCAATAAAGATATTTCATTTCATTTCATATATGTGCTGAAACTCAGCGTCCGGCAATTCAAATGGGTTGGAGGCATCCCGGATGGCTCTTCTTTGAATTTTCCGACGCTGCTTTTCAGCAGCAGCAACCTCCATTAAATAAAAATGATATCTTGACATCCCTACAAAAAAATAAGAAAATACTTGTAGAAGTATATTTTAAGCAAGTATAATAAATTAATTAATATGATTATTACTAAAATCAAATACTTACTTGTTATTTAATTTGGTAAAAACCAAGATATTTACATGCGACAAAGCTTATCGTGACCTAAGAAGCACTTAGATAAAATAAACCAAGTTGGAACATCAAATTACGACAATTTGACGTTTTAACTAACTACCATGTTATGCAAAACGATATCGTGTCGTCTATCATAAATCTTTTGTCGTTTATCATTGTCAAAAGTGTTTAGGTCCGTTACTAGTCTGTGGGCATAACGAATGGGACCATGTTATAGCGGCCCTATACACGATTAGTATTACTGGGATGTCAATATAATTGCGGTTTTTCATAATTGCATGGATTATACTTCAATATTCACGTGATACGTGTATCGTGATATGAGTGGATCGCGTGAAAATAATCATCGTATATTTTGAGAATAAAAATCAATAAAAACACCCCATATATATCGACAAATGCAGTGGACAAATCGACATGTAATAGACTACAAAGAGATATACACTTTTGAACCTTGTTGAAAACGTGTGACTTGCCATTTATCAAACACTAACCGTATATTTTAAAAAGTCACTTAAGTTTGCTAACCACAAGGCTTTTCTAAACCGTCTTAATTTACTGGTATAATAATAAAGCTTCCTACTAACTAGCAAACATTTATCCAACATTACATTTTGAAGGATGTCAAGATAAACACTTATCGTTCGATAAGTGACAAAGCTATCGACGCCTTTGACAGGAAGCATAGTAAAGGAGACGACAAGATTGAGATAACGACGAGTGACAAATGACAAGTGATAAACGACAAACCATCATAGCCCGCATGGTCGCATACTGGTATGCTACTCGTTTCAAGTCGTTTCCGCACACGGTGCAACGCAACTGAGACGATTGTTTATCATTTGCAGTACGGCTCTCCGCTCAATATGACGAGTGACAGCAGCGACGAAGACAATGTTCTTCTATATATATTATATAGAAATAAACGGAAACATAAAAGAAGATTCTGGGTGCATCCGTACATAGAAAAAAATTTAAACTGTAGAGCTTTCGTCCCGGCTAGAGAACTACATGAGAATGATGACGAGAACTTTCTACATTTTTATAGAATGTCTAAAGAATCCTATGCTAATTTGATTGAGTTGTTACCTCCAAATATTCACAAGGAAAATACCGTAATGAGAGAATGCGTGTCAGCCGAGGAAAGGATTTTAATAACACTCAGGTAAAGCAATTAACTTACTTATTAAATGAATATTATTAAATTTAACAATCACTATTACCGGCTGGTTGGCTAAAATCTTGTCCTACTGTTTCATAATATAAGGTTATATTCGATTCCTCTACTGAAGCCGATGTAGTAGGCGTATCTTCCAGAATTTCGTCTATTAATTTCAATACACCTCGTTTAAATTTTCTCATTTGTACGTCAGACATAGGTTCCAGATCAGGCAATAAGCTCAGCAAAAACATTCGTTTTGGATTTTGTGCAAGATGTTCATTCGATTCTACCTTAGCTTGTTTAGCCTTAAAATAATCAACAATGCTTTCATTCACGGAGTTTTTTGTTTTGCGGGATTTTTTCTTCGAAGAAAGGTTTGATGTCATCGATGCCGGTATTATGACATGTTTGCCATCGAAGGAAACCAAACAGTTAGGTAAATTCCAAAGCAGATAGAATCTTTCGGAAATCTTCCAATCAGCCATGCTTGGGACTGGCATATAAGTTTTACTTAGTGTATCCCATATAATAATTACAGTTTCTGCGATAATTGTAGATATTGTATTGTCTCCTCTCGCGAAATATGCTCCCAAGCTGTTAAATGTACTTCCTTCACCTAAATACCTAAAACAAAACTATACTTTAATTACAGGTGCCGAGTGCAAAGAAAAATGGCGAAATATTCGCAATGTTTATGTGCGAAATATGAAACCCGGGGAAAGTGGAGCTGGAGCAAAAAGGAAGAAACCATATTACTTAAATGGGGTGATGCAATTCACGTTACCATTTATAAAATTATCAACAGAGTCTGTTTCTGGGAACCTCGTAAGCCCACCAAGCGACGAAACGAATCAACCTGACGGTGATGATGATATTACCGATGACGAAGATGGATCGCAATCAATACTGACCAACTTCAACAATCCACATACGTCTATTAATCAGATAAGTACAGAACATGAACCGATTCCTTCACCACAGTCACCATATTCAGTGCCGACGCCATCTCCACAATCTCGACCATTACCAACACCATAACCACATTCCTCATCAGCATCAGTGCCGACGCCATCTCCACAATCTAGACCATTACCAACACCATCACCACATTCCTCATCAGCATCAGTGCCGATGCCATCACCGGCATCGATGTCATCAAACCTTTCTTCGAAGAAAAAATCCCGCAAAACAAAAAACTCCGTGAATGAAAGCATTGTTGATTATTTTAAGGCTAAACAAGCTAAGGTAGAATCGAATGAACATCCTTGTAATCTAACTTTTTTAGTTCTTGGTCTGTCTTTGGGAAGATACGAAACTATGGATTTCTTTGTGTTCTCCATAGTACCTAAGTAGTTTAGAGTTGCGTATGCCAGTCCCAAGCATGGCTGATTGGAAGATTTCCGAAAGATTCTATCTGCTTTGGAATTTACCTAACTGTTTGGTTTCCTTCGATGGCAAACATGTCATAATACCGGCATCGATGACATCAAACCTTTCTTCGAAGAAAAAATCCCGCAAAACAAAAAACTCCGTGAATGAAAGCATTGTTGATTATTTTAAGGCTAAACAAGCTAAGGTAGAATCGAATGAACATCTTGCACAAAATCCAAAACGAATGTTTTTGCTGA
This sequence comes from Notocelia uddmanniana, assembly GCA_905163555.1. Taxonomy (NCBI): domain Eukaryota; kingdom Metazoa; phylum Arthropoda; class Insecta; order Lepidoptera; family Tortricidae; genus Notocelia; species Notocelia uddmanniana. Next base: position 22,683,602 of record LR991063.1, on the reverse strand, counting down.
GCTTATTGCCTGATCTGGAACCTATGTCTGACGTACAAATGAGAAAATTTAAACGAGGTGTATTGAAATTAATAGACGAAATTCTGGAAGATACGCCTACTACATCGGCTTCAGTAGAGGAATCGAATATAACCTTATATTATGAAACAGTAGGACAAGATTTTAGCCAACCAGCCGGTAATAGTGATTGTTAAATTTAATAATATTCATTTAATAAGTAAGTTAATTGCTTTACCTGAGTGTTATTAGAATCCTTTCCTCGGCTGACACGCATTCTCTCATTACGGTATTTTCCTTGTGAATATTTGGAGGTAACAACTCAATCAAATTAGCATAGGACTCTTTAGACATTCTATAAAAATGTAGAAAGTTCTCGTCATCATTCTCATGTAGTTCTCTAGCCGGGACGAAGGCTCTACAGTTTAAATTTTTTTCTATGTACGGATGCACCCAGAATCTTCTTTTATGTTTCCGTTTATTTCTATATAATATATATAGAAGAACATTGTCTTCGTCGCTGCTGTCACTCGTCATATTGAGCGGAGAGCCGTACTGCAAATGATAAACAATCGTCTCAGTTGCGTTGCACCGTGTGCGGAAACGACTTGAAACGAGTAGCATACCAGTATGCGACCATGCGGGCTATGATGGTTTGTCGTTTATCACTTGTCATTTGTCACTCGTCGTTATCTCAATCTTGTCGTCTCCTTTACTATGCTTCCTGTCAAAGGCGTCGATAGCTTTGTCACTTATCGAACGATAAGTGTTTATCTTGACATCCTTCAAAATGTAATGTTGGATAAATGTTTGCTAGTTAGTAGGAAGCTTTATTATTACGAGTATATAGCCTTAAGTAGGTAGTTTTACCATGGAGAGGTATGTATCATTCGTTTTGTATGACACTTAAAACACTTTCTAACTACTTGGCACCATCTGTAAGAAACTTCTTTGTTGTGGCACTATTGTGATAGGCAGAGGCCCAAGTGTTATACAGGGACCTCTCCATAGTGAAACTAGCTACAGCAGCCTACCCTAGCTCTACCGCCACTTTATATGGCCGAAATGTACTAAAACATCGCATGAAAGACGGTATTAGCTATCATGCTTGCTAGGCTGGCTCATTATTTTATAGATTTGCCACAATGTATAGGCATTGACCGATTTGACAGTCTATATAATTAACTGGTCTCTGGAAACACTCTCCTATCAAACCGCTATATGTATAAGGAGCATGCAAAACAAAGTTCCCAATGAAACAAAATAGTAGTAATAATAATAAGCCCTTTATTCCGTACTAAGAGAAATTAACATGTACAACTTAAATGTAATTTATTCTACAGAATGTCTCTTAGTTCGGCGTGCCGGTTGGCAAAGGCTTCCTCCAATGATTTCCATTGTTGCCTGTCTTGGGCAACCCTTCTCCAATTAGGTCCAGCCGTTATTTTAATTTCATTTTCCCACTTGGTGTGCTGTCTTCCTCGTCTTCTTTTGCCATCTCTTGGGTACCATCCCCGGAATGGGAATAGTAGTAATAATCTTATACATCATTTTAATTATGAACTTTTCTGGTGATTTGGCTGTTCCTATGCATTTGTAACATTCAAGTAGGTGATCTTTATCCTTTTAAGATCTGAAAAAAATAAAGATGAAAAATTAAACCTCAATAATAAAACGAATTACCGGGTATCCTCTTAATTTAATGGCAATAAAAATATGTTTTTCTTGAAGCTATAAACTGACCAGAGGGCCAAATACAAATAGACATTCTTAGCCAAGTTCCCTGGCAATAATACTGTACCATTGAGGAATTTGATTTCTGGGCTGCTTCATACCTTGTCCCAAACAACACAACAACAATATGATACCTCTAGCAGCTTTCATATTGATTTTCACTGTGAAGAGCTGACAAGTGGTCCGGAAATCAAATTCCTCAACTGTGCATAGTTCTAACAGAATAGGTAGCGGACCCCGGGCAATCCGGGCATCTTTTAGGATCTAACTGTACTGGGATAACGCTAGGATCATGATGATGACGATGAATAATGTACATAGCTCCACATAAATATACTATTAATTTGACTGTGGTAAACTTTCTACATATTATATGCATAATGCATTAAGGTGTCTTATTTATACTTTAGATCTAGTTAATCACGTAGGTGCTCTGTAAAACTTGACATAAACGTATACAGGGCATTGATGAGATTCCTTGTAATCTAACCTTTTTAGTTCTTGGTCTGTCTTTGGGAAGATACGAAACTATGGATTTCTTTGTGTTCTCCATAGTACCTAAGTAGTTTAGAGTTGCGTAGCCAACTGTACAATGGAAAGCAACATTCAAATAGTTGTGGCAAATAAACCTTACGTACCATTTTGATAACAGCACATCAGTCAGAGATTCATCCTTGTGCACTTATAATACCCAGCTAAACATCCGGCTGAGGAACTCAAAACTGGCAAACAGTGTCCGCGAAGACTCTTCGTGATAAAATATACGGCTGCTTCTCAAATTGTACTAAATTATACTCGTAGGTAAAATATAGCAGCGTATTAAACTAATTGATATTATTTTTACTAGGAAATCAAGTACTCACTTGTTATTTTGGATAAACCAATATTTTACACACGTGAAAGCGTAGCTATATGATATGGATATGAGGATGAGGTGACATCGGAAGCACAGATAAAATAAAAGTTGAATTGAGACGTCAAACGTCAAATCACGACTATTTATCGTATTAACTAACGACCATGTTCGCAAAACGATATCGTTTATCGTTTGTCGTTTATCGCTGTCAAAAGTGGTTAAAATCGTGATAACGAGATAAACCATGTTATGTATCGATAAATGTCGCGGATAACTCGACAAATTTACCGTTTATCGTTTATCGAGCTCTTATCGACGATCCATCATAGCCCTGCATGAATTGCATTGCAGTCGCGTCGCTTGTCAGTCGCCCCGTGAGAGACGGGCCTTAGACCTTCTAGGTACCTCAATGATGACGTATGTAATGAAATGTAATCAATTAACCTGTATTAATGTACTGTGTTTATCTTTATAAAAAAAGGGACATGTAGCTGATGTAGTAAATATTAAGTTTATGGTTTTACTCTATGTTGTCTATGCTTGGAAAAAGTAATAAGTATACATTCTTAGACCATACTAGTAATGGAATGATGTGCAAAAGCAGAGCACTTTGACCTCCCTTGTCCAGCCTTTCCTCAGCCCCTGATGGTTTAAAATACGAGTACGAGTATGGTAAAAATTTCTGCTCTAAAGTCTCCAAACGTTTGAAATTTTGTGATAAATCGCCCACTAAGGATAGCGGCGGCGGCTGCTTCAACATTTCCATCTTTTGACACTAAACGTATTACTTTATTTTATACTACTAAACACTCGACTGCGCCATATAATAGTATTGTATGTACTTTCTTATTTATAATGAAACAAACTTGGTCCATGCCGACATCTTTTATTTAGTGTGTCAATATATAAAATGTACTCGTGATTAGCCAGCTCTAATAATGTGGGATTTTCGGTTGAACTGGATGTTAGTTTGACGAAATGAGCCATTGTTTTAAAGAAAGTTTTGGTATTTATTCAACCAGAGCGAAAAGAGAGACCTACAGTTCCAGGTGAGGCTTTTAACATATGAGTCTTTAAGTTTACCCGGGGAAATATAAGCACTGGTAGGATTGCGTACCCGGTGGCACAAATGAATACACCAGTCGTTACTAGACTTACTAGCGTGCTTCTTTCTCCACTCGTTGACATTTTTGCATTTCGGACCTAAGAATTTTTGTTGCTTTTGCACTGTTGTTGTAACAGTCTCGCCCAAGTTGAACACATATGTGCCGTCTGCGAATCTAGAATGCCCAGTATAGACACGTTGCTTATTACTTGGGTTCGTTTTTTGAAAGCAAAAGTAGACGGCATTGTAAAAATCATTCATGCTATTCTTATGTGGGTCGCCAAAGTACTAATTTGGAGCCCCAAGAAACCGTCGAATAACTCAAACACCACCCATGATATCTTTGGCGTGTCGCTAGGATCTAACAACTTCCCTGTTTCACATAGCGTAGTGCCAGGGTTCGACCTTGGTGACAATAGCCAGATTATACTAACTAGGATCAACAAAGTGAATTTATCACTGGGACGATCGTCAGATTTGTCACTATGCTATTCCGAAGCTGAGTGGTTTAGCTAAAAAGTGGTATCAAGGCTTACCTTCAGTTTTATTTACATGGACTGAAGAACTTTTAACAAATATGTTAAAGCTTCAGTGCGGGCATGGACAGTCATTACAGAATTACTATCATGATAAAATTGCACTTATATATTACAGTGCTGGACAAAATGAATCATACACTTACACGGAATTGAAAGTTTCTTTCTGAACTATTTTATGAATTCGATTACATATATTATATACTAGCTGTGCCCGCGACTTCGTTAGCGTCAAAAAAAATCTTCACATGGACATTAGGTATATTGCTATGTAAGTACCTATGTGATTTTGTGTTCCTGATGGGGAGTAAAGCGCCAGAGCTCCCGAGGATGCACTGTGTTAACATAGGCACAACAAATGCTCAAATAAATAAAGGGTCGGCAATGCGCTTGTTATTCTTATGGAGTCTTAAGTAAAATCAACACGGGTTCATGCCTCAACGCTCGACCTGTACAAATCTTTTAGGCTATGTAACAGATCTTACAGAAGCTGTTGATAATGGTCACCAGGTGGACGCGATTTACACTGACTTTTCGAAGGCCTTTGACAGGGTCAATCACGGGATTCTGGTTGATAAGTTGCATGAGTTCGGTATTAGGGAAAGTATGCTTGACTGGTGCCAATCTTACCTTGCGTGTAGGATTTCTACTGTGGCAGTTGAAGGTGAACAGTCCGAACCTTATATAGCGTATTCAGGAGTTCCGCAAGGCTCAAATTTAGGACCCTTATTTTTTAATATATATATTAATGACATTCCACTTCAATTTAATCATGCGACCGCATCTCTGTTTGCTGACGACTTAAAGCTTGTTCGGGTAATTAAAACTCAATCTGATGTGCAACTTTTACAAAAAGACGTTAACGCACTGGTGGAATGGTGCAAGGCTAACAAAATGGTACTTAACCCAAGCAAATGCTACCACATAAAATTTTGTCGCAAGCGCAATCCTTTGCCTACTAAATATGTTATATTTGATGTTACTTTACAAGAGGTAAGAGAAATAAAAGATTTAGGAGTGATAATTGACAGCAAACTGAGTTTTGTGAATCATGTAGATAAAACTATAAATACTGCTTTCAAGGCGCTGGGTTTTGTGTTACGATGTGCTAGGGAGTTCAGAGAATGTTCGACAATAATAACCCTATTTAATAGTTTTGTAAGGAGTAAATTAGAATATTGTAGCATTGTCTGGAATCCTTGTTACAAAGTCCACAGTGACAGGGTTGAGAGACTACAAAAGCGTCTTACTAGACACCTTGCCTACCGTAGCAAGACAAGAGGCCAACCATATGAGACCCGGCTTAAGCAATTTAAATTAAAATCCTTAAGCAGTAGACGCAGTGTGTTAGACTTGATGTTTTTACATAAGCTGCTGAACGATAAAATCGACTGTTTAGAGTTAGTTAAACGAATTGGAATTAGAGTGCCGTCACGTTTGCCACGATACCCATGTGCCTTGCTTTATGTGCGCCGCAGCCGAACAAATCTTGGGACTCATGCGCCTATAACTCGCTTGTCTCGCCTGTACAACAAACTCGCTAGTAGACTACCGACGTTAGATGTGTTTCACGACAGTGAGTCAGTATTTAAAAAGAAGTTACTTTCTGTTGACGATTTCAGTTAGGTGGTAAGTTTAATTTATTTAGTCACTTGATTACTTGGTTTTTGTTTTTTTTCTGTCTTTATATGTAGCATATTATGGAAAGCTGTAATTGAAAATAGTGCATGCTGTGATTGCCTGTAAGTGGGGGATCAGTTATGAATGTTGTTAATGTATAGTTTATTATGAATGTGTATTGTATCGACCGTTGGCAATCCTAATAAATAAATAAATAAATAAATAAGTAAATGCTACGGTTCCTGCTTGGCATCAAGCAGGCTACTGTCGCAGTGTCTAAAAAATGATCTTGTATGGCATTCAGTACCTAGTTTCAACTTTGCTCATTTATTGTATTACCTACTGTGGGACTTTAAACGCAGATTTTATCTATCATACTTACAGTTAGGTAGCTATGTAATTATTAGGGATGCCGAGCTTTCCTATTTTGCAAGTAGCAGTTTCTTTATGTTGCTACTTGACAGTTTTAACCTAAAATATATCGACCTGCTAATAGGTACTCATTTGCCTGCGAGTTAAGTAGTTCGCGTGAAGTTCGAACTTCCGCATAGGTACACTTCCATGCTCGACTTCAACCCTCTGAGGGACGTTTTTAGGTATAAAAATAAGTTCCTTTCTTCCTTCCTTGGTCCATAGCTACAGCGTTAACGTAATAAATCACACAAAATTAGGTGGTAGCTAATCAGTGCAATGACTACCTATATCAGAGCGACACATCTTACGGTCTACTTTGTATCTATCATGCATTTACGAGTAGGTATTTTACGATTACGCCATGTGTTTCTGATTATGGCGTCAGGCGTGACCGAACGGGGTCTAAGGAACTTCATACACGGCCTGAGCACCCGCTCGAGTTCAAGTTTCGCGTACAGCGGGACTGGGCTTGCGGCGGCCATCTCAACCTCTCAACTGCGAAACGCTGCCGTCCTGCTGCACGTTCCGCTTCGAGCGGGCACGGATCCCACTTTCCAACGAAGAGGCCGGGATGGCCAGGCATGACGATACGATGCTATAAGATAGAACCAGCATGATAGCTTTTACCGTCACGTTTTATGCTCGAAATGTAATAAATGAAATATGACATAAAAAGCGGCAAAATAAAGGGTAGGTACTAAACCCGACTGCGTTTCCGTGTAATTTGGAATAATAAAATTTGGAATAAAATACGAATCTAACTACTACGTCTCTCAAGTTAAAATCCATCGAGCCGTTCAGGCTGCAGAGAATGCCAGACAATTATACATACATACATACTCTCGAAAAAGATGACCCTCCTTCTGGCGCAGTGGGGTAAAAAGAGAACTCACGCAGTAACCTTTTGTTTAGGCGAAGTTAGAGGGGGCAGTTTGTCAGCTACGAAAACTTAAAAACCTATTGGATCTATAATTCTTCGGTGTAACTGTAAGTATTCAATACGAGTAGTCCCTATGTTTTCGACTGCACGATCGAAAGTTTTGAAGATCCAGAGGGGAGGGAACATTTGTTATATAATGTGACTTTCAGGGCGATTATCTCCGAATATATTCACTTAAATTTGTTTTCAAGGACACCAATCAGGTCCTGTTGTTCATGTTGAACTCAACGTGTAACACAACAATAAAAAAACTGTTTTAAAGGTTTGAATACATAACTACCGAGTACGTAGCGGCGTTTATAATATAATACACCTATTTTTCAAATGTTATTTTAATACAACCTATAGTTTTTGAGTAAAATCCCTATGACATACGGACGGACATGACAAAACTATAAGGGTTCCGTTTTTCGCCATTTCGCTACGGAACACTAAAAAACATGACACTTACACTCAGGTCAAATGATACAGAACCCTAAAGTAATCCGGTTGGATATGCTTGTTCTTGTAAGAAAGTACTGTGACTCCAGAAGACATTAGACAATAGCCGATATTCCTGAATTCTGAAATGAAAGTATACATACTGGATACTGTTTCAGAAGGTTCTCTATTGTAAATTAATGCTGTGTATTGCTGAAAAATACCTTATATATAAGAAATAAATATTGTAGCTCTATTTCAATTTATTAATTAACTCTTATATAAAATAAAAAAAACCACCACCACCACCATATCAGCCGAAGGATGTTCACTGCTGGACATAGGCAGCCCCCAATTTCATGCCAAGTGTGGTGATTATGGCATTTACCCCCCATGAAATTGCGGGAGGCCTTTGTCTGCACAATACATAACAATTAAATTTAATTCAAAATGATGACTAATTGTGTGCATTATTAGGTACACTACCATTTTTAAGTTTCAGGGCTTTTATTATGTAACAGTTACTATTATGACCAATCTCACATTTCACCCATAAGAATAAGTCAACTACTTAAGAAAGTTTTCCTAAAAATCTAAAAATTTCCCAGTGTAAAAATGATCATTAAAAATATTATTAAGTAATAATGGTGTTCCGGGCACTTTCCTGTGGCTAAAATGTAACTCCCTGGATCAGATCTCTAGTCTACTGGTATTGTGCAACAACAACAATGGTATAGTGAAAAAACCTATTCCACTGGGACTGGCCATGTACAATTCAAACTTATATTAGTGTTACAAAGACTGATAGAAAAGCGTTTTTCACTTTATCTAGGATGAGTAATTAAAAAAAACTTTAAATTATTCAAATTTTATAATCATAGACCATTTAATACTACTTATGTGAGATTAAAAACAAGTCAACACAGCACTTTGCCTTTTTATATAACACTATATTTCACTTCGGCTCTATTTATGTATATTTATAGTATAAGTAGTTGATATCGTTTCCGTCATTCGTTTGTACTTATTTCTAACTTAACTGAGTTACCCAAGTAATTTGCTCACCTTTCACATAGCTATATGTGTCAATTTATCTCTTCATTGCAATTGAATGGCTTCACAATTAACATCTCTTCATAGCAGAATTCCTTTATTTTCTCGGCACTTTGAAACATCAGTTTGAAACTAAGTAAGTTTTGTCGCCGGTTAGGTATTTATAATTTACCATTTTTAATCTATTTTGTGGGCACAAGCTGCATTTTTCAAGCCTACGAGAAGAGCAACCAAACCCATTTCTCGTTAGCATGCAGCATCCCGTCCTTTATAGCTTATTTATAGCAATAAGAAACTAATTCGTTTTACTTTATATTACGCAAACGGTTAAAACTCACGTATAAATTGTCACTCCGGGCGACATGTTTCGAACTCTTCGGGAGTTCTTCCTCAGGACGAGTGCACCTGCGACGAGCGCGCCTCGCACACTGACAGTCTCCCCGCCGCCCGCCGCAAAGCTCGCGCCGCACGCGCCGTCGGGGTGGGGGTAGGGGGGCCGTTCTGTGCTGCAGGCGTTGTTTGAGGTCGTGGTAGGAGATCATCCTCCCCGATCAAGGGCAAGCACACTGAACTCACTGTGTCCACGCGATTGTCATAACACACTTTCCGCTCTATAAGCGGAATAACAGGTTTCCATGCTGGCGGTAACACCCAGCCCCCGTCACGATTAAAGTTAGGGCGGCGCCCAATTTCAATCGCCTCTCGAACCATGCGTGGTACATAACACTTTTCCCGTACCAGAATCCTCGCCTTGTCGAATCGAATGAAATGGGACGCACCTGTATCGCAGCCATGCTCCGCTATTGCGGATTTTCTAGTATCCCTGTTCTTCACGCTACGTATATGTTCCGACAATCTCGTAGAAACGTTCCGTCCGGTTTCTCCTATGTATACCTTACCGCAATCACAGGGTATCTCATATACTCCCGGGTTACCGAGGGGCTCCTGGTCCTTAGGAGAGCGCAGCACCTGCCTGACCTTGGTATGGGGTCGGAAAATTGTCCTAATGCTCAACCTCCGGCGTAATAGGCGTCCAATTTTATCCGTTACCCCCTTAATATATGGCAAGTACGCAGGTGCCCTCTCCGCCCTGTGTGTCGGCGCGTGCGGCGCGAGCTTTGCGGCGGGCGGCGGGGAGACTGTCAGTGTGCGAGGCGCGCTCGTCGCAGGTGCACTCGTCCTGAGGAAGAACTCCCGAAGAGTTCGAAACATGTCGCCCGGAGTGACAATTTATACGTGAGTTTTAACCGTTTGCGTAATATAATTTTGAAATGACTCACGAAAGTTTAAATTCGTTTTACTTTAATTAAAACTTTGAAGATATTCAGAAACTTTGACGTCAAGCGTAATGTCAATTGACTAATGTCAGAGTAACGTTTTGTTTGTGTTCCGATACTTCCGTTTAGAAATACAAAATATTTTCTTATTTCACTCATTGGTTTTGATTATTTGTTTAGTTATTAACAACAACATGTATGCAGATAAATGTACTAAATACCTGCGAAATGGCGCCATTTTGACAAATTAGAATGAGTTTTAGTTTGACGTCAGCTCCCACTGACAGGACAGAAGTGACAGCAATGACGGCGGCAGGCTTAACACGTTAAACGCCATAAAAAATTGTATGCATTTCCATTCAGGCCATGGGGAGCACCTATTGAGCGACACATACACTTTCCGTTCGCGCCGTGGGGGCCACCGTATGACCGCAAGTCAGACCTAATTTCAAACTCCTTTTCTGGGCCGTCGCTCAAATATATCGTAGTTATTCGTACCTAAGGTGACCCCCGTGGCCCTGTAGATGAGTGAAGAGTTGTTGGTTTTTAAATTCAATAAAGACTTAGTAAATTATTAGTGATTTTTCACAATCGATGATGGAATATTGAAAGTTACAGAAATTCCATATTTAAATTATACAATTTACATATAGGTACATATTTTACAAGTTTCGATTTACATTAAGATGAAAATGTATGTTATTTTTAATTTTTATTTACCTATTTTGATTTTTTTAATACAGTTGCTCAAAAAGTGGTACTTTTTGTGGCTGCGTAGCGTGCGAGAAGCTCAATTTCTCGAACTAGTGCTTTTTACTTTTTAGTTCCAAACTATACTTTCGAAACGCAGTAATTTTATATTAGATTTTTTACTTGCAAATTATGAAATTAAAAACGCTTACGAATACTAGGAGTATTTATTTAAAGTATTCATTAATATATAAATAACGAAAAAATATTAAGAATTTGCATTTTATAGCCTACTCTGTCTTAGGTATGGTTAGGTATGTATGAAATATTTACTTTCCTAAAAATCGTTCTTTGATTTGGCTGAATGATACAAGCATATGCCTAGAAAAAAAAAGTTTGAAAGCAAATCAGCCCGCCCTTTTGAAATAACTTCTAACATTATTTAAACACATTAACGCATATAAATATATAATTTGGTACGAGAAGTTATAAAAAAAAAAAAGTGTTTTAGACATTGATATGACACCACCAGACATTCGTGCTAGAGCAGCAATTGCCAAAGACATATATTTACGAAATTATTTATTCAATGAATTTTATAAAAGCACTCAAAACATAGAAAAGGTTTACTTGGACAAGTTTCGCAGTAGGTATTTACCTTCTTGGTTTTATTTTTTGCTAATTTGCGCCCCATCTCTTGCACATTTTCTTTATAACATTGTTGGCATGTTTGTCTGCATAATTTTGAAGGACCGTCTTTTTTTGAAAGCTTTTGTTTCAACCTTTTTGCCCTTGGGCTTCGCTTTGGTGACTCGTTTCCGGCTAATAATCCAATCAATACCTGTTTTCTCAATTCAACCACTTGCATTTTATTTCCTGTGACCGTCTGATATAATATTAATGCATTGACCATAGCAGTGTTCAAGAGTAAATTGATGGCAACTTTTTTATACCATTTTACTGATTTGCGTAAAGCCGTTGAGTACGCAGCCATTTGATCTGATAAATCCACAGCCCCTTTGGCTTTGTTGTAGTCACAAATAATCTTTGGCTTCAAGACTACTGTGCCGTTTTTTTTTGTCACTCTCTCAAAGCGGTCAGTGTGTTTTGTGGAAAGAACCATCACATCCCTTTTATCTTTCCACTTTAAAATGGTAATACCATCGCTACTTTCTCTTGCAACATGTTGACCACGTTTCAACTTAGCATTGACAACATCCGTGGGGAGGCCTTTTCGGTTTTTACGAATGGTACCGACAAGATGAGTTTCATCTTTCAGGAGGTCTCTTGCCAAATCAACACTCGTATACCAGTTGTCGGTATATAGTGTATAACATTTGTTCAGTATGTCACTACACAGTGACATCACGACCTTCGCGGGAGTAGTATTGACATTGTCGTTTTCTTTACCGGCATAAACACTAAGTTTGTATGTGTAACCCGGAAGCGTGCACAATTTAAACTTTTTAATTCCGTATTTGTGACGCTTTTGCTTATTATACTGCCGAAATATTATTCTTCCGCAAAACGGCACGACGCTCTCATCAATACACACATCTTGAGCGGGAGTGTAATACTTTTTAAAGTTATTATTCATGCATTCGATCAGATCTCTAACACGATGCAGTCTGTCCAGCTTATTAGCTTGGTCATCGATGGAGAAATGTAACATTTGTAATAATATTTCGAACCGATTCCGCGTCATTACTTTTCGAGCAAATGGATGTCCAACTATCTCATCCTTGCTCCAATAGTCAGATATTTTAGGCAGTTTAACCAGTCCCATAAATACAAGCAAAGCAAAAAATCTTTTCATTTCTTGAACATTAGTTGGTTTCCAGTTATTGATACGTGCACCCTTGGAGACCTCTGAGTTCATTTTGTTAACAGCAAATTGATTAGTGGCATCCACAACGTGCTCAAAGATTTCATCCGATACCAATAGTGCGAAAAAATCGTGCGGGGGTTTGTTATGCATAGGAAAGCGAAGGTTAGGTGGAAATCCAGGAATTTCAGTAAAAGCAATCACTCTGCGCTGTTTACCTGCTGGTAGGGTCCATTTAGTTGTAAACGAAGATGTACTACCCGTGCTATCTGGAACCACCATGGAATCTTCTAAATCACTATCATCGCTTTGAATGACCAAAACGCGACGCCTCTTGCTTCCACGTCGGACAGGTTGCAGACAATCTTCATCTTCAGAGACTTCAGGAGATGTGATAACAAAACTGTTGACAACAGGTTAATTTCGATGTTTTCTATTCTATTTGAGACAAGTCTTCCTGACTTATTTGGAAATCATCAAATTCATCCATTATTACAGCCGAAGTCGTGACGGAATACGTGTAATTAATACCAACGAAATCAAACGGCACTACTTTCTCCGGGACGTGTAGTCGGGATACTAAACAAACGGAGGACGCGGGCGCAGGAATCGCGGCGAGCGGCGCAGCGGGCGCGGGTGTGCGACGGCGGGACCCCCGCGGCCCCCGCCACGGGAATAGCAGTTTTCCTTCCGCTGAGGCCGTGGAAGCACCAGTTGAACGACACTTTAATATTTCTTAAATAAACACCAATAAACATTTATTTCAACTTGTACTATGCTTTTTACGCATTTTAGAAACCATTCGTCCATAAAAAGTGAAATCTCATTTTTGACAATTTTTTGTATTTTGCACTGGCCCGTCATGCTATTACAGTGTCGTTCAACTGGCCCCCCTTGGCGTCCAACGTGTTAAAGAAAAATATAAGTAAAATCCAAAGAAGCCACATATTTCGGAAAATTAATTAAATGTCGCAGTCAAATAAAAAGTACCCTATGACAAGGCCAGCATAATAATCTACCTATACACCAAAAAATTTTTAAATCGATTCAGCGGATCCTGATATCCTTCGGGACACAAAACCCTCTCTTAAAATACTGGCAGAAATTTTAGAGATTTATTATATATATAGATTAGGAAAACTTGTAGCAGATTCTATGCCTTATTATGTACAGATAATAAAATTCCAAGATTCAACAAATATATTTATTTACGTAGGTGTTTATCGACAGCACTTCCTTATGCTCTGGACAAATTAAATCATACAGTATATACAATCCCAATTAAATTTAATCTAATATTTTGTATGGCCTCCTTTTGCTTTCAGCACCGCTGCTAATCTTCTAGGCACGCTTTCGACCAATGATTTGAGGTATTCAGGGTCGATATTGTCCCAAGCTTCTTCCAGTGCACTGAAGTAGGAATCCTTGTTAGTTACATTTATTTTATTAATTTTCCTGTCCAAATAAGATCATAAATCTCTCAATCGGGTTGAGGTCGGGCGATTGTGGCGGCCATTCAAGCTGTTTGATCCTATTTGCCTTGAAAAATGCAGTGGTTATTTTTGGGTCATTATCTTGCTGAAATATATACCGGCCCTCCAAGCCGCATTTAAGCAAAGAAATCTCAAAATTTTCTTACAAAATTTTAATATAATCTGCAGCGGTCATTATTCCATAAATTCGAGCTAAGCTGCCAACTCCAGCCCAAGCAAATGAGCCCCACACCATAACATTGCCTCCACCATGCTTAACACTTTATTGTATGTTACGTTCTGCCAATGCTTCGCCAGGCTTACGCCACACCCTGAACCGGCTTTTTTGTCCAAACAGCTCGAATTTACTTTCATCAGTCCATAATACTGACTTCCAGTACTCCAAGGGCTTTCCAATGTGTTTTTTTTTTGCAAATGCAAGGCGCTTTTTTGTTTTTACTGCTTATAAAAGGACGCTTGGATGCTAAACAGTTTTTCAAACCATTTTCTCTGAGCCTGCGACGAACAGTTCGAGAACTGACCCTAAGATTCATCATTTCCGTAACAGCTCGCGATGATATTGTTGGATTTAGCTTCGCACATCGAACAATTCTAGCATCATCCCGCAGAGTTGTTGATCGCTTGCGACCGGCTCCAGGCAAGTTCGCCACAGTTCCTTGTTTTTCATGTTTCTTCCAAATGTGCTGTCCAGCTCCAACCGAGATGGAATACTTTTCGGCAATTTTCCGAAACGACATTTGCTTTTGCCTATCACGTATAACCTGATTACGAACATCAATGGAAATTTGTTTTCCTGGCATCATCAACAATGAAATAATACATGAAAGTTACGTAAAATTCTCATTTATTTATTTATTTTCAGGCAGTAATTACACTGTACAATTATTTATGGCTAGTAAAGCGTCCGTATAATACGGACCATCTATTTTGTCCAGAGGGAAATGGCGCAGTAAAAACATTCAAACACTAGAAAACAAGATGTTGATAAGAACTGAGATATATTTTAAATAATAATAGAGCTCAATAAATGTGCTTAAAGTTTTCTATACAAACCAACACATAGCGAAGTTTGCAAAAAAAGTTATAAATTAAAATGTACTTTTCGTGTAAGTGTATGATTCATTTTGTCCATCACTGTATATACTCGTAAGTACAAATAAATATATTTTCAACAATGATGTACTATTTTTAACCAAATGTGAAATTATGGGGGAAAATTTATGTCCTACATTATTGAAGGGTTACCATTTCACTTAAAAACCTCGGCAAGGGCAGGAAATTATAGAACCCCTGGAGGTAATACTTTTAATTCTTGTATATAGATGTAGACGTATATAAGGGAGGGAGGGGCGTTTGGAGGGGTCCACTGCCTCTCAATCACTGAAAAATTTTTGAAAAATTGCGAGAGGGACTAGTGAGAGATCAAACCATTATGGGATTGTCTGATAATAATGTTAAAGAAAGTTAACTTAGAATACCAGATTTGATATTAAGTGCATCAGCATATGTAGGGCAGCTGAAGTTACCAAATCACAAATGGAAGAAATCAAAGGCAAGAATGAAGTGTACAAGATAGACGTACAAAGAAGGATATAAATGAAGACACATCGAGTCACAAAGTGGAACGTGGGAGATCCAAGTCTAGGCAGTGGCAGACTACAAGCTCTTCGAAGAGTAGACGTAGAAGAGACGGCAACATACATGGGGGCAGAAAGGTATGCGGCAAGTGTGGCAGGCACCATGCTTACAAGAAGTATCCCGCGTACAATAAAAAATGTGCAAAGTGTAGTCGCTACAACCACTTTGCAGCCATGTGTCTTAACAACTCACAAATACACTCTGTCTAGGTGAACTACAATGTAAATATCAAATAAAGTTACAAGAATATAGTATACCCGTAGCAGAACGACCCAGAAAAATTCATTTTAAGTTAGAAGACAAAGTTAAAGCAGAGTTTGATAAAATGGAGCAGGCAGGCGTAATTAGAAAAGTAACCGAGCCAACAGTGGTTAAATTCTATGGCTGTGACAAAGAAACCT
This sequence comes from Notocelia uddmanniana, assembly GCA_905163555.1. Taxonomy (NCBI): domain Eukaryota; kingdom Metazoa; phylum Arthropoda; class Insecta; order Lepidoptera; family Tortricidae; genus Notocelia; species Notocelia uddmanniana. The sequence goes on along the minus strand of LR991063.1, from coordinate 22,667,603 downwards.
GGAGGTAATATTAGAATTTGCTTTGATCCACAGAATTTAAATAAATATATGATTCGAGAAAGGTATAAAATGAGAACTTTTGAGAAATTAGTAGCCACAATGCCAGGGGCTAAATACTTTAAAGGGTGAGTACTATTAAATTGTCGCTAACATTTTCCGTTCTATTTTTCTGACCTTGCAACCTGTTTTGATAAAACTTTTCAGATATGAAATATAAACCTTTTTTTCATCTTAGGTTTAAAAAAAAACATTCATTTGTTTGTAATTTTGTATCCATCAAGATGTCATCAAGAGAAAAAAGCGTTCGCGAATTAATTCTGCTAAAATTTTCAGTAAATACCAATGTATCTACTTCGGAGCTTGCGAAATCGTGCCATACAAGTCAGAGAACAGTGCAAAGGACCCTAAAAATGTTAAAACAAGGTTTAACTACTGAAAGAAAGTTGCGGGAGGGTAATCCGACAAGAAAACGGAACAAAAAGTTAGAGTCAAGGGTGTGTAGGTTATTTGATCAAAATCCAGCAAACTATTCACGAGATATGGTCAAAAAAGTTGGTATAAGTCAAACAAATGTACAGAAAATTAAAAAAAAAGTGCGGTATTTCTTCTTACAAAAAGCAAAAAGCCCCGAAAATTACGGTAGAACAATATAACAGAGCAGTTAGACGCTCTAGATTACTGTACACCCTGTTAGTTCAAAATGTATCACCCAAAAAAAACAGGTTGCTTAATTATTGATTACGAAACTTATGTAAAGGCTGATTTCAAATCGATACCAGGAAATCAATACTATTCTTCTCGCAACGTCCCGGGTCTGCATGAATCAGAAAAAGTAATTCCAGCGGAAAAATTCGCAAAAAAATTCCTCATGTGGCAAGCGATATGCCAGTGCGGCATGCGGAGTTCGCCCTTTGTAACTGTAATTGGCACAGTCAACACGGATATTTATATATCCGAAAGCTTAAAAAAAAGATTATTACCGCTCATAAAAAAGCACATTTCTTCGACATTATTCTGGCCCGATTTAGCGAGCTGTCACTATTCATCCCGAGCTTTAGAGTGGTATAACCTGAATTCTGTCGATATAGTACCGAAGAATACCAATCCGCCAAATTGCCCAGAACTACGGCCGATAGTGGGCATACTGGGCAAATATTAAAACAAAGTTGCGTAAAACGTGCCAGCCGGCCACATCGTTACCTGATTTCAAAAAAAAGTGGATGAAATGTACTAAACTGATCACAAATGATTCTGTGCAAAACTCTATGAAACGCGTCAAGAGTAAAGTTCGAAATTTCTATCGTCGTGCTCTGATCAAAGAATAAAATTGTGCTAACGGATCTATTTTATCTTAAACTTTATTATAATAAAGAACTTTGACTAACTTGTATGTTATTTCTTTTAGTAAACTTGAATTGAAAAGGCGACAATTTAATAGTACTCACCCTTTAGTGTCATAGATGCCTCAAAAGGATTTTATATTATTAAATTGAGTGAAGATAGTCAACTTTTTACCACATTTAATGCTGGTAATTTTTGTAGATATAGCTTTAAACGATTACCATTCGGTTCGAATTCATCGCGAGGGGTTTTTAGTAAATGTTTTGCTGACATTTTCAAAGATAAGATTTTATTAATTGTTGCAAATAACCATAAAAGTTATGGTACACTAGTAGTGTCTGTGAATTTTTTTTTTTTTTTTTTTTTTTTTAAATTAAATAACTTCAAATTAGGCATATTACATGCACCTATGAACGTCAATAAACTACCACCGGTTCGGAAAAATAAACCTCTGCCACGAGAAGAACCGGCGTAAGAAACTCGGCGAGGTGTCATTTTTTCAAAACAATATACATTGTATAGTTAAATATAAATTACAGTGTCAGCTACTACAAAATAACTGAAATAACAATGCTACAGTAGAAAACATATTTTCGCGATAGATTACTCGTGCAGGACGCTATCACTGCCAAACATCCCTATCCATGATGTAATCGTTTATCTTATAATATGCTTTTGAAATAAGTGTTTGTTTTACTACAGATTTGAATTTAGAATTACTAAGTTCAGTAATGTGTTTAGGAATTTTATTGTAGAATTTGATACAATTTCCCAAGAACGACTTTTTCGCCTTTACTAGTCTATAGAAGGTTACTTTCAGTTTCCCAGTATTTCTCGTGGCTATTGGTTTATCAGCGTTCGTTGGAAAATTGCCCAAATTCTTCCTAACATACATTATTATTTCAAATATATATAGGGACGGCAGGGTTAGAATATCTATTTCTTTGAAAAATTCTCTTAATGACTCACGTGACCCCAAGTTATAAATTGCTCGGATAGCCCTTTTTTGCAAAATAAAAACAGTTTCAATATCTGCAGCTGATCCCCATAAGATAAGACCATAAGTAATTATACTATTAAAATAAGCAAAGTAAACTAACCGTGCCGTTGCCACATTGGTAAGCTGCCTTATTCTCCTGACTGCAAATGCAGCAGAGCTCAACCTACTTCCTATCGCTGTTATATGGGAACCCCACTGCAATTTTGAGTCCAATGTAATACCTAAGAATACAGTAGAAGTAACAAATTCTAATGTTTGACCATTAAGTCTAATATTTGTATATAAGTTTCTGTTTGATGAGTTCGCAAGAGAGAATTTAATACATTTCGTTTTTTTCGGGTTCAATACTAAGTTATTGGCAGCAAACCAGTCAGATATCATGGAGAGGGTATTATTTGGTTCAATGAGTTCAGTATCTCTCCTATTTACCTTGAACAGTAATGAGGTGTCGTCTGCGAACATTACAATGCCAATTGCCAATGATATTGGTGTATAAACATAAGGTACACATATAATACATGTGGATCATGCATTGGATATATTGAGTCAAGGAGTACATCAGTCATATCAAAACAAATTCAATTAAGTGTTTACTTAAAAATTTAACAAAACTAAGTTTATAGTAACTTGATAAATAGATATAATGCATAACTACACTACATAACAAAAGCCATTCATGGGGCATAAATTAATTATATTTAAATTCATATAAGACTATGAAATAAATTTGCTTGAACATGTTTGGAGAACAATAAAACATAGTGTATGCTGTGCACGGTAGTGCAAAGCAAGTTCAAGAGTTTTTATTTGTTGTCATTGAGAAAGTCTATAAATAATGGGTAGTAATGTAAAGAAAGCAAGTAAATAAAGAACCTGCCAAGTTCAAAAATTAAATAGTGAGTATGTACCATGATTAAGTTCAGACAAATTAAACCTGAATAAATGGGAAACTGGATTGTGTTGATTGATTGTGACTTTTGATCTTGTTGAGTGAATTAAAATGAGAAAATCCTCTTAATGTTTTTAAAGTTTGTCAGCAAATTGCTAAGAGGGTGCACGGAAGTGTTAGATCCAAGTCAAAATAAAAGGTGACATTTGAAAGAAAAGTGTTACCTGTTCGGGAATTAATGGCATGTATGGACTAGGTCGAACTTAGTATGGGACTTGGATATAAACTTGAGTATCCCAGTTCGGGAATTAGTGCCACGATGTATGGACTAGGTCGAACTTCGTAAGGGATTTGTAAGTGAAACTAAATAAAACTTGATAAACAAGAGTAACAATCTTGAACTGTGAACAATATTGAATGAATATTATGTGCTGTCCATAAAGGAAATGGTATAAAGGGGCTCAAATAAATTAATTTCACAATCGATACACAAACTAGTTTAACAAACCGGTACATAAAGGTCACCTAGTAATGAACAGTGTTGTAAGGACTAAGGCTTAGTACATTAACAATTTATTTACAATAAATTACAGTCAATGATAATAATTCCAGATTCAGAAATCAATACTACAGAATCAACATGGAGGAAATATATTTAGGAAGGTTAAATAAATTTGTGTCAGGAATAAAGAATTTATCCAACAATGCTAAGGTCCTATGTGCGTTAAGGTCGTGGAATGATGAACAATTCGAGCAGGCTAAGATCGCTTCGGCAAAGCTTCAAGCTATGTTGTCTCGTTTTAATACGGAACTGTACCAGTATTTCAATACAGTAACCAACCCAAATGCTGATGAAATATCAACGATGACAACCGAGCAGTTGTTTGGTGAAGAAACTTTAGCCGAATTGAATGCCCGTATTCAATCCAAGCGAGACAAGACTGGTTCTTCAACAACATCAGTTTCGAGTCATCATCCTACAAATAGAGGAAAGTTGCCCGAGCTACATTTACCTACCTTTGATGGAAATGTACTTGAATGGATACCATTTTGGGATCAGTTCAGCTCAAATATTGACCAAAGAGAATTGAGAGATGTGGATAAGCTTCTGTACCTGAAAACATCTCTGAAAGGAGATGCGAAGACTATTTTGGATGGATTAGAAACTACCAACGACAACTACAAGATAGCGGTAGACGCGCTCACTAGTCGCTATGGTAGAAAATCACAGATAGTGGATGCCCATTACTCAACTCTGTATAAACTCAAGAGAGCTGAGAATTCAGATGAATGTAGGAAAACATTAGATGACATTGAGCGTCATCTAAGGATATTAAATTCTTTAGGAGAAAACACTGAACACAATCATCTGAGATTTTTAATCATGGAAAAGTTTCCAGAAGACATCATATACGAATTAAAATTTAAACTAAAGGATGAATCTATAGATGAGTTAAGAAAAGAGCTGCAAGTGGTACTTACAGCCAGAGAAGACGCTAAAAGAACGCGTGAAGAGAGTAATGATAAAAATAAGAGTTTCACAACGGATATGCTTCTTGTACAAGAGTCTAGAAACAAGAGAAAAACAAAGTCAAGAAAGCCAGATTCTAATAAAATTACTTCAAAGAAATTTAAACCAACGTTCACTGCCTTTAGTAAACTAAACTAAAGCCATTCAGTACTTCTAGACATTTTTGCAGAATTTAAAAAGATAAAATGATTGTATTAATTAATATGTTTAAATACCTACAAAATGCGCGAGCGCGGAGGCTCGGCAGGCCCGATCAGTCGCGCGCTGGCGCGTACAGACAACGGACCTGTGTCAGTTTTATTCGCGACAGTTTCGTTGACCAAACAAGCAGTTTTTGACGAATTTATATAATTGTTGCAAATTATTTAAGAAGGGCAATAAAAACCCGAATGAAAAATGTCGTAATTATTAACAAATAAATTATGGTCATAGTGCCACAGTATAAAAATGACAGTATAACAACTGAACTGAACCCCTCCAGAAATGGAACCAAAGTTGGTAAAATTATAAATGAAATGTTTATTACCAGAAATTGTAGATATAGTAAGAGATCTACTGCTTTGCACATGCATATTTTTTTAAGCTATGAACTTCAACACATTAATTCCGGCCTTCTTTTTTTTAATACCACGTCAGTGGCAAACAAGCATACGGCCCGCCTGAGGTAAGCGGTCACCGCAGCCTGTGGACGCCTGCAACTCCAGAGGTGTCACATGCGCGTTGCCGACCCTTTTAAAATTTATACCACCACCATATCAGCCCTAGGACGTCCACTGCTGGACATAGGCCTCCCCCAATTTCATGGGGGGTAAATGCCATAATCGCGACGCTTGGCATGCGGGTTGGCGATCGCAGTATCTCCACCGCACTCTAGGAATGCTGCTGCCCATTCCCCGGTGGTCTTGGTCGTAGTTTAAGGACATACCCGGGTCCAAAATTTATACACTATCTATCTTTCTAGCTAATCTTGTTTTAAAAGATCTACCCATTTCCAGGTAGCTACCGTGGTAAGTTTGGTATCATTTCATATACCATATTGGTTCTTTTATCATCTTTATGTAAAAATAATTTCTGGTATTTATTAAAAAAAAAATTATTCTCGCATAAATAGTAAAAACTTCGCAATGTTTTTTATGCTTTGAGAGCTAATAACTTTTGACGAATAAATTAAACCACCAAAAATATTATGTCTGTATTTTATGTGGCACTCTTTGACAAAAATGACACGCACACGACAAATAAATATAACACCCTGTATAAATATAACACAAATAGATAAAAAAATTACATGACCTATTAAACAAATCGAGTAGAGAGGTATAACATATATTTCTTAGGTTTTTAGGTTTCATAGATTAAATAACGAATTTCAGGATTGTACTATGAATTCTGTTTTTTTTTTCATTATTTTGGATCCTACCGTAAGTTCGACTTTCAATTATTTATTTACTACCTATTTATAAAAAAATGATATCAATTACATACTAAAGTTTAATCATAATTAATGCATTTCTTAAGTCAAAATACAGTTATATTTCTATACTGTGACCAGTATGAAGCTAGCGGGGTCATCCGAGTTCACAGTCGCTTCGTCCGCGCGGGCTTGCTCACGCACCGCCAGGACAGCGCGAAATGCCTACTCTCGCAGGACTAGAGGGCCTTAAGCCAAGTTAGAGGCCTCCGGGCGGCTTGAGAACTTCTAACAGTCAAGTTGCCCACTCACTTGACAAGCCTAATCCCAATAAGGTCTAGTTTCCCCCTCGGGTTGGAGGGTCATACGGCGGTCGCTTCCGTGAAAACTGGTGCCTACGCCAAGTCTTGGGTTTGGGTAGCGGACCCCAGGCATCCTTCGGGATGCAACTGTGCTGGGAATAACGCTAAGAGGATGATGAATTAATAATATACCATACAGAAAATTTATTGGATGCTTAATTTATTTGGCAATTTTGGATCCTACCGTAAGTTCGACTTTCAATTATTTATTTACTACCTATTTATAAAAAAATGATATCAATTACATACTAAAGTTTAATCATAATTAATGCATTTCTTAAGTCAAAATACAGTTATATTTCTATACTGTGACCAGTATGAAGCTAGCGGGGTCATCCGAGTTCACAGTCGCTTCGTCCGCGCGGGCTTGCTCACGCACCGCCAGGACAGCGCGAAATGCCTACTCTCGCAGGACTAGAGGGCCTTAAGCCAAGTTAGAGGCCTCCGGGCGGCTTGAGAACTTCTAACAGTCAAGTTGCCCACTCACTTGACAAGCCTAATCCCAATAAGGTCTAGTTTCCCCCTCGGGTTGGAGGGTCATACGGCGGTCGCTTCCGTGAAAACTGGTGCCTACGCCAAGTCTTGGGTTTGGGTAGCGGACCCCAGGCATCCTTCGGGATGCAACTGTGCTGGGAATAACGCTAAGAGGATGATGAATTAATAATATACCATACAGAAAATTTATTGGATGCTTAATTTATTTGGCAACAATTCCTGGACAAGCCCACAAGAAGTTTGTGGATCGCAGCAAAAAGAATACTACGTTACCTGAATGGAACTCAACATGTGGAGATGACTTATCAGAATAAGAAAGAAAATAATAATAATTCTTTGAATTCAGCTTTTTCAGGTGCTGATTTCGCAGGTGATAAGACTGACAGAAAAACTGCCAGCGGTGCAACTATACCGGGTGTACAATCCAAATGGGTCAGTATGGTGAAGTCGGAAACTATGAGAGATATCGATTTTAGATTTAATAATAATTACATTCAAACTTTTTTTATTTTTTATTAACTCTCATACATAACCGGGAATCGAACCTGGTCAATATTTTTGTAACCGCGTTAACTAAAAAGGACCAAATTTGGCTATGAAATCTTGTGTAAACACAACTGACAGTAAATTAGACTAAAATGCCCACAGTTTTATTAATTTGCAAAAAGTCGTGAATAATATGAATCGATCATCAATTATCTGAAGAGACCACTTATGTATATCTTATCTGCATCGGTATTATGCATTACAAATAGCGTTTATTTAAAATTAGAACGCATTTGTTCAGCGGGCGTACCAATTCATTTAAAATTTATACACATTGATTATGACCAGGTTCGATTCCGGTTATGTAGGAGAGTTAATAATTTTTTTTTAATTTCATTATTATTAAATCTAAAATCGACGTCATGGTTCCTAAGAACAGACCTCGCTATCTCTCATAGTTTCCGACTTCTCCATACTGACCCATTTGGATTGTACACTCGGTATAACCCCAAGGCATTCTTATATCATGGTCTTCGAGGAAGCAACAGTCTGTAGCGTTGTCTACAGCGGAAAATGAATACGTCGCCGCACTAATAGGTGCTAGCGAGCTGATGTTTATTCAAGCATTGGCAAATGACTTCAACGATCAGTGAAGTGCTGAATTACATGCGGACAATCAAAGTGCTTTTGACGTAATGTTTCATTTCATTAAGTACTTAATCGCTGGAAACCTAATTTCAGTGCAATACGTAAACACTAGTGAAAACATTTCGGACACTATGACAAAACTACTTAAACATGGTTATTTTTGTGCTAAATTGTTCAATTCATATCTTGTGATACTTTGTTTATGCTTTAACAGAAAATATTAAATAGAACTATGAAATCCAGGAGTATGGATGCGTAGGAAGTCTAGGTAGTCTAAATAACACCATAGATGATATCAGTTGGAGGTTTAATCGCAGACTGCCTTAGTTACATATTCATGTCTTACCCTATATTATTATCGCTAACTTAGATCTACCCACATACCAATACAATCTATTACACGGTCATGATATGACCAACTAGTCTATTTCTAACCTACGAATTCTATTTGGTAAAGGTCTGAGTTTCACCGGCGACTGCCGGAGTGGCCTCGGAGACGGACGTGGCGAGGGTACGCGCTCTGTAGGTGACCCATTTGAACAATCTGGCTCCTTATTTATCACCTCCTCACTCTGTAATTGCTCTCCGCTCTCTCTGCCCACCTCCGTCTGCCGGCTGCACTGAGCGGCCACGTCTCTCGCCCCCGAAAACCGCTCGGCCGTTTCCGTTAGCTGCTCTGGACAAGGTACACTCGACAACCTCGATCTGCGCCTGATTTGATCTACATGTCTAAGGACTGGTCTACCGTTACCCCTATCCAGTGTATATCTCACTGAACCGTCTGCGCCTTGTATCGTTGCCTTAACCCATCTGTCATTCCCAGTATAATCGCGAGCCCAGACCGTGTCTCCGGGCTGAAAGGTCCGGGGCGTCCCCCCCGCGTGCGCGACTTGCCGCCGCTGCACGGCACTCACCCGGTTCTCCAGTGTATTATCGCTGCGTAGCAGATCCAGCCGGGATCGTAATGGCCTCCGCTGCAATAATACCGCCGGGCTTTCCCCCGTAGTGCTATGAACACTATTTCTGTACGACATTAAATACGTCTGTAAGGCCGCGTCCACGTCAATACGGTCCCTAAAAGCCTTACTAATGGCCCGCTTGCATAATTTCACCGCATTTTCTGCGGCCCCATTTGATGCTGGATGGTAAGTCGGTGAGAACGACTGCCGTATGCCATTGGTTACCAAAAAATGTTTGTACTCTGCACTGGTAAACGGCGGTCCCTGGTCAGATACTAGTTCACGTGGCAAACCAAACCGCGCAAAGGTGGCCCTAAGTTCTTTAACTACTGCCGTCGCGTTCGTTCTGTTCATCTCAAAAATTTCTAACCACTTTGAGCTTGAGTCAATTAGAACTAAAAAGGTCTTTCCCTTGAATGGGCCTAGAAAATCCACGTGAAGTCTACTCCATACTTGAGCTGAATAAGGCCATGGGCTTGGAGGGGCGTGCGCCAGCGCTGGCGCCTCCGCGGCACAGGTCTCACAACGCCGACACTGCGCTTCCACATCTGTGTCAATATTTGGCCACCACACGTAACTCCGTGCCAGCGCCTTGGTCTTCACGATGCCCATGTGACTTATGTGTAGTTGTTTAAGGATCGTTTCCCGTAAAACCGTCGGCACTACCACGCGGTACCCCCACATTAAACAACCACGGTCGACATACAATTCCTGATGTCGCGCCAGGAAGGGTTTAATTTCCGCATCTTGACACGAAACCGGCCAGCCCGATTGTACATACACCAGCACCCTACTTAGGGTAACGTCACGAGCTGTAGCCGACTTGATCTGTTCGTTAGTAACGGGTAGGAAATTTTCTACAAAATTGAGATACGTCACTTCGCTGTTCAGCCTCTGACCTTGTTTATCCTGTGGGACTTGTGGGAGCCTCGACAATGCGTCTGCACAGTTTTTATTTGATGGAACGTACTCAATCCGATATGTATAACCTGATAACAAAATCGCCCAATGTTGCAGTCGTGAAGCAGCCATGACGGGAATACCTACTTTATCCCCGAGAATATATGTGAGCGGTTTGTGATCAGTCCTCAGTGTAAACTCACGGCCATATAAATATTGATGGAATTTTCGAACACCAAACACTATAGCCAGAGCTTCCCTATCAATCTGCGCGTACCCCCGCTCGGCCACGGTCAGTGTACGCGACGCATAGGCCACCGGCCTTTCGCCTTCTGGCGTCAGATGGGAAATGACACAACCTACCCCCACTCCCGACGCATCCGCCGTCAGTACCAACGGAAGAGATTCCGAATAGTGTATCAAAACTTCGCTTGAGCTCAACAATTCCTTAACTTTGTGGAATGCGGCTTGACAGTCCGGACTCCAAATAAACTTAGCCCCCGACTTTAACAGGTTGTATAGAGGCGTAAGTATTGAACTCACATTCTTAATAAACTTCGCGTAGTACATTATCATACCAATAAACGCTCTAACTTCCGACACGTTGCTTGGCGCAGGGGTATTCACAATAGCATTTATTTTATCCGGACATGTGTGTACACCGGACTTGCTAATGACGTGCCCTAGATAATTTATCGATTCTTCGAAAAATGCGCACTTCTCTTTTCGGACCCGTAACCCATACGCCTGCAATCGCTCAAATACCTTATATAGGTTATTTATGTGCGCCTGTCTATCCTCACCAGTGATTATAATATCATCTAAAAACACGCCTACGTGCGGAATATCTGCAAATAACTGTTCTAAATGTTTCTGGAAAATTCCTGGTGAAGATGACAGGCCATATACCAGACGGTTATACATAAACAACCCCTTATGGGTATTTATTACTGTATACCTTTTTGACTCATCCAGCTCAAACTGAGCATATGCCTGCGAAAGATCGATCTTGCTGAATCGTTCCCCCCCGTGCAAACGTGCCAGTAAATCGTCTACCCTGGGTAGCGGATAACGGTCAACTTCTAAAACTCGGTTTAAAGTTAGTTTAAAATCAGCGCAGATACGAATGTTACCGTCCTTCTTGACGACCGGCACAATGGGCGTGGCCCAGTCGGAGCGGTCGACGGGGGTGAGTACGCCGTCGCGCACCAGCTGCTCCAACGCGTGCTCCACCGGCGCGCGCAGCGCGTATGCCAGCGGTCGCGCGCGCAGGAACACGGGTCGTGCACCCGCGCGCAGGTGGATGCTGACCCGGCCGCCGGTAAATCGCCTCAGGCCATCCGCAAACACATCAGAGAATCTGGAACTGAATTCCCTATAATTAAACTCCTTTCGACGCATAGTACCAAATTCGCAATGTGCCAACATACTCATATGTCCAATTCCGCAAAACCCCAATTTCGTAAAGTACCAAGTTTGCAAAGTGATCAACTCGCAAAACACCAACTACGTTAGTTACCAAATCTGTAATTCGCATAGTACCAACTTTGCTAGTTACCAAAGCTGTAACACGCGGAGTAGAAACTTCGCTAGTGACACTTTGTGATCGTCAAAAATATCGTTACTCCCGGTAGTGTACAATCCAAATGGGTCAGTATGGTGAAGTCGGAAACTATGAGACATAGCAAGATCTGTTCTTAGGAACCATGACGTCGATTTTAGCAACAAAGAAAACTGCATTCATAATTAACAAAAAAAAGTCGAACGGGTTCGATTTCTGAGCTGAGCATAAGTTTTTTTTAAATGTATAAATGCAGTTTTCTTTGTTATTAAAATCGATGACATGGTTTCTAAGAACAGATCTTGCTATCTCTCATAGTTTCCGACTTCACCATACTGACCCATTTGGATTGTACACCCCGTATATCCGCATAAATGCCGCACGAGGTCGGTGCTTGATAATATCTGATTACTTATAAAACTTAAACTTATGTGAATACTCTCACAGGCATAAATATCTTTCCTCTCTGGAAGCAAATATATTTTTTGAACAATCTGGAGAGCTATAATTATTCAAATGAGTATACAGGATCTGTTTTCTAAATTACAAATTTATTATAAAAAATTAATTTATCAATTAATGTAGAGCAGACGATGCAGTGACTTCAAGTAATTCCAGTACGCTTTTGTATATTTTGACGATATCGGCTGCATGCACTTCATTGAAGTCTGTGAGTGTTGAGCTGTCCACAACAGCCCTCCAGTCATCACTGTCCAGGTGCTCAATGCACACTCTCGAGTCCCGCGGAAGATAAAAGTTATATTTGCTTAAAACCATTGCTTTGTGCATCAATGGTATCGGCATTAGTTGCACCATGAAGCACCCGAAAACACATTTGTTTACGTCGCCTAAAGCTCTCTTTAACATTGGTCTGTCCTCTAAACGGGAACTAACATTATCTTCCATTATTTTTAATTGAATTATTTTAGCGAAGTATATTTATTACACTATATTATAATAATAACAATCGTTGACAAACGCTGACTGACGTGTCAACGACGATAAGAAAACTTGAAACCTCTATATGCACTTATAGGCAGTATGTAAATCCTCTACGTAATGGAAGAGTATTACTCACGTGTTACTGGCCACTTCATTAGACATTTATTATTTGATTTGAAGTCGTTATGAAAAACAGGGAATTGTCATAATTGCATATCTGTCGTCAATCATGGAGGAACCAAATAAAGTCATTTTTACGACAAATCAATTAAATAAACCGTGTTTAATATACGACAATCATCGGTATAATCTGCATTATCGGAATAAAGATAGTACTACCTGGAGATGTAAGAACCGACGACAAAATTGTAACGCTTCATTAACGTTGGACTCAGACGAAAATGTACTAAGAGTAAGTCAGCACATGTGCCTCCCTGATCCTGATAAATTAAAAGTATTTCTGGCAATGAACAAATGCAAAAAAGATGTCTGTGAAGACTTGTCCCCGATTCCGCAGATTCTGGAATCCACAATCAATAAACTTCGAGAGGCGAGATGTTTGGAGATTAATATGCCTACAATTAAAGAGAAGCAAGACTCTATGTATCGAGCAAGAAGAGCATTTTTGGAAAATAATAGCACCACATTTAGTAATTTGAGTCAAATCGAAATTCCTGAGGTTATATCAAAAGACTTTTTGCTCTGCGATGACGGATCATCAGACAAGATTTTAGTTTTTTGTTCTAAAATTTCAAAACGTTTCACGAAACATTTCGGCTCTGGGACATTTTTTGGCGATGGCACATTTAAGTCGGCACCCAAACCATTCGCTCAACTGTACTCCATTCATATTGACCTGGATTCGGATGAGAATATTACTAATGTAGTCCCGATTGTATTTGCTCTACTACCAAACAAACAATTAGAAACATATATTCGCTTGTTTGAAATATTGAAATCCAAGTTGGGCATTACAATGAAAGAGTATAAGTGCGACTATGAATTAGCCGTTATAAAAGCAGTTCAAACAGTATTCCCTCGAGTCGATGTGTCCGGCTGTTATTATCATTACAGCAAAGCAGTGTGGGATAAAGCAGAAGAGCTTCACTGTATTGCTTCTAAAAAAAACCGAAGAATGGTTCGATTTGCTGCTAATTTACCATTATTGCCGCCGGACCGTATAAAGGACACATGGAAGTTAATCTTGGAAATGTCACCAAAATCGCCGTGCAACCGTCGTTTCCAACGTTATTTTGAGGATCAGTGGCTAAGCAGAAAAATTTCATTGGAAATATTGAGTGTAGCACACAAGCGTCACCGTACCAACAACTCCCTTGAAGGTTGGAACCATAGAATCAATACTAGGATTGCGAAACATCCTTGTCTCTATGATTTTATTCTTAAAATGAAAAAAGAAGCTAAAGTCTGGGACCAAGCAATCATAAAATTCATAAACAACATTTCTAAAAAATCGAAAAGAAGAGGGGTCGACATCGGATTTGACAAATTAAAAAAGAAATACTTGAAAAAACTTGAAAAAAACAAAATTAGCAATATTAATTACCTTCGGAAGCTAATTTTGCTGAAATTGTTGAAGTAATGTCATCGAACATGTAGATGTTATTTTTAACACTAAGATTATATGATAGGTTAACGTATACAGAAGGTATAAGTGACAGCCTTACAAAAAATATTCAAGACTATGATCTAAAACCATGGTTTAAATCAATGGCAGGCTTTCACTTATGCCTTATATTACATTATGTATTAAAAGATAACTTTTAAGTTCTATTTTTGTTGAAGGTAAAAAAAAATAAGGAAGTAAATAAAATATTGAGTATTATTTTTAAGCGTATTTTTTTCCTGTCGACGTTGGATTGTAATTACCCCACCCCAGAGTAGGATGAATAATATACCTACTCATATATCAGATCTATACAACATATTCTTTCAAACTATCCTCTACCTCTACCGCAACATATGTGGCACTATGCGTATTGGCACTAAGCGTATTTGGTATTGTGAGAACTTGGTGCTTTGCGTGTATAAAAATAATACTCCGCGAAACGCCAAATGGCACATTGCGAATTTGGCACTATGCGTATTGGCACTAAGCGTATTTGGTATTGTGAGAACTTGGTGCTTTGCGTGTATAAAAATAACATTCCGCGAAACGCCAAATGGCACATTGCGAATTTGGTACTATGCGTCGAAAGGATTAAACTGGGTATCATTCGTTACATTATTAACTTCGCAGTATTTAGTTATAGGAATTGGTATTCTTAGTTCGGACAACCACTGTCGTCCCAGCAATATTGTTTTTGCATTCCGAATTACAACAAGATCGAGGTATTTTTCGACATTATTATACCTAACTAACGGCCTAATTACTCCTAAGGGGTTTACTAGCTCCCCCGTGTAATATCGTAATTTGATATTGCATTCTTCCATTTTCAGATTAGTAAACATTTGATTATATAACTCTTCACTTATACAGGACACCGCACTACCTGTGTCACACTGCATTGCTAAGTTTGTACCCTGTATATTCACTTTAATCATAATCGGTTTGTATGCTATAGTCGACAATTTATTCAAAGTCATAATAAATACCTCGTCGCTGTCATCACTGTACACGCCACCGCTCCTCTCGTCCTCAACGGTGTTTACTCGCACCATATGCTGCTGGTCGGGTTCCGTAGTCACTTCCACGCTGTACTGGGTCGCCATATTCGGACACATTCGTTTCAAGTGCCCTTGTCGATTGCACACCCTGCAGACGTAACGCACAAATTGACATTCCGCCTTGTCGTGCGCGCCACCGCAGGCGCTGCACTCCTGGTTGCCGCGCGCCGGTCCCCTGCCCCGGCCGCCGCCACCGCCTGGTCCGTTGCGCCCGCCACGGCCGACGCGGGTCGCCGCCCGGGTCGCCCGCGCGCTCATGGCCCCGCCTGCCTAGCGTGACGCCATAGCCTGACACTCAACTGTGCCCGCACTTGAGGGCCCCGCGCGCCTCTCCACAATAGCTGAATCTTTCTCTGCCGCCTCCATACTGACCGCCAACTTATACGCTTTTGCGAAATCTAGCGTCTCCTCTGTAAATAGGCGTTGGCGTATGGTCTCACTATGCAGGCCACAAACCAGCTGGTCCCGCAAACTGTCTTCTAGCCAACTACCAAATTCACACGTCTTCGACATACGTTTCAACACTGCTACATACTCCGAAATAGATTCGCTGTTACTTTGTTGCCTGTGTCTAAACTTATAACGTTCCGCTAATACACTCGGTTTTGGTTGCAAATGTCTCTCAAGTATAGATGTCACCTGTGCGAACGTCTTATCCTTAGGCTGATCGGGAGTGCACAAATTTACTAACAGCTCGTAACACTCGGCTCCCATCACTGTAATTAATGTAGGCACATACATCGTGACGTCAATACCGTTCACTAAAAAATATTGTTCCAAACGGTCCACGTATAACCGCCAGTTGTCGGATCCAATTTTAAATTCCGGTATTCTACCGACGGCCATTGTTCAACACTGCACACGCACAGTCTCACAAGCACAAATAATAATCAGCTGGCCTTATCCGCGCGCTCGCGCTTATAGTCACACCTAATAAAAGGTCCAGATCGACTCGTCGCCACTATGAAATCCAGGAGTATGGATGCGTAGGAAGTCTAGGTAGTCTAAATAACACCATAGATGATATCAGTTGGAGGTTTAATCGCAGACTGCCTTAGTTACATATTCATGTCTTACCCTATATTATTATCGCTAACTTAGATCTACCCACATACCAATACATGTGTATATCACAAGAACAAGTGTTTGTTTGAGGTTTTATGCAGAATGACAAACTAAAGCTGTCAACCTTCAAATGTCAAATAATGACACTTTAGGGTTGCCATGATAAGAAGTTAAAATTAACCGAATATTGTTTCCATGCAATTTCAAGTTTTGTTTCCTTTTGTTTCAATTATTCATCATCATCATCATCGTATCAGTCGAAGGACGTCCGTTGATGGACATAGGCCTCCCCTAAGACTTCCACTATGACCGGACCTGCGCCACCCGCAACCAGCGGACACCCAGGGGCCTGCCCACGTTACGCCTTCCAGCATCCTGATTGCGTAACTTTTTGTACTAACGTTAGGTAGATGTTAATGTCATTTTTCGACAAACGCTTGTCAAAAAACCGCACCACGTAACTCCGTCCGTACGGTCCAAAAATCACAAAACGCACTATTAAAAATTGCATATGAATCAGTAATTTATATAGTACTTATAATTTTTTAATTATATTAATGCAGTAATAGTACATAAATAATATAAAATGAAGTTTATCAGTTATATTGCATCAATTGTAATATTTCGTTTAATGATTAAATGCCATCTAGTATGGAATAACAGAAACTTATGAAAAATAATGCGCTTGTATCCCATAATATCGACATCTAGTATTCAGTAGGAAAACTTTTTGACACAAAATAATGTTGGCTCTACACTGAAAGCTAAACCCGCGCAGAATTATAATTTGAGAACTGTAATTTTAATATACAGCATAGAATTTGCATATTGTAAAGTTATGGTGAAATTGTACATTCATCACTATATTATGATTGAACTGTTCTTAGGTATATCAAAAATTAATTTTGTATCAAGCAGTAACGCTAGTAACGTTAATTCCAAATTTCAAATTAAAGGGAAATATTGAAAAAATTAGTGCTCCGAGCAGGATTCGCCGCGCGTGAGTGCGATTGGCCGCGTATGCCAGATGTCGCAGGTTCGAATCCTGTTTGGAGCATTAAATTATTCTTATATCAGCATATAAAACTTCGTGAATGGTGGAAAGACAGGAGCTGCCTGACATATCTAGAATCTAAACGAATGTAAAAATATTTTCGAGAATAAAGTCGTGCCCGTCATACACACCCTAAATATTTGCCAGCTAACGGTGACAATGTTCATGGCTCAGACCAGCAATATATTTATAATGTGCAATGAGCATCGCAGCAATCTTACCCATGGTTAATAATGGTAAAGTTAGCTTTACTCCTGATTCGGAGATATTGCGCCATAATAAATAAATAAAAAACAATAGAAGACGAACAGGTTACCGATGTTTTAAAAAATCCGAACAAGCGACCAGGAAATATTAAAATACTAGCTTTAAAGTTTAAAAAAATATTTTTGCAATTAGCATCGCAGCAATCTTACCCTTTTAATAATGGTAAAGTTAGCTTTACTCCTGATTCGGAGATATTGCGCCATAATAAATAAAAAAAATTCAATAGAAGACGAACGGGTTACCGATGTTTTAAAAAAATCCGAACTAGCGACCAGGAAATATTAAAATACTAGCTTTAAAGTTTAAAAAAAATATGTTTTTTTTGTGAGGTCTACAGCTTTTTAGTACAGGTTATTAGTATGAATCCAAAGGCATGGAAAAGAGGTGTGGTGGTGCTGTTCTTCAAAAAGAGAGACAATGCCTTACTGAAGAACTACCGAGCCATGTCTATAAGCTGTTTTCAAGAGTCATTACGAACCGTCTCGCAAGCAGGCTAGATGACTTGCAGCCTCCTAAACAAGCCGGCTTCCGAAGAGGCGTTAGCACCGTAGACCACATCCAAATAATACAGAAGACTGAGGAGTATAATCTGCCCCTCTGTTTAGCGTTCGTGGACTAAGTACACTACGAGAAAGCCTTCAATTCAATTGAAACCTGGGCTGTACTACAATCTCTCCAACGGTGCCAAGTGGACTACCGCTATATCGAAGTGCTGAAGTGTTTGTACGAGAGCGCCACTATGTCAGTCCGACTCATACTGGGCTGAAAATCGGCTTTCATAGCCTCCCAAATTATTACTTGTTAGAAAGACCGAACTAGCTTTCTATAGAACAAAATAGCTACCATGGTTAAGTCCTGGCTATACGAAAATAACGTGTATCGTTATGACCGAACTACCTATAAAACGAACCAACTATTTTTTTTACATTTACTCCGATATTTTAGACCAGGACGGCATTATCTTAGTGTTTTTATATTTGTCCCTGTCGCACGCGTTAAATGAAACGAAAGCAAGCGACCATATTTGTTCTTAGTGGCCGGCAACAGGTGACAATGGCGGCACGTCGGAAACAACGTAAGTAAATCCATTAATATTTATAGTAAATATTGGTATTTCTTGTAGTTGAAACTGTGTTTTTTTTTCAAATGAATATGTACTAAATGCCTAAATAGTATTATTTTTGACAAACATGCGGCGTAAACGATGTATTTGCAAGGTAATTTATTTTGTTCTTTTAAAAGTGTGTTCGGTTAATATAAAGTAAATTTGCCATAGCCTTCAGATCTTTAGTAATCATTTTCAGTTTGAATTTAATAATCGTTTTGTATCAGTTCAGGTGTTAAAAGTTAATATCCAGATTGTATTAAAGTTATTCGGATATACCGAACAACGGTTTATGAAAGTACGGCAAAAATAGGGTCGTTTCGCCAGTTTGCGGCCATTTATAGGTTCGTGACCACTTGACTTTCTAGATTCCTTAATTCGAGGATAATAATTTTCTACGGAAATTAGCCTTATTCTATAGGAATCTAATGACAAAATAAATAAATTAATTAACTTACCCGAAAAAATAGATGACTTGCAGCCTCCTAAACAAGCCGGCTTCCGAAGAGGCGTTAGCACCGTAGACCACATCCAAATAATACAGAAGACTGAGGAGTATAATCTGCCCCTCTGTTTAGCGTTCGTGGACTACACTACGAGAAAGCCTTCAATTCAATTGAAACCTGGGCTGTACTACAATCTCTCCAACGTTGCCAAGTGGACTACCGCTATATCGAAGTGCTGAAGTGTTTGTACGAGAGCGCCACTATGTCAGTCCGACTCATACTGGGCTGAAAATCGGCTTTCATAGCCTCCCAAATTATTACTTGTTAGAAAGACCGAACTAGCTTTCTATAGAACAAAATAGCTACCATGGTTAAGTCCTGGCTATACGAAAATAACGTGTATCGTTATGACCGAACTACCTATAAAACGAACCAACTATTTTTTTTACATTTACTCCGATATTTTAGACCAGGACGGCATTATCTTAGTGTTTTTATATTTGTCCCTGTCGCACGCGTTAAATGAAACGAAAGCAAGCGACCATATTTGTTCTTAGTGGCCGGCAACAGGTGACAATGGCGGCACGTCGGAAACAACGTAAGTAAATCCATTAATATTTATAGTAAATATTGGTATTTCTTGTAGTTGAAACTGTGTTTTTTTTTTCAAATGAATATGTACTAAATGCCTAAATAGTATTATTTTTGACAAACATGCGGCGTAAACGATGTATTTGCAAGGTAATTTATTTTGTTCTTTTAAAAGTGTGTTCGGTTAATATAAAGTAAATTTGCCATAGCCTTCAGATCTTTAGTAATCATTTTCAGTTTGAATTTAATAATCGTTTTGTATCAGTTCAGGTGTTAAAAGTTAATATCCAGATTGTATTAAAGTTATTCGGATATACCGAACAACGGTTTATGAAAGTACGGCAAAAATAGGGTCGTTTCGCCAGTTTGCGGCCATTTATAGGTTCGTGACCACTTGACTTTCTAGATTCCTTAATTCGAGGATAATAATTTTCTACGGAAATTAGCCTTATTCTATAGGAATCTAATGACAAAATAAATTAATTAATTTAGGTGTTCGAGCCTTTAGGCTTGACCCACTGTGAGATAACCCTTTCGAACATCAGCGCCATCTAGTCTTTAGTAATGGAGTCAATTCAAGCCATTGCATTGTATTGACTCTGTGGTTAGTAGTGGGGGGTCAGCGCGGAGGCAGGCGGCCATTTTATATTCAGTACGCTTTTGAATCTCAGCGTCGTCAGTCAGAACTGAACTTCACAGAAACAGAAAACTCAAAAGTAAGTACCTATACATTAATAATTACTAAAAAATGTTTCTTACATGGGTGTCCATAGTTAGATATGGAAAACACTCGTGTAAGTTGGTGCAAAACACTTCGCTCCGGCGCATGTGTATTTCGTGGATCACACCACGAAGAGCTTCACATTTTGAAGCAATTGTCCTCTCGCAATGAAGGACAAACTGCCGAGTCATGACAGAATCGCACCTAAAAGACTTTTGGATTAATTTCCATTGTCAGTCGTATCAAACCTTGACGCCCGGTCGTATCGATTGATACGACCGGTAGCATCGATGAGACGCCAAGTCGTATCGATTGATACGACCGGTAGCATCGATGAGACGCCAAGTCGAATCGATCGAGGCGCCCCGGTCGGATCAGTGACACGACTGACCGAGTCAATCGATACGCCCGGTCGCTTCAATTGAGACGTCGAGTCGCATCAATTGGAACGCCTCATTACATCGATTCACTTCTAAAGTCGAATCAATTAATGCTATTACGCAACATTCGCAAAACACATCTCATATGATTGCTTTGCTGGGTTTTTCAGACGATGGCATCCACAACCATGCAAGACTTGTGCCGTAGAGCCCCACAAGACCATGAAGACTTCTTTAACCGCGTTGTTCAAATAGTGGAGGACAACTACCCCACAGGCTGGAACTTGTGGGAAGTCGAAGACTTACCCTACTCAGAGCTATTCGGTGAGAAAATATCAGCGAAGATGGAGGCGAAGCTAAGATTTGCGCTCCCTACTTACGAGCTAGCGATAGCATACTCCCCAGGTGACCCTTCGCTCTCAGAGAAAAAGTATCGCTTGATAAAACGTAAACTACTCGAATGGCCCTTAGGACGAGCACTCTTATATGCGCCTCACAGCGTCATGGAAAAAATCCATACAAAATCTTACGAAAGATTCATAAACACGGTTAAGCTGCTGAAACCGCGATTGACTTCGAGAGATGTGGCCTCTAATACCATAACTCAGAAAAGAAGCTCTGTATCACCAGTGAGTTCCCGCAGCTGTAAAACACCACGTCGCGAACCATCAGTAGCAACGGCAGCTCCCGCGACAAACGAAACCCCGGGTTCACTCGTCCTCCTAGAAAAGATGATGGAACTTCTGTCCAAACAGACTCAGGCAATTGAAAGTATTGCGACCCAGGTTTCGACCTTTGGACCCAAAAGTGACACCATCGGGGCCGAATTGGATCAATCTTTTGAATCGGTGCCAGACAGTACCGAATCGGGTGACGAGTTTGAAACCCCTGCTTTCGATTCAGAACTTCAAGAAAACACTACAGCATTAAGTGTTTCACCTGCTACTAAATCCGAAGAAGTCGCACTGACCGAACAGATTGCTGAAGCCCAAAAGAAACTGGCAGCACTAAAAACACCAAACGTTTCAGAAACTCCCGATTGTGATTTCTTACCACACACAACGGAAGCCGAAGCAAAGCTAGCAAAAGCCGATCCGAACCTGGTCGATCAAGGCCGAAGATGCCAACGTCTAAACGAAGAGGGCTGGAAGAATATTCGCTACGCCGAAGTGCAAAAAACATTTCATGCTACCCCGGTGTTCGCCGCACTTAGGGTTAATAGCCATCTGGCAACATTAACGCCGAACTCGAGTTCGACAACTCAACTCGAAAAGGCAGACATGACCTTGGGCGCCATAACATACGGACTACTCCTTCAAAGAAAAGCCTTTCGGGAAGCCTGTCAAAACGTGGACGCCCAGATTCGGACGGAAATTCAGAAGCAGTTCCTTGCTCCAGACTGTGCCTTTAAGAAAATCTCAGATGGGCTACTGCAATACACGTGTGGCAGGAGAGCTGAAATTGTTCAAGCCCGAAGGGAGACTTACAAACCCGCTAACAAAATTCTGAGCGACATTCTACACGACATACCACCCTCCGACACGCACCTCTTCTCCGAAGAGAAATTGTCAGAAGCAGTTAAAGAGCAGGGGGGGGCACACAAGTTTTTTCCGAAGAAAACCAACCATTACAACAAGACTGGGAGGAAAAATTCAGCACAAAAAGGACCTAAAGGCCATAGAGATTATAGCAACAAAACCAAAAAGCAGGCAACACGAAATTTTCGTGACTTTCGCTCAAAGCAAGACAACGGAACGTCGGGCTTCAACAAGGCCAAGACAACCCAAGCCGCCGCAAAGAAACCCTAAGTCTCAGGTATTTCAAGCGGGTCAACTTAAGTTTAAGTTAGATCTATGGGAATCATTAGGAGCTCCAGGGACAATATTAAATGTTTTGAGGGGATACCGAATCCCCTTCATTCAAAGACCTCCTAACACAATATTTGCAAATTGCAATAGCAAATTATATGAACCTAGGAATTCAGAAGTTATGTCTCAACAAATCGAGAACCTACTAGATATCAACGCAATCTCGATTAATAGCTTCAACAGCGGTTACTTATCGCCAATTTTCCTACGACAAAAGCCTAACGGTTCCCATAGGCTGATCTTTAACTTACGATCACTGAACTTCTACGTTTATCCTCCGAGATTTAGGCTCATAAGCCTCTCGAAGGTAGCTCAAACTCTGCAGAAGGGGGATTACTTAGTAAAAATTGACATTTCTAATGCATATTACCATATTCCCGTTCAGAACTCACACACGAGATACCTATCTCTGGCGTTTAATGGGAAAATTTATAACATGAACTGCCTGCCATTTGGTTTATCAAGCGCTCCGTCAATTTTTAGTAAAATCACTAATTGGGTGGCATCACTACTACGTGAGAGAGGAATTCGAGTCATCGTTTATTTGGACGATTTCTTACTCATGAATCAGGAGGCTGATAAACTGGCTGAACAGGCAATCTGGGCCATGAACTTTCTCAAAGAACTAGGCTGGCAGATTAACTCAGATAAAACCGACCTCACACCAAGGTCACGAATCGAATACCTGGGTTTAATATGGGACACAAAAGTTAACATAAAAATCTTACCTGCCTTAAAAATATCCAATATTAAAAGCTCAATCTTGAGTACCCTCTCCAAGGGTAATTGGAGCTGGATGGAAGCTAAGCAATTACTGGGCAAATTAAATTTTGCAGCCAACGTTATACCTCTAGGCTTCCTTCATTGCAGGCGCATTCAAATCGCTGCAAAGTCACTCCCGGATATACAAAGATACAAGACTTTCCAGTTGCCAGACCAGGTCAGAGAAGAACTAAATTGGTGGCTTCAAAATCTCTCAAAAACGTCGGATATTCAAATTGCCCCAACATCAGTCTTCATAACGACCGATGCCTCAGACATAGGATGGGGCGCTGTGATAAACGACGAGAAGCTGTCAGGTCACTGGAATGCCTCACAAAGTCACTGGCATTGCAATCAAAAGGAATTATGGACCTTATTCGAAGTACTTCGAAGGAAGTTAGAGCTAGTTTCGGGCAAAACAGTCTTATTTCAAACAGACAACAGAACAGCTGCTTCCTACATAAGGAAGCAAGGCGGCACGAAGTCACAAAAACTTCTATCCATAGCATCAAAAATTCTACACCTAGCTCTGCATTACAAAATCACCATAATCCCCAAATATTTGCCGGGCAGATACAACGGGATGGCCGACAGCCTGTCACGACGGAAAACATCCCAGGAATGGCATCTCAACCAACCAATACGAACGAAAATTTTTCAAAGCATGGGCACACCAGAAATCGACCTTTTTGCGAGCAAGTCATCCGCAGTAGTCCCGAGATACGTGAGCGAAGACCACAAGGATTTGTCAAGCGAGTACACAGATGCATTCAGCCGACCATGGAATTACGAGATTGCGTGGATCTTTCCACCACCAGCGCTAATTCCACGGGTACTCAGACATCTGAATGGTTCCAAAGGACTGTACCTTCTAGTTACACCGAAGTGGGAGAAGGCATTCTGGAGAGCCGAAATCAAAAAGAGGGCAATCTCCCCTCCCTTCAAGATTCGAGATTTAAAAAATCACCTTCGAGATTTACGAACCAACCTACCGCCCCGGAACATTCAGACCTTATCTTTGGAGGTATGGAAAGTACGGGCTGGTCCGATGAAATATCAAACTGGAATGAATCGGAACGGTCTCTATTGGAATCGGCCTGGAGACAATCTACATTAAAAACATACAGACCTGCTTGGAAAGCATGGTTCAAATGGACATCGGACAATAATGTGTCTCCAAAAACGCCAAACCCTGGCGATTTAGCTAGATACTTAATCCACCTTTACAATGAAAAGAAGTTGGCCCCTAAAACTATCCTTGTCCATAAGTCAGCCATCGCTACCTTCACAAAGCCCTGTAATATGCCTTCTCTTAGCGATCACCCTTTGGTTAAGAAAACCATCAAGGCAATCTTATTGAAAAGCCCTCCTAAACATAATTCCACTATATGGAACGTAGCGGACCTCGTGGCCTGGATTTCAAAGAGGAATATTGATAATTCTAGTCTATTTCAAATCTCACAGCACGTGGCAACGTTATTGCTCCTAGCTACAGGCCGACGCGTTCATGACCTTACATTGCTACACATAAACGCGGAGCAGTGTCACATCACTCGAGATCAAGTTATCCTCTGGCCGTCCTTCGGCTCCAAAACAGATAACGCCCACTTTCGTCAGACCGGTTGGTGTCTAGCGAAAAACAAGGACATGATTTTTGACCTCTGCTACTGGATACCGACACTGATACGCAAATCAGAAGATCGTAGAAAAGCAGATCCTAACTTAACAAATTTATTCATCACCACTCGAAATAGAGTGAAATCGGCATCTAGATCTGTAATAGCAGGATGGCTTAGACTAGCTTTTAAAGAAGCAAAAATCAAAGCATCTCCCGGCAGTTTCAGATCAGCTGTATCAACGGATAACTGGATCAACAGAAACCTCGATATTGACGAGGTACTACGCAAAGGCAATTGGCGTAGCAGTACAATATTCTTGAAACACTACTTCAAGAAAGTAGAGTCCAGAAATATTGTGTCAACCCGGACAACCTCTGATGATTTTCAAACAATTTAAAATTATGAATCACATTCGCTACTTTCAATATACCAGTTGATTATCAGGAATACATTCTTTTATTCCCCTTTTCCTTGTACCCTGTACAAATAATCAGCAATCACAGTACGCATAGTCAGCGCCGGCAGATATTAAACATCTCACAGTGGGTCAAGCCTAAAGGCTCGAACACCTAAATAGAACCGTTTTTCCCCCGAAGGGTAAAAAACGTATATTTAGGTTTCAGCCGAAAGGCTTGACCCACCAACGAATCCCTTGCCGGCTACCGCCTCGCTTCGATCCTTAAAGCGGTACTGAATATAAAATGGCCGCCTGCCTCCGCGCTGACCCCCCACTACTAACCACAGAGTCAATACAATGCAATGGCTTGAATTGACTCCATTACTAAAGACTAGATGGCGCTGATGTTCGAAAGGGTTATCTCACAGTGGGTCAAGCCTTTCGGCTGAAACCTAAATATACGTTTTTTACCCTTCGGGGGAAAAACGGTTCTATTAACTTACCCGAAAAAACTGGTACATGTGGTCGCGAACCCGCCCAGAAAGTGGCCGCGAACCTACGAAATGACCCTACTATTTTTTCAAAATTATCAGTTTTGCATAAAATTGTAGTTTACGTAAAACTCTATTTCTTTTGCCGTCGGTCATCCTGTAATAAATGCTGTTTTATTTTAGCGTTACTCGACGAGGACATAGGTCAGCTTCTCAATGAATCTGAAATAGAAGATGCTGAGAATGATGAAGATCCGACGTATCGAGACCCCGAAATAAACGAAGTTTCTCGTCGACGTACCGGTGATCGTATTGCTGAGGTGTCGTCTAGCTCAGAAAATGAATATTCTTCAGACTCAGAACAAGAGGCTGCCCCTCCTACCAGTCTAGTGCGTACGCGTGGTGGAGTTCACAGTCTTAGTGCAGTGCGATCTCGCATCCTTACACGTGGAGCTACAGGCTCAAGTAGAAGAGGACAAAATCCTACCATTTGGACAAGATCCACGTTTGTCCAGGAAGCTCCTGCCATGCTACAACCGGCATATCGACCATCTGAACCGAAATCGTCGAAGATGGAATACTTTGCCGAATACATAGACGATTACTTGCTGGCATTAATAGTTGCGAAAACTAAACAAACTGCCGTTGAAAAGACTGGAAGGAGTTTAAATTTGTCCTTAGGTGAAATGCAAGGCTTTTATTGGAATAACCATGCTTATGGGATGCATTGGCTACCCGCAAATACGTATGTACTGGAGCGAGAAATATGTCGTTCCAGTCATCGTTAGAACCATGGTGCGAGATCGGTATTTCGTGCTCCGAAATTCTCTCAAGTTAGTTTATGACAAGGATGTTGCCCCTGACGCGAGAAATAGCGACCTGCTGTGGAAAGTTCGCCCGTTACTGGCTAGAGTTCTTCAGGGATGTCACGTACAGATTCGAGAGCAAAAAATTTCCGTTGACGAGATGATAATCCCATTTACTGGTGCTTGTCCGATGCGTCAATATTGCCCCGGCAAACCGTATCCCACGGGCCTTAAAGCCTTTATCCTTGCCAATCCTAATGGCTTAGTATGCGATATATTAGTATATCAAGGCAAAAATACTATGACTAACAATGGTGAGTTTAATTTAGGTGAGAGCGTAGTTTTAGCTTTGACAGGAACACTGGTCCCTGGGCACATCTTATACTGTGACCGGTTTTTCACAAGTGTCCGGTTAATTGACGACTTATCTAAACGTGGTTTTAGATGTGCAGGAACAGTCATGAAAAATCGACTGCCCAAAGATCTCAAAGACAATTTGCAAGGAGATAAACAGTTAGCAAGAAATGGCAGAGGCAGCTATGACGTTCTTGTGAGAGAGGATCAACAGGTAGCAGTAACTAAATGGTACGACAATAAGTCCGTGTTGTTTCTATCTAGTATACATGCAGCAGAAACTGTTGACGAATGTAGACGGTACGACAGAAAACTACGCAGCTATGTACAAGTTCCAAGACCAGAAATAGTTAAAGAATACAACAATAATATGGGTGGTGTGGATCTTACCGACAGATTGCTTGCTGTTTGTCCCACAAGAATGCGTACCAAAAAGTGGACGGTAAGGTTCATAAGTCATTTGATTGATTTATCTGTTGTGAACGCGTGGATAAAATATAAATCGGATCAAAAGATGCAAGGAACGCGTACTCATAAAATCCTTCAATTGCGTGAGTTCAAGCAATCTATCGCAGAAGAGATTCTAGATGTTTACTTGCATTCAGAAAATGGAAATGAAGGAGCTCTTGCAGAGGCGATGGACATGGTAGGACAAATAGACACCACTTTGAAAAGAGGCAGACCTTTCACACGGAGGTTTCGAGACTTTCGAACTAATTACTGATTGTTTGTTAGACTTGGGGATTCATTTAATTTAGTCATGTAGGAAAAACAGTGATATAACCAGATCTCACAGCTATTAAATAGTGCTACTTATATGTTAAATTCTCATAACTAATGTCGATTTGTTTGCCAAAGTGTCATACCATAGGTACTGATTAAAATAAATAAGTATTGTTTATGTTATTATTGCGAGTAGGTACATCGTATTTGATAAGATGTTTATGTTAATTTTTCCAATTAGATGTTTTTAAATTTATTTGTGATTTGGTCAAGAAATTAAAACCATATAACCAATAAAAAACGTTTTTTACTTTAAATACTACCCACTAAGCACGCCAAAATTATTAGATTAAATACTACCCACTAAGCACGAGAGTTCTTTTAAAAGAACAAAAGTATGGATTAGTTCACTTAGTGCAAAAAAAAGTTTAATTAGTACTGAATAATATTTGTTAAAAAAAAATTGTATAGAGAAGTATAAAACAGATCAAATTGCTGCGAAAAGTTCAGAACTCAATGACTAAAATACTTTTGATCTTTTAAATGGACATTCGGTTTTAGTGACATCTTCTGCAAAGCAATATCCAGGACTCAATCACGAACGCCATTTTGTTCTTTTAGAAGGCACATAGGACTTAGGAGGATAGACATAGGAATCGAAGTTAACATTTAAAGCTGTTTTGCTTGAAATGTCTATTACTTGCCATTTTTATGCTAAATTATGATCCTGGCATGATTTATATATTTTTTGTTTTATTTTCTGCGGTAATGAGGAATAACGATATCTAATTGGACATACTTACGAGATTGCATCATTAGTAATGATAATGATATAATATAGCAATAATTAGTAATAAGTTGTAAATTACTTGTAATACGTCTTAGCAAGATCCAGTAATGACTTCTGATAAGCAAATAGCATAATAGAAGGGTCACTGGCGATTAAAGCACCATCATTAGTACACAATAATAAAAGCGTCGAAAGTCTATGTGACAAAATCACTACAAAGTCTTGTACGCAACTGTAAACATCTACTTATATATTTTTATTAATTTTCGAAATTGTGACAATACAAAAATATGTTTAATTTTTGTACCAACTTGGACTTATTTGTTATTTTACAAAGCGGGAGTCCTTCTTTTAATGATGGAGTATTATTCGAAGCAGTTGGAGTCCAGTTAGGCTCTAGCCTATCAGAAGAAGACAGTGTCACCCTCAAGGAATTTTGTCGAAGATTCACCCGATCTAATGAATGGAGATGGAAGAAATGTAAGACAAACACCAAGGACTTCAGAAAAAACTACGAAAATTGGCTCCAAAAACATGTTGATTGGCCCAGCTGTGTACAAACCAATCTTCTTATGCCTGAACTACAAGAAGAGTCTACTTGTTTGGAGTATTCTGCGACATCAACCAGCAGCACCGAACTTACCTCTCCAGAATGTTCATCATCATCATCTTCAATTGGGACAATGACAAAGCGACCAAGAAAAGCCTTCGAAGACCTATCAAACAAGCAAAAGAAGAGAAGGTATGACAGTCATAAAGGTGAAACTCAAATGAGTTGGCTTTTACAGCGGCACAACTTTTGAAAGAGGATGGTCGAGATGATATCGCATCTGTGATTGAACACATGCTCAAAAACCCAGAAATTGCTACAAACATATGTAGAATGATCTAGAAACCAAATTGCTCCGCTGTATTTACACCAGAAAAAGCACTCGGACTTTTCATTTCATTAAAACTAAGTAAATGGCAATAATACATCACTTTAAGGGAGACTGCTATTCGAGAAGGTGCCCAGAAGCTTTATCCGTCTTACTACAAGATACAATCGGCCAAATTACAGTGCTATCCTCCATAACTATAACGGATTCATCAGCTGAAATTAGTAAACTTCAAGCTTTTTTTACTTGATTTAACAACGAAGAGGATACTGGATGGATTATCAAGCAATGTAGAAAACAAACAGCTGACACTAATATCTAAGTGGGGTTTTGATGGTGCTTCTAGTCAAAGCAGATATAAGCAGAAAATGGAAGGCGAACAAGATGACTCGAGCATATTCATGACATCTTTAGTACCACTTAAGTTGGTTTCTGGAGAAGACATTGTATGGACGAATCCAAAACCTTGCTCACCCTCCTATTGTCGCCCATTGATGTTCAGATTTGTGAAAGAAAGTGAAGCAGTCAGTTCTTGAGCAAAAAGGAAAGATAGAAGAAGAAATTAAAGCTCTACTCCCTACGGAATACAATACTTGTAAGATACATCATGCCCTGAAGATGACGATGATTGATGGGAAAATTTGTACATATCTTTCTGCAGCTAGGTCAAATGCTACATGCTATTTATGTTTGGCTAAACCAACAGAAATGAATCGCATAAATTCTGTTACATCAAAGACAATAGTCACTGAGTTGTACGAATTTGGATTGTCACCACTGCCTGCCCGCATCAATTCAATGGAATGTCTTCTACACTTTTCGTACAGACTCGTCTTCAAGAAATGGGCTGCAAAGGGAGACGAACAAAAAAAATTGTGAACGAGACAAAGTAAACAATTCAAGATCGATTTAAAGAAGAGCTTAACCTTTTGATTGACAGTGTGAAGCAAGGTTCGGGGACCACAAACGATGGGAATACAGCAAGATTTTTCCAGAATCCAGAAAAAACTGCAGCAATAACCGGATTGAATGAAGAGCTCGTACGCAGATTTGCCGTGATACTGCAAGCAAGAACATCCGGGGAACATGTTGCTGTTTCGAATTTTAGAGAGTATGCCGGAGACGGCTAAAAAGTACGTAGAGTTGTATGATTGGTACTACATGCCATCAACCGTGCATAAATTGCTAATTCACGGAGCTGATATCATCGCCAGCAATGCCATTGCACCTATTGGAAGTCTCTCGGAAGAAGCTAATAAAGATTTTAGGACGTTCAGGGAACATACCACCAAGAAGAAAAGCAGACAAGCATCCAACGAGGATATTCTCAACATGCTTATTTTATCCTCCGATCCTCTAATTACTGCAATAAGACCGACCCAGGATGCAAAGAAGAAAAACAGGCGTTTTTTACAGAAACGATAGACCTACTTAAATTAGAGGAACCCCAAATTGAGGTTTTGGGTGCGTGTGACGTAGAACCTGACTCCGAATTAAATTCAGAAGACAGTGATTTAGAAGAATAAATTAAAAATAAAGAAATATTGTAAGCATTGTTTTATTTGTTGTGGCGGTACGAGTAGCGGTAGGCACTGGCGGGGGTTCTTTCTTGGCTGGCTGGTTCACTTGTTTTAATTTGGCCGGTAGTTTTGCATGCGCCGCTAGCCTCTCTTTCGTACGCGCGGCAGCTACGCGCGGCTCCCGCGGCCCTTGTACATGCGCTAGAGCGGGACGGCTATTAGGTGTCGATGAATTGCTGTTTGGTGTCGGTAGCGCGCCTTTACTGGCCGTCTCCAATGACCTATCGGTTCTCGTTGCACTGATTTTATTTCGGATGTCTCGCTTAACATCACGTCTATTTTATCTGATAAATCACTCACTTTTTGTTCAATAGGTTGTAGAATTTTATTAAGAATCTTTAAAATGGTGTCACAATCACTTTGCTCCATTTTCTTACAAGAGTCGCTTTGTTCACTTAGTGCCACCGTCATTTACGCTCGGCTGAACGCGCAGTACT
The DNA here is from genome assembly GCA_905163555.1 of Notocelia uddmanniana. Lineage (NCBI taxonomy): Eukaryota > Metazoa > Arthropoda > Insecta > Lepidoptera > Tortricidae > Notocelia > Notocelia uddmanniana. The sequence goes on along the minus strand of LR991063.1, from coordinate 22,636,059 downwards.
TAAGTAAGGTTATGGTGTTATTTTTATACTTTACTCATTTATTAATTGTTTTTCTTTAAACTTGTTATGGTTCTGTCAATATTTGTTTTTTTTAATGTAAAAAAAATACTAGCAATTTGATTAAATATGACCCACCCTTTATTGAAAATGCGACACATACATATTTCTGTCTTTTATGTATAAAGTAAGACATCCGGGACGAAAAAAAAATAAAAATTTCGTCGATTTAAAAAAAAAACGCACCTAATACTGAAATATGAAGTATGTCCAAAAATCAGGAATAATTAGTAGAATAACCTGCTGTAAGGATATTTGTGTTTTTTTGCGGTTCCCGAGATATCCAGTTTCAGTTTCGGTCCAGCTCCATACATTTTTATCGGAAAAAAATTATAACTCATACGTTTTAGTGCTAAATCATGCCAGGATTAAAATGTTAACTAACGATTCCTATGTCTATGAAAGCCGGAGCCGGAGTCAGGCAAGAAGATGTTATTTCTCCTAAACTGTTCTCTTACAATTGCTGGACCAAACTGACAACGCATTGCTCTAGACCGAGAAAAATAGCAAGCCTTGGAAGAGGCCTTCACCTGAAAGGGGTTCCTGTTATGTAAAGCCTTCCTAGATAAATGGACTATCCAACACAAAAATAATTTTTCAATTCGAACCAGTAGTTTCTGAGCTTAGCGCGTTCAAACAAACAAACAAACTCTTCAGCTTTCTAATATTAGTATAGATAAACAACGACAGTTGAAAAAAAAATTAAAAATTTCTTTCGTCAGTTCAGTCGATTTTTTCCGTTAACTTTATATTTATTGTTTTTACTGGTTACTACTTAATGCAAAATTAGTTAAAAAAGACGAAATGCAATACCTTACCAACAGCAAAGGTAGATGACCATTTTAGTACCTTGTCACTTTCACTACATTGAAGCATCCCAACTATCGCAGTATTGTTACGTTAGTGCGATAAAGTACTAAGATGGACATCAACGTTTGCTGTTGACTTTTGTACTTTTATTTTATATCGGCATGGTAAATAAGTAAATTCAAAATGTACTTATTTTACATGTAGGTACACAAAATTATTTCTGTTCTTAGGAACCCCTTATTGGATTCACGTCAACCCAGTGGGCTATTTTAAAACTTTCAGTAATATAATAATATTTTCGTATCACGACATGCTAAACCACAAATGAGAAAATCGGTAGAAAAGAAAGAAGAAGACCAGAATGCTGTCCTTATTCTCTCAGCTGCCATTTGTTGTATTTAGACCAACCTGGGTTGACACATTCTATATAATGTACCTATGAAAAGTTTACTATGGTTTTCATAAAAGGATTACATACTACTATAGTATAATTTATAATTTGGTCCGTTCCATTATTAAAGAGAAAGTATAATAATTTTATTACCTGCAGGAGTAGAATGTATACCCAATTAAACAAAAACGTTATCTGCTCTACTTTTTTTACGTTTTATAATATTGTGGTATTTAAATAATACACTCTTGCATGGCGGAAGACTTAAATGTATTTTAAAAATTACATCAGGTTTTGTTAACAACTTATAATATCCCTTCATGAAAGTAGGTATGAAGTGATATACAATCATAAAAACTGATTTACGGCTACGCCCGTGTATTGCTAGGAATGCGGGCAAGAATCAATCCAAAACGTCCATTCTATATATACAGTTACGAATTTTCTAAATTAGATGACTAGTTTCAGAGAAACCATCAGTTTTATACAAACTTACAAATTCACAATATAATATTAGTATTGTAGTATACGTGCTATATACTTAAATTATTAAAACTATTCCAGGGAATAATAATAATAATAATTTAACGGAAGCTTGGAGGTCGCGGCTTCTTAAATGCCAAAGACCTTCACAACCGCGAGGTGTGTCGTCTCAGAGATTATTTCCTAAACAGCGAGTGTGGGATGCATCGTGATGTGGTGGCAGTAGACACACTCCTCACCCCGCTCTCCATGGCAAAAGAGAACTGGCGCAGACTTAAAGCGCCGAGGACCGCAGGGCGGTGTGGAAGAGTAAGGAGCTACATGGGCGGTACTACAAGGCCCTTACGGGTCCCGACGTAGACCTGCTCGCATCGGTGAACTGGCTACGTTTTGGGTTATCTTTTTGGGGAAACTGAAGGTTTTGTCTGTGCAATTGCGGACGAGGTTATCATGACGAACAACTACCGGAAATATATCCTGAAGGATGGTACGGTCGACATTTGTCGGGCATGCCGCCGTCCCGGAGAGTCACTCAGGTATATTATTTCCGGTTGTAGTCATCTTGCTAACGGCGAGTACTTGCACAGACATAACTTGGTCGCCAGGATTATTCACCAGCAGCTTGCTCTTCTATACGGTCTTGTGGACTTCGAAGTGCCGTACTATAAGTACACACCTGCGCCAGTTCTCGAAAATGGTCGTGCCACGCTCTATTGGGATCGATCTGTCATCACGGACAGGACTATTATAGCCAACAAACCTAATATAGATATGTATCAAGCCTCAGTACCCTTTGTCTTGAAATTTTTGACTGACCGTTTCGAGTCCGGATCATCTTATGGTACAATAAATAGTACAAGATCGGCTCTTTCTTTGCTACTTGGACCCAGAATTGGATCCGATGACAGGATCAAACGCTTTGTTAAGGGTGTATTCCGTATAAAACCGCCGATGCCGAAATATAACATGACCTGGGACCCAGGTCTTGTACAAAATTATTTAAAAGGGTTGTACCCTAATGATGTTATCAGCCTGACAACAGGACACAGAGTCTAAACATTGTCTTTAATTACGATAAATAACATTCAGTTTATCCATGATGGGGTACAAATTTTTATATCCGATTTAATAAAAACTTCAACTAAAAATAATAAACAGCCTTTGTTATATTTGAAGGAATTTAATAGCAATGTAGAGATCTGCCCTGTTACATGCCTTAAATCCTATATAAAGAGAATAAAAACTATCAACTTGTATGTCAACGCACTCCTGGAGGAGCTCAGCAGCACTCATGCCGGATGCCACATCAATGACATTTGTGTAAACAATATTAGTTATGCAGATGACATGGTGCTCCTGAGTGCCTCCCCTTGTGGACTGTCCAAGCTTCTGGACGTGTGTGAAAAGTATGCGCTCAGTCACGGCTTGATATATAATGTTAAAAAAAGCAAATGTATGGTATTTCAGGCCAGAGGCAAAGATGTACCTCCAGTGCCTCCTATTACGTTGTGCGGAACGCCGCTAAACAGCGTTACTCATTTTAAATATTTGGGACACGTGGTAACCTCTGACCTGAAAGACGACGCAGACATAGAGCGGGAGCGGAGGGCGTTGTCTGTTAGGGCGAACATGGTGGCCCATAGGTTTGCCCGCTGCTCTGTTGAAGCTAAGCTGACACTCTTTAGAGCCTTCTGCACCACCTTTTATACAGCAAGCCTATGGACAAACTATACGCGAAAACAGTACAGCGCCCTTCGTGTACAATATAACAATGCCTTCAGGATGTTGATGGGGCTACCCCGTTTCTGTAGCGCGTCAGGGATGTTCGCGGAGGCCAGGGTAGATTGCTTCTATACCACAATGAGGAAACGATGCGCATCCCTGGTGCGCAGGGTCCGTTCTAGTCCCAATAGTATCCTGAAGGCATTCGCAGAGAGATTTGATTGCCATTACCTGAATCACTGTTATATGATTCATGTAATGGCAAACAAATCCTAGTAAACGGCGAAGGCGGTTAGGGGTAAATGACTACATAAATAATGTGGGCATTTATCTTCAACTGCACCGAACCCTAGCCTTAATCCTATAGTATAAAGTTTATAATGTATTAATCTATTCTAATATAATGTAATATAATGTAATGTATTGTATTGTGATATGATCCCAGTTGGTCGAAATAAATGAATGTATTATTATTATTATTATACGTACTCATAAAAGACCGTATCATGAGGCATCTACACACACCATAAGTCGTTGGATTAAGGTGTTAGGAGAGGCAGGCATTGATATTACCATTTTTTCAACGCATAGTACAAAACAGATCTGGTGATTTTATAGACCTCATTCAAAAAACCGCTGGTTGGTCACAAAATTCGATTTGTTTTGCTAAACATTATAACCCACCGGTGGTTCAAGAGCAAACTCAGTTTAGCAATGCTATCTGTAATCTGATTTCTGATTGATTTGTTTAGTTTGGCTCGAATTATAATAATGTTTGTTTAAGTATCTTATTTTTTTATAATAAATGTTTTCATGTTATCCTATATACATTGTATGATTATGTACTCACAACACCTACTTTAAACATCTACATCAGTAAAATTAACAGGGAGAGAGATAAATGTTATTATTAGATTAAACGAACTTACCTTAAGTGAAGTTCTATCTTAATAACATGATTCTCTCTCCCTGTTAAGAGAGTCCCATCCCTTCCCATGGATATATGCTAATATACTTGTTCTTCCCCAGATATAGGGTTGTGCCTACGATCACACAACCTACTTTAAACGTAATGACATATAGTGTGAAGTACCACAGACTCAATAAACAGGAGTGTTCGAGCATCTATTTTAAAAGCTTTGAAAATTGTGATGATTGTTGGGTACAATAAGGGTTATACATCAGTTAAGTTAACAGGGAGAGAAAATCATGTTATTAAGATAGAACTTCACTTAAGGTAAGTTCATTTAATCTTATAAATAATGCCGTGCGGGATTTTCCTACTCGGACAAACGTCCACCAGTGTAGGCATTTTATGGGTTTGGCTAATTATTTTAGGAAGTACGTCAATGGGTTCGCTGCTATAGCACGGCGCATAACGATGCTTACTAAAATGGATCAACAACGCGCTTTCAATCGAATAAAATCTATACTTGTAAGCCAGCGTGCTTTCAGAGTTAGGCGCGTCAAATTCCACGAAATACTCTAGCACTGACCACGGCTACCACCCTTCTGCAGTTGCTGAGCGACGCGCGTTGAAAGCACATCTATGACGGTCGGTACAAAGATGCCGCTCGCGAGTGATTGGCAAAATTTAAAATAAATCATATTACTTCTACTTCTAGTAAATGGTATTTTCAGTTGGTGAATTCTTAACAATACTTAAATACATAGAAAACACCCAAGTCTCAGAAACAAATGTTTCTGCTCACCACAGAAACAAATGCCCTTACCGCTTACCTCTATTAGCTTCGGAGGCAGTGTCACTACCAACTAGGCTAAACAGGCCGACAACGGCGACAACATTGTTAGAAGAAGTTCCTAAACGATTTCACTAAAAAAAGAAATTAAATCTAACAGGAAACCAAGCACTTTCAAAGATCTTTAGATCACAGTTCCTGTCATTCTTCAATTGCTTGAATTGTATTTTAATGTTGAGTTTGTTGTGCGTGTTGTTTTGCGACTTGACAATTTATATTTTTTTTCAAATTCTCTACTTCATTGATCTCAACGTAAAGTTATTCACTTCCTTGACTTACCATACCTTAACACTTCGAATACTTAACTAGATCTTACTCGTTTATTGATAATATTTCATGTTAATATTAAGATTCTCGTGTTACGGGACAATAGTGTCGCGGACCTTTGGGAGGCGTGTGCGGAGCCGAAGTACTGAGGCGCGGAAGTACCAACCGAGTACCACATAGCCAACACGTCTCAACGTGCCTCTATCCTTTTGACATGAAATGCAAGGGGTACACCTAGCGGATGCTGTCTCTGCCCGTGGGACATACACAGAGACAGCACCCGCCATCAGGGCGCACAGTGACTATGGCTGTGATGGAATGCACCTGATTATGGGATGAATATGATGGACTGTTTCCGGGCAAATTTAGGTTCTAGAAGACTCTAATTTGAAGTGGTTCATAAAACTGAATTCAGACTAAAGTATTAATACTCTCTTCTACAATTACGAATTTTATTTTGCTTATAAATTATGTTTCTGATATACATAATAGATTCGCGGTCTCGTCAACATCCCTTCAAAAGTCTTCGATAATGAAAATTGTCGAAGGGCAATTTAAAGACTGGAGGATACTCAAAAAGTTTTGATAAATCTGTCGGCATATATTAAAGAGCGTAGTGGCGAGACAAGCAAAATTAATTTTCTCGATTGTCTACCTACGGTATAAGGACTGTTCAATTTACTAAGCGGACATACTTAATTCAATATTAATAGTTATACTAAAAACTGACTGATATGCAATAGCTGGTTATACAAAAACATAGATAAGTCTATCAACTGTTGTATATATTTTTTTAGTTGTCAAAATATTTTTCACGATAGAGGAGCGAATTAATATTGAAGATCGCAAATTAATTTTTCAAAAATGGTGTACAGGCCAATTTTCACTGCGGAAACTTGCGAATCAGTTTAAATGTTCCAACTCAACTGTGTTTCAAATCATAAAAATATTAGGGAAGCATCATTCGCTCGCCTATTTACCAAAATCGCAGCGGAGAAGTGGCCCGGCAAACCCAAATATGGAAGAAAAAATCGTGCGGTTGTTAAAATAAAAAAGTACATGTCCGTTCGTGAAATTGCTAAAAAGAAGGTATTAGCGTAGGCACTGTGCAGAATATCAAGAAAAGAAATAACATACGGACATATAATAAGCAAAAAATTCCGAAGAGAACTTCTCTTCTATATTTTGCTGAAAAACAAATCGCGATGCATTCTAATGGACGACGAAACGTACGTAAAGTTTGACAACAGTATGTTACCGGGGCCTCACTATTATAATGCAGTTATAGGTGAAAATGTACCGGATTCCGATAAAGCCATAAAAATGGACAAATTCGGGAAGAAAGTCCTTGTATGGCAGGCAATTTGTTCCTGTGGCCTCAAAAGCCCGTCTTATTTTGCAACCGGACCTATTGGTGGCGAAATTTATAGAAAGGTATGCATCACAAAACGGTTATTTCCTCTATATAAAAAGCACAGTATTCCTTCTCTGTTTTGGCCCGATTTGGCGAATGCTCACTATGCTGGTGAGACAGTGACGCTGCTAAAATAAAAAAAACATAGATTTTGTTAAAAAGGACAACAATCTACCAAACTGCCCGGAGCTCCGCCCCATCGAGTGATACTGGGCCATTGTAAAGAGACACTTGCGGAAGGATGGCCGAAAAGCTAGTACATTGGCAGAATTCAAACGGATGTGGTTTGCTGCTTGTAGAAAAGTGTCAAAAAGCGATGTGCACACACTTATGCGACGAATCTAGTCCGGAAATTTTACCATTCTAATGAAATGTATTGTTCTTGTGTAATATATTACTTTATTTCAAAATTGTTAATAAGTATTCACCGTTATAAAGATATATTTTTTCTAAGAAATCCGTAAATGAACTTATTTTTGATGTCCGCTTAGTAAATTGAACATTCTTACAGGCTTTCTTAGGTTTTGGAACACTATAGAGAGTACCACACTATATTTCAAGAACTAGTACAAAACTCTGAAAACGGTCTTCAGCATATGCCTCTCCACAGAGTAAGCCAGGACAAAAATGAACTTTTTTTTATTGTGACAAATCATGGTGGTCATTGCGATAGTCTCACTTCCTACCTGTTTGAAGCGATATAAAGACTTCTTGTCAATACACAGTTGATGCAAACTGTATCCCTCCAGTGGAAAAATTTTTATCCCTCTAGGAAAAAAATAACTGAACTATACAATACATCCGCAATCCAAAAAATGTATACTTCATCAGTGTAAGAATATAACAATGACGACGCTGATGAAACTTCCAAAATGTTGACGATTGAATAGATGTAAACGAGACGCAAACATTCTTAACTCCTTTTGGCGAGTATATAGCAGGCATTGCTATTTTTCCACACCCAAAAAATCTGATGTGACACTTGCATTAAAGGTTTACTCGGGCTAGAGGATAAAAATAGATCAAAAAAGCAAAAGCAACTTACAACATGCCTCAAAAGAGGCAATAAGCTTATGCCAAGTTTGCGAAAAGGAAATAAGGCAGCTTTTGCGGCTTGCAACACCGAGACGGCGACCGCGGCTAATTAGAAGATATCATACGCACAGCAGCCCCACAGTCTCGTATATAACTACGGACACGACGCCATTTTGTTTCCTTTTTCTAACCCAGGCCATCGACACTTCATAGAATACTTATTGTAAATTTTTGACATGTAATATTAATATTATGAATTTCCATGTTAACCTATCGATGTTACACTTTGAAACTGTTAGTTTCGTCACTAAAAGCCCTTTCGAATGAGATTAGTTTCGAAAAGTAGTCAGAAAATTTCCTGAATTCTACACCAAACGAGAGAATGTATGTGAAAGGTTACGCTTTAGAAATAAGTTAATGCTACCTTCCTGTAGACTCAAATTGTATTCATCTGGTCCTCTTGTCATGTCGACCAAAATCTATAATAAGCTGCCTGAAATGATTAAACAAGAAACTAAAGACTCAACATTCGTAAACAAACTAAAGCAGTTTTTAAGCACAAAGTCTTACTACACAGTGCAGGAGTTTTTAAATGATAGTCAGAGATAAATTTAAAACCGGCCAAAAGCGTGTCGGGCCACGCTCAGTGTAGGGTTCCGTAGTTTTCCGTCCGTCACATTAAGTTGACATATTAAGTACAGAAACACAAAACCCTAAAAAGCACGTCATTTCATTGTGATTTTGTAGAAATGACAGGTACAATAAACACCTGTTTATACGGTTAAATTACAAACTTAGTTCAGAAATTATTTTTGTAATTTTTTCAGAAACTATTCAACCTATCGAGTTCAAAATAATTTTCCTACAAAGTTTTTATAAAGTTCTACTTTTGAGATATTTTTCATATTTTTAAAACTTATGGTGCAAAAGTTAGGGGGGGGGGGACAATTTTTTTTTTACTTCTGGAGCGATTATTTCCGAAAATATTAACATTATCAAAAAATGATTTTAGTAAACCCCTATTTATTTTTAAATACCTATCTAACAATATATCACACGTTAGGGTTTAAATGAAAAAAAAAATCACTCCCCACTTTACGTATAGGGGAGGTACCTTAATAAAATATTTTTTTCCACTTTTTATTTTACCACTTTGTCGGCGTAATTGATATACATATTAGTACCAAATTTCAGCTTTCTAGTGCTAACGGTCACTGAGATTATCCGCGGACGGACGGACAGACGGACGGACTGACATGGCGAAACTATAAGGGTTCCTAGTTGACTACGGAACCCTAAAAAGTAGTGATGTAATTGTAATGTTTAGATTAAGCGTTGAGATTGTATAGAATAACAAATAATGTGAACGTAATTATAACCTTATACCACCTGTAAAACCATTATGTGCAATGAAGTATTGAGTATTGGATTAAAAGAACATGGCTATCTCAAATTCAGAGAAAACCCTCCATTCAGAGAAAAGCATCCAAAGATTTTTACCGAAAATTTTAAATTTTTCATTTGAAGTTATTGATGTTACACTTTTTAACAATACCTGTTAGTTTTGTCACTAAAAGTCCTTTCGAATGAGACTAGTTTCATTAGGATTGAAAAAACATGGCTACCTTAAATTTACAGAAAACACATAGCACCCTAAGATTCTTTGTTCAAAGTTCTTTATTGTATATGAGAAACAGCCCGGCTAGTATGATAGCTTATACCGTCACGTTATATGTGACGTTTCAGTACATTTTGGCCATATAACGTGACGGTATAAGCTATCATACTAGTCGGGCTGGTTACATTGCAAGGCGGTATTATACAATTTGACAATTTTTACACTGTAGCTCTACCTTTCTAGGTGTATATACAATTGTTCTGCCCTTAACAGAAATAATAATGTGTTACCTACAGTATTTAGTGACCGAGATATTCGTTAATGCTATAAAACATTTGCATATTCGTTAATGCTATAAAAACATCTTGAATTTTCCATGTGAAGCTATCGATGTTACTCTTTTTAACTATACCTGTTAGTTATATTACTAAAAACCCTTTCGAATAAGATTACTTTTGTTAGGATTGAAAGAACATGGCTATCGCAAATGTTATCTATAAGTACATTTGAGATAGATAAACCTTTAGCGACTTAAGATTTTTACCGAACAATATTTTATTGATGTGATGCTATCGATGTTACACTTTTTAACTATACTTGTTAGTTTTGTCACTAAAAGCCCTTTCGAATGAGACAAGTTTCGTTAGGATTGAACGAACATGGCTATCTCGAATTAAGAGAAAACCCATAGCAGCCTAAGATTTTTAATTTTTTACCTAACATTTACATTTTCCATGTGAAGCTATCGATGTTACACTTTTTGCCTACCTGTTAGTTTTGTTACAAAAAGCTCTTTCGAATAAGACTAGTATGCGATGTATCAACAAACCTAAATTGTTTATTCTATATACGTTCATACAATAAAACGCAAAGGTGATATATTATTGGCCGGTACTGTAATATAGATTTCGCGTTCAGTTATTCATTTATTCAAATAAAAAAATCTACAATGGCGACTCCACTGCACACTTGTGCTAAACTGCCACCAGAATCCTAACCCCAGTCATTAGGTTGTAAATAATACATGTACCAAGGTAGTTTACAGGGTGTATGGCAGGAGGTCAGTGCAAGTGTTTAAACAATATTTTTTTCATAACACTTGCTCGTAAAGTGTCTTATTGTACGCAGGCGTATAGATTAGTTATAGCCGATTTACCTTCCACGGGAGTTATGGATTTTCATAACTCCCTAGGGAGTTACGAGTGCATCTGTGATCTTATTAGTTTATAAAAATCTAGTTGGCCGCGCTCCACAAGAATACTGCTCTGTGATTGGTTGAAATATTGAAGCTTTCAAATCTAGTACCTAGGCCGCGCGCCGCAAGAATACTGCTTTGTGATTGGTTGCAATATGCTTTGTGATTGGCGGCCATGCACTGATACTGGAGGTGAAGTTGTCAATTTCTTCAATTTTGATTAGTGCTGGAGTTATTTATTTCCTCGCAAATGTGGTGAAAACTTTGTGATTACCTCGGACGTAAGAGAATACCAAATACGAGTCATCAAAAGCCCTCCGCCTGCGGCGTTGGGTTTCGGATAGACTCTCGTTAGCTATTTTCCACTTACACCCCTCGTTAAACAATGTACTATTTTAACCACTCACGTGCTCTCCGCAACTAGGGTTGCGACTTGGGAAAACGTACAGTGCTCTCGCAACACTAGTTGCGAGTTGGAGTTCCAACGGTTTTTAAATTGTTGCTATGCGGAACATGCAAAGAACGCTTTTTAATTGAGTTATATAGGTAGATTATGAATGTGGCAACTATAAAAAAAATTAAAACGGCAGTCTACGGAACAATTTTTATAAAATATAAAAGTTGTTTTGATGACCATCGAAGTTCGGTACGTCAGCGAAAGAGCTCGCGATTAAAAAATGCTGTAAGCAATCAATTTCGCATTTTTTTATTGGTATTATATACCAAATTAATCCTGATTTACTGCTTCATAAGACGAAGCATATATTTCGATACTAATTAAAATGGAATGTGATAAATTCTTCCAACAAAGTACGTTGAGTGATGAAAATTTTGCGAGGTTAATTTTAAATCGTACATTATTATGTGATTATTCCATATTTCTGTACTAGGCTATTAAAATCAATAAATGCGTCTATTAAAATCAACATAAATCCACTTTTAATGAACAATTAGGTATGTTCTATGCAGGATTAGGTGAATGAACTTGTGACGTCCATAAATACTATTGTACGCAACTGTGGTTGCACAAGGCACTTCCGCCGATTCGCGTCGGATCCACGTATTATGTCATTAGGCGTGGTGCACACTGAGCTATTGTCGCAGAATGGTTTAAATTAGTTTATTCATTTTTGGTAGGTTCTTTTACGCATACTAAGTGGCGGCCCATTACCAATGTAACTGCTTACCTTTTATTTATGAATCTATGAAGTAGAGGTAGTGTTCACTTTAACTTGTTTAAATGATCATATAAATTTATAAAATTCACATATTCCATGTAATGGTTCAAATAAGAATGTATGTTTTTTTTTTAAAACCAGTTCTGATTATGACCCGTATTGACCGTTATCTCAGTTATTTGTACACCCCAAAATTTCTTCATTGCGGCAGTGAAAACCACGTACCAATAAAAAAATACTTACCTCACAAATAAGTGTATGAATTTTGTTGTTATTTGTGATTACTTTTTTCAAATATAAATTTAATTTAATTTCATATTTTTCATTACAATTTTCCTCGTTAGTGGTTATGTGATGTGTCAGGCAAGGATTTAATAATTATTTGTGCAATAAGAGAGCATTCGTTTTTGCGACGAGTGATAATTTCGAATCCCGAGGTAGCGAAGGATACCTTAGTGCCTTAATCGAATCACTAGTGAGCGTGGCAAGTGATTCTATGATAGATTTTATAGCGTATCAAGAGGTTCAAATACACGATATGCATATAGGTAACTTTGCTCTCGTGTACCACACACATACCACATCACATAAAACTTATCATCTCAGCAATGAGAACCTGTTACAGTTAAAAGAAACTTGTTGAGGTGCCAAATAAATATATGTCCTATGTCCAGCAGTGGACGTCCTTCGGCTGACATGATGAAATTACAATACTGGTACCGTGCCTACTACTACTATACTACGCAACGCAAAAGAGGGGGGTTATAAGTTTAATGTGTATATCTGTCTGTGGCATCGTAGCTTTTATTTAAACTGGTGAACCGATTTGGTTGTTTTATTTCAGAGCAGGAATTCCAAGAGAAATTTAGTAGTATCTTATAGCCGCGGATCAATATGACTGAAGCAACTATAAATGCCTAGACACGTAAACAGGAGGTAATTGAAATCTGATATGTCGAGCCAAAAAGTTGTAACTATTATGGTGAAAAAACACTGCATTTTTAACTCCTCGAATTTATAATAGGATAATAATATAACTTTTCTCTCTGGAAACGATAATATTAGTAAAACATGTTTTATCAAAATCGGTTCAGCCATTGTTGAGATATATAACTTTGAAATGAAAAAATCTGCGGTTTTCCAACTTTTCTACTTTGTCAGTTATTCTATATCACGACAGCCACTGATATTTAAAATAAAATGCCAAACGTTATTATTACTTCAAGAATATATAATTAAAGTCACCACGAGTGTACGTACCGCTGTTAATTTCGTATTAGCATTGTATAAGTAATAAGTTAAGGATCTGTAACTATTCGTAATTGATTTAATAAGAAATGTAAATTTCGTGATTTCAATATTGACGATCACTGCATGAACTGTGGTTTCGTTGCGCACCAGTGTAACCCGTCCTTATATCGCCGCCATGATTATTTTTGACAGCGCAGGCAGGAAATATATTTATTGCAAAAGATCTCACTCGAAACGATATGTTAAGTTTGTGACTTTTTTTAAATATATTCTACTATGGTGGCCTATGTAATTAATTATATAAACAAATTGCCTGTTTCTTTAGCTTTATAACATAAAAAGAATCATAGCAAAAAGTTTAGACGAAGCCAGGCAATCGATTTATTAACAACACAAGACAATGCGCTGCTAATGCCCGGTGAATCTTGAGCACTTTAGACCACCTTTTTTTTTAACGCGAGCACTTGAGTGGTTATGGTGTGTACGGATTTGAGGCACGCACGGCTCGCCTGTTTGCTCAAATTCGTACGCGCCGTGCGCGAACAGCGAGCGAGCAGCTCGCGGCGAGCCGACCGGAGTCGGTCTTTTAACCGTGCTCAAAGGCGCCTCGGTGTGCGTGCCTCGAGTAAACGTATATCCGAGCGGCCATGAGCGGCGCGCGCGCGGTGCGGTTATTCGAACACGTTCAGACTTGTCATTGCGCACGGCGCGTTGGTACTAATTTGACTGTTTGTTGTGGTTATAAAATTAAATATTGATAATTACTACGTTTGCTGGTATTTATGTGCGACAGTTATTCGTCTTGTATTAATAATGGTGTGGGATAGTGAAAAGTGTATTTTGTTAATACAACTATATGAAAAACAATCTGTATTATGGGATCCTAAAAACGAGCATTATTTTAACAAAAAATATAAGCACGATGCATGGAAAAGCATTTCTGAGATCTTACATGAGGAAATAAGTGAAGTTAAAAAGAAAACTAATGCTCTGTTAGGATCATATAGAAGGGAAAAATCGCGGGAGTAGAAAAGTCACGTAACTGGTTCAGGTAAGACATGTTTATAGTAACTTAAAAACAACAAACATTAAGTGCAAATATCGTTTTAATATAGGTTGTAGTGATTTATTCCTACAAAAGCGACCTGCCGCACGGCTGCTTTCACTACTACTGATTTTCTTAAAAACAGACATATTACCGACACTGCAATTATAGGAGATTGTTACAGACCTTATGCCATATCCATCCAATGTCATACAGATAGCCGCGATTGCCTGGGAGCATAAAGCAAATCCATAATATCCCATGGTACATTGGCGATTCCTGGCGACATTGCCACTCACAATTTTCACACTCCGCCTGAACCGAACTAGGCGTAATGCGCATCAATCTAGTCCTTGGGACACCCGGAATCCAATCATAACACTAGTTTATCACAAACAATGAATTTAGATAGGAATATTCGTATTAGATGAAAACATAACCTGGACATTCGGTTGACATAACAAACGGAGGAGCGTTCCGAACCCATACTAGCGAAATTAGTAATGTATTTGTGCAAACTTAGAAAATAAATAAAAAGTATAGAATAACGACTTCCGAATATTTTAGAATTCGCCTTTCCTTACGAAAGTAATTATTGTAGCGTTAGTTGTTTTAATACAAGTAGAATTGATTTGTAAAATTATATTTTCGTAGCGCGTCAGTTCATTCGCGGGTGTTTTCGGAACGTATGACAGTGTGGACACGGGACTAACAGAGGTCGAAAGAAGGACAGAGGACGGCCGCGCGCCGGTATGTTGGCTTTTTAACAAAATCTTAGAGTTTTTGAAGATGAGTGTGTAAACGTCCAGCATGTTCTAGAGGCGAGCCCTCGTCTCGCGTTTTTACTGATAAGTAGTGAAATCGGTCAGTGTGGTGTTTAGCACGGCGCCTCGCGCGCTGTGACCACGCCATGAGCGTGTGCTAGAACGTTCGTTCACCCAAGCCGCAGGCCGCGAGTTTCGACCGACGGCTCGTGTCCCAGTCTACGTCTCGGGACGAGAGCGCTGGGCGATTTCGCGCCCTCGTCGTGACAGCGTAGCTGGGAATGCCAAGGCTTCGTCACGTCGGTCCTCTTTGTCTGCGGACTTCACCACCGTAGGTCGCGGGGTACATACCCGTCCCGCCCCGCGAGCCATCGGAGCGCCGGCGTCCCGCCGCGCCGTCGTCACCGCGACGGGGCACCGCCGCCCCGGTCGCCATACCAAGGTGGCTAACCAAGGGACCACAGAGCCATCGCGACGACCCTTCGAGTCCTTGATCTCCTCGCGGTTGCTTAACCGTTGAGTGACGACTGGGATCTCGACCAGCTCTGGAGCTCATCGTTGCTTAGCCCGTACTGGCGGATTCAGGATGAGCGTAATGTTACATCTCGTCGTGATTGAACTGTTGCCGTAAGTGTTTGACTTTTCACTATTTATTTGGCCAAATAAAATTAGCGTCTCGCGTCCGCGTCCGTATCGTGTTGCGTCAGGAGGCCTCCACCCAACCGTCGTTTAGATATAGTATAACGAATGGTACTGGTGGAATTCACCCATGTAATTAGTTAAGTGTCGACTGATCGCTTTTCCCATGTGTAATAAATGCATGTACTTGACTCTGGCCTTATATATTATTAATTTCCCATGATTGAACCAAAGAACCAAAGGTTTGATGAGCACTCTTCGCTGACTATCTGTGCAACTTAAGCAACCTGTCACGGGGTAGGTGAGTATACCATCATTATTGGTCTGTAGCATTATAATTACTCACCCGCATACAATTAAAACCCCACTTTTAAATAAAAAAACACCCCGTTACAATGGCGCCCGAATCCTTTCATACATGTTCATTTTAATAAACCTGTGCTATTCGAAGCTTGGTCTGGTTGAATTGTGTGGATATAATATACTTGTGCATAATTTCTGTTGACTTTGTCTGGTTATATGAAGATAACTTTGGCCATAATTATGACTGATTAATATTTCCTTTTGATATAGTGTAATATGTGAGCTTATGTGCAGTCAGAGACGCACAATTATTTGAATTATAATTATTATTAGGCCGTGCTATGAATATTTAGCATAGCAACCGCCACTTATGTGACACAGCACTTTGCTAAAGGCATTTGCTAGTGTGTATTTAATTTAATACACTATTTTATTGAAACTTCTCATCGGAGAAGCAATTTATTTCATCATTGGCTCTCTGATTCGCATAGGTATACCTAGCAACATGTCGGACGATGAATACCACGATCTTGATAAGAAAGACAATAATACCATGACAACGACACATGACACGACTCCATCAAACCCATCTTACGTTGACACAACACCACGGGGTATTAGAGATGTTCGTTTGCCTGTACCACCTACGTCTGGTGTTCACGAGTTTCCACCATTACGACCTTCAGCAGACCTAGCATCTGCTTATTTAGTGTCACAGGCGGACACACAATTACAACGCGAACACAACCGACCAACATATAGTACTGAGCGGGTAGTGCACGTACTACGTGAGGATAACTTGCGGTCATGGAACTTGAAATTTAGTGGTGATTCAGAAGTGGCAGATTTTTTCCTAAGAATAGAGGATTACATGCGTAGTAGGGATACGCCAGAGCATAAGGTATTGAAATGCTTTTCAGATTTGTTGAGCGGAAAAGCACTTGACTATTACAGGCACATACGCCATGGAATAACCTCCTTGTTCGAATTGCAAGAACAATTTAAGTCATTCTTTACATCCATTGACAACGACTATGTATTGGAAAAAGCTATTAGAGAGCACAAACAATCAGCAGGCCAGTCACTACATTTCTATATACTAGAAATGCAAACAATGAACGCGCGATTAACATCACAATTGTCAGAGTCAACATTATTGGACATAATAAAACATAATATATTACCATCCTATGGGCATTTGCTGGCTGTCAGTGACTCGAATAGCATACAAAATCTTATAGAGCTTGGTAAACGTTTTGAAGCCTATGCAGGACCATTGGTCAATACAAATAATCAAAAAACGAATAAACAATCAAAGCAGATATTTGCAATAAAACCACATCAGCAAAAAAATTTCTTTACCAATAAAAATAAAAATAATTTTAGCAAAACAGACACTTGCAAAAAATGTAAAAAGATGGGCCACTCATACAAGCAGTGCCGCACCATTCCGGGTATCATCTGCTTCCAATGTGGACATAGAGGGGTACTTACAAATACTTGCAAAAAATGCAACCCCCAAAATGACAGACCACATGTGGAAGCAAATGATAATCCAAAAAACGAATTACCCCAGGGGCCACCAAGCAGGAAATGACAATCCCACACTTGGGTGCGGTGACTCCTGGTATAGAAAGTGTACTGGGTGATAACAGATTGTTTATAAGTTTTGAAATAGGACAAACATACTGCAAAGGAAGGAGGACAGGCTCTAATTTAAGCATAGTCGGTAATAATTACCATAAAAAGATATTACAGATGGGATATCACATGGATTATGAAAATTCTAACGCGATTTGTGCAAATGGCTCCGCAGTTAAGGTTATAGGCAAAATACTATTACCAATTAGCTTCGGAAACAAAATATATAACATAACATTCATGGTGATACCATCAATAAAAGATAATTTCATATTAGGTATGGATTTCATACACGACATAGGCATACTTAATAAATTAAATTTAACAAGTGCAGACACACCACAGCACAGTTTACAAAATCAAACAGAAACATCAGCTGATCATATATGCGCAATTATACCTAAACAGAATCTCGCTCCTCTGGAATCAATAGAAATTAATAAAATAATAGATAAATTTAAAGAAATTAGTACAGAGAAGCGAGGACTTGGTAAGACATCCTTGGTCGAGCATCGAATCAAAACAACCGGTCTCCCAATAAAACAAAGGTATTATCCGCTCTCACCAGTCAAACTCAAGGCTCTAAATGAGGAAGTAGACCGAATGCTTCAGTTAGGCGTGATAGCACCTTCAAAATCACCATGGTCGAACCCGGTTGTGATGACACCAAAAAAAGATGGCTCTTTGAGGTTTTGCTTGGATGCAAGGAAACTCAACGAGGTCACGATCAAGGATTCTTATCCATTGCCATATATTAGTTCCATCCTGGACAACTTGCGTGGTTCTCGCTACTTAACATCCATCGACTTATCAGCCGCTTACTGGCAGATCGCCTTATGCGATTCGGACGACGCGGATGGCACTGGCACCTCCTGCCAGAAGACAGCCTTTGTCGTGCAAAATAGAGGATTATTCGAGTTCAAACGCGTACCCTATGGGATAAGTAATGGGGGATGCGAATTGCAACGCTTAGTTGACTCATTATTTCGTCACAAATATGGAGAGAAAATTTTCGCATATTGTGACGACCTCTTGATAGCGACTAGCTCATTTCAGGAGCATATTGCTATTCTGAATGACGTGTACGATGCCTTACAAAAAGCAGGTTTGACAATTAATTTCGCCAAGTGCGAATTTTGCAAAGACGAGTTGCGATACCTCGGCTACGTCATTGGATCTCAAGGGTTGCAAACAGACCCACGAAAATTAGATTGCATTGAAAAGTTCCCACGTCCAACGACTGCTAAGCAATTACGCGCATTTATTGGCTTATGTTCATACTACCGTAGATTCGTAGCAAACTTTTCCACAATTATATCACCGATGACTGCACTGTTGGGTAGAAAAAAAGGGAAAGAGACCGTAACCTGGAGTGAGGATGCAGAAAAATCGTTCATACAACTTAAAAACGCACTCACTCAGGCGCCGGTTCTCGCTTGCCCAGACTTCACTAAGGTGTTCGAACTACACACAGACGCATCTAGTGTTGGCCTAGGCAGTGCACTCGTTCAGCTAGTGGACGGAGTAGAACATCCCGTAGCATTTCACTCACGTCTCTTTACAAAGACGGAGCGAAATTACAGCACGACGGAGCGGGAGCTTCTTGCTCTAGTAGACTCAATTAATCATTTTCGTCCTTACATAGATGGAAGCCACTTCATTGTAGTAACAGACCATATGAGTCTGAAATGGCTCAAAACGCTGAACAACCCTTCAGGCCGTTTAGCGCGCTGGGCAATGCAGCTGTCGTGTTTCGACTTCGAGATACGGCATCGAAAAGGCTCTTCACATATAGTCCCAGACGTCTTGTCTCGAGTCGAAATACAGGCAGTCACATTTAACGGCCGTGACAGTTCTAACGATGGGTGGTATAACAAATTATTTAAAAACGTTGAATTAAATCCTATATTCCATAAAAATTACATAATACAAAATGGAATATTATTCAGATATAATAAACCCACATCATAATTACAAGACACAAATGCTTGGAAAATAGTGTTACCAAAAGAATTAACCGTTGAATGTATTAAAGAAAACCATGAGATACACGCAGTGCATCCAGGTTTCTTCAAAACTTTATCTAAAATTAAAGAAAACTACTTTTGGAAGGGCATGCATGCGGATGTGAAAGATTATGTGTCCAAGTGTGAGAAATGCAAAGCTTACAAGCATTCAAATCAACCACCACATGGCCTCATGACAAATCAGAAACGATTGGACAAGCCCATGCATACCTTATCCATAGATTTAATAGGACCATTTCCAAAATCATATTCCGGTCACGTTTACATACTATCTATTGTTGATGTATTCACAAAATATTGCTGGATACACCCACTTAGAACTGCCACAACCAAAACCGTAACTTCATTTATCGCAACCGAAATATTAGCTAAAGAAGGCATTCCATGTGTACTGATTTGCGACAACGCAACTATATTTCAAAGCAAACATTTTAAAGAATTCTGTACACAATATTCCATACAAAAAATATTTTATAATGCTTATTATGCCCCCCATCCTAACACGGTAGAGAGGTACAACTCTACAATACAAACTTGCTTGTCAATACTAGTAGGCGAAGACCAAAGAAATTGGTCTAAATATTTGCCACAAATTCAGCTATCATTGAATAGCACAATTAACATAGCTACAGGATACACACCATATTTCTTGGCAAGAGGCCGTGAGATGGTAACGGATGGCGCGTTTCACTCTGTACGAGGTGACGCTCCAAATTCCTTAGATAATATCCAACTCACTAACCGCTCCCAAAAGGCAGCAGCCATAACAGAGCTAGCCGATATTTTCCAACGCGTAACCACTGCTTTGACCAAAGCGTATAAACAAAACGCGGTACGATATAACCTACGAAGACGCCAATTACGGTTAAACGTAGGGGATATCGTATGGAGGCGTAACTTCGTACAGTCAAACGCAGCACATTTCTTCTCTGCTAAACTAGCTCCTCGGTTCGTAAAATGCAAAGTTACAAAAAGGCATTCAGATGTAATATACGACCTCCAGGAGTTAGAAACAGGAAAAGTTGGAAAATATCACGCCAAAGATATAATAAAAGTGCCATGAGGTGTGTACAAACGTAGAAATCTTGCTTTTATTAATAAACCACATACTTTGATATGATGGTAAAACAATTTAAAAATATTATTTTTTGTGCGCACACAAGTTTTGACAAGAAAGTCAAACTTGAATTGTTTCCATGGAACAAAAATTTCTAGATAACTGTACAACCCTAGGTACCAGGGAATACAGGTGGAACCAATATTGGTCCACAACTTCCAAAATAAGGAAAATTAAGTTTTTTTCTATAGTGTGAGGCATGAGCCAAGAAACACTTAAAAATAAAAACTAAGTTTAAACAAAGTGCATGTCACTCCAACCAGTGGCATCACATAGACAGAATAACGGTCATTACAATGGACGCATTGTGATGAACCACAAAACATACTTAAGGCATGTTAACATTTAACATACATGTAAGAATGTACATATATAGCAACTAGTTAAACTAGGTATTTAATTAGAACTAGGGCAAACATTCATTATGCTTAGCCAGTTTAGTTTAGCATAGACATGTATAACAGTAATTAGTACATGAGCTGGACTTGTAAAATATTAACATATAAAATTTATAGTCTAAGAGCCAGCTCCAAAAATTGTAAGTTAGTATAATATTAAGAACTAAGTAATAAAAACTTAGAATAAAAGTTAACTCATAACAGATAGACTTAGATAGGGCATGTGATAAGAATCATAGTCCGAGAGACAAATGCATAAAACCCTAAGTAGTAATATATGTAGCATACTTAGTGGATACGTGTACTTTAGCATGTCAAGCTGTATCAACAGCACCTTTAAGAATAATATTAGTAAGGATAAGCCTTTACATACGTACGCTAGTACAAATTTCATCCGGCCACCCCGGCCGCTTCGGTTAAGTAGGACTTAACCTCTTTCCTGAGAAAGGGGGTATTGTAGTGATTTATTCCTACAAAAGCGACCTGCCGCACGGCTGCTTTCACTACTACTGATTTTCTTAAAAACAGACATATTACCGACACTGCAATTATAGGAGATTGTTACAGACCTTATGCCATATCCATCCAATGTCATACAGATAGCCGCGATTGCCTGGGAGCATAAAGCAAATCCATAATATCCCATGGTACATTGGCGATTCCTGGCGACATTGCCACTCACAATTTTCACACTCCGCCTGAACCGAACTAGGCGTAATGCGCATCAATCTAGTCCTTGGGACACCCGGAATCCAATCATAACACTAGTTTATCACAAACAATGAATTTAGATAGGAATATTCGTATTAGATGAAAACATAACCTGGACATTCGGTTGACATAACAAACGGAGGAGCGTTCCGAACCCATACTAGCGAAATTAGTAATGTATTTGTGCAAACTTAGAAAATAAATAAAAAGTATAGAATAACGACTTCCGAATATTTTAGAATTCGCCTTTCCTTACGAAAGTAATTATTGTAGCGTTAGTTGTTTTACAAGTAGAATTGATTTGTAAAATTATATTTTCGTAGCGCGTCAGTTCATTCGCGGGTGTTTTCGGAACGTATGACAGTGTGGACACGGGACTAACAGAGGTCGAAAGAAGGACAGAGGACGGCCGCGCGCCGGTATGTTGGCTTTTTAACAAAATCTTAGAGTTTTTGAAGATGAGTGTGTAAACGTCCAGCATGTTCTAGAGGCGAGCCCTCGTCTCGCGTTTTTACTGATAAGTAGTGAAATCGGTCAGTGTGGTGTTTAGCACGGCGCCTCGCGCGCTGTGACCACGCCATGAGCGTGTGCTAGAACGTTCGTTCACCCAAGCCGCAGGCCGCGAGTTTCGACCGACGGCTCGTGTCCCAGTCTACGTCTCGGGACGAGAGCGCTGGGCGATTTCGCGCCCTCGTCGTGACAGCGTAGCTGGGAATGCCAAGGCTTCGTCACGTCGGTCCTCTTTGTCTGCGGACTTCACCACCGTAGGTCGCGGGGTACATACCCGTCCCGCCCCGCGAGCCATCGGAGCGCCGGCGTCCCGCCGCGCCGTCGTCACCGCGACGGGGCACCGCCGCCCCGGTCGCCATACCAAGGTGGCTAACCAAGGGACCACAGAGCCATCGCGACGACCCTTCGAGTCCTTGATCTCCTCGCGGTTGCTTAACCGTTGAGTGACGACTGGGATCTCGACCAGCTCTGGAGCTCATCGTTGCTTAGCCCGTACTGGCGGATTCAGGATGAGCGTAATGTTACATCTCGTCGTGATTGAACTGTTGCCGTAAGTGTTTGACTTTTCACTATTTATTTGGCCAAATAAAATTAGCGTCTCGCGTTCGCGTCCGTATCGTGTTGCGTCAGGAGGCCTCCACCCAACCGTCGTTTAGATATAGTATAACGAATGGTACTGGTGGAATTCACCCATGTAATTAGTTAAGTGTCGACTGATCGCTTTTCCCATGTGTAATAAATGCATGTACTTGACTCTGGCCTTATATATTATTAATTTCCCATGATTGAACCAGCCCAAGTTCCGATAGCACCAGACGGTCCTTGAACCAAAGGTTTGATGAGCACTCTTCGCTGACTATCTGTGCAACTTAAGCAACCTGTCACGGGGTAGGTGAGTATACCATCATTATTGGTCTGTAGCATTATAATTACTCACCCGCATACAATTAAAACCCCACTTTTAAATAAAAAAACACCCCGTTACAAGGTATGTGGTGAATATTTTGCTGCAGGAACAGACAGCATTTACAAGTCCAAGTCGTTTGCTTACGAATATTTTTATTTTCTATCCGACAAGGATGATCCGCGTGACACTAGAGATACTATACCGATGGTGAGTACATAATTTTACAATCTTTAGTTTAACTTGTACTGTATGTAGGCGATGACGATGACTGTCAAAAATGTACTTACAGTCGACAATAATAGAAACAAAGAAAGATAGAAAAACATTTTATGCATACCAAATTAAAACCACATTAAATTCCATTATCAGCAAAAACAAAACATTAAAAAAACTAAACATTGCATTTTTTGACAGAAATTTACTAGTGATTGTTTTGCCATGGAAGGGCAGCATTAGTTACAAAGTCCCTAGCTAAATGCCAGCGTATCTCTTCTGCACTTTGTCGGGCACGTCTGGGCACTTTACGAACCTATAAAAGTGAAGTCATATCTCTGTTGTCTTCCCGCCATCATCCTGGGATTATTTGACCGTTCACTTCCGAGTCCAGACTTCCAGAAGGAATGTAAATGTTTACAGAGCTCCCATTATGTCTGCGTAAGAAGTTGTGTAAATACACGGTTGCCAGCACAACTTTCGTGGCCGTTATAGGTTCCAATAGCATTGGTTTACTTAGAACTGTAAATACAGCACTGAGGATGCCGAAAGCGTTCTCAACTACTCTTCGCGCCCGTGATAATCTGTAATTAAAGATTCTTTCGATACTTTCCCTATTTGGTGAACCTTGAAATGGTTTCATTGTATATTCATTAAGACTAAATGTTTTGTCTGCTACTAGTACATAAGGTACTTCTGTTTGAAATGGAAATCGTAAAATTTCAGGGTCAGATAAATGCATAGCTTTCTGCTCAAATAATTCATATAATGTTGTATTCTTGAACACTCCACCATCTGAGATTCGACCCTGACAACCAACATCTACATACAGAAAATTGTAATTGGCGATGGCGTCAACAAGAGCAAACAAAGTAAAAGTAAAGTATAGTATTTGTAAGTAAAGTATAGTGATACTGAAGTTCTTCTTGTAGTTAAAGTATTCTGAAGAAGAATTTATCGGGGCATAACATGTTTTCCATCCATTTCACTAATACAATGTGGAAAATTCCATTTCTTCAAATTCTGCAGCAATCTGTAACCATTCTTGCTCTGATGTTGGCATCTGTAAATAGTAAAAAATATTAATAATTTCAGGAAGAAAACACACAACATTATGCAGAAGTGCATATTGTTGAAGAGAGTGGAGCACTCCTCCCGCCACGGAGAGCTGGGAAAAGAAAGGCTGATCCCATGCTCGATGAAGCGATGGGAATCCTAAGAAATGCTACCCAAAGAAACGAAACGCCGCAAAGTGATGCATTTTCTAGCTATGGAAACTATATAGCCAATGAGCTCAAGAAATATGACAGGACAACCATTGCACATGTAAAATATGCCATCAATAATATTTTGTATCCGGCGGAGATGGGTTATTACATATCATATGTTGCTACTGAAGAATATGGATATTGTTCCGGTCGCATTACTAGGTCTTCTACTGCGTCATCGCAATATTCATATTCTTCAGTGGCATCACCGCCTCACCCACCACCTCCACCAGTGCAAGAAGACAGTGGTGACGAAGCATAATATATCTCGATCATTTCCGAAATATGCAAGTTAAATATATACATTTAATCCCTTATAACTGATTAAATAAAATTGATTAGGCAAAGTGTTTTAGTTCAATATTTTCAACTTATCCTTGTATATTCCTTGAATGCATCAACAATGGCATCGCAGACTTCTGGTACTACTGCACTAATTGATTGCTTCGAGACCTTAAACATGTACAAGTATTCAAAATCCGTGCTTGACATGCGATGAAAGTTGATTCTGTCTTGAGCCTGATTTTCAAATGTAATTTGGTGAAGTATATGTATACCACATGAATCACGATTTTTATATATAAGTAACTGTTTCATCCACCACCGAGGACATTTTTTCTTTTTTTTGTTAATTATTCGATGAATTACAATAAACGCAGCAGCAGCTGTTAACGCGTCCGACGCCATTTTGTGCGACGCACAAAGTCGGCTCGCCGCGAGCACGTTGCCTCAACCGAGCATAAAATGTGCAAAAGTTTTGCTCGCTAGCAGCTCGCCGCTCGGGGCGAGCATGCCTCGGGCTGAGCCGCTCAAATGCGCTGAGTTATTTATTAAAATACTCTTGCTCACTTTCCTTGCTTATTAAAAGGCAAGCAAATTTAATAAATTTGGTTAATTTCGTTTTAGCTCAGCAGGTAATAGGTCATCATAAGGATAAACACAGGCTATAGGCGTAATCGTAATTTAGGCGTGTAACTCCTATATATTTATATATATAGGAGTTACACGCCTAAATTACACGGAGTTACACGCTTAAATAGAAACATAAGCATTTCGAAACATAAACATGATAAAATATGAATAGAAACATAAGCATGATAGAAGAATGCATAAGCATTTCGTTATCTTACGTTTCGTTTACTTCTATGGGGTTTCTATAAAGTAAGAAGGCATTTGCAGAAAAATTAAGCGTGTAAAACTCACTTGAAGAACGCCTTGCAGATTCTTCAAATAAGCTGTGATCCTTGTTCACCACGGGAAAAATAATCCCAACAATACATTCTTTTATGCAATTATTTCAAAGTTACCGTGTTAATGTAACAGATTAAAATTGTACATTTCATGGACAAGGCTTTATCAAAACTTGGACTGTTCATTGCGCCATAAAGTGGCGGTGGACAACACAGATGAAAATGTCGTAGTCAAACCACTAAGACGTTCATGACGAGAGCACTTCATCCCCGGCGGATAGTTCGTGTTCATTACAAAAAGATGAAGACGACTCAATGCAAACTGAACCGGTCGAGAAATTCGAAGCTTCTTTTATGCGGACACCTTCTCCAGTTCCGTCCCCTGGTCCTTCTTCTGAAATTGCACAAAACGACGGCAATCAAGGTTATCATAATATTCATGAGAATTTCGAGTCCAGCTATAAAGGCACGTCGTCTCCGGTATATAGCACGAAAAAAAAAAGAAAAACTTATTCTTAATAGCCGTTTACATAAAGATAATGACGAGTCGCTTGAGTCGCATGACAACTTATGCAAACGGACGCCTTCTCCGCTGGAAAGTCGTTTTTTTTTAATTTTACAAAACAATGACGATATGCCATTAAAAAGTCCAGACTCTACAATAGCATCGAACCAACATTATGCACGCTACCGGTACCTAATATCTCCATCTCTGAGTATTATTTAAAAAATGGGAAATTTCACCGCCGCTCGAAAAACTTCCGAGATACATCGTAAATTTGGATAAGTCAGCCTCAAGTACAAATACTTCGAATTTAGAAATATTACCGTCAGGCACAGTAAATGAACCCATATTGGATAGGTGCACAGGGTGAAAATAAATGAGGGCACAGCCGTAATTTCCCAAGGGCTGTGGGAAGATATAAAAACGGAAAACTGGTGACAGCAACATATCCGTTTGTTTTAAAGATAATTCATAATCATATAAACACACACCACACCACTTGCAACACTTGCCTAATCATTTTTAAATACATAAAGTATTTAAAAAATAAAAAATATGTGTAAAGCTCATTGCAATCACAAGTCGTGTAAAAAGTTCAAAATCTATATAGAACATGATAGAAAATGTTAATTATTCCCACAAAGAAAACTTAACAATGCATGTGAGGAAGTTAATGCAAAAAATATTACTCAATGAGAAGCCACTATCCTATAAGAAAAAGGAAATATTGAAGTTAAATAAAACAAAATTGAATATGACGTACAATTTGCAGAATGTTAAATCAGGTACCACACTGCGTAAAATACGATCAGAGGCAATGGATGATAGATACAATAACGACATTCTAGATTTAATTCATTACCAAGAAGACCATTTGAATTTCGTAAGAGAAATCGCATTCCCTATCAATATAAAAATATTTAGTGCGGAACACATTAAGTTTAAAACAAGAGGGGCCATCCTTATTGTATTTGGATGCTACAGGAAGCATTATAAGAGATATAAACGGAAACAAAAAGGCATCTTAAAGAATGCTATTATATTCAGGCATTATACAGTTAAAATCAACTGAAAGACTATTTCCTGTACTCCATATGATTTCGTCAGCTCATGATACCAATACGATATTTAAGATGTTAAATGATTTTAAAACATATTGCTTAAACCAAACTTGCTGGCCTGCTTTCAGCGGGGTTGTAACTGATTTTAGCTTTGCACTAATAAATGCTACATGCTTATCGTTTAACCAGCGGTCCCTAGTTGACTATTAAAATTTTTGTTACATACATCTGACGGAACACGGTGGTCCTTTTGAACCAACGCCTTTGTATTTGTGTGTCGCCCGTCTGATGAAATTTGTGTGCCCCGATCTGACGGACACACCCAAAAAATCCCTCGTGAAAAAGATAATAGCGAAATTTTTTATACTCAATGATTTTAATGAAATTACTTTGCACGTGAGGTGCACTTTCGTTTTACTAAAAGCAAAGTACGTGAAAGAAGACGTGATAGCAGCGAAACAATATCTTTTCAACTCATTTAAAAATCAACAAGATATAGATTTATTGCTAAAATCAGAACAAAATCCAAATAAATATGAAAATCCGTTCAGTGCAGAAGGGAACTACAAAAATATCTCTTTTATTTATTTATGTATTCCTTAGGCTAACACAGTCTAGCTAAACGTATTAGCAGGAGCGACATTTATTATAAAGTAAGTGACATGGTACAAAAACTAAAATGAAGGGAGCGATTCCAAGCTGCATCCATACGTGAAAGATTGGTCTTTAAACTTTTTGGATGGAGCTTGGAGGGGTAATAGACTCCAGGTACCGGGTGCTGAGCGTCAGGAAACTCGATTCAGTACTATGAAATATATCGAGTTTGCTATCGCTGTTAAGGATTTAGTCAAAAGAGCCACATTTCAAAGATATTTTAGATGGGATACAAAAGTATGTTACAGAATCTGGAGATAGAAAATAAGAGTTCTTTAGTCAAGAATTAGCGCTCGTAATGTTGAAAAAATACTTGCCGTACTTACCAATGTGGTGAAGTATGGTCATTAGTCACCTTTAGAGTTTAACAGTAACTTCATAGTTTACTGCAGCATAAACGCATATTGCTTGTATATGCGATAACCTAACGTCTATAAAATAGGGTGTTTCTTTAAATAAAACGTTCACTTTATACTTGTATCTTGAGTTTCCATCATCTCCGACTCAACCCTGCACGCTAGCAACCCCGAACAACTATTTTATTATATGGCGACCCGCCAGTCTTTACTCCTTCTTCTCTTTAGTCTTTGGTCCTTTGACCAACGGAACTTCTGAAGCAAGAAAGGAAAAACCACCGAACGCAGTCAGAACAACCACGAATAAAACAATTTTATCAAGAAAAATGAAGCGAAAACGAAGAAAGAAGATTCAAAATTAACTCACTTTTAATGAAGAATGAAGAATTAAATTATGAAGATTCATTTCAAAGAATTTCAAGACAGAAGATCTAAAATAAAGAAAAAAAAAAAAGTAAAAGTAGTTTATTCTTCAAATTAGGCATATTACATGCACCTATGAACGTCAATAAACTACCACCGGTTCGGAAAAATAAACCTCTGCCACGAGAAGAACCGGCGTAAGAAACTCGGCGAGGTGTCATTTTTTCAAAACAATATACATTGTATAGTTAAATATAAATTACAGTGTCAGCTACTACAAAATAACTGAAATAACAATGCTACAGTAGAAAACATATTTTCGCGATAGATTACCCGTGCAGGACGCTATCACTGCCAAACATCCCTATCCATGATGTAACCGTTTATCTTATAATATGCTTTTGAAATAAGTGTTTGTTTTACTACAGATTTGAATTTAGAATTACTAAGTTCAGTAATGTGTTTAGGAATTTTATTGTAGAATTTGATACAATTTCCCAAGAACGACTTTTTCGCCTTTACTAGTCTATAGAAGGTTACTTTCAGTTTCCCAGTATTTCTCGTGGCTATTGGTTTATCAGCGTTCGTTGGAAAATTGCCCAAATTCTTCCTAACATACATTATTATTTCCAATATATATAGGGACGGCAGGGTTAGAATATCTATTTCTTTGAAAAATTCTCTTAATGACTCACGTGACCCCAAGTTATAAATTGCTCGAATAGCCCTTTTTTGCAAAATAAAAACAGTTTCAATATCTGCAGCTGATCCCCATAAGATAAGACCATAAGTAATTATACTATTAAAATAAGCAAAGTAAACTAACCGTGCCGTTGCCACATTGGTAAGCTGCCTTATTCTCCTGACTGCAAATGCAGCAGAGCTCAACCTACTTCCTATCGCAAATTTTGAGTCCAATGTAATACTTAAGAATACAGTAGAAGTAACAAATTCTAATGTTTGACCATTAAGTCTAATATTTGTATATAAGTTTCTGTTTGATGAGTTCGCAAGAGAGAATTTAATACATTTCGTTTTTTTCGGGTTCAATACTAAGTTATTGGCAGCAAACCAGTCAGATATCATGGAGAGGGTATTATTTGGTTCAATGAGTTCAGTATCTCTCCTATTTACCTTGAACAGTAATGAGGTGTCGTCTGCGAACATTACAATGCCTGATCTTCGGCTTACCATATATGGCAGATCATTTACATAAACAAGGAACAGGAACGGACCTAGAATAGACCCCTGAGGTACTCCCATCTCTACCACTGTCTCTGACGAAATGGCTTTATTTATCGCTACCTTTTGATTTCTCTGTGTTAAGTATGACTTCATGAGATCTAATGCGTGCCCTCTGATGCCATAAAACTTAAGTTTACAAATTAAAGTACCATGATCTACACAATCAAAAGCCTTGGAAAGGTCACAGAACACTCCGATGGCGTCGTGCGACTCTTCCCAAGAATGCAAAATAAATTTTAATAAACTTGCACCTGCATCAGTAGTTGACCTACCCTTCGTGAAGCCGAACTGCTGTGCGTGCAAAATATTGTGAGAATTAAAGTGAGAAACCAATTGCGTAAGCATTATTTTTTCGAATATTTTGCTAAACGCAGGTAGGATAGAAACTGGACGATAATCAGAAGGATTATCTCTATGACCTGATTTGAAAATTGGAACTACTTTACTACATTTCATTAAGTCTGGAAAAATGCCATAGTCTATACAGTTATCAAAAATGAGAGCTAGAGTTGGTACAACGACCTCCAGAATAGATTCCAGTACCTTGACTGACACGCCCCATAAGTCCTCAGTGCTCTTTATTTTTAACATTTCAAAGGACTTCAGTACATCTAGAGGAGAAACATGATGAAATTTGAAATTAGTTAGTGATTCTAATTTTACGTTGTCATTCAGAAGGGATTCAGCTTTTGTGGTAGATGATGCTAAACTTTGAGTAGTGACTATAGGAATTTTAGAAAAGAAATTATTAAATTCATCAGCTACTTTTACTGCATCAGTTATTAAATTATCCTTTACTTTCAAAGAAATTGTGAACTCTCTATTATTTCTCTTCCCAGTGTCTGTGTTTATTATTTTCCAGACTGTCTTGGCTTTATTATCTGAGGACTTAATTTTATTATTCAAGTGCATTGCTTTTGCTTTTGTGCACACTGTTTTAAACAATTTGGAATAATCCCTAACATACTGATGGAAACATTCGTCAGTGGTGCAAGATCTCCTTTCATAAAGTTGGTATAAGTTATCTCTACTTTTCCGAATTCCGGTAGTTGCCCACTCATTAAATCTCATTTTATTATTTATCTTAATACGCTTTTTACTACAAGTCTTATTAAATTCGTTGCACACTGTATTCAGAAGCATTTTGAATTGATCATTCGGATCATTTGATTCTACCTGGGTGTTCGGCATGGCGACTAGTAGATTAGACTTTAGTAATTCTAGTCTACTTCTACTCAGCGGTCTTATTTCTATAACGCGATCTGGATGTTTTACTTTGCAAGGTAGCCTGACCATCTGAGCTTTATGATCCGAACGAACTCCATTCACTATGCTACTGTCTATATGAGAACTGTTTAACCAAATATTATCTATACAAGTGGCCGAGGTCGGAGTAACTCTGGTAGGTACTTCAAACAAGTAGTCAAAATTGAAAGATTTCAAAAGAGTAATGTACTTATCTTTTTCAGCTGATTGTGATAAAATATCGATATTAAAGTCGCCGCAGACCACTACTGACTTTTTACCACTTGTTGCTTTCCTGAGTACATCCTCCATAATTTCCATAAAAGATGTTAAATCACCTGATGGTGGTTTATAAATGCAAATTATCAGATACTGATCCATCTCTGCACAAGCAATCTCGCAAACACGATCAACAGAACAGCCTGAGACGTCTCTACGTTCCTTAAAAGTCAAACCATTTTTCACTAAAATAATAGATCCACCACCCTCTGCTGTAGTTCTGTTGAACGCGCTGGCCAATACGTAATTATTTACATTAAATTTCATCATGTGATTCTTTAACCAAGTTTCTGTTAAGCAGACTACATCTACATTAAACTCTTCCGTAAATAATTCTAAATCTAGTATTTTGCCAGTGAAGCGATTAATATTTTGGTGTAATAAAGTTACACTATTGTGCTTCTTTGTTGTCCTAACAGTCAGTTTAAAGACAAATCCGCAGTGGGAGATGTCGTCCTATCCAAGGTGGAGAGGGAGCTTTGATTTCCGAAAACGGAATTAATAAAAGATGCTAAAGATTTAGCAAGTCTGTCAGTTGTAATACGGTAATCACTAATAGCATTATTAGTGTCAAAAAATATAACGTCACTATGACGGCACGTCAGCTTATATATAAGCTTATTAAGATTACACGCATGACTGTTAGCACTGCATGGAGAAGCAGAATAGGGTAATGCGCCTATAATAACATTTTTAGCACCTAGCTTAGACAGGCAGTCAAACTCAGCCTTCATCTCAGAGTACCTAATATTTGAACCATCACCCAACATTAATACAATTGTTGTTTGTTCATCTATATGGGTATGTTTGATGTTATCTATAATTTTTAGAAATGAGGCATCGGGCATACAATGATTTATAACACAGCTGTTGAGAATATTATTACATAGAATTTTGCCCAATCCTCGCCCTATCCTATCTGAGAAAACAAGGGTTCTACTCACATTATTAGAGGCTGGAGTTATAGTTTCCGGTGACACCGACAAGCTGCTGTCCGGCACTGATGAGTATACTGCATGTCCGGGCATAGGATGAGCCTGCCGGAGCCCACACTCACATTCATACGAAGACTGCTTGGTAAGCAGTGCTTCCAAACATTCCTCGTTGTGGTGGCACAGCTCCAGAAGTTCATCCGCTGCCAGAAATGTTCACTGATTTGCTTCTGGGATATTACATTTTTATTAGTTAAATCTCTCAAAGAATTTTCTAATATGTTCAGTTCGGCTTGCAGTTTCTCAGTGTCAGTTTCATAAATGGTTCTACTGTAGCATAATTGCTCATTACAAGAATTTAATTCTTTCAGAACACTGACATGATTTTTTCTCAATGTAGTAATTTTATGAATATTAATATGCTGTCTGTACAGTCGTTTTGATTTTCTTATAAATCTATTTAGCTTAATATACTTTTGTATTTCCTGTGACTTAGAAAGTTAACTTGTTTACTACAAAGGGAGTCCTCTGTCAAATCAATCACACTAGAAGGTCCAAAATTGCTATGACACTCAGCATAAGTGTTTGGTGTCACAAGTTCATCAAAGAGCCGCCGGGTGGTGTTGACTTGCTGGCACTGTGCTTCCTCTTGCAATCTACGGACCACCTTGTGGGCATCGGAAAGCTCATATTCCAGGTCATCCACACGTTGCAGTGTCCGCTCAT
Source organism: Notocelia uddmanniana (assembly GCA_905163555.1). NCBI lineage: Eukaryota > Metazoa > Arthropoda > Insecta > Lepidoptera > Tortricidae > Notocelia > Notocelia uddmanniana. Next base: position 22,602,779 of record LR991063.1, on the reverse strand, counting down.
GGATGTCACAGCACTCCTGAACACTGTTCAATTTGACCAGCAGATGGTCACGCTGTGTCACACTATCCATATGCAAAGCATCCAGGTTGGCTAGATCACGTTTGAGTTCTGTATTTTTTTGAATAATCTTGTTAACCTCCTCTTCGCTTTCATCGCGTTCCCGCAGTAGCTGGTCACATAGAGTTTTAGACTGCTTTAGTTCTTTGAGTGTTGCATTGAGTTTATGTTCCAGTTCACGTACTGTGGCCTTGCGTGTCATAAATGAGCTAGACATGGTGAACTAGCTTGACACACAGCTCTCCACAGCACCTGAAATGAGACGGCAACGCGACTAAACACCAAGCAGAGAAAGACCAGTAAAGAGAGAGAGAGATAGCAGGAGTGAACAGTTTAGTGTGATGGTAGAATGTAAGTATGAATATGGAATGGAGAAATGAGTCGTTAAAGGATTTATAAAATGACTATTAGGCAGAGTGAAACACAACAAGTACAAAAGTTATGACTCAGCTGACCGGGTGCAATTTCATTTCCGAGTGAGGTTATGCTTGTAAATATTTATTTACTTGGGAAGTATTCAAGTAGACGTTATTTAAATGTAATAAAAGTTCCACTACTGACTTATTTATAATTATATTGAACACAATTACTCCCCAGGTTTATCGTTGAAGCTTCAAACGATGTTCCGTTACGATGACGTTTGGCAATTCTAGAGATCTTCTTTCTTCTCTTTTGCACTGTCTCTTTCGATGAATTTTATAACTAACACTATACTTGCTACTAATAAACACTTTTTAACTTAACTAGAATACTAGTTATTCATTATTAACATTTATTTTATTTAATTAATCAGCTGTGTGGAGATTTGAAGATCAAGTCCATCGAACAACAAGAAGAAAGAAGAGCGTTGTCCAGGGTTTCCCGGCTCGCAAAGCAAGAGGTGTCCAGGGTTATCCCGGCCCATTTCAAGAGGAGTCCAGGGTTATCCCGGCCCATGTTCGAGACCAGCAGCAGCTTCGAGGCCACATACAGCCACGTCGAGTTCCACTAGCCCGCCAACGTCACGTCACACCACACGTGCCCGGCCGCTCCATCGCAGCGTCAGCATGCCCACTTACCGGTGCGCATTGATCGTTTCTAATGTAAGTTTTTATATATATTGAATTATAATGTAATTGAGTTATTTAGGAATTATAGATATTATTTTAACCATTTCGCAGTATAGGCATATGAATTATGCTACAAACAAAATTTAAATTTTCTTTTCAAAATTCAACTAATATAACGGTTACCGCTAAAATTAAAAAACCAAAATTTACAAATATGCATCATTAACCACGGTTTCTCCGTCAACTTCAAAATAAAATACATTTTTTTTCTTATTATTATTATTTTTTTAAAGAAAAAAAATGTTTTGTTTAAGTGGGGGGGCATCGATCAACTTTTGACGTATTTTTCGCCAGATTTCAACTTATTTTTTATTGGAGGACAATCTTACACAAATCGACCTAGTCCCAAACCAAGCAAAGCTTGTACTATAATAGACGACGATATACACACTTATATAGATAAATACATAGAGAACATCCAAGACCCAAGAACAAAATCCGCGCTAAATGCACAAATAATGCCCTGGCCGGGATTCGAACCCGGGACCTCTAGCTTCGGAGGCAGTTTCACTACCAACTAGGCTAAACAGTCCGCCGGAACCGGACAGCGCGGTAAAATTATGTTTTATGTGATATTTTCAATAATTCTTGACTTTGAGGCTATAACAGTTACTAATTTAATTAATTCTAAGTAGTCATTGATTGTACTATCAATTCTGTAATTAAAGAACTCTCTGACTGAACTCAATTGAAAAAAGAAATAGGTAACCCAAAACACGAATAGAGTGCGAACAACTTATCGATAATCCTCTTATTTCAGATGTCGATTATGGGTTAAAGTAACAGGAAATGAGGCTTTGGCGTTACACAAGGCTGAATGAAAACAAGTTCATTTGTGGAAATCATTTTCCTCTGTTTCTTTAATAAAAAGGGAAACGGATTACGAAGGAATGACGTACCAAATTTAAATCTTAATGCGCCACTATCGGACGAAATTCTTTCGACATTTCCTATAGTTCCAGAGTTTGAAAGGTCAGAAAAAGGTATGTTGATTTATTGGTATTTATAATTTTGCTACCAGTTATCTTTTAATTAAGTTCAGGCAAGTAATTAATAAATCTTTTTTTTGTTATTATCACTAAACAACATTTTATGTATCATTATTATTAACAGATATTTTTGTTCTAGATGATGCTTTGATTCGAAAGGAAAAAATGAGTAATACCACAGATTGTGTACAATCTACATCATAAGCTTCTGGAACCAAGACACCTGACAAAGTTACTTCAGGTTGGTTTTGCTCTTTTAGTAGGGTTTTTATTTACTATCGGGTGTTCCAGAAAGTATAAGGACGTTTTTGGAGTACTCTCATGTCTTTAGTAATAATGATAAGAAATACCGAATATTCGGCAGGTGGTCAGGCCGAATATCCGGTATCCGGTATCCGACCAAACAACTATCCGTTGCATCTCTAATTCATATACTATACTATAATAATCATTTGCCCGAACTTCGCGATCCCGAATTTCATTTGCCCGAATGTTTCGTTTACCATAATAGTTAAGTGACATACTCTAGTTTACCTGAATATTGGATGTCATAATGATACGAATGCCATATGTATTGTTTTCCATACTATTGTTTGCAATTATATTATTTAATAGAATAATTAACCAACATACACTCGACTACAAAGAGATCGATACGGCTAAAGTTACAAAAATATGTATGAACGACCTTAATGTTAAGGCAATAAAGTCGTGTACACATATTTTTGTAACTTTGGCCGTATCTTTCTTTTTGTAGTCGACTGTACATAGATTTAAAATTGTTCTTCTCTTATTGTGTCGTAATAAATATACGATGATAGATTAAAATTGTTTTCTTTCTAATACTTGTTGGTAATAATCCTATCCTGAAATACCAAATGGTCAAACTACCTAAATAATGCACTACGATATTATTATTTATTCCGCTCTTTTATAAAAAAAATAACACACCGCGCTTCTAACCTATCCGCGATCCGAGTCGGAGTGATATTATGGCATGTGATAGTTATGGAAAACAAAGATTTTGGCTATATAATAGGCTAAGAGCAATACTTTCAAAACTGTCTGTACTTAAATATAAACTGCCCTACAACACGCTAAGATATATACACGCTAAGGTATATGGTCAATGGCAGATTCAATAATAGGATACGGTATTTCGACCTATGGTAAAACATATAAAACGTACCTCCTAAATATCTACAATTTACAAATAAGAATAGTGAAAACTATCGTTCCTCTGAAAATCAGATATAAATATAAAGATATTTATAGTCAACTATTTCAGTACTGCAAAGTGATGAGTGTATTTAACAAAATAAAGCATGCCATTATATAAGTATGTGAAAACACAGAAAAAATACAGTTACTGGAAAAAAATCGTAGGCCGTATAATTTACGCCATATTTCCAATCTTCCCCTATATCGTGTCCCCAAGCAATGTAATGAGTATGGCAGAAGAGTCTGGGAGTGCATCCTTCCCCAACTATTAAATAACCTACCTTTGACAATAGCAGAAAAACTAGAAAGTAATAAAAACAGTAAACAAATACAAAGCTTGATAAAAAGATATTTCATGAAAGATATATTTGAGAGGGAAGGGGTGGATGCCCACCTACTTATAGATTTAGGTTATAAATAAATAATAAAACAAATTGTAAAATGTATGTATTGTAAATTATAGTTTAAGCATAGAATAATAATTGTTATTAATTTAGTATAAACCTACTTACAATTAATGACGCGTGAGCAACTCAACCTTTCTCTAACTCAGGCCACGCAAAATCTTTAATATTAAGATTAAGGTTTCTGTTTTTTGCAAATAAATGTTTTTAATTTGATATAAGCAGTTTAAATTAAAAAAAAAACTGTTTATTTCAATTTTTTTTTGGCATATCTAAATATATAAAAGAAGAAACTGACTGACTGACTGACTGACTGACTGACTGACTGACTATATAATAATAATTTGAAAAATATAAATCCTTATAGCTAATGTTACATTGTGCTTTAACATACTTACAAGATACAAATTGTCACATGCGCCTAAACTAGGATTATATTCCTGTATCTTAGGCAAAGATAAAACTAATCAAATAATGAAACAAATCAAATTAAAATCATGCACATGAAATACATAAAAATATCAAATTATTTTGGGTCATCGAATAAAATGACTGTAAAACTAGGTTAATAGAGTTCACTTAATTATGAGGTTGACAAAAGTCTACGTTTGCGAATAATTTGCAAAGCATTGCAGTTTGGTAGATTTACGGTTAGTAGGGCAAAATCAAATGTGACGAGTTTGTAATTAAACATGAACGACAAATGCCTTTACATAAATATGGAAAGTAGTAACATTGTTGGCCTATATAAGTCGCTATACAATGAACTACAACCCAAATACAAAATAATAATACAAATCAATAACTAAGTGTCTAAAGGCACATTATAGATACTTAGGCTCCTCCATAGTCGATAGAGTTTATATATCGTTTTTCGGCCATTTTCCTGGCGGGGCAATCAGGATCCCCTGTTTTATGATCATTGGGCTTTTTGAAGAGCCTGCATGATGCGCATTTGGGAGCAGCTGCCTTGTTTGGGCACTCCTTCTCTGAGTGGCCTATATTACAACAATGTCCGCACGTGAGGTCTGATTGCTTACATGTCTTGGCGGCATGGCCAAACTGCTGGCATTTAAAGCATCTGGTGACAAATGTGAAGTCTCTCACAGGACACGATGACCAATTGATGAAGACTCGGCTCTGAGATATGAGAGCCTTGCGTACAGGGGCTGGAACTTCTAAAATGTAATTACAGGTCTCGGCATCTTTTTTACCCGATTTATGGCTTAATTTAATACTAGCCAATATTTTTTCCCGAGTTAAGTCTTGAAACTTGTCGGCGAGATTTTGTTCGTAAATGCAGCTGTAAACCTCTTGTTCTCGTAGAGCTGAAGGTACACCGACTATTACAATCCTGGGCTTGCGTTTGTAGGGCTCATTGACGGTGAGATCCGGGGAAATATTTTTAAACGTATTTTTCAGTTTATTAATGTCGTCCTTAGAGTCAGTGCTGATAATAACGCCACCATTTTTAACTTTACGCAGCGCTCTCACGTGCAATTTCATTTGCTCAGGATTAATTATTTTTTGTACTAAGTTTTTCGTGTCCTCACTTGATTTCGATTGGTCTTTAGGGTAAATAGCCACAGAGCTCAGGTTGCTAAGTCGGATCTGCTCTTTGTTGTTGGTTTTCACCATATCAGCGAACGAAAGTGTATCTGTCATAGGTCTGGTAGAATTTTCGATAGTATCCTTAAGGGATCGGAGATGGCCTGATAAATCTTGTCTTTCTTCGAGGGCTTGGAGAGTGCATTGGTTGATTAATGCTTTTTGTTTGAGGGATTGGTAATGAACTGCCAAGTTTGCTGTACCGTGAGAAACTTTACGACAAAGGTTGTGGACTTTTAGCTTTTGGTCCGAGTTTAATTTACCTTCTGTTGAGATGGCGCAAATTTCATTAAGGAACTGCTCTATAGCGCTCAACCAGTTCTGTATCTCTGACGTTGGGATAGCGCTAAGGTTGGTTTGGTCTCTCACACTCGATGGTTGGGCATTTTCTTTTCCGATATCCGATGGCACAGGTGTTGATGGAGGGCTACGTTGCATTTTGGAACTTCGAGAAAATGGGCTATTATCACCCATTCTGTCGTATTAATTTGATAAAATACTATTAGTCATAATTTACTCACACTGCACATCACGGATTGACACAGTTCGCGAAGATCGAGGTCAATGTTTTTGTACTCGATTTTAATTTGCAAACTAATTACAACACGTCTAATCGCACCGACGACTATTCTAATGACTGACTGACATATCAACGCACAGCCCAAACCGCTGGTCCTAGAGATTCCAAATTTGGCACGTAGGTTCCTTATAAGGTCTAGGGGTGCACTAAGAAAGGATTTTTCAAAATTCAATCCCTAAGGGGGTGAAATGGGGGTCCGGAGTTTGTATGGGGAAACAAGATTAGTTGGACTATTTTATTCGAAACTTCACAGGAGTATTTCTAACGATAAATGAGTAAATACGTGTTTCAGGTTTTTTGAGAAATCAACCCCTAAAAGGGGGAAATCTGGTGACAAATTCTGAAAATCGACATGGGTATTGTTTTTGTGATATACCGGGTCGCTGATAACGAAAACAACAATGATTTTAAAATCTCACGTGGAGGACGTGAAATACCATCCCCTCTGTTGGGGTGCGAGGAGGATGAAATGTCTAAATATTAATATGGGTGTCGTTTTTATGGTTTTTTGGGACGTTAATTACGAAAATGGCATCGGTTTTGTAATTTAATATTGAGGACATGAAAAGTTTTGAAAAATTGTGCCAAATTTCAAGAAATAACTGACTGACTGAGAGACTGACATATCACCGCACAGCGCAAACTGGTGGTTCTAGAGATTCCAGATTTAGTATGTAGGTTCCATATAAGGTCTTGAGGTGCATTCAGAAAGGATTTTTCAAAATTCAACGCCTAAGGGGGTGAAATGGGGGTCCGAAGATTGTATGGGGAATCAAGATTAGCTGGATTATTTTATTCGAAACTTCACAGGAGTATTTCTAACGATAAATGAGTAAACATTTGTTTCAGGTTTTTTGAGAAGTCAACCCCTAAAAGGGGGAAATCTGGTGACAAATTCTGAAAATCGATATGGGTGTTGTTTCCATGGTTTATTGGGTCGCTGATTACGAAAACAACAATGATTTTAAAATCCCACGTGGAGGACGTGAAATACCATCCCCTCTGTTGGGGTCCGAGGGGGATGAAATGTCTAAATATTAATATGGGTGTCGTTTTTATGGTTTTGGGTACGTTAATTACGAAAATGGCATCGGTTTTGAAATTTAATATTGTGGTCATGAAAACTTTTGAAAAATTGTGCCAAATATCAAGAAATAACTGACAGACTGAGAAACTGACATATCACCGCACAGCACAAACTGGTGGTGCGAGAGATACCAAATTTGGCATGTAAGCTCCTTATAAGGTCTAAAGGTGCATGAAGTGCCGTGAGTTCCCTATGAAGATACAACCTTTTTTGATTCATTGTATTGTAGATGGTTTTATTAATCAGTGCTGTCCGATACGATTTTCACATAAATCGATATTTGAGCGTCCGAGAGGACTCTTAATAGGAATCCGAGGTACCTAAACTTTGAATAAAGTAACGGCCATATTGATTTTATTCATTTCCGTCCCGATTTCGTTCAAAATTGATATCTGAGCGTCCGAGAGGTCCCTAATACGACTCCGAGGTAAAGTGTGGAAAAAGTCGCAGTCATTGATTTTCTTTTTTTTTCGTCCCGATTTCGATCGAAATCGATATCTGAGCGTCCGAGAGGTCTCTTAATACGAATCCGAGGTAAAATTTGTGAAAGTGGCGGCCATATTGATTTTCTTCATTTTCGTCCCGATTTCGTTCAAAATCGATATCTGAGTGTCCGAGAGGTCTCTTAATACGAATCCGAGGTAAAATTTGTGAAAGTGGCGGCCATATTGATTTTCTTTTTTTTCGTCCCGATTTCGTCCAAAATCGATATCTGAGCGTCCGAGAGGTCCCTAATACGACTCCGAGGTAAAATGTGGAAAAAGTCGCAGTTATTATCTTTTTTTTTTCGTCCCGATTTCGATCAAAATCGATATCTGAGCGTCCGAGAGGTCTCTTAATACAAATCCGAGGTAAAATTTGTGAAAGTGGCGGCCATATTGTTTTTCTTCATTTTCGTCACGATTTCGTTCAAAATCGATATCTGAGTGTCCGAGAGGTCTCTTAATACGAATCCGAGGTAAAATTTGTGAAAGTGGCGGCCATATTGATTTTCTTTTTTTTCGTCCCCAATTTCGTTCAAAATCGATATCTGAGCGTCCGAGAGGTCTCTTAATACGAATCCGAGGTATAGTTTAGAAAAAGTGTCGGCCATATTAATTTTTATCATTTCCGTCCAGATTTCGTTCAAAATCGATATCTGAGCGTCCGAGAGAATTCTTAATACGAATCCGAGGTAAAATTGGGAAAAAGTGGCGGCATATTGATTTTCTTCATTTCCGTCCCGATTTCGTTCAAAATCGATATCTGAGCGTCCGAGAGGTCTCTTAATATGAATCCGAGGTAAAATTTGGAAAAAGTGGCAGCCATATTGATTTTCTTCATTTCCAACCCGATTTCGTTCAAAATCGATATCTGAGCGTCCTAGAGGTCCCCTAATACGAATTTGAGGTAAAATTTGAAAAAAGTGGCGGCCATATTGATTTTCTTCATTTTCGTCCCGATTTCGTTCAAAACCGATATCTGAGTGTCCGAGAGGTCTCTTAATACGAATCCGAGGTAAAATTTGTGAAATTGGCGGCCATATTGATTTTCTTTTTTTTTGGTCCCGATTTTGATCAAAATCGATATCTGAGCATCCGAGAGGTCTCTTAATGCGAATCTGAGGTAAAATTTGGCACTCCATTCATACCTATATGCAAAAAAGTTTAATGTTACTATATAGGCGTGTGGGGTATCTATGGATTTGCTTTTAAAAACGACATAGAGGTTTCGATATTTTTTCCATTTAAATCAACCTTAAATTCTTTTTTAATCGTATGGCATTTATTTACGAACCGTGAGATTTTCGAGAAGACTACGGTTGCCAGTTTTTGTTGCACTTTTAGCACCACCCAGGGGTTCTGTGTATGGTAACGGTGGGTACTCCCTACGGACGCGGTGCAACTTCGACCCCCCTTTGTCAAGTGAGTGGGCAACTTGACTGTTAGAAGTTCGCAAGCCGCTCGAAGGCCTCTAACTTGGCTTAACGATTGCAGCCGGGTTCAACGGCTTAGCGTGCCTTTCAAAGCACGAGAGTCAGTTAGTAACCACTCAAAGCGGTCACCCATCCAAGAACTGACCTGCGCCCACATTGCTTAACCTCGCACACCGCACGCGGTAGGCGGGTGCCGTTGGGCCACGAGCGCTCTAAATTCTTGATAGTTTGTGCCAAATTGCAATTCAATAGGTCCAGTAAAAGCAACTTGGTTGTAACAGACGGACTGACAGTAAGGAGTGCGAATGGAAGTGAGGCCAAATTTTCTTTTTGGATGCTCCAATGGTAACTGGCAAAACCTACCTAATAAATTTAATTGTAGGAAAAATAAATGTTACACATGATATTGAATTAGCCGTATTTCTGTACTTCAAAGGACCAGAGTTTATGGCCACTGCGCGCTGTTAGGTCGTTTACAGACCTATTGGTGTTACTGTAGTACACAGATACTTTTACTAAGAGCCATTTAAGACATGCTTTTATTTCATCGGCCCTTTCCCCTTCGGCCTCTCGGAAATGTATGATAATAGTTTTCGATCCAATACGATATTTTTGCCAAAATCAAATGAAATTCAACAGTTTGCCGGTTCTCAGAATGTATACTGACTTTTCATCTGTTCAACTGTTAATGAATCACAATCACCAAACTTCGGATAGCGAAACCCCAGAATGTAACAACTACTTTTCTGGAGACCGCATCTAAATCGGTTCAGCCAAACGCGAGATAATCGTGGACAAACATACGAACCTGTTTTTTGTAGACGGTTAAAAATTTGGCTTAGTACGCGGGCGAAGCCGCGAGCAAATGCTAGTAATTAATATGGTAAACAATTAGTAGGTATGGCATACGAAATTATTGAAAACAACATAATTGCAGTTGAATATTATGGCAGATAAAATTCGGGCAAATGAAATTCTGGCAAGCAAGAGTATACCGAGGAAACGAGACAACCTGTACACCTGCAAAAAATGAAAAAATCTGGATTAACTTATAAACAGTGTCGAACTATACCAGGTATAGTTTGTTTTGATTGTGGAAAGAGGGGTGTTTTGTCATCAAATTGTACTAAGTGTCATCCCCACTTACAAAAACCTTTGCATACCAATCCGTCTACTTGTTAAAAAAAAATCTAGAGCAGCCCGGTGCAACTAGGACAAATAAAAAAGTGACACATTTGGGTACAGTTACTCCGGGATTAACTTTAATGGACGGTGACAATAGATTATTTGTGGAATTTAGCATTGGGAATAACACTTATCTTTGCATACCAATCCGGCTACTTGTTAAAAAAAAATCTAGAGCAGCCCGCTGCAACTAGGACAAATAAAAAAGTGACACATTTGGGTACAGTTACTCCGGGGTTAACTTTAATGGACGGTGACAATAAATTATTTGTGGATTTTAGCATTGGGAATAACACTTATCATGGTCTTCTTGATTCTGGAGCCAATATATCCAATGTAGGCAACAATTTCCATACTAACTTAGAGAATTTTGGATACCGGTAACAAACCGCTAGTTTGACTACGAGATGTGCCAACAGTTCGGAAGTAGAAGCTATCGGTGATATGTCGCTGCCTATAAATTATATAAACAAAATATATAATTAAAAAATCATGATTATTCCTTCAATAACCAATGACATTATTTTAGGCATGGATATTATAAATGAAATTGGTTTTAAAAATTTAGTAAGCTTTGATAGCATACAACGGTCACGTGACAATGAGCAACACTCACATCAAGACACAGTGTGCTCGTTTATACCTATACAGGAGTTGTCGCCAACTGAGTCCATTAATTTAGACAAAGTGAGAAATGATATTTTTACATAGTCGGATGATAAATCAACTTTCTGAAGTATATATATAAAACTATAATATGTTTGTGTTGAGGTACATCCCTAGTTAAAGGGCACATCCCTACCAAGCGTGCGCGTAGCTAATCTATGGCATGGTTGGCATCGCTCGGTGTGTGTCCATATATTTTCGTGTTGTATTATTTTAACTACGATAATGAGTTGTCTTATAATAAATACTATTCTGGAGTAACCGTGTTAGTGTTAGCTACCAATACATGGTGGAAGTGGAAAGTCTCCGAAAATGCCGCCGGACCAGCAGACTGCAGAATAACAACCTGGGCGTCTAGAAGATCGAGACAAAACCAGAACGTCTGAGTGGATTACCGCTACATGTGAGGACACCAGGAGAATTCGACTTTCGTCCAGAAGGATGGGAAGCATGGCGAAAACGTGCCGATGGATGCATGGCTGGGGTCGAGCCCAGTCGCGTACGGTCACTCCACGAAACCGGGACAAATCGTGGAGTAAGTTGCCCTTCAGGCGGCAAGCGGAGCTCTGCCGTCTGTGACTGTCTTTCCCTAGCTACTCGTGGTATACGTATATGGAGACAAATGATAACAAAACAAAAAACAATACTCAAACGTTTGAGGACGTTGTGTCCTCCGTTCTGAATTCTATCCGGGGCGGAGAAATTGGTAACGAGGCGAGGAAGGCTGCACAAGCCGTACGGCCGTAAATAGTGGTCCCGACTGTAGAGTGTGAGGTGGTGGAGTGGAGACGGAAACCGTGGTCGACAGGGGCGTAACCATCGCCGCTGAAACGCCCGGTACATCTGCCCAGACCGAAGAACCAAGAAAGCTCTCTGGAGCCGCACGAGGGAGGCTTCGTTGCCTCCTGCAGGGCGGCATAGAGAAAAAGGCCGCACTATCCATGTGATATCTTATCTATATATATGCCATGGACGGCATGGACCAAGATGCCCGGGGGGAAACGCCCCTATCAAAAGGGGACGATCGGAGGACGAACCTCCACAGGGACACGTTAAAAAGGCCATGAAGCTTACAACTGACGCCGAAGGAACACCAGAGGCCCCTCAGTATCAAGCAAGTGGCAGGGTCCACTCGGAACCCATGAGCGCGGATCAGATGGAGATGGTCCGCCGCGAGCTCAACCAGGCCATGATTCAGAAATAGGAGAGCGCAAAGGGCAACAGTTTCTGGGCTTACTCCAAAAGAGAGAAATCCCGGTGGCATGTGTCAACCAAGCAAGTCTTAACTGGCTTGTGGAGAAAATCCCGAGACTGAAGCCGTGGCCGGAGGCAACCCTTTCGACGACGTTCCCTTTCTTCCTTCATTTCTGATGCCAACGTAGCCTCAGTGAGCGACGCTATATGCTCTATCACTATTCAGGATACAAAACACGGGCCTGAATACGGAGCTGTGGCGGTAGTCACCTTCGCCATAGACGAGCCTTCCGCTGAAGCTCTGAGAGCTTGTGGTTGTGAGGTCATACCAGTAAAAACAACATTAAGAACAGTTAAAAAAATTGTTTTGAACATAAGCCTATTTTACTCAATGTTTTTAACGTAAATGAAACATACGAGTAAAAACAAAAAGTAGCATTTTCACTGAATGACAAAATTTTAAAAAAACCTGAAAAAGGTGTTTGTAGTCTTAAAATCATATTTTTAGTAACTGGTGTTGCCTCCTCTGGCTCTGATCACAGCTTCGACTCTGTGAGACGAGGTTTCGGAGACGACGTTGGGGGATATTCTCCCATTCTTCCATCAGGGCCTGTTTAAGATCATTGAGGGTGACAGGATATCGTCTGCGTCGTGTGACCTGTCTTCCGAGCTCATCCCAAGCATGTTCGATCGGATTCAGGTCAGGACTGCTTGATGGCCAGGCCATCAAGTTGATACCAACCCCCTGAATGTACTCTTGTACGACCTGAGCGGAGCGTGGCCGGGCGTTATCTTGCATTAGAATTAATCTATCACCCATATTTACCAGATATGGTCCTGCAAACTCATTAAGGATCTCTTGAGCATATCTCACCCCGGTCAGAGTGCCATTTTCTATGGCCACTAACTGTGCAGATGCCAGCGGCGGGAGCTCTGTACACGTATGGGACGTTTACAGAGCCCCCGCCGTACTGGACTCTTTCTGCAAAGCAGGCTTGAGCGTATCGCTGACCAGGCCGCCTGTAGACTTTTCGCCTTCCTTCATGAGTGAATAATGAGAAACGTGACTCATCCGTGAACAAGACTTTTTCCAATTCTTCACCCCACTGTACGTGTGGTCACGAGCATACCTCAATCTGTTAACCCGATGCCCTGCCTCAAGTTTGGGACCATTTGCTGGCCTGTAGGGCTTCAGGTTTACCTCAGCAAGTCTTCTTCTGACCGTGTTTTTGCTAATGTAATCATCCCTCATCAGAAGCTGCTGTTGGACCTGAACTGCATTGAAGTGACGATTTCTCAATATAGTGCTGGCAATATACACACATAGGTACATTAGATTATAGGCGCAGTAATGTTAACTAACAATATGTATGGACTCATGTCTGAAATAAAATCTTATTATTATTATTATTATTATTAATATATCGGTCTTCTCTAGCTGTAGTGCATATGGGACGGCCATTACATGGTCTTCTGAGATGGTTTCCGGTTTCTTTGTACCTTTGTTTCACCTTGAAGACCGTTCTTAATGTCACACCCACCATTCGTGCAGTACGACGCATATGATGTCTAGTTCCAGATGTACCATAATTCTTGCACATTCTTCAGGTGAAAGAGGCATGATAATTAATGTTTACGTGCTGAAGACACCTTGGCTTTTAAATGAAATATAAATGATCACAAACTAATACGAAGACAAAAGCAGAAAGCTAAAAGTAAAAAATTACAGCATTTGAAAAGGGAGCGTTTTTCTTTTTCGTTTATTTCTTCAACCATCTTTTAAAAGGATGTTGTCAAAAAGGAGTTTATATAACAAAACAAAATTTTCTACATAATGCTTTTTATTTCAAGTTTCTAATTTAAATAGTACAGAAGTTATAGTCACGTCTATAGCGTGCGGAAAAACGCGCTTTTTGGCAAGGTGTGGTGTAAATGTTTTTATTTACTTGTTGCAGGTGCTGTAACATGAGGCACTATTACCGAAAAGAACTTTAAAAAACTAAAAATCCTCCTACCGGCAGAGCAGCTAAAAAGGCCGCAAAATATGTATATGGTGACGTAAACCAATTTCTTTCACCCACATTTGCTAAGAAAAGAGATACAGAATGAAATTATCAAAATGTAGAGTCGGACAGCACTCAACCTCAACTACAATCAGAAAATGGAGATGGACAAAACGATTGAAGGATTTGATACACACTAGATGAGAAATTAAAATATATACTGTAAATAAAATCTATAGATCAAAATGTGTACATTGTAGATATTGTTTTATTGCCAAATTGAGGCTAAAGCTCTCTGCTCACAAATGGAGCCCTCATTGAGAGAGGTTGCATACATCCCAACATTCACAAAGGAATAACCAGAGGCACTAGCTACAGCCAAATTGCCGAAGCTTCAGCTGCCAACACATGCCGGAGATAAATTAAACAAAGTTCTGAGACCGCTTCAGAGCCAACATGCATGGTAAGAATATTGCAGAGGCAGACAAACTTTCCTATTTGCTCGGATGTCTGTCAGGTGATGCTCTGGAGGCATCGTCAGGACTCACAACAACTAACGAAAATTATTCGATAGCCATTGAAATCTTGTAAATTGTAATAAGGAACTGACAGTTCATGGGTTATCGTGGGACATCAGCGATGTCAAATTGAGATGGGTTGAACCAGTTTTATCGAGACTTCCCAATAGTACTTCAGTCTGCGCGACCGCGCGGTTGCAAGCGGGCGCGCGTGCGTTCGGTCTTTATGACAATAGCTGAGTCATTATCTTCGAGAGTAAAATGCGCGTCGTGTAATATCGTTGTAAGTGAGGTGCTAGCCTATATGCAAAATAAGCTAGGGCTATTGGACACTGAAAGTTTAATAAGAATTTGTGCAACGGGTTTTTCTGAAGAAGACATTAGTTTATTAAGCTTAACTTTCATGATTTTTTGGACCCATAGTTCAAAAGTTAGAGGGGGGGGGAGCACATTTTTTTTTCTTTTGGAGAGAATATTTCCGAAAATATTCACTTTATCAAAAATGTTTGATGTAGACCTCTATTCATTTTGAAAGACCTATCCAACAAAGCAAAGAATAAATTACATCCACACTTTACGTGTAGGGGAGGTACCCACAAATATATTTTTTACTTAGATTTTATTTTACTACTACTATTTTTTTACTTAGTTTTATTGACAAACATGGCGTAGCTATAAGGGTTCCTAGTTGCCTACCCTAAAAAGGGTTTTCCGAGCTAGTGAGGTGAAAAAACTATTGTTATTATTCCAAGATCCTATTCACACGGCTGGAGTCGGGGTGCACCCCACAGAATCAAGGTTTCATATTTTAATGGGTCGCGAGCAGTCAATGAGAGTCGAGCGCAGAGCGATATGTATTGGTCACGTCCAGTCGACGTCACCCCTCCCTTTAAATGACGTTTATGTTACGTTATAGGAGCGTCAAATAACGAATATGAAATGTCAGTGGTCACGTCTAGTCGACGTTGTCCCCTCCCTTTAACTGAAGTTAATGTAACATAAATTAACGTCCAATATCACGTCAGATGAATTGACGTAGTACTCTAAAATCCGTAGCAGGCATGCACAATCTAATCCCGCGTGCACCACCGCCTCCACCTCCCCCTATCGCGTTCGAGCCTGCGGTCACGCGCCATATGAAGAAAGAGAAGTTGATCCGGAAGCAGAAGCTTGGGGATCTATCCACGACGAGAATGGATGTTCAAAACCAGGCACATGAGCTTAACCTTCCTATTTAGCTAAAGGTTAAAGCGAAGTTAGTAAAAAAAAGCGAGTTAACTAAAGGTGGAGCGAAGGATCCTAAGCCCAAAACCTCTAGGAGTTCGAAGGAGCCTGAGCCTGGATCATCCAGGGTTTGTGTTGCATGTCTTAGTATTAGTAGCGGGTTGCATGTTGCTTTATTCGAAGCTTATTGAATTGAGATAGGCAGCACGTGTCCCGCCGGGTATTGCTATCTGGTTGACTTTGTGGGGATGACTTTGGTTCATGCCCAGATTTCAATTTGTTCTTCATTGGATCGAAATTAAACCATGCAGAGTTTACTCATACGCTTCGAATAAGGTAAGTAAATTAATATGCGTTTTATGAGTAGGTAAAACGCGTCTATTAATTTAACTTGACCGTTATTCGAAGCTTATTTAATTGAGATATGTTTGTTATCGCCTGGTGGAGGACTTATGATGCCAATGTGACACGGGTTTTATGAAATTTATACCACTGCAATTGTGGGATAAACATTTTTTGCTAGATTGTTTGAAAACAAGAAGATTACCATACTTCAGTTTTTAATGAAGGGTTCATAAACGATAAATTGTAGGTACAGTTTCGGTAAATTAATTAAATGGGTAAATACCATATGGCAATGGTAATAAGACCCCATATTTTTGAACATGATTAGCAAGTATTGCTACCTGAACTTCAGTGGATAAGTACTTCGTAAACGATGTAAGTAAGATTACATTACATTACGATTTAAAAACCGTACAGGTTGGTACAATCAACAATAATTGACACAACATTTCTTAATAAAAGTTTTTGTTAACACCAAGTAGCCCTTATATGTATAAAATATTCTGATTATATCTTTAGGACTAACTAATATTTATTGATTATTGAATTAGAACTAATCAACTGCTGCACACAAATTTGATATACTCGTATTCGTGGCATTATTCAAGGTAGGCGCCGGCATAACCTTGCGTCTGTAATAATTTTTAACACGTTGAATGCGGGACATGCCAGTTTGCGACTTGTAACAACGTACTTTCTTCTGGTGCGGCGTGAGGAAGTAACTTGTCTCTGTCTGGTGCGGGGTCGATTTGACTATGAAATCCTATGAGCTAGAAAGAGCCAAGTATACATTTATGTATCGTTCTGTTCATTCTATCTAAAAGGTACGTCAAACTTTACAAGACAAATTTGACTCGTACCGCACTAGGTGAAAAAAATTATCAACCAGTGCAGTACCCGCCAAAAGTGTCTTGTATACCTACTGTCTTGTACAGCACCACGAGTACAGCCAGTGCGGGGGTGTCGATTACGTGTTTTTTGTTTACCTTCCGCTTGCAGTTCCGTTTTCATTATGAATGCACCGAGAAAAAGATCACGAAAGATGTTACAAAAGGTTTTCGAAGAGATGGAGTGCAGTGAAAGTGTAAATAGTGAACCAAAAGAAACGGAGAACAAATGCGACGATAGACTGTTCACAATTAAGGCGGCAGACTCGCAAATCTCTGTTTTCTTGCAAATTTTGCGGAAAAGAATCTCTTGATATGTATTGTTTCAAAGCAATAAATACAGTATATTTTACAGGACTCTATTGTACAGGATCTAAGCTTATTAAGACATAGGTTTTTAATTACTTTGATGCTACTTTTGATATGAATTGAAGGCTTTAAACATACCCATGTTTATCGTTCACACGTTAAAGGTTGAATTCCTGCCCTCACCCCGTAAAAATAAAGACCAAAACTACAAATGTAACCTGATAATCTTTATTGGCAAAGTTTCTACAACAATCTTATCACGCTATGTTTTTTGGGAAACGGTCTAGTTTTCTTATTTTAGGTGTTGTAAAAGGTCAAATAATGTAAAAATTACCTGTACTAAATTGGCTGTTTTTTTATTCAAAATCATCGTTTACTGTGGTTTAACACTAACTATTTAGAAAACCAAGTATTATTATGGCCAATCACAAAAAAATGCATTCCTAATTCCATTTTATTAAATCAAATTTCATTCCAACTTTATACCAAGAAACGCGTTAAAATTTCCTTTAGTTCCGCTGTGCCGGCACAGCGTTCGGACGTGTAGCCTGTTGCGCTCCGTGATTTCGCGCCTCGCTCGTACAATTCGAAGTTTGAGGCACCCGCTTTTGAACTTGTGTGGGGTTCATCGCGAAAGTTGCTCTACTTTGATTTCTTTCAATATTTTTCCACTTTAGTTTAATTAAGTTATTATTTTGTGTTTTTGGGTATATTACCTATACAGCGTTATACAAATAAACAATGGTCCGAAAAAAAAAGAAATATCCTTGTGTCAGCAAAAAAAAAAAGAAAAATATAAAAAAAAAAAATTATGAATCAAAACCGTAGAAAAGGGTAAGTAATATTGATTAATGATTATTATTACATAGTGTAGGTAAAAATGTTATCCTGGTCAACCATTACCAACAAACTGCTAAGCAGTTTGGCGAAAATTAATGTTAAGTACTTACGTTTTAAGTCACTGTTTTTGGAATAAATAAATAAAAAAAAAATTAAGAGGGCGCCGAGCTTTTTTCCCGAGCGCGGTTATCACCCCCGCTGTCGCCTACGTCAGTGTCAGTGGGAATCGTAGCGGCTCATGTTGTAACGGGCGAAACGCGTGCGAATGTAGGTTTTTACCTTCGTATTCTTAAAATAGTACATATTATGAAGATGTAAGACGAAGATGTTATGGAAAAAAAGTTGTTTTGTTATTATTAAGATATGTGCTGATATAACTTATTGGACATAGGCCATGTTTTTAGAGTTCCGGTTCTCATATGGAGAAAACGGAACCCTTATTATAGGATCGGTCGTGTGTCTGTCCGTCCGTCTGTCACAGCCAATTTTCTTTTATACTACTGGACCGATTGAGTTGAAATTTAGTACACACATTTTTGGCGATTGACTGGAAAATTAAAAAGAAAAAAAAGTTTAGCAGAATATAAAGTTTGACATATCAAATGAAAGGGTTCGACTCGTTTTGAAGACCTCAAATATATTTTTTTCATATATTTTTTGGTCGGGTTTTCATTGAGTTATTTAAGAATAAAGGCAAAAAATTACCTGTCCCGTTTTTTTATGCTTTATGTTTACTACAAAAATAACTATATATGACCATATTTTGCAGTAACGCCAATGCCAGCATCTCCTGCCAACACCAACGTCATCCGATGTCAGATATTAGCAACGATTGCCACCAATTAAATAATGCTAACCAATGGTAAAATTTATGTTGTTATATATTCGTTTTATACAATTGAATGTTTAACATAGTTGTAAAGAAATCTAAGTAACTGATCTTATTCATTTTAGTAACCATCTGGACAAACCTGATCTTTTTTCTGAAAATAAAGTAGTTAGTATGGAAATCGTACAAGAAAAAGATGAAACTGCAAACGAACCAGACAAAGAAAATGCGGTATTGTATTTTTTTTTCTTGAATAGTTTATAATGTCATGATCAGTGATAGGATTTTCGGGTGCTAAACTTTAACAAAACTTGTAAAACTGACAGAATGTATAGCTTTTCAAATATTAATAACTTTATACCAAAGTGTTGAAATTTAAATATTCCGATATATAATTAAATTGAACACTGACCTACGAAAAATTATCTTATTTTTTTAGTTGTAAATTTAACTTTATGTCAGTTTTACAAGTTTTGTTGAAGTTTAGCACCCGAAATCCTATCATTGGTCATGATATTTATTAATTGGGTAATTATAATTATACTACGTAGCATTATTCTATATTCTGTGATTATACCTAATGGTAGTATCTTAAATATAGTATTTTATATATTTCCATATTACCAAATCGTACTCCATGACTTTCCCATGTGATACAGCTGCAACTACATAATTTTGTTTTGTTTTAGATAATCAAGAAGACTCGTAAACGAAAAGCAAATAACGATTTACCATTTCGACGGGCTTTAAAAATAACGGTAAACAAATAAAACATAAAATTAAATAAGCAATACAGTGTTATCTACTATTTGGTTTAAAAAGCGACACTTCACAACTGTTTCATTTCCCAACCTCATTTTTATAAAACAAACCTAGAGTCAGTGTAAACCACTAAACTTACTAAAAGATAACAAAAAAACATCGAGATATTTTATAAGAGAAAATGTGTGTACCACTTTGGCAATCATTTCAGGCGAATAGGCAGAAGTACAAGTATGTTATTTTGTTTGACTATATTTAACCATAACCCATTCCATTTCAGCGCCAACAATCCATAGTGGATAAAAATGACTGCTATGAAGTGGAATACGAAGATGTAACTGGAGATAAAAATGACCCTGTTAAATTGGATGGTCGTAGAATTATTTCTATTGGTCATTTCTTAACATCTTTACAAGCGATTTCGGATCATAGCACAGAATCGTTTGGATGTAGATTTTCGAATTTGAAATGCCGATGCATTGAAACGCCGAGACCCGAAAGGGTTTTATTTCAATATTACAATTAAGGTGTGAATTGTGCAATGCAGAATTTAATTTAAGTACGGATGATCCCAATTCTAATTACGATGTAAATCACGGGGTTGTCGCCGGCACTATCAGCATCGGCTGCGGTCTAGAAAATTTAAATGAACTGGCAGCAAACACTGACATACCCGCCATGTCAAAAAAACAATTTTCAAAAACCAGCCAAACAGTCTATGATTGGTATCATAAAACCGCCGAAGAAGAAATGCGTAAGGCCGGAGTAGAAGAAGCTGAACATGCCAAGGAAATCGGATGCGTGGATAGCGATGGCAATCCGATGATTGCTGTAATCGCTGATGGATGCTGGTCTAAAAGATCATTTAGAAATAACTACTCAGCGGCATCTGGTGCAGTAGCAATTATTGGAGCCCACACAAAAAAAATACTATACTTAGGTGTCAAAAACAAGTATTGTATGGTATGTTCCCGAGCAGAAAACAAAAAAGATAAATTGGTTCCAGAGCATACCTGCTATAAGAATTTCACTGGAAGCTCAGCCAGTATGGAGTCCACTGCACTTGTAGAAGGCTTCAAACAGTCTCTTGATACGCATGGTTTAATTTATGCCAAATTGTAATCCGATGGTGACTCCAGCACAATAAAAAAATTTTTGAGTAGTAACCCGTACAAAAATGTTAAAGTGGAAAAAATCGAATGTCGAAACCACCTTCTAAGAAACCTGTGTAACAAGATGCGGCTCCTCATTAAAGATACCCAAATTCCCCTTCAACAAAGGAAGCTCCTGACGGATGGAAAAATAATGAAATTAAGAAGATACGTGGTACGAGCTATTAAATTGAGAAAACACGAAGAGGCTACACAATCTGAAAAAGTACTGAATTTGAATGCTGATATTCGCAATTCCTTGCGGCACGCGTTAGGAGATCACACAAAATGAGAAGATCAGATATGTCCGGCAGCTGATAAACTCGACTCAGACGTGACACAAAATTTGCAAAACTCGGCTCTTTGGTTAAAAATGAATCAACACGTATCCTATTTGGCATCAAATGCAAAAAGCCTTGTTTATGATGTAGACAGCAACGCAGCTGAAACATTTAACTCGGTTATTGCTAAATATGTTGGAGGTAAGAGAATAAATTACAGCCTGAGAAACTCATACCAAGAGAGGTGTTCAGCCGCCGCAATCTCTTTTAACACCAAAGCAACCATTACTGCAATCAACAAATTTATATTTGGCAAACCTACAGGTAAACATACAAGGTTATATGAGACAAACAAAATTACTAAGAAGAAATATACGAGACAGTTTAGAAAAAAGTTTCACGCTGTCGTTAAAAACGATCCCGATTATGGTGCAAATGCTCAACGCCCGGACATGACGGAAGAAGCTTTCGAACTTGAAAAACAACATTTTTAAAAGAACTGAATGTCACTACCGAAGAACGGGAGAACATTGCAAAAAATACTATGCAACAAAGCAAAAGTCAAGACTGGGTAGAACAAAGAAAAAATAGATTGACTGCGTCACTATTTGGGAAAATTTGTAAGAGGGAAGGTAATATCAGTTGTGCACCGTTAGTGAAATCAATTGTCAAACCGAAAGACCTATCTAATGTTTCGTCAATTGCACACGGTAAAAGAAAAGAAGAAGAAGCACTCACTCAGTTAGGACATCAGGAAAAAATTAAAATTCAACCGTGTGGCCTTTATATTCACAGGACGATGTGTTTTTTGGGTGCTACTCCTGATGGCACATATACAGATCAAAAAGGGCAAACAGGCATTGTCGAGGTAAAATGCCCATTTGCTGCCAAGGATATGCACCCTGAAAACGCCATTAAAGAAAAAAAAATCAAGTTTTGGAAATACAACCCAAAAAGAAACTAATTTAACATAGATACCAACAATGATTACTATTACCAAATTCAAGGGCAGTTAAATATAACCGAACAAGATACTTGCATTTTTGCGGTTTGGACGAGTGACAAGCTACCTATGAAAGTGGAATATATAAAGAGGGATAAAGTATTTTGGGAAACAAAAATGTTCGGCCCGTTGACACAATTTTACTATAATTGTCTCTTGCCGGAATTGATCGACTCGCGTCTTGATCGTTCCATGCCCATAAAAGACCCACCTTATTTGGTAGCAGCCATAGAAACCAAAAAGCAAAAAACAACAGAAAAAAACAAATCTAACGAAAGCAAAGCTTAGTTGAAAGTGTTCAAACATATGTGCGGTGGCGCATTGGCGATCATAACTAATACATGTTTACATACATAAGTTTATGTACATACATAATATGTTTTGAGAATAATCAGCGTACGTCATGTTTAAACTCTAGAATGTCAGTAGCTGTCATGTTAACGAAAAGAATCCAGATTATTTCAAATAAAATCATGTCAGTCTATACACGTACTTATACAGTAACAAGTATCGTTGATGTAGGTAAATACTTGAAATTTAAGTAATCAAAATAATAAATGTGTATTTAACTACATTTAGTCATGGAAGTATGCAATAAGTCATATGTTTTATTTATTTGTCTTGTATCTTGTATTTTACCATAATAAAAAAAAAACACATTTTAAATTTTTAGTACTTATTGAACCTCCCTGACTAGTCCCGAAGTAGAGTAACCTTCTGGCGAACCGCTACAATCCGAGCAGCGGTGCGATTGCATAAACGATTCCAAAAGGTAGTAAGTCGCACTATATTCTTATATACATAAGGCCTTTTTGTTCTGATCCAACTGCAGCGCAGCGATCGCACACGGGTTATAACTAAAGGTAGTACACGGGCTATAACAAAGTGATCCAACGTTGTCAAAACGTTGTCCTGCTTGTATATAACGGTAGAATCATGAGTTCGAATGAGATAGCGATAACCTTACACCTACACACGAAGGCTGACGTATATTAATTAACCCACACAACTAAACGCCGCCCGCCGCGCCGATGTCACTTACGTTGAAATCGAAACGCTGCAGAGCAAGACTGGGCCCTTAAAGGAGAAATAAAATATGTATTTTAAAAGATGTTAAGTTCCCTATAAAATCTACCAACACTACACCCATTATGGATACAAGTGAAGCCCCGGAGTGCTCGTCAAATATAGGTACAGCGATTCCGGAACAAACCCAGCCCCTTTTGCAGCCAAAACAATCATCAGATATATCAACTTATACCGGAAGTCGTTACCTACAGTCTTGCCCCGTAAATACAGTCAACGAAAACTTACCTACTTCAAAGATATTAAATAACACAACGTATACGAGCCCTTCAACCAGTTACAAGTATTCTGTGCTTGAAAATATATCATTTCCTGGCACTAGGAGCGAATTAGGGTCTTTAAGTGATATATCAGTAAATAACCTTATATATACCCCTGATGATTTGATCGAACTGTTACATACACCAAAATCATGAAGACCATTCACTCGTTGTACCGAGTCCCCGAAGACCCCAAAATTTGATCGGGATGTAGTTCAGAATGCTTTCTTAAGTGCCGATAAAATAACAAACGAGTTCAATAACAATTGGTCTCCGATTGACTACTCAGTTCAGGAACCTTGCTGCAGCAAATCGTTGACCTCTAATGCTAATACACCAAAAAATAAAAAAACTTGAGACACATCAGGAGGATAATATCACTACCGAAATTAATACATTGTCATTTGCTGATAGTGATGATGATTCCGATTATCGTCCGTCTTCTACAGATAGTAGCCTAACAACTGAAACATCACTTTCGCTGAACGAAACATCTGAAAGTAATAGTCTTAGTGAGACGGACGACGATCAAATCCACCCTGTTACGAATCCTGATAACCAAGATGAGTGGATTGATATCTCGACTTGGAAGCCAGATGTACAAGAATATCAAGGAGATTCCCAAATAAATGTGCAACCCGCCGCTAAAGAACCTATTGATATTTACAAGCTTTTTGTGACCGATGATATAATAAATAAGATGGTGCTAAAAACCAATAAATACGCACTAAAATACATCGAACACACGCAGATAAAATCCAAATCTCGAACTCAACATTGGAAGCCTACAGACTATGCTGAAATGTGTGATTTTTTGGGAATCTTAATGACAATGGGCTTAATTAGACTGCCCAACCTGGCCCTCTATTGGTCGAAAAAAATATGTACCGGAATGATTTTATACGCTCTTTGATAACACGAGACCGTTTTTTTTTTGTTGCTAAAGTTTTGGCACTTTAGTGACAACGACCTAGAAGGAAATGGCGATAAATTGACTAAAATACGGGAAATATTTGCAATGCTTACTAACAGCATGAAAGAAGCCTTAAAACCAGGCAAATTCTTGGTTATAGACGAAACAATGGTTCCATGGCGAGGCAGGTTAGCATTCAGACAATATATAAAAAACAAGTCACATAAATATGGTATAAAGCTTTATAAACTGTGTACGCCTGAAGGTTATACTTCCAAAATAGTAGTTTATACCGGTAAAGGAGTAACGGAAACTGGTAAATTGCATGGAACTGAAATAGTAAAAAAATTGATAAACGGACTTGAGCATGAAGGACGTGCTGTGATTGCTGATAATTTTTATACATCCCTTGTATACATCCCTTTTATACATCATCTGGCAGAACATTTACTGAAAAATAAAACAATGCTGTGTGGTACTATACGGGTTAATAGAAAAGGACTTCCGAAAACTGTAATAAGCAAAAAACTAAAAAAGGGAGAGATTACTGGAAAAATGAATACAACAGGAGTAAAATTAATAAAATGGTGTGATAAAAGACCTGTAAGTATGATAACAACGTGCAAAAACCATGAAGATAAAGTAATAGATACTGGAAAAAAACGAAAAGCTACTGGTGAGTCAATATTAAAGCCTTCGTGTGTTACAATGTACAACAACACAAAGAAAGGTGTTGACTACAGCGACCAGATGACATCCTATTATTCATCATTAAAAAGAGGATTAAAATGGTACCGAAAACTAATCATGAGTTTTCTTTTCGGGACATGTGTAGTAAATGCTTGGATAATATATAATAGGATGCACAATAAAAAGATGCGGTTATTAAATTTCACTGAAGCGATTATAGAATCCCTGACAAGCAAGGCTATAAGAGATGGAAAAGTAATAGAAAAAAAGAAAATTCACACATTTAAAAAAGGAGCAAAAAGAAGGATGTGTACTCAATGCTACAAAGAATTAAGAAAAACGCTGACGAGTCGAGAAGCTGACAAAAAAGTGAAAAGAGTGAAGTTATATAATACGTACTGCCAAGAATGTGAAAAATCTATGTGTTTAGAATGTTTCAATGAATCTCTTTCAAATTTGTAAATTTAGTTGGCTTTTTTTTTCAATAATAACAACTACCGATATCGAAGTTATTTCATTTTATTTCCCATCCCTACCAAAATATCGACTAGATGGCACCAGCCCTGTTCCCTTGGTGCGATACAAGTCAATTTTGTATCGTTAATTAATTTACCTATACAAGTAATGCCTAAACCAAGTTCGATAGTATGTAACGACAATAGCCTTAGATCTTTCAATTGTTTAACTAGCCATTGTAATCAGTAAATCATTGATTTGTAAAGCCTACAAGGATATATTTGCTAAAATATAGACCCTTAGTCACAAGCCAAAAAAGCCTTGTACCGCACCAGTGTACAACACTCCTACAATTCAAAAATGGTAGGTATAGCACTGAAAGTAAATTATAAAATAACGTTCCCGCATTCAACGTGTTAAACGTGTTTTTCAGAGCGTCAATTACCTCGTGACAATCCTTCTCGCATATTTTACAAATCAATCATCCACCCAATTCTTAAAAGCTACAACAGCACGTATGCTTACAGGAGTTGCCGTTACGCCTGCCTCCCTAAACACGGATTTAAGCCAACCCGCAATCAGAGCACGCGATGCAGCTTTAACATCACCTCTCAGAGAAATAAAGAGGCTATTACAATTAGCGGATTCTCTTCTACCTTTTAATAGCGAGAATGTTTGTTTAATCCAAAAAACGGGGTCAACCTTTTGACATGACTTATTAGTAAGCAAACTTCACCCTGATTATCTGTAATTCACGCAATCAGTTCTAGACCTGAACATAACCCAAAAAAATATTAAACTATCCGTGAATACGCAGTGATCAAAATCAATATTTAGTAACGTAAGGTCATGTATTATTCTGCCAGAGCAGAGAAGGAGCAATGCAGTTCTTATGCAAACCTCAAAAATATTGTCATGGAGACATGTCATTTTTAGATTTTCTAGGATAATCAATCAGGACTTCCACATTCCAAATCGGAGGTTTTTTACATATTGGATTTCTTAATGCTATGGATTTTAACAAATGCCTAACAAGGACATGAGCCCATAATCTTTCCGCAGACTCCGTATTACATAAGAGTTCATACTACAGATTTGTATAAAAGGATTGTCTTGTAAGATAATTTGTCGATCAAATAAAGGTGTCAGTTAAGTATTTGGCAACATCTGCACCCGAAGGTAGTGTAGTATTTACATTATGCTACGTCAACCAAACTACCCACTTCTTCTGGGCTGTAATGTACGTCTTACGTGTAGACGCGCGCCAAAATGATTGAAGAAGAGAAATTTGTTTAGATTTCCAGCCCGTTAGACTTTCCACCCCCACACTTCGAGACTTCTAGCGTCATCGCGCCGTGCGTACACTAGCCCGCGCTAAGCATGACGATAGTGCCAGGCCGCATTTTGTTGCAAATGGTATCCTGACACTGTCGTCACTGCTAACAGTCTAAGTAGCCGTATATGCAAGGGAAAATATGGCATTATATAGAATGCAAGGTGACGGATCTTCTTGGGTCACTCGAAACGCGCACAAATTAACAACAATTCCCCATAAGGTCACCAAGACAGCAAAGACAATCCACGTCGTTGGTCCCATGTTTTATGATAACTTACCAGACAGCATCACAGAAGCTAACAGTCTTCCGTCCTTTAAAGCCAAATTAAAAAAAATGTTTTTACATAATAAAAGAATTTTTAGAATATAAATGTAATATGTAATGCTAATAATAATATATCATAATAATGTAATAATAATAATATAATGATCTAATGCTAATAATAATGTAATGATCCTATTGATATGATCTAAAAATGCATGTACAATTCTAACCATTGACTTGTGATACCTTATTACCAATAAAATATGTCTATGTCTATCTCACGTGAACATTCGGGGCGCCTGTGGTCACGTCAAGTAAAACCTTGTCTAGGTAACGTAGTGTAAAGGGAGCTGCTATGGCACGAGCCTTGAGACCCTCACGACAGAAAACACGATGCCATCGAGGAACTATCATTAGAAATGTTCCTAAAGCTTGGTTCAGGTGAGCCAGTTTACCTTACCTTCGGTATCAAGTACGGAGGTGGAAAAATCCATGACAAAAGCACAATTTTGTACTTTTGAGCATATTTCAAAAACAACTCCGATTGAAATATGCGACTTGGTCGTATTTTGAAGCTGGCCATGGAAAAGGCGTTGCAGACGGCATAGGAGGATCAGTAACCAGAACATTGGATAAACACGTTTGTTTCGGTAAAGACGTTACAAATGCTACTGACGCATTTGAAATATTAAACGATGTAATGAAGGTCGTAAAGATATTTTGTATAATAATTGGTTGTACCAGTCATCCTGTGAAGTACTGCCGCCTGCAAACTGTACTGCCTTGATCTCGGCTCGAGAGAGAGCGTCTGGAACTACATGTAGGACGCCTTTTTTATGTCTGATCTCGAAATCAAAGCATGACAGCTGCATGGCCCAGCGAGCTAACGACCAGAAGGGTTGTTCAGTGTCTTGAGCCATTTCAAGCACATATGATCTGTCACAACAATAAAATGACTACCGTCTACGTATGGACGGAAGTGAGTTATAGAATCCAGACATGAAAGTAATTCGCGTTCTGTCACGCTATAATTTCTCTCTGTCTTTGTTAGAAGACGAGAGTGGAAAGCAACTGGATGTTCATTACCATCTATATTCTGAACCAATACCGATCCAATGCCAACGGATGATGCATCGCAATGAATTTCAAATGGCTTGGTAAAGTCTGGACAAGCAAGTACTGGAGCTTCTGTGAGAGCTTTCTTAAGAGTTATAAATGAATTTTCAGCTTCTTGCTCCCAATCTATAGCTTGCTTACCCTTTCTTTTGCCCAATAATGCGGTCATTGGTGCGATAATGGTTGAGAAGTTTTCTACGAACCTACGGTAATATGAACACAACCCAATAAATGCTCTCAGCTGTTTAGCTGTAGTTGGTCTAGGAAAGTTCTTTATGCAGTCTAATTTTAATGGGTCAGTTCTTAAACCTTCTGAACCGACTATATATCCTAGGTAGCGCAATTCTTCTTTACAGAACTCGCATTTATCTAAATTTACTGTGAGGCCGGCTCTATTCAGCGACTCACAAACATCTTGAAGTATGTCCAAGTGTTCTTCAAAGGTGCTGGTGGCTATCAACAGGTATCATAATACTCAAGGAAGGAGTTCCATGTGTTTCCAACGCTTCTATTTTTCAGTCTAAGGAATTTAAAAAGTTCTGCAGCAATCAAGCTATTCCTAGGATATTTTACAATGCTTATTATGCTAGCCAATCAAACACTTCTGAACGTTATAATCAGGTTTGTCTCACTTGCTTAGCAATCCTGGTAGAACAAGACCACAGAAACTGGTCAAAGCATTTGCCAAAAATTCAGCTATCACTGAATAGCATTGTAAACCTGGCAACAGGTTATTCTCCATTTTTCTTAGCCCGAGGTCATGACATCATATCTGACGGTGCATTGCACAACATTCGTGGTAACACACCAGATTCAGTAGATGATGTTCAAGTAGCCGATAGGCATATTAGAGCTACAGCTTTAGAAGAGATGAAACATATTTTCCAAAAAGTTAAGTCAGCTTTAACGAAATCATATAAACAAAACGCAAACAGATACAACTTACGCAGGCAACAGCTGCATTTGAAAGTTGGCGACATAGTATGGCGTCGCAACTTTGTTCACTCAAACTCAGCCAGTGGCGTGCCTAGGGTTGCAGAGAAGGGCAAGCCGAGGGATACATTTATGTATTTTTTTTCACACACAATATCATTAAATTTATCTCCTACCTTGATACCTTGCCATATTACCATACTAGTAAATCTTCACTCTTCATTATCACTAACTGGTGTGGCGTAGACAGGACAGACCAACAAAACACACTGAAGGCATGCTATTACTAGATAAATTGTACAGACATCTCATCAATCGCACCGATCTTTGACATTGTCGTTTATGTGACTTGCTTATCTGAGAAATACTCAAGTCAGGCGTAGGTTTCGGTGAAAAAATAAGTTGCTTTTTTGTGCAAAGTTTAGCGTGCCTACCTTTTCTACGCCGATAACTTGTGCACATTTTAAATCGTCACACGGAACGACTTCATCCATCGTCACTTTCCACTTTAATAAACTTTTTAATACAAAACACTATCCGCTCAAACAAATTGTTCAGTTTCAACTGTTTCAAGTAATGTACATAATTGTAATCAATGAAGTTAGCATCACAATCCATCCAGTCATGAACGCGCACGCGCTAAATTCGCATTTGACTAACATCTGGTGATAACTTCACGTCGAAAGCCGGGCTTCTAGTCACAAACTATTTGCTAGATCTAGCTATAGATACGTATCTCTCGTTTTGTAGCAGTTTTCATAGATAAGAAAGAGAGAAAAGATATCAGCATTAAAGCCCGCTTGCAAGCCCTCGTGTGCGAGCGAGATGACTAGCCCGTGTCTCAACTCTATCGTCTTAAGACCGCTCGTTTCGCGCGGCAGTAGCGCCACTTACTTGCTACGTCGAATTTTGTACTACTACCCCGACCAAGGTGAATAGAATATACAGATCAGGCGCCGTCGCGCGGATTTCAAGTTAGTTTGAAATGGAAAAAAGAATTAGTCGTACATATATTTGGTTTTTGCTAATTTTAGTAACGCAAGCCTGGCTTTTGGGTTTTTAAGGCCGTACCGCCACTGAACTCAGCTAAATTCTTTGCTGCCAAACTAGCACCACGTTTTGTTCAGTCAAAAGTGGTAGAAAAACTGTCTGACGTTGTTTATATGTTACAAGACGACACAACTGGGATAATAGGTAAATATCATGCAAAAGATATAATTAAGTTCAACTAGTAAATAGTGAGGCATTTCTTCTCACTGGTAGTCATACATAATTAATTAATTGTATTAAAAAGTTCTACATTAACAAAAAATTAAAACTCACAATTTGTCCAATTCTATTCATTTAATACAAAAAAACACCTGATTCAGACTTCTCTCAGTAATCAAAGGTTATTAATAATAAAACAAAAATATACTTTCTATAATTATTTTCCCTAAACAAAAATTCAAACAAATAATACAAACACCACCTTATTATTAACCACAATAAAAACAAAATTAGCATATCATTATAATCACTACCAAATTTATTCGACTCTACCACATTTCATCATTCTATATGTCATAATCTGTAACTCACGTTTCTAATTTATATCAATCTCTACCAGCTCTACTAAAAACACTCTAAACTCATCTTCATAAAAACACACCTTTAAATTTTTCATAACTCCACTCTACCATAGCACCATCTTTAAAACATATAATAAATAATAACACTAACAAACCTGCTGAATCAGGAAAAACATAATTAAATGCATTGACTTCAATAATATTTAAACCGACATTTCTTATTACATTCAGACAACAACTCAATACAAATAAAACAATTTAATTACTAATCCTATGGATCAGCTGTTGCATAAACATATAACAAAATAAATGCGACACATACTTCAAAGTCAAACTTATTACATTTATAACATAACTAATTCAATAAAAAAACACAGGAGCAAATGGACATTCTTTTTCTCAATAAAAAATAAAACATGAACTTAATTTTTTTTCATACAATAAATGATTTTTTTTTTGTTAAACATTCATACCAAACTTTTTTCATAGCAAAAAACTTATAACAATTAATAACTTGGAACAATGTGGAGTTTTTAAGACAATAAATACCAGCACATGGGAAGAGAGTCACATTTTTCTAGCTCACATCTCTTATGGCTATAGCGACCTCATTGTTTGTTAATTATGACAACTCCTTGAATAGGAAGTTGATATTTTACAAAGTAATCTTTATTCCTTAAGCCAAAAGGTTTCATTAGTTAATAATAAAACCATGGCGTTTATTTTCATTGCCAAGTGACAAACACTTGCAATTTTTGAATTTTTACTTGCTGGCAAGGAAACCATGCACTTGAGACGGTTGACACCGACTCTTGTTTATTTTTTCAACTTTGAAATTTTTATATTAGGGTGTAAGAACACAATTGTTCTTGCATTAGCAAACTCTCTAGGCCAGGGAAAAGCTATCCTAATTTATCTACGACTTATACATTTCTTGAAAGAAAAGAAATTAAGTTTTTTATTAAGGGGCATAGTGAATGAAAGTTTATTCAATCACTCAACTACCCCAATCCAAAGTGTCTAAGCATACTTTTCGGATATTAACCATTATTAATTAACAGGCAAGTTCGATTGGACTGCAGCCAATCTTACTTAGAGCTTCAACATAGACTTAGAAAAGTTTTGAGTAAACATTTAGTAATAAATATTTTCTTAAGTCTCTTAGCTTTGATAAAGATATTCTAAGTGCATATACTAAACGGTAGATATACACTAAGGTAGGAAAGATAAATAGCACATAGGAGCATGTCATCATAGGTAGTTATAAAAATGATACACCTTGTAACCATACTCAACAAGAGTAGGTCACTTGTTTAGCATAGTGCTTATTACTTAAAATGGGTTCAATATCCAACTTATTTTAATAAATACTACATATACATGTAGTCTTAAGGTATCGGTAGGTAAACATAGAACGTTTAGGTTACTGGTAGACTAAAATTTAAATAGCTAGATATTAGCATAAGTGACGGGTGAGAGCTCGTGTGTAGCACACGTAACCTACAGCAGTAGCGTCTAGTAGGTATAGCTCCCCGTAGGCCTTTCGTGGATGTGTTTCCTCAGACCTAACCGTCTGACGAAACGACGCCAAGATATCTTATGGTATCTCAGGACTTCCACGAAAGCGTCCTGATAGAACGATGCCAAGGGGCTCGTGTATATTATTAGATGCATGCTTAGTTAGGATATACAACGTCCGCGTTGTTAGAGCGTAAGCTTGTCTGTTCTTTTTTTCTTCGGCTATCCCGGCTGAAAACGGTTCGCCTCGAGTCTCACCGTTTTTTTTCCACGTTGCGGAGTATTGTAGCGGTTGCCTTTCAGTAATCGTACAAAACTCACGAATCCCAGGAACTCACAGCTAACGCAGAGAAACTGTTTTTGTTGTCGCGCAAGAATTACAGTTTTCGGAGGCTTTACGCACGTTCACATACTTTCACCTGCTTGAGAGTTAATCACTGCGGACGTGAGCCTCGCACACCGTAGCCTGGGGAAGCTGAACAACTAAAACAAATCTTTCAAACTAAAGAATAAAACCTTCGACATTCGTGTAAATAAATCTCGATTTTTATACGTAGTGTTATGTCGTTCGGCTGTCAAATCACATTGACAACTAACGTGACAGCGGTCCAAATCGTCCGATCGGTTCATTGTATTTGACGCTCCTTTAGAGTCGTAACGTTTATGTGCAGCGATTTGAAATGGCGAGTAATTTGGGTGAATCATACATTAGATTTAAGTCGAGTGGCTTCGCGATATAAAGATTTCTTAGATCGCGCCATTGAGTTAAAACAGTTTCTTCTAATCCCAATGTCCGACTGACCACAGACAAAAGTCTGGAATAAAAAAAAAAGAAAAAGAAGCGGAAGGCGTGAGTGGTCTATAGTTTTTTTTTCGCTCTCTGACAATCTTCGATGAAGGACGTAAGTTCCCTTTTGGCGAAGTGTGAAAATAGATTTTAAGAGCGGGGTGGTTTTGTAATTAGGTTCCAAGTGAGTGCGTCGATGCGGATCGCGCGCCCCTAAAAGGGCGAATGCGATTGCGGGGTTCCGCGATGATTTAGCGTTGGCGGGCGCGTAGCGCCGCCGGCCTTCTTGCAGTCGTCGGTCGGGTCCTTCGGCTCGCAATACAACTCGAGGGTTGAGTTCGCGATACCTCTGCGTCGCCCTCGCTCCGAAGGATGTCGGGGCCCGAGACGAGACAGCGCCGCGGCCCCTGAGCCACGGCCTGTCCACGCCAAGGAGTTGACGTGCGCGGCGCATTGGACACCGCGTGGCAACCACATTTTTCACCTCGCCTCAATGGATCAAAATCCTGGGCGATGCTTAAGCGTCATCGAGACGTTGACCGCTTCACCGAGACGCTTCGTCGCTTGATTTAGTCGCCATTTTGGTCGTCGACTGTTGGAATTATTTTATCTAGGCCGTACATTGTTTAATCTGTCGCATGCTGGCAACACTCTCTTTGTCCGCCGCCTATTCCTAAGTTAAGTTGTGCCGTCCCATTTATTTTATATTTTATACAGTTTTAATTATACTTTATACAATTTTACTATATAATAATAACATGTAATCGCTGGAACTATTTGGATATAATATACACGATTATATATTTGAAGTTGTTGCCATTTCACTTGATCTGACCATTACCACGCACTTCCACTCCGCCGAGATTGCTGTGCTAACAGGTTATGGGCCCAGATCACGTAGAGAAGCTTACGAAGTTAATTACAAAGCGTGAGTAACAACATTTGCTATATACAAAATGAGTCAGTCAAGTGTGCAACAACAGGGACCGACCGCATGCAACATAACCTCAAACGGTATTGAGAGACTATCTGGTCTCGATAGTTGGATAAATTGGAAGTTCGCGATTAAAATGGTGCTGACGCTAGAAGGTTTATGGAATTTTGTCGAAGGCACGGACACTGATGCCACGCGGGATGCCCGCGCGTTAGCAAAAATCTGTCTGTCACTACAACCTAACCTATATCAGATTGTTCGAGAAGCGAAGACAGCGAAGGATGCTTGGAAGCAATTGCGGACACATTTGAAGACAAGGGGCTGTACAGACGAGTACTGCTGTTAAGACAATTACATCGGGTGGAGTATAGCCATTTTTCAAATATGTCTGCATACGTAGAAGGAGTTCTTAAGCTTGTCACGCAGCTGTCCGACATAGGCAAGAAAATAGATGACGAAGAAATAGCAGAAATTCTTCTTTACAACGTGCTTGTGTCTGGTCTTGAGACTGCAAACCTTAGCGGAAGTTTGTCCAGTGAAGTTGTCCGGACTCGACTACTTCAGGAGGACCATCGGCGAAATAATTCCAATATCACTACAGACAATTTGGCCTTAATAGCAAATAATAGGAGGAAGAAAACTGTTATACTTACATGCACATACTGCGGGAAGAATGGACATACTGCAAAACGCTGTTTTAAAAAGAAGAGAGAAGAAGCGAAGAAGAATGAAGATGAACATACAATGTATGCATCGGCCTATACAGCTTCAAACTCGAAAGAATTCATTGTGGACAGTGGTGCATCGAGCCACATGTCAGGTGACATGTCCCTTCTTCGTGAAACAACAAAGAAGCATTGTGTGATATCAGTAGCTAATGGACAACAGTTAAATAGTGAATTAATTGGTAAGACTTTAATTTCTACTGGAATTTCTTTAAAAAATGTGCTATATGTGCCAAATTTATCAAAGAATTTAATGTCTGTCAGTGAAATCACCAATAATGGTTATGTTGTAATCTTTTCCAATGATAAATGTAATATTTACAGTTCTTGTCAAATCACAGGCAAACAGGTTCTAACTATTAACAAACATAATGGTCTTTAAAACTCAAAGTAAATGAGCAAACGCGACCTGACCCCCAATTAGGCGACTCTATGTCCCTGCAATCCAGGCAAGGATCCATGAGTGCCAATCCTGCAGCTGCTGTGCCTTTTTCTGTATGGCACAAGCGCTTAGGTCATCTGAACAAACGAGGTATGTCTATACTTGGTGGAGGGAATCAGTGTGGTGTCGTTTTTCAGCCTGAAGACGGTGTGCCCACTCGTTGTATCGCCTGCCTTACTGGGAAGATGTGTGTAACATCGTTTCCTCGGTCAAGTGCGGGGCGTGCAGCTCATCCTCTGGGCCTGGTACACAGTCACATTGCCGGACCAGTTCATGTACCCAGCTGGGGCGGACATCGCTACTTGCTGACATTTACTGATGACAGAACAAGGAAGACCTTTGGATATCTTCTCAAGAACAAATCAGAAGTAAGTTCCCAATTTGTTATTTTTAAAAATTTAGTTGAAAAACAAACTGGTTTACATATTAAAGTTTTAAGAACTGACCAAGGAACTGAATATTGCAATAGTGAATTGTCCAATTACCTTAAAAAGGAAGGCATCATTCACCAAACTACTTGCCCTTATAGTCCTTCCCAGAACGGATTAAGCGAGAGAGGAAATCGTACTATTTTTGAGAAAGCTAGAGCCATGTTACAGGAATCACAGTTACCTGATCGCTACTGGGGTGAGGCTGTGATGACAGCAAATTACCTTAAAAATAGGTCGCCTACCAGTGCTTTGTCAGATAAAATTCCTGAGTGTGAATGGACCGGATCTAATATAGATCTTAGTCATCTCCGCGTTTTTGGCTGTGTAGCATACTCACATGTACCCAATCAAAAGAGGCGAAAACTGGATGCTAAGGCAAAACAGTATATATTTGTAGGATATGGTGAAACATGCAAAGGATATCGCTTGATAGATCCAGTTAATCCTAAAAGGGTTATTTATTCTAGAAGCGTTGCTTTTCTTGAGGACAAGTTTATAGGAAAAGATTTAGTTAACTCTAGGACTGAGGCGCAAAGAGCAAATTTTATTATTTTTGATAATTTTATTAATGTTAATAATAATTCTGAAAATAATAGTGATTCTAGCTGCATTAATAATTCTAATAACAATAACTGTGATATTACTGATAGTAATAATGACTGTGATAATAGTCTTAATATTCATGAAAGCCATGATGACAGTGTAAATGATGAAAATTCTAATCGGAACTCTTCGATGGTTTCAGAGGAGGCGATCAGTTCACCGGTGCTGTCACCTCTGTCTGACCTGTACCGCACTACTGAAGATGACATTGAGGCTGGTGATGAGGATGTGGTGCTTTCTAGCCCTAACACCTCTCTGCCGCCCACTTCGTCTCCAGGACACGAGCCGATGATGACGGAGGAACCTTCCGTCTCGTCTATCTCTCGGCCTGTGCGGAGTACAAGAGGCATTTTTCCCGAAAGGTATAATGATTATCATTTATCATCTCTGTTGGCCGCAGCGAGTCCATCACACGAACCACTTACATTCCACGACGCCATGAATTCTCCTGAAAAGGATGAATGGTACGGTGCCATGGAGAGTGAGTTAAACTCTATGATTGAAAATCATGTGTGGGAGTTAGTTGATCGCCCGCAAAGTGTTAATGTTGTGAAAAACAAATGGGTTTTTAAGAAAAAATATGATTCAACTGGTAACTTCACAAGGTTTAAAGCTAGACTAGTCGCTTGTGGTTACAGTCAAAAAGAAGGAATAGATTATTCTGATACCTATTCGCCTGTGGTTAGGCATTCAACATTGCGCATTTTGTTTGCTATTGCAAATCAGTTGGATCTCTCCATGGATCATATTGATGTCACTACAGCATTTTTAAATAGCGAGTTAGACGAAAAGATATATATGGAGCAGCCAACCGGTTTTCAATCTAATGATGATAAGATCTGTCTATTGAGAAAAAGTATATAATACGGCCTAAAACAAGCCAGCCAAATGTGGAACAATAAAATCCACACATTGCTCTCTCAAAATGAATATATACAAAGTAAATGTGAGCCATGTGTGTATATTAAGAAAAATAAAACTGAATATGTAATTATTGCCTTATTTGTTGATGATTTTTATGTGTTTCACAGTAATTGTATAGAAACAGTTACATCATTGCTAAAACAGCACTTTGATATACGTCATCTCGGCACATTAAAGAATTGCCTTGGGATAAATGTTACCAAATACAATAATGTAACTGTTCTAGACCAGCATGATTATATTAAGCGGCTATTGGAGAAATACAACATGACAGATTGTAAGCCAGTTTCAACCCGATTACCTGTAAATTGTAAACTAGAAAAGTCTGGCAAGCCTTTAGATGACAAAACTTATCAATATAGGCAGCTTCTGGGTTCATTATCATTTCTTAGTGTATGTAGCCGCCCAGATATTGCCTATGCCTGTAGTCAATTAAGTCAGTACAGTACATGTTTTGATGAGAGTCATTGGCGTACTGCAAAGCGAGTATTGAGGTACTTAGCCGGTACAATCAATCATGGCCTTTATTTCGTAAAGGATAAGAACTTCGAAATAAATGCTTTCTCAGATGCAGATTGGGCTAATGACGTAACTGACCGCAAGTCGTATACTGGCTTTGTAATAAAACTCGGTAATAATGTCATCAACTGGAAAGCAAGAAAGCAACGATGTGTCGCGCTTTCTTCGACCGAAAGTGAATTTCTTTGTATTAGTGATGTATGCAAGGACATTTGCTTTATCAGGAATTTCTTGTCAGAAATAATTGATAAACAATTCAATGTCACTGTATTTTATGATAATCAGAGTGCACAGAGATTGTTATTAGTCAAAGAATATTCTCATAAAAAAACTAAGCACATAGACTTGCGGTATCACTTCGTGAAAGATTTGATACATGAAGACTTTTTGCTTTACATTCAGTACTTGTGTAATAATGTATAATTTAAGATTCCATCATAGTGTCATGTTGTAAATTTGTCTAATGTACAGCATAAGGAGGTGTTTCATTTTATTGCCAAATTTGTATCGTTTTCTACGTGAAATTTATGTTACCAGTATGCAAACCATACATTCAGGCATATCACTCACCATCCCACTCATACACACTTTATTTTATATATTTATCTCGCACTGGGGTGGGTAAAACGCATTCGGAGACTATCGGACGTCTTCGGGTTTTTTCGTCGGCGGCGAACGAGTAATCCGCTGAGAGAGTCTCGATTGGAACTGTCGTGAACAAGATAGCTGAAATTAGTACTACTGCAAAATATTAAGTGCCGGCCGGTATAATTGTGAAGAAAGTGAATAAATTGGGGTGAGTCTAGGTATATATCTATATATTTTCATTATCACACAATTTATAGGCACTCCGGTGACTGCGATGGCGAAACAGGGATAAATTTAAAATCTTCAGAACCAGTGCATCCGGGGGTCGAATCCCATCTCTTTACCGGAAAAGGGAAGATTTGATACCATATTTTTTGGTCCATCGACCAGGATTCATTATTTATCCCTGTTTTAATATCGTAAAGTCACCATACATAAAACTCTTTGGGTAAATTTTGTTGGAGCGTAGGTAGTTCGAGCGGTCGAATCGCAAACGTATCCAACAAAAGTTTACAATTTTACGTAAAACTATTTACACTACACACATTGTTAACGGTAAATATGTGTTTTAGTGTTCGCTACAACGTATTTCATATTTATTAACTTCCTCCCATATGTAATTACAATTCACTTTTTACAATTCACATTACGCACGGTAGGTACACAAAAGGTTTGCACTTATAAATTAATCGAAGAGTTTTCTATAGCGGTTGAAATTCTAGATTTGGCAATTTAATTAGTGCATTTTGGGTGTGTTTTCTTATAGTACTGTTTATAAAATCGGTTGATATTCTTAATATATATTAAGGCTTTCGATATTTAACACTAGGCGGAAAGTGTTACTTAAATTCGTTAGCTCTTGCAGTAGACGGCGTGGCCTAGCGGTAAAGGTTGCGCTCTCTGATCACGACGTTCCCGGTTCGAACCCCAGCACGGGAGTTCTTTTTGTATTTTTATTTTGCGGTATTTTGGTTTATATGCGGTGCTTTGTATTATTTAGCGGAAAATAATACTTAGTTTTCATAAAATAACATTTTTTTGCGGATTTAAAACATTGAAATTTTATATTTTCATCATTTGTCGTGCTTGTTGGGGTTTTGTTTTGTTTATTTGCTAGTGTTCATAAATTTATCGACAAATATGGCTATTACCAAGAAGGAATTATTGGCTCAAATGAAGTATGACACGGCAAAAAGGAATATTGATATGTTGCATGATCTCGCCCAATTAGCTGACATAACTTCGGAACAGCAAAAGGAGTTTGTAGTTCGATATATGGACTTAGAGAAATATTACGAGGACTTGGTTACCTTACATTACGAGATTCAGCTTAAGAAGGAAGACAGCGAATTGGACGAGCATAACCAGTCATATGATTTATACAATAAAAAATATTACGATATTAAGCGGAGGCATTTTGAGTTGTTCAACAGTTCTCCAAAGTTGGAAAATGTCGATACAAATAAACAAGCCGGGAGTCGAGCGGTACTGCCGCGCTTGCAAATACCTACCTTCTCGGGTAAGATCGAAGAATACCTGTCGTTTATGGAGTTGTTTCAGTCGCTCGTAGGGAGTGATTCGACATTGTCCAACACGGAAAAAATGTACTATTTGACGGGTTCATTAGTAGGGGAACCTAAGTCACTAATACAACACTTATCAATAACCGGCGATAATTATTCTATTGCAATCGATTTACTGAACTCGCGGTATAATAATAAAAGATTATTAGCGGACAGGTTATTACATAACTTATTGAGTGTTTCTAATGTAGGAAGCAAAAATATAAGCGGATTAAAATTATTTTTAAACACTTTGTCGGAAAGTACTAAGGCCTTGGAAAAAATGAATTTCCCTGTTGACTCGTGGTCATATTTGCTATTTTATATTAACTTTCAAAAATTGGACAGTAACATGAGAAAGCATTTTGAGGACAAGGTGGCCGATAAGGACTTGCCGACATTTGCGGATTTAATTAAGTTTTTGGAAACCGAGGTACGGATCTTGGAGTCCAGTGTGGAACCTTCGTCCATTGCGTCCGCGAAGCGCGGTGGCGGGCCGAGCCATGCGGTGAAGGCTCATGCTGTTTTTAATAATGCGGGATTTTCATGTAGGTTATGCGGTAAGGGCGGGCACTTTATCGCCAAATGCGATAAATTTATAGCGATGACGCCTGCGGCACGAAAGCGTCACGTGATTGCACATAATTTGTGTTTTAGGTGTTTAAATGGCCATAATATTGAACGGTGTAACTATAACGGTAATTGTTACAAATGTAATTCGGCCAAGCACCATTACTTGCTGCATTTTGACTTACCGGCGACGGCGTCGGATCGTCAACAGCGGCCTGCGGCAAGTAACGGTTCTACGGCTAGGACAGCTCCTGACTGGACCCCAGCGAGAGCTCCTTCCACCAGTGCGGTCTTAAGCAGTAGTCCTCCAGTGAATGCGGTGTCTGGAACTACGGGCCTAATGGCTTCACATGTTAACGATCACGGCGGTTATCAACGTACGGTGTTACTCGCCACGGCGGCGGTGCGAGTATTAGACAGTAGCGGTACTTACCAGGAAGCGCGCGCGCTGCTCGATGGGGGTAGCCAGGGTACTTTTATATCGGAAACTTGTGTGAGTAGGTTAGGGTTAAAACGGTTTAACTCGAACATGGTTACAGTCACGGGACTGAGCGGCGCTCCTGTGAACGGTTGCAGGGGTGGTGTTAATTTATGTATGATACCTAAGTATGCGGATCGACCTACTCTCATGACAGCGGCTACCGTATTGAATAAAATTACTCATAACCTACCAAGTTTTTCTCTGCCCTCTCATATAGCGGACAATTTTCGAGGACTGCGTCTTGCGGATGACCAGTTTTTCATCAGTCGAGAGATAGATATTTTAATCGGTGCGGATCTACTCGGTGATATTTTGCTCGGCGGAGAATTAATAAAAATAAATGACCACTTACCTCGCGCGATGAACACGGTGTTCGGACACGTGCTGACGGGCCCAGTAACCTTTACGTCACTAAAGCCATGTCCTCAGGCTATTTCGCAGACGTTTTTTTGTAACGCGACTACCGACCAGATCTTAGAGAGATTCTGGGAGGTAGAAGACATTCCGGACAAGGTGAAAGACCCTAATGACCTGGAATGCGAAACGGTTTTCGCAAACACTCATCAGCGGGATGAGACCGGGAGATATATTGTTCATCTACCGTTTTTATCGGACAAGCTTCCTGCTCTCGGGAACTCGGTACCATTGGCCATAAAGCGGTTCCTGGCAATGGAAAAGCGGCTTCAGATTAATGAAGAGTTTCGGACGAAATACGTGAGTTTTATGCGGGAGTACTTGGAAGCTGGTCACATGTCTCTCTGTAATGGGTCAATCGATGACCAAGCCTCGGGTGCAGGGTACATAATTCCGCATCACGGCATTTTTAAGGCGGATTCGGAAAAAATAAGGGTTGTCTTTGACGCTAGCTGTCCAACTAGCAGTGGAATCTCTTTAAATGATTGCTTACATGCAGGACCCAAGTTACAGCGAGATATTGCGGAGATCATTTGCAGATTTAGACTGCACGAGTTTGTATTTACCACCGACATCAAAATGATGTTCAGACAGATATTGATTGCGGAAGACGATCGACTCTATCAACGAATCTTGTGGAGAGAGTCCCCAGAGTTGCCGCTACTTCTTTATCAACTCCATACTGTTTCATACGGGATGAAGTCAAGCCCATTCCTCGCAGTCCGGACGCTGAGGCAGTTGGCCGACGACGAAGAGGCACGCTATCCTGCGGCAGCGCACCTTCTTCGCTCTTCGGTGTATATGGATGACATCTTTGGAGGTGCGGATACCTTAGAAGATGCTAAAGAGCTTAAACAAGAGCTGACGCACTTGCTCTGCTCTGGCGGGTTTGAGTTGAGCAAGTGGACGGCTAATGATAAGCAGCTCCTAGAGGATGTGCCAGATGAGCATTTAGAAAAGCCTCGGATTTTCGACAATGCCGACGGGTCCGGCTTCGTCAAAATATTGGGCATCCAGTGGGATCCCAAATCGGATAGTTTTTCGTATCGTACAAGGTTGGATGACAAGCAGACGACTACGAAGCGATCCATTTTGTCGACTTTAGCCAGAACCTTTGACCCTTTGTGGTGGATTACGCCGGTGATCTTTCAAGGAAAGGTCCTCATGCAGCGGTTGTGCCTGTTAAATTTGTCTTGGGACGAGCAGCCACCGGCTGATGTTATTGCGGAATGGCAGGGTATACTAGCGGAGTTACCTTTAATCAGCCAATTGCGTTTAAAACGTTTTGCTTTGAACAACGGGAGGACCTGTTCCCTTCATGGCTTTGCGGATGCGTCTGAGCTTGGTTATGGTGCCACGGTCTATCTGCGAACAGTAGATCACGATGAGCGGGCTCATGTACACTTAATGATGGCCAAATCACGCGTTGCGGCGGTTAAATCAAAATTGATTATTCCCAAGCTGGAGCTAAGCGCCTCGGCGCTGCTTGTGCGGTTAATGAAATATGTTGTAGAGTCTATTAAAAATGAAGTGGATATTGAGGAGATTATTTGCTGGTCGGACAGCACTATCGTCCTCTCATGGTTGCGGATATCCCCCCATTTATTGCAAACCTTTGAAGGTAACAGGGTGTCA
This sequence comes from Notocelia uddmanniana, assembly GCA_905163555.1. Taxonomy (NCBI): domain Eukaryota; kingdom Metazoa; phylum Arthropoda; class Insecta; order Lepidoptera; family Tortricidae; genus Notocelia; species Notocelia uddmanniana. Next base: position 22,559,853 of record LR991063.1, on the reverse strand, counting down.
CAAATTATTAATTGCGGTTTGAAAATAACTTGGCGCCACTTACCCTCAGAGATGAATCCTGCGGATGTTGCGAGTCGCGGCTGTCGCGCGTCAGATTTACTTGGACATACCTTGTGGTGGGGACCATACTGGCTGAAGGGTAGTGCGGACACCTGGCCTGCGAACATTATGGATAAGGAAAAGGAAATGAACTTACCAGGTTTGCGGAAAATACCGGTTAAGGTTCACACAACGACGACTGATGCGGCGGAGTCGATCTTTACGCGGTTTAGTTCATTAAGTATGCTAATTGCGGTTGTAGCGTACTGCCTTCGGTTTATGATAAATGGTAAAGGTTCGTCAAATAGACTCACGGGAGTGCTGACGGTTCCTGAAAGAAAATTTGCCTTGGATCGCCTTATCAAGCTTGCGCAAGAGGCGGAACTTGCCGAGGATCTAGATAATTTAAGGCGGGATAGGCGATGCTCTACAAGATTGCGAAGACTTATGCCCTTTATCGGTGAAGATGGGCTATTGCGGGTCGGAGGTCGATTGCAAAATTCCAATTTGCCATTCAGCGGAAAACATCCTGTGGTGCTACCAAAGCGTCATCCACTTACCGCTTTGATTGTGGATCACCTTCACATCATATATTGTCACGTGGGAGCTACTACTCTCCTGGGTATTTTACAGCGGCAATATTGGATTATTTCGGCAACACAAGTAGTACGTACGCGGATTTTTAAATGCATAAAATGCTTCAAGACTAAGGCTAAGCCAACAGAACCCGTGATGGCTGCCCTACCCCGTGATAGGGTTAACGCTACTGGTGTCTTCCACACCGTACAAACGGATTTCGCGGGCCCTTTTTCAATTAAACATTCGCGTTTGCGGAACGCCAAAATCTTAAAAGCATATCTTTGCGTCTTTATTTGTTCGTCTACTAAGTGCGTTCATTTGGAATGTGTCACTGATCTGTCTACAGACGGTTTTCTTGCGGCCCTGACTCGATTTACATCTCGGCGAGGTCTTCCGAGTGTTATCAGATCGGATTGTGGCACGAATTACGTCGGGTCAAATAGACATTTGAACGAGGTTCAGAAATACTTAGCTTCGCGGGAAGCTCAACAGGGGCTCGTTAGTAAGGCTGCTCAGCAAAATATTACATGGTGTTTTAACCCTCCAGCGGCGCCTCACTTCGGCGGTTTATTTGAGGCTACGGTTAAAGCAGCAAAAACATTATTGCGGCGGGTCATAGGAGAGCAAGTCTTAACATTCGACGAGCTAGTTACAGTATTTACTAAAATTGAAGCGGTTTTAAATTGTCGGCCGTTGTGTCCTTTGAGTCAAGACCCTCAAAACTTTGAGGTCCTTATGCCGGCTCATTTTCTCATAGGAAGGCCGTTACTCTCAGTACCCGAATATAATTTTGAGGATATACCTGACTCACGGTTAAGTCGGTTTAACCTTATTCAGGCGATTTCTCAACGTTTTTGGAGAAAATGGAGCGAGCAGTACCTCCATTCCCTCCAAATGCGACATAAGTGGACTTCACTGACGGATCCACCTCGGACAGGTGATCTCGTCTTAATAAAGGAAGAGAATTTACCCCCCCTCAAGTGGAGATTAGGCAGAATTGCGGAATTGCTGCCAGGTAAAGATGGTGTAGTGCGAGTTGTAAAGCTCAAAACCTCAACAGGCACGATGACGCGCCCTGTTGTAAAGATTTGCAGACTTCCCCTGGATTAAATAACGAAATGCTTTAGTTACTAATTATTAATATTAAGTCTAGTTTTAATTTTTTGGTTGCGGTTCTGTAAACTGCATTTGTTTTAGAGCACAAATTTATTTTGGTTTTGTTGATAAAGGCTTTAGCCTTTCTCGGGCGGGGGAATGTTTCATTTTATTGCCAAATTTGTATCGTTTTCTACGTGAAATTTATGTTACCAGTATGCAAACCATACATTCAGGCATATCACTCACCATCCCACTCATACACACTTTATTTTATATATTTATCTCGCACTGGGGTGGGTAAAACGCATTCGGAGACTATCGGACGTCTTCGGGTTTTTTCGTCGGCGGCGAACGAGTAATCCGCTGAGAGAGTCTCGATTGGAACTGTCGTGAACAAGATAGCTGAAATTAGTACTACTGCAAAATATTAAGTGCCGGCCGGTATAATTGTGAAGAAAGTGAATAAATTGGGGTGAGTCTAGGTATATATCTATATATTTTCATTATCACACAATTTATAGGCACTCCGGTGACTGCGATGGCGAAACAGGGATAAATTTAAAATCTTCAGAACCAGTGCATCCGGGGGTCGAATCCCATCTCTTTACCGGAAAAGGGAAGATTTGATACCAGGAGGCGTGTTGGAATTATTTTATCTATGCCGTACATTGTTTAATCTGTTGCATGCTGGCAACACTCTCTTTGTCCGCCGCCTATTCCTAAGTTAAGTTGTGCCGTCCCATTTATTTTATATTTTATACAGTTTTAATTATACGTTATACAATTTTACTATATAATAATAAAATGTAATCGCTGGAACTATTTGGATATAATATACACGATTATATATTTGAAGTTGTTGCCATTTCACTTGATCTGACCATTACCACGCACTTCCACTCCGCCGAGATTGCTGTGCTAACATCGACACGTGAGTGACTTTCTCTGTTTTATTTCATGCCATGGCTCCCCGCGTTCGCGATACGTCCGGCGCCGTCGCCTATTTTTAGATTTAATTAAACGTATGTAACTGATTGGTAGCTATGAAATGGGTCCATTTCCACGTTTGTAACTTAGCATTTAACCTACCCAAAGCGGGATGTACTGAATGAATTGTCACTGCTCCGATGCCATGTTTTCGCGGTCAGTGTTAACGTCTGGTTAGACAATATAGCGTAGTTAATTGTCTTTGATGGTTTGATTTCGCCAGCCAACTAATCCTCCTGTGTGTTAATAACGAACGGCCCTTGAAACAGAAGTTCAGCCTTCTCCGAGGGTTTTATCTGGCAAACTACAGCTGTCCTACTTAGTAAGTATTAATAAATATTATTGTAGCATCCTCTCTCTACATTCTAGGGAACATTCTCGTTTTTATACGCTACAACGCCCGTCGCGGTTTTCTACCTCCGCATTAGTGCTCATCGGTACGTTTAATCAGCTACAGCGGTGTCTAAACGGGGACACCTGAACAGTGTGATGCTTTTTGTATACCTCCGACTCAAATGTCAAGTCCATGCTCATCGTTAGGGAGTTTATTCATATCGGTCTTGAAAAGAAGATATTAAGGTGCAAATTGCAAACTGAACCAAGCAGAGTCATGTGAGACCCATCAGAACTGCGAAACCTACGTCAAGTTTCTAGCTACTGAGAACGCACAATTTTGCGCACGACTGGAAAATGGCAGTTTACCAAGCAGTCGTGTGAGAACCATCAGAACTGCGATACCTACGTCAAATCTCTGGCTACTGAGAACGCATAATTTTGCGCACGCCTGGAAAAGGGCATAGTTTACCAAGTAGAGTCGTGTGAGAACCATGCGATAGCTACATTCAAGTCTCTGACTACTGGGAACGAACAATTCTGCGCAGGCCCTTAAAATGGCAATGTCGTTGACTTGAAAAAATACATAAGCTGTCGGCCAAAATCCTATTACGAGTAATGAATGCAGGACTTCCCGACACTGGGTTGAAAAACACATACTCGTACTGTTCAGGCAACATGCTTTGTGCCGCGGGCGGTACTGTATAAGGCCTATCGTTTATGAGTTATGCGGATTATTTGCCGATAAACATAGTAACAGACAAGCTCTTGACGTAGATTTTGTCTCAATTGCGACTCAAACTGCGGCTTTGAATTGAAATCAAGAACCAATCAGAACATAGAAACAATGGAAATGGTGTAAAAGTTAGCCAGCTAAAATCTGAATCAAAATTGTCATTTAAACTGGGATTAGATAAAAATTGGGATTGCTAAAAGTGGAACTGAAATTATTTTCGTGTGCTCTACCTACCCCTTTTGGTTTATGTAATGTTATGTTAGATAAAAATAATAAAAAGTAACTTAATTGAATAAATGACGATAACTAGTAAGAGGTGTAGTCAGATGTTGAAATACGGATATCCCTAAAAATAAAGAAAAAGCAGTATTACCTTATGCGCCACTATCACTTTCGACAAATAGGACCGTCAACTTGATTATGCGAAGTTGAGGCTGTTATGAGTAGTGTCAACGACTTTATTCGCTGGAGCAGTCGACAGCATCCGACGAGTGCCTGAGATCCACTACTGACGAATGTAATGGTGAACCTGAAAAAAGAGACCTACACTCGCACTTTGTGACTCAGACGTAACTCGCAGCTCGAACGAGACGCCTAAGCAGGTAAGAAATGAATCACAGCCATCCATTGCTTCCGCTAAGCTCGGTAGGTTTGTAAAAATACCGTGAATGTGAATTGAATTGAATTTCTTGACTGATACGTAGTTTTCACATTTTAATACGAAACACAGTTTTTGAAGACAGACAGAAAACGACAGCAATGCTGCAGGAATCCGGCCTTTGCAATCGCTACTGGGGAGAGGCTGCTATGACAGCCATATATCTCAAAAATAGATCTCCTACCAGAGCGCTGTCAGGTGGAGTTCTCTAAAGCTTGTGGACTGAGTCTCCTTTAGATGTCAGCTACTTATATACGCGTCTTCGGTTGTACTGCTTATGCACATGTTCCTAGTCAAAAACGTCAAAAACTTGATGCAAGAGCAAAGGCTCTCATCTTTGTAGGTTATGGTGAAACTTTTAAAGGATACCGTTTAATTGATCCCTCTAATCCTTATAAAATAATAAAATCGAGAACTGTCTCTTTTATTGAGGACAATTTTATAGGAAAACATGACAGTTGTAAAAAGATATGTGGAACCAATTTTTATAATTATTATATTGACAAGGACCATTTTAATATTCAATTGCCTAATAATGAAAATAATTCTAATGCATTGAATCAACTCAAATTTGAATAATGATTTTATTGTTAATGATATTGAGCAAAATGAAAAAGTTTAATCAGCTGAGAGCTCATCCACATTTACTCAAATTTCAGATGCTGAGTCACCGACGCCACCGGCTTGGTCGCCGCTATCTGAAAATTACTGCACAGGCGATGAAGGTGCAAGTGACAGTCCCGGTGATGAAGCTTGCGTCCAGAAGGGCGCTGTGTCTTCTCTGCCGGAGTCATCAATTGATAGTTATGACGAAGGTGATGAAGATGGTGCTCCGATGGGCGCCGTGTCTTCTCTGCCGGAGTCTTCACCAAATGAGCCGACGCTGCCGGATAACCCCGACGCGTCTCGTTCACGTCCCGTGCGTAAAACTCGAGGTAATGTGCCTAACTATCTCAAAGCTTATGATTTATCTATGATGGCGGAAGGCTGTTCGCCAGACGAGCCTACTACATACGGAGAAGCCATGCAGTCTCCTGAAAAGGAGGAATGGCAAAGGGCAATGCAAAGTGAGTATGATTCTTTGATTAAAAATAATGTATGGACCTTAGTAGATAGGCCTGCAGATGAAAACATTATCAAATGCAAATGGGTTTTCAAGAAAAAGCTTGACACATTAGGTAACCTTTCTAAATATAAGGCTAGATTGGTTGCCCGTGGCTTTAGTCAAGTTGAGGGAATTGACTACACGGACACGTTTGCACCTGTTGTGAGACATAGCACATTGAGGATTCTATTTTCTGTTGCTACTGAATTAGAACTTGAAATAGACCATATTGATGAAACAACTGCATTTTTAAATGGCGAACTTAATGAAAAGATTTATATGGAGCAGCCTTCTGGCTTTAAGAACTGTGATAAGGTTTGCTTGCTTAATAAGAGCTTATACGGCCTTAAGCAGGCGAGCCGCATGTGGAATATCAAAATACATGATTTTCTAGCACAAAATAATTTTACTCAGAGCAAATGTGAGCCATGCATTTATACCAAGAAAACAAAGACTGAATATATTATTATTGCACTGTATGTTGATGATTTTTATATATTTCACAATAATTGTATTAATAATGTTTTACAACTTTTACAAAATAATTTTGAAGTCCGATATTTGGGCAAATTGAATAATTGTTTAGGTATGAATGTTTATAGACAGAAAGGCATCACAACTTTAGATCAAACAGAGTACATAAAACGCTTACTGGTCAAATATGGTATGTCAGACTGTAAATTTGTTTCAACACCTTTACCGGTGAATAGTAAATTACAGAAATCTAATAAGAAATATTTAGATGATGATGTTTATCAGTACAGACAGTTACTAGGAAGCTTAATGTACTTATCCGTCTGTACTAGACCAGACATATCATATGCATGTAGCCAATTAAGTATGTTTAACACATGTTTTGATGAGAATCATTGGCGCATGGCGAAGCGTGTGCTACGTTATTTAGCTGGAACAATTAATTACGGCCTTTGTTTTACAAAGAGCAATAGCTTTAATCTTACCGCATACGCTGACGCTGATTGGGCTAATGATTTATCAGACCGCAAGTCCTATACTGGCTTTGTGATTAAATTAGGCTCTAATGTCATTAATTGGGAGTCCAGAAAACAACATTGTACCTCACTTTCAAGTTGTGAATCGGAATACGTAGCTCTTGGAGATTGTTGTAAGGACATTTGTTTTGTACGAAATTTCTTACCAGAAATTATCGACAAAAAAATTAATGTTGTCATTTATAATGATAGCCAAAGTGCTCAAAAGTTATTACTAGTCAAAGAGCACTCCCATAAGTAAAAGGACTAAGCATATAGACCTAAGATATCATTTAATTAAAGATCTTGTTCAAAAAGGACACTTAAATGTTAGGTACTTGCAGACTGAAAAAATGGTAGCAGATATTTTAACTAAACCTTTATGTGCTGAAAAACATTATAAAATTAAACATTATAATCTACCCACGGGTTATTTTTAGAATATACTGTTACTAATTTTAATGGTATGTGAGTGTCAAGTGTGTTCGTTAATATATTGATTACCGACGTAGCAAATTGGTTGCAATCGTTTCGGTGCTTGTTCACCACGGCAAGCCAGTCGATCGCGTTCAGTGCAGCGACGAAGGCGGACTTGTTTTTTTGACTAAAAAGCCGTTTTGTGATGCGTTTCGACGCCGGCGAGGGCGCGGGCCGCGGCGCGGTGAGCCGCTGCGCCATATGGTCGCTGAGGTACGTCTCAACGCATCTCGCGGACACACGGCCGTCTCGGATGTTCGAGTAAGCGTGATCTAATAATGTGATGCTTGTGCCGTCTATTCGTGTAGCTTTTTCGACGTGTTGGCTGAAATTTAGAGCATATAAAATATCACGCAGTTTCCTTTTTGCAGGACTGTTCGCGAGGAAGTCGATGTTTACATCTCCCATTATGATCGCAGTTAAGTTATCGTCGTTAATTTTCCCTAATAAATTATTGAACAATCTTAAGTATTCGTCGTGGTTAGTGAAGTTGGAGTGATACACACCTACTACTACAATGTTATAATCTAGCAGATGAACAGCACACACATCGAATACTTGCTCTTTCGACAGGTCGCAGTAATCATGCCTGTTTACGGCCTTGATGTTACTTTTAATATAGATGCAGCTTCCACCGCGTCCAATCGTATGATGATGACCACAGTTGTCATATGGAACTCCTCAATGATGTAGGCACTTCACAGATTCCCATGAAATTTCGTTCACGTAGGTAGCAACTAATGCTCGTGTAAATACACATTTTGAAGTAGAACTTATGATGAGGAACTAAAGGTCAGTATGTGTTCACTGAGGAATCGACGGACCTCCTCAAATATCATCATCATTGGCCCATATAAAGTGACTTGGTTGGGATCTGTAGTTACCACCTCATTTGCTATCGAAAAGCAGTACAGGTCATGAAGTGGCAAAGATGTGTAAAAAACTGGCCAAGTGCGAGTCGGACTCGCGCACGAAGGGTTCCGAACCATTATCTATAAAATCGGCAAAGAGTCCGACTGGCACTTGGCCGGTTTTTAATATTTGTAGTTATAGCAGCAACAGAAATACATCGTCTGTGAAAATTTCAATTGTCTAAATATCGCGGTTCTTGAGATACAGCCTGGCGACAGACAGACGGACGGACAGACAGCAACGTCTTAGTAATAGGGTCCCGTTTTTTTACCCTTTGGGTACGGAACCCTAAATGATGGAGCCTCTTCGCCGCGTAGACGAACTAGACGAGTTTTACAGCATTCTTTTTTTTCACTCAATTTCCGGTATCCGAATGAGCTGAAATTCGGCATACCTACTTATATATGTTAATTGCAGTTATTTATTTGCCTTGCTTTTGGTCATATATATTTTAACAAGCTTTTATTTAACTTGCAATATTTGTTAGTGAAATACGTATGTATCTCTATTTTCGGGTCGAATCATGCAACTGAGTTTAAAAACCGTTATGCAATACCAATTGAGCTGAAATTTGGCATGTGTGTTGGCATGTAAATTCGGTGACCATGCAATGCTACGAGTATGGTACCTCCGAGCTGATTTGATGATAAAGATAGAAAGAAGGAACATACCCATGTTCGGGTCAAATAATACAACAGAGTTTTATAGCAGTCATGCAAAATTGATTGAGCTGAAATTTTTCATACTTATGTAAGTTGGGTGACAATGCAATAGTATGGTATAGTCAAAGAATGAAAAAGTTCGTCCCTTTTTGACCTTAACAGCATTAAAATAGAGTTGAAAAGTGACGAACCTTTTCATTCCTCGACTGTACCTCCGAGCTGATCTAATGATAGAGATAGAATGTGGGCATAGCAACTCCTAAACTACACATGATAACCCCGTCGTGTTCAAGCTCATTTCAACCATCTCAACGAGTAGTTTATGACTGTAAAAAAGAAGTGAAATTGTATTTAGAAGCATATACCAAAAATGAAAAAATTGACAAAACCTTTTTTACTATCGTCGCTTTATGTCGTAATAAGATATCAATAGCAGCACCATAGAAACGGCATAATGAGATTACACTCTCGATATCACCACAAAAAATACGCTTGTGCTATCTTTGACGATTTTTTTTTGTTTATTACAGGCAAAATAGAAATTCAGGAGCAACTTTCCAGAAATCTACACTAACGAGCGGGCGGGATCGTGAGCTGCACCGTTTGATAATGCGATGTGCCTGAAGCCATGGTAGATCTCCATAGCGCCGCGCACGGTGCAGGGAAGAAGCACGAACGAATCCGTCATTTGACAATGGTAAAAATTTGAGGTGGCTTTAAACGGAATACATATTTGGTGATATGGGAGATACTGAGGTACGATTAGCGTGCGTCAAGATCTACTATTAGAGCTTGACCTTTCATGAGTCATGTTTAAAACTATATTACTAAAGCGATTAAAACGCACGTATCAAAGGTCACTCCTCGCGACATGTTTCGAACTCTTCGGGAGCAGCGCTGTGCTGCAGGTGTATAGTGCGCCTCCCGAAGAGTTGGAAACATGTCGCCCGGAACGACAGTTTATACGTGAGCTTTAACCGTTTTAATGAGATCCACTGTCATTTAAATACAAAAAAAACCGTTTCGTAAAAACTTCGAGAGCTAAACTGCAGAACAGCCTATCTTTCCTTCGGTTCATGTCGATGAAAACGGCCTAATGCTTTTAAACAATGTAATAGCACTCAGATCTACCCTGTATAAGAGGATACCATAAGCTAAGGACATTTGCATCGCCAAAGGTGTCACAAAGGCTTTATCGTCTCTTTATGTGCGTGTATTTTTTTGTATTGCGTTACTAAGGAAGTTGCACCTTTTTGACACCGCCGATAAGTAATATTTAGCTCTGGAATAGCAAGCGTCCATAGAATACGGTGGCTGTTTACCGTCAGGCAGTTTGTACCTAAGTTTGTGTGTCACCGTCGTATGCACGAGACAACGTACCGGTTGTGCCTCAAATTTACGATGTACTTCAACTGAGAGTTTACCATTTTAATTTCCGCTCGAGTAATTTATTAATTTGACCAAAGGGTCACTTTGAACGAACACACACAATCGGTCATTATGAATACCTAAATCACTGTATTATACATACAGGCATAGAAGAAGCTCAGGAGACGCGCCGTGCGCTGCGCTACGGGCCGGGATCGTCGCCGGGTCCTTGGTGTCCAACGCGCAACCTTAAGCTCGACTTCAGGGAAATAGGCTGAATGATCCTGACAAGCAAACGGACACGCGGGCCACAGCGTAAGCGATGGTAATGTTAAATAATTCTCCAATCAGTAATCCTTATACTCGTACTGATGATTTCAAACTTAAAATACGTTTTGAGGGTCCTGTAGCTAGAATGGCGGAAACGGAACCCTTATAGTTTCATTATATCTATCCGTCCGTCCGTCTGTCCGTCCGTCCGTCCGTCTGTCCGTCCGTATGTCACAGCTGATTTACTCGGAGACTATATATAAGCCGCCACAGACAAGTGATGCGAAAATACGTAACCGGGGGGATGTACTCGTAAGTGCCATGAGTTCCCGATGAAGATAAAACCTTTTCTGATTTAATGTACTCGTAATGTATAGTGGTTTTAAATGTGGACTAGTATCGGTGTCGGCACGGAGCCCTTTTTGCGTGATCCGCCACGCACTTGGCCGGTCTTTTAAAATTAGATTATGACTATGCCGATTTACGTGGGTAGTCCAATTTATTGTGGTGGTCCTATGATCTGAAAGGGCCAATTCGATACCTAACCATGTTAATAATGTAAAATTTCTAATTAACTTATTATAAATCTAAGCAAATCGCGATCTATTTGACCGAGCGAGCGAAGCGTCTCCGTTTCACCTTGGGCAAGGATGCTTTCGTATGTCCTGCTGTTCTTCTTTATAGGTTTCATAGCTCAACCGATTCTCTTGAAATTTCGTGAGTAGGTTTGATAATTATATAGAACTACCCCGGCGAGCCAAGTACAGTGAGCCGCGGAAATGAGTTACATGTTGTGACGGATAATTAATGTTATGCTTTTATGTATGTATAAAACTCCTAGACGTTAACGCTATGCACCATAATCTAGTATTTTAACTGTTATAAGGTAAGTGTCGCAGAAAAGGCTTAAATTGTATATATTATAATAAGATTATATTCACAACCTAGGCGACGTAACGTTCCAACGTTACATCATTAAGCTTACATTTCTGAGTTTCGTGCAGTTAAAGTAAATAATTTTGCTCTCCTTCTTTAGTCTCAGACCAAGAAAAAAGATAGACTGAGCATTACGGACAACTGAGTTAAACGGGTTTTAAAACCTTGCCCAATAAGTAAGAACACGCTGACTTATAAACTAAACCATGCCCAGAACTCCAGTACTTTAAATATTAGCTACTGAGAATATAAGATACTAAAATTACAAGCGTATTACAAAAAATAGAATGGTAAAATACGCGATTGGAATATTAGCTACAATGAAAATTCAATTATTCCCATACATTTCTATACCGTAGTCGGCGGACGTATTCATTATCTCCTTTCGCTCGATATAGGTACCTCAAGTATATTACTTTCGAAACATAAACGCAAGCTAACGCGTTTAGTCTCACTTTTTATGGCAATAAAGGCCGACAGAGGCGCTGTTAGCGTTGCCATACAAATTGAGTTAAATTTTGAAAATAATATACTAGAGGTGCTGATGTCTGCCTGTAAACAAATCTTGTAAGTCAAATTCACGGCGTCCCGTGAATGCGGTCGTTAGGATCTACTCAATTAGTAGTTGATCACTGTGTAAAAAAAGTAAATTATTTAACTGGTGATCGAAGATCTGGCGACTTCCTCACTCAACGTATCAGCATTGCGATACAGTGAGGAAATGCCGCCAGCATCCTCGGCACAATGCCTCAAGGACCTGTTTTAGATTTAAGTTAGTTTTAATTTTATTTAGGTTGTTTTGGTTAAGTATTCTTGTATATATTTTCTTGGTACGTAAATAAATGTATTGTTTTAATTATTTCGGTATTACGAGAAGTGGGTAAAATGCGACTCGTAAGATTTGGCCTAAATATTTATAGGAAACATCTGAAAAGAACGTAAAGATTAATCTGGTGACAAACTGTTACAGTGCTCAACCAAAGGACGGCCACAGCTGGACATAGGCCTCCCCCAAATTCACGGGAGGTATATGCCATAATCGCCACGCTTGGCATGCGGGTTGGCGCTCGCAGTATCTCCACCGCACTCCAGGGATGCTGCTGCCCATCCCCCAGTGGTCTGCTGACATAAAGAAGTTCAAATTTTCACCAGCAGTATACGGTGGCGCTACCAATGTGAATAATGGCGAGTTCCTGCTTAAGTATGACAGGATACTTTGACAGGTTAGATTTGTTAGAAACTTATTTACGAGTATATGAAGTATGATAGATTATCGAATAGTAAAGGATACTGCCTAGAAGTGTAGATTTGTAAAAGAGTATCCCATCAAAAACATAAATGTGAAAATGGCAGCCAAGTTCACCGACAAAAGAATTGAGTTCTAAATGGGCGCCAAGTTCCGTAGATTATCTGAAATGGTTCCAAGTCCGGCACTACATTGTTTACAGTAAAACTAATGTACTGCGGCTTAATGCATTTTGAGCCTTAACTTGGCAGTTTTCTATGCAGTATGTTATAATACCATAAAAGCTGTTGGATATTTAAGAAAACTGCCAAGCGGTACTACGTATCACATCAAGTCATCATCATCATACCGAATGTCATTCGCTAGCCTTCACGTAGCAGCAACACTCAGGCGGCTTTTACGCATAGAATTTCGCGCTGCACGCTGCTCGCGCTTATCAAACCGTGAGTTTCCGTACATTCTGGAAAGAGCGCGACACGCCGCGCGATGTCGCCCGTAAACACAACCTTAAGACCTCGGTACACACATACGATAATCGCATGCGAGTTTCATTATATTGCGGGTTACCATGGTATAATGAGTGCGATCTGTCAAACCGCGTAATGTAGTGAAACTCGCATAACAGTCTCGTACGTGCGTAAATAAGGCTTTAGGGATTAATAACTGAGCGAGCGCAGGGGTGGTACCGCGATCTTCGAAAATCGAACTTCGTGTCGTGCCGTCCCTTTCACTCTCGTGTTATACACTATATGGCGGAAAAGGACGGTACGATACGAAGTTCGATTTTCGAAGTTCGCGGTACGCCCTCAGAGCGCAAGCCAAGCATCTCCGTTTCCGCTTGGTTAAAAATTCTTTGATGACCTGCGGCTGTGCTCTATGGGTCGCATTTCTCAAGCGATTCTCGTGGAATTTTTGGATCCAGTTTTCTTTTAATTTATCCAAAAAAGCGGAGCTATAGGGTATAAAACCGTACAATATATCACTCGCGATATTAGTACACAAAGCCTCTAGTTCTTGATTGTAAAAAATGCCGTTTTTATTAGACTCTAACTCGTCATTTTATTTATAATGCGGGATAAAGAAAACATAATATAAAGCATACAAAATAGGACTTACAATAAATAATTATAAAATAAACGAAACGGCGTGTAGACGACCTTGTACATGTTTTAAAATGGTAGTTTTATTCACTCAATGTGCTAGTCCAAATCCTCAGAGCATAAAAAAAGGGAGAAGTGCCCTACTGCTTCCTTTCAACGAAAACCAATGTCTCCAGTTTTGTCCCACCAAGTCCACACACACACACATTGAACCGTGTAAAAACAAAACCTCGGGGGGTGCCGCCGAGTTTACTACATCATGCAAACAAGCGCTGCGATTGGCTCTTTTTTTATACGACGACGGTGGCAAACAAGCTAACGGCCTACCTGATGGTAAGCAGACACCGTAGTTGGAAGTTGGTCTGCAGTTTTTTGGAACAAGTTATGCGTATTAAACTAAAATATGTAAATAGATTCCATCAAAGCTACCACTGTGTTGCCATTAGAATAAAACGTTCAATAAATAGAAAAAAAAAATTTAGCGAAATAATGGACGTATATACAACATTTATTGGTAATTTTAATTATTGTGTTTAAATACTCAGTTTAAATAACCAGACTTCATAAAAAAGCTGTCGCACAAATTAATATTTAATAAAAACTATTTTGTGGTACAAATGTTTGTTTAGGAATGGTAAAACTCAGGTGTAAACCACCTTTGGTAATCAATTTTAATATAATTACCATTATTGTCTTAACATTGAGTGCATATCTTTTCACCTCAAAAAGGAAATTCATATATGGGGTTGTTTATGTGTTGTGTAGTACGCCCTTTATGGGGAACGTATGGCGGCCATGACACTTGTCACTTCATTCGGCATCTGACGTCTGTCTTGAGCGCTCGAATGTTTTCTTTCCTCGTTGTGGTATTTTTCATTGTTGAGTTTTTGTTTACTGTTAAGTTTGTTTTGTGTATTTACGTTGACTCTTTGTTAAGTTTGTACCGTGAACGTGAGTTTTCGTTTTACGTAAGTAAAATGGAACCCGTGGCAGGTCCCTCCCAGGACATGAAAGAGAATATTTCTCTTTCCCCACCAAGGAAAAGACCGGCATCTCATATGAGTGTTTCCGAAAAATGTATGGTGATGAACTGCTACAAATATACGTACAATACGTGGCCCCAGGACAAGTATTGGACACAAGTTGAATGTGCTAAAAGAGTGGCGGAAATATTGGGAATATCCGAAAGAACCGTCAGAAATATACTAAAAGAACATAATACGACCAACGAATTCGCTTCGCCCAAGAAACCTGGCCCGAAATTGGCAGTAATTGACAAGTTGGACGAGTTTACGTTTGCAGCCATTAGACGGATAGTGCATCAATTTTTCCATCGCAATGAGCCGCCTACTATTCAAAAGGTATTTTTTTAATTGTAATCATGACCATTTATTACTGTTATAATGTAATGCTGTATGATGGCAATATTACCATCTTTTAAAAAGCAGAAAATGTTCTAATTAATGATAACAACCTCCGTAGCCTAGTTGGTAGTGACCCTGCCTACGAAGCCAGAGGCCCCGGGTTTGCATAGGGATTTATGTGTGTTTATCACGAATATTTGTTTCTCAGTCTTGGATGTTTTCTATGTATACAAGCATGTATTTAAAAAAAAAAAAACACAAAGCATGAATACTTACTTGACAATGTACTAAAATTTGTATTATGTTCTTAGGTGTTGCAGATTGTTAATGATGACCCGGACCTACCAAATTTGTCTGCATTTACCTTGCGACTGGTACTTAAGCACCTAAATTTCAAATATGCAAGTCGGAAACGCCATAGCTGCCTCATTGACCGGGCTGATATAATATTGTGGAGAAAACGATATTTGGTAAAAATAAAACAATATCGCAGAGAGGGAAGACCAATATATTACCAAGATGAGACTTGGGTTAATGAAGGTATATATATTATAATTTACATAATTTGTTTGGGCTCATTAGAATTGTCTTAATAAGTAATTGAAAAAAATTCTGGAAAAATAGTTGCAATAAAACATTGTACAATTGACATTAAAAATATGTTTACACTTTTGATCCTTACTCCTGTAAAAATTTGTAAAAGTGTAACAACTAAATATCTTTGATGTTGCCTGTACCAAAAGTATTCATTAAGTGATTGTAAACATTTATTCATCACTATGTTACGAGATTTACGAGTAATTGTAGTAATTTTTATTTTAATCTGATTCTTTCTTGTTAAAGGGCACACGGTAAACAAAGTGTGGCAAGACCCAAAAGTTTTGTCATCTCGACAAGCATTTTTAGAGGGTCTTACAACCGGACTGAAGGCTCCATCAGGAAAAGGAAGGCGGCTCATTATAAGCCACATTGGCAGCGATGAAGGATTTTTAGAAAATGGACTACTATTATTTGAATCGAAGAAAAATACTGATGACTACCATAAAGAAATGAATGCTCAGCATTTCGAAGAGTGGCTGACTGGTATATTGCCAAGGCTTAAGCCCAATTCTGTACTAGTCATAGACAATGCTCCATACCATTCTAGAAAAATGGAAAGTGGCCCTGTAAAGAGGTGGAACAAGGGCCAAATTATTCAATGGCTGCATGAAAGGAATATACCCTGTGACATGTCCATGATAAAAACGGAGTTATGGGCTCTGGTAGAAAGCCAACCCAAGATCAGCAAAATGGCAGTTGATGAATTAGCGGCTGCTCACAATGTAACCATTTTAAGACTCCCCCCATACCATTGTGAACTAAACCCTATTGAATTAGTGTGGGCACAGGTAAAAGGACATGTCGCCAAAAATAATAAAAGTTTTAAAATGGCCGAGGTCAAAACATTATTCCAGGAAGGTTTGGAGCTTGTTACACCAGAACGCTGGAGATCGTGCATAGATCATGTTATTAAAGTAGAGGATGAAATGTGTCAATTAGATCATTTAATTGATGATGTTGTAGAGCCGTTTATTATAAACACAGGTGAAGATGAATTGAGTGGATCGGAACTTGAAGAATAAATAAACTTATTAAAAATATTGTTGTTTTCATTTGACACAATACACTGTTAGGCCACCCTTTTTAGGCCAGCTGTTAAAAAATAGGGATAATTTTCTACCATGGCAAGTCTTTAATTTTATTACAGATTTGGACTTTCATAGACACATAAAAATTACATAAATTATATGATTTGACAGTCTTTAACAGACAGATCAACCTCACTTAATGCCAAGCTGAGCAAGTTATGTACGTAGTGCCTAGTGACGATATCTTTAATAGTAAGTATACTACACCACTAGGGAGATAAAACAGAAAGCCCGAGATCGCAGATGTTTGCGGCCCCAGCTGCAAGCGAGGGCCTCAAATATGCGATCAAGGGCTTTTTCTTTATCTCCCGTGTTGTGTACATCATTTCATGCCTACACGTTTTCGTACGCGTAGCGAGCGTAAAAAGCTACTTTATGGCCAGGTGTGACATAAAATATTTTTCTTTGTATCTTCTACACATAGTATAGAGAAGTCCAGAAAGTTTGTTTGGGCCGCTACTAAAAACATATTTGTTTCATAATGTGTAGGTAGTAGGAGTAGGTATCGCATTATGTAGGCAATTGCAGCATTTCATTAAAGGTATGTATAATAAATTACGTATTTTGATGCAGCAAGTAACTTCCGTATTCCATACATAGACAGGGATTTCAATATATTATTCACCTAGTTAGATAATTGTATTTTTTATTATTAAGAAAGGGTTGGCGACATCTGGTCCCACATATTGAAGTTGACAGATGTCATTGTGACAATGACATTTCTTGGTAGATTTGATGGAATCTAATTACATATTAGAGTTTAAATATTGATTTGTGAATTTACCGTTGATAGTAAATTACTAGTTCGACAATCTATTCCTATTTTATCGATGACGCATAAACTGCAATTTTAACTGGCACCACTCTAGTTGGACGGAGCCAAACAGCGGGCCAGCGGCTGCGCACCACGAAATAATTCACGCAGCGACCAAAGCTGCAGCGGCATGATACATTGCGCCGTGGCTTAGCGCGGTACGGGGTGATTATTGTACAAAACGTGCAATGTACAACCCGCAGAAAATATAAGGCTTTTTCATATGTTATCACTTACACTTCTTTTTGACAATGTCGCGGTGACATGCGCCACGCCCCCGTTTCACATCTATTTCTTTCTATGATCTGAGTCCAAATCAGACGCATCTTTTCGCATGTCCCAGTACAGTGGTTTAAAACATGTTTTTGTCATTTCAGGCTTGTGAATATGAACGGTCCTGAATTATTGACGCGACGCACCAAAGCAGAAGAGGAAACGGCAATTCAAGCAGATGTCGACTAGAAACGTGTAGTCAACAGCAGATAATAAAATCAATAAGTTAACAGTTTTTTACCTCACCACAATGGAAAAAGGTGAAAAATTGTTAACATACATTTGCTCTTGACTATATTTAGAGGGTCTATAAGATTTGCAGTTTTACCAAAATAGTTTTGTAACTTTCTCTGTTTATTCATACTCGTGACGCCCGCCACAAATTTGAATGAAGTTAAATGAAAAATAGACTTAATTTAATTTAACGCCTGTACAAAAACGGTATACGGAGCATGTGAAATGTAAGTTTCTGTATCAGTTCTGGAGAAAAGGGATAAAAAATTACGTTTTAAAGTTATTGTCGACTTTTACGGCACCCCCAATATAAGGTACTAAGTAACCCAAAACCAGACGGCGGAATCAACTAAACTAACCGTTCATTTTGTTCCATATTAAGAGTCCCCAGTACGCTCGGCTGAACTCGATTCTCCATACAAACGTAGTTTCGTTCTAATTTTAAAACGCCTTGCTGAAATAACTGAATCAGTCTGTGATACGAAACTCTTGGGAGTGCAAATTGACAACAAATTGGACTGGACTGCTCATACTGAACTGATATGTAAAAAGCTACATCAATATGCCTTCGCTTTGTACAAACTCTCTAAGCAAGCAAGTATGGAGACTGTGATGATGGCATATCATGGTTTTGTTGGATCTACTTTACGTTATGGGATCCTCTTTTGGGGTAATTCAAAAAACAGGGAAGCGGTTTTTATAGCACAAAAAAGGTGCGTGAGGGCTATTCGAGGGCTTGCAATGACTGACAGCTGTGTGTCGCATTTTAGAGATTTGAATGTTTTGGCGGTTACGTGCCTCTACATTTTCGAAGTTGCCATGTACATTAAGACAAACTCATCACTATTCAGGACAATCTCCGAGGTATTTACTAGAAATTCTAGGTACCCCTAGAATCTCTTTCCTGTTTCCGCCAACACGGCCCTAATGCGCAAAAGTGTATTTTGTTTAGCCAGTAAAATTTACAACAAATTGCCTGTCGATTTTAGAATGCTACCCATAAAACAATTTAGGCATAAACTCTTGACATTTTTAGATGAAAATTGCTTTTATTCTATTTCAGAGTTTTTATTGTTTAAATTTAATAATTAAAATGACACGATTTTATTTGAAATAGTAAGAATTAGAAATACGTAAATATATTTGGCATGTTCGTATGTAAGGACATCATTAATTAATAATTTGTACGCCATCAGGCAGAGTATAGTGCGACATATATGTATTGTTTTCACCTCTGTAACCAGATTTACCTATTGTCACAAATAAAAACACTTTGAACTTAGAAATAACATGGAAATTTGTATACACAATGGGAGCCACCATATCTAGGTCGGAAATTAGATTCTGTTGCTAGAAATTGTAATACAAAAAAAACAGCGAGTCTTCAGTTTTTTACGACTTGTATGAAAACCTTAATAATCGCTGTATTTTTTCTCCATTATAATTTCAAGCAACAGAAACTAATTTCCGACCTAGATATGCCGGATCCCATTGTGTATACAAAGTTTCATGTTATTCTAGCAAGGCGTTTTTAAATGAGAGCGTAGCTACGTTTGTATGGCGAACCGAGCATACTGCGGACTCTTAGACAAAGTCAAAGAAATTTATTTGCAAGAGACATGGTTACAGATATAAATCTTTATCATTGATAGAGAGATCAGCATATCTCGCCAATAAAATTGGCATGCAAATATGTACAGATACAGGTAGTTTTGATGTATATGTGATTGTTTTGTTAAGTCACTATTAAGTGTTACCTCTTCGGGTCTGGGGAAATCAAAGGATTTGGAAATCAAAGATTCGTTCTCGCCTTACAATGATTTGTTTTCCCATACAATCTTTCTCAAGCTCAGGTGGACACCAGGAACTTAGGGGTGACATGTTGGAGAAGGAAAGCCACGAATAGATCGGACTGGAGATATTTGCTTCACCAGGCTAGCCTAGGGCCCACCCGCGGCTATAACGCCTCAGATGATGATGATGATACAATCTTTCACCCTTCTTTACAACCCCTTAAGAAATGATTACAGTCAATATGACATTCCCTAGAAATCCTATTGTCAAAACGAATGATTAAGTGCTTATTTCGGAATATCAAATGTACCGATTCTAGACGAATGAATCTCGTCAAAAACATTACATGTACATTGTACAATGGTAAAAGTCTCACTACGCAGTTCTGCCGTAAGACGTTATCCCAACAGAGCGAGTTCTTCATGTAAGTATGATGACCGAAGGCCGGAAGCAGAGCGGCAAGGCATGCGAGAATAATCACACAGAGCGGGCTTCTCATGTAAGGCTGAGGGCCGAAGGCCTGAAGGAGAGAGGCGAGACACGCGAGGCTGAAGGCCGAGCCTCCCAACAGAGTAGATTCTTTGTGTAAGGTTGATGACTGAAAAGCCGAAGGAAATTGGCAAGGCATGCGAGGCCGAAGGCCGAGCTATGTCGTCGCCGAAGATCCAGTTGCCATATTAATGAGGGTAAATATATTCCATTCGTTCGTTTTCACGTGATGCCTAGACATATAAACAGACAGACAAACAGACACAAATTCTTAAAACTGTTGAAACGATTTCTGTTATTGATTCTAAGTATCCCCAGCCAACTTTTTTTCGAATATCTTCCATGTACAGACTTTCGACCCTTTTCTAAGTGTACATCTAAGATGCTCCAACTGTCTATGCTGACGATTGGGCTGCCCAGCTCAAGTGATCTCTTATATCAAACAGTCTTTATGGTGTGAAGGGTCAACAATTACGTAAAATATAACGCACACCAAATTAAATGGTACACCGACGATACAAAGTGTGCATTGAAACAGCTGTTTTTGTATTTAAGCATATGAATAAAAACAATGCCAAAGTATCGCAAATGCATTTTGATGTACACGCAAAGTAGAACTAATTGCGAAAAGGTTGTGCTCAAAAATAGCGTCAACAATCAGAAGAAATTATGATAATTCGGTTTTGACATAATGAATCGTCAACTTGTTTACAACTCTGCTATGGTTTAAGTTAAATTTCTTGACACGCTGTTATACTGCCAATTGGCTGAAACTTAAATCGTAGAATGGCGTATGAGGATTAAACCACCTCGTTTCATGGACCTTACTTGCATCCCCGATTTAATATTCCTTTGATAGAAGATCATCGGGACAAAAAGTATACTTATAATATATATATAAGTGAATCCAGATTATATACTATTAGCATACAAATCATCTTAATCTGTGCAGCCGTTTTTGCGTTATTCAGTGACAGACATCTAAACTTTCGCATGTATAATATTAAGTAGTGGGATTATGGTATAAAGTGAGTGCACATGATGTGAACGGCAAAAGTAACATTGTAATTGCATGTTTTGAAGAGACCGTGGTGGCTGTCGCGCACACTGGGCACCGCCGCGGCAATACTTTTTTTTCAGTTTCTATTATAAGACTTCACAAAATTTTTTCATCAAGTACATGCTTACCAATTTTCATACCTGTAACTCATGGATTATAGGAGTTGCCATACAAAATTCAACCCCTCTCTTTAACCCAAATCTGCACAATTTTTATATCCTAAAACCTGACCGGGCGACTCGACAGAATAGTAAAGTTTTCATCAAAATCCTTTCAGCCGCTTTCACGTGATGCGCGTTCATATAAACAGACAAACAGACAAAAATTCTAAAAACTGTTGTATCGTGTTCTGTTATCGGTTTTAAGTATCCCCAACCAATTTTTTTTTCGAATATCTTCCATGTACAGACTTAAGACCCTCTTCAGCTTTATTATATGTATAGATTATGTAATACACTTTACCTTGAGTTGATAAAAATGTATGCAAGAAAGCCTACTTATGATCTAAAATGCCATTCTAATGCATTTATTAAAATTGAACAGCACCTACGAGTAATCTACGGTTATTAGGAGGTTAATGTAAACTGAGAATATGGTCCATCATATATCCATTCGTATGTCTAATAAATTGTTTAAACACTGTAACATCTGTTTTATTTAAGGTGTGTTCTCGCCAAAGTGCTATTTTGAAAATATTTTATGGGAAATGTATTATTTCTATTAATGAATGAATGAATTTCTATGAATGAATTAAGATAATAGAACCAGTGGGAGGATATAATTACTTCATGTACTGCATTTTTCGCCTTTGGTCCCTCGTACTGTGATCACCAACATGGTATAGACAAATAGGTCTTGATGTCCAGACAGCAAATAAATAACTCTTGCCTCTGCAGTGACTTCATCTTAGCCTTTTCTTGGGAACCAGGGGTCCGCTCGACTACCAAATCTCAAAAAATGGATAATTGACGGAATTATTAATCAGTAATCAGCGTTTCTTAACTTTTAGTTATCAGCTAAGTATCATACTTATTTTTATATATACAATGACAGTGCCAAACAACCTTACAGCCTACTTGATGGTATAAAACAGATACCGTAGCCTATGGACACTTGCGACTCCAGAAGAATCACAAGTGTGCTGCCGATATGTGTGCCGTGTTGTGCATGCGATTGAATTGAGGATTCGTTATGTTGACAGCTAGCGACATATAGGTCTCTCCCACTCAAT
This sequence comes from Notocelia uddmanniana, assembly GCA_905163555.1. Taxonomy (NCBI): domain Eukaryota; kingdom Metazoa; phylum Arthropoda; class Insecta; order Lepidoptera; family Tortricidae; genus Notocelia; species Notocelia uddmanniana. Next base: position 22,537,411 of record LR991063.1, on the reverse strand, counting down.
ACAGCGCATCCTCAGGAGGTCTGGCGACCTTTCACATCACCAGCAACACAATACCACATACCTAAAGAGTAAGTAGTTCTGTTATGGTTGCAGTACGTGGTGTACGTTCCCTTGCATCAATTGAAAATTATCTCAAGAGCAACGTATATCATAAATAAAGATTTTTTAAATCACCGGTCCAGTTCAAAAGGCGGTAATTTAAAATCCCGCCAAAATCTACAGCCGCCGATTTGACGTCTTCAAAATGTTAACCATAGAGGAAATTATTCTGTATATTAACCAAAAATATAAAATCTGGCATTAAATCTAGTTCTACAGAAGTATCTAATGCCAGTATACGTTCTTAATGCGGATTATATAATATTTATCAATATTTCAGGCTTATTTTTAGCAAAATATCATTTTACCGCCTTTTTATCGCTGCGTTTGAAATCACTTTACTAATTCATTCGTTCTTTCCATTCACGATAGCAAGTCCGCAAGTTGTCTATGGAAACGAAACTAAAGGCTTCGATCGAAAATGCTTCCCGGTAGGTGTCACATCTTTCTTTCGATCGATCTTCGTTTTCGTTTTTCGTTCCGTTGACAGACTTCGCGGTAGCACCCCTGCTCGACGTGACCTGATGACTGCTTCATCTTCGTTCGTGGAACTTCACACCAAGCCACGCGCACGCTTTATGCTCAATATTTTTAAGCTAAGAATAGCAGTTACTTATAATTTTTAAAATTCTATATTTGTAGATTTATTTGTTCCCCTATCTATTTTTTTGTTTTTTTTTTTTTCAATGAAACATTTTAATTAGAATTGTAATACTTTCTATTATGTTTTTAATAACCCTACATTCTGCTTAAATTGCCCCAAATAGCTCACAGTAAGCTATTTGTACGAACAAAATATTTGGGCCATGAAAGCCCTCTCTTAAGAACAACTTTGGCCCAAGATAATATGTTTGTGTTTTTATATATTTTTATATGGAAAATCTTATTAAATACATCCTTAAGTTGCTATGAAAATGGATCTCACCTTAATAAATCAATAATGGTGAAAAATACAGACAGGTTTACAAAAAGTCTGATAATTTTTGGTCCAAGTTACGGTATTTTTATAAATTGTAGCCTATGTGTTATTCTGATGTATAAGCTATATTATTGTAAAGTTTCATTAAAATTCATTCAGTAATTTTTACGTAAAAGAGTAACAAACATCCATCCATACTTACACACTTTCGCGTTTACAATATTAGTAGGAAGGATTTTAAAATGTACCCATTCAAACAACATTAAATTAGTAGATGAAATTTTGTCACAAGCTGGTAAAAAAATAACAATACCAACCAAAAGCATACTACAAAGAGGGTTATCAAACAATTACAAAAAGAATGTCCTGTTAGACCACTGTGATGTTCTGGTGTGAACAAAATTCTAAGCAAGTTATTCATTTAATTTCTAAATCCAGTAAAGGCTTTTACTAATTTTTTAAATATCCTAAAAATAGCACATTCAGTAAGGTCCAAAGAAATCATACATAAGGTTAATATTTTCATACTAAGTAACATCACAACTATATCCACATATTATGCTTTGAACAAAACTCCTACCACAGATATTCAAATTATATTATGTATTCATGATAGACGAAGGAGATTACTCAATCACAATCTAGATGAATGAATAGAAGAGGGTGACAAAATCTTTAAGAACATAAGTTGCTTCACCAATACCAATCACATGATGACCAACAATTTGGAAATAAAAATTTGTATCATTGTGCCAGCTATATTGTTAAGGCTGTATCAACAAAATAACCTTCCCTTCCTTCCTTCTTTGTTGTTCCCTTATGTCTGATGGATGGACACCTTTGCCGCACAGCAAGCAAACATCCAGAAATAGGAAAAAGTTAAATGTATGAATAATTTGAACCGGTAACTTCCCGGACCTCCCTCAATAACACAAAACCACATTTCACCACTAGCAATATATACCAACAAGTATAACAAAGATGGATATCACAAGGAAAATCCCTACTCATTAGTTATATATGGAACTACCAAACACGGTTGTTAATGTGATGATTTCGTAAAATATATGGTAGGTTTTGTATAATTTGTTCAAATTGAGGTTAAGCGATGATATTGTAATACCAGATCAGAAGTATTAATATTGATTCCCTTCCTTCTTTGGTGGGGGTATAAGATCAAAAGACGATGGCAGGACACAGTGAGCTTATTCGTTAAAGAGTGCTACCATGGAGTGGAGGTTCAATTGAAGTATTAAGTTATAGTTGTATTATTTGGAGTAAGAGTATAAATAATCTCATTGGATACGAACCATGTAACTTGTGTAAGTGCATCAAGGAAATAAACCATCATAATTGTTGTAAGTCACTGAATTTTAATTATCAGTCTTAATATCCAACAATAAACCAATGGCAGTTGACTTGCTAAGCAAATTAACGAACTAAGCTTACTCTCCAGTGCAATTAATTAGAAGCAATTCTAATATTTGTTATTTTTAATGTTCAACAAATGCTCAATAAACTGCTTATTTTTATCAGCACTTTGCTTCAAAAATGACCATATAACCATTTTACTAGCTGGGCTGCAGATTTTTCAACATCACTTTTCTACCATACAATGCTACAGCTGCAGGTTTGGGCATGACAAGACCAAGATCCAATGTTAGTCCTGCCTTTGCTGTACCAGATGGACGCAGCTGCACAACACAAAACAATACCTATGTACATAAGTGTTAGAACTGCTCATTCTTGCTAAGCTAACACAAGGTCCAAAACAGTGCTGAATTTAAAGACAGCAACAGTGATCACAACACGAAGCCTAAACACAATCCCTACAAAAAGACGTAGTTAGAATTAACTTGCTGCCAAAAAAAATTTTTCACAATAAAATTACCGAAACTTTGAACAACAAGTGAAAATACATGTAGGATATATGCATGACTGCCCGGCTAGTATGATAGCTTATACCGTCACGTTATATGGCCAAAATGTACTGAAACTGAAACGTCACATAAACCGTGACGGTATAAGCTATCATACTAGCCGGGCTGATCATATATAAGATATAAGAGAGTAAATAAAACAATTATATAACTAATTGATTGTCAGATTCCGCCGCAGCGCAGTCAGTGGCGTCAGTGCGCAAATGACAGTTTTTTTTTTTTAATTTTGGCAATCGTCTATTGACATTTTTGCCAGGCTTAAGTCAATTAAATATTTTCAAATTGTTCGTACATTGGCCCTTACTAATTGGCAGTGCTAATTCAGAGTGATGTGTGGGGTCTTTAATAAGATTAAATTTGCGGAGGCTATTGATCAGGCAAGGATCGGGTTTGTTTTCCGATTATTTTGATTTGTGGACATATTTCACATATTCCTCTAATAACTTGACTTTTAAATATATTGGGTGGGCTGCAAATTGCAAGGTGCGAAACAAAAACCGGTCGGCAAAGTATTGTCGACGAAGGTCAAGGGGGGTTCTAAACACTCAACCTACAGAGCCTTGACAGGGCTCGACCTCATTGCTCCCAATACTATACGAAGAGCCTTTGATTGAACGAGGTCAAGACTACGTAAACCAGCTCTATTACCCGGTTCAAGTAGGTATATATAATTATACCATAATCCAATACACTCCTGATGATGGCGTTATAGAGTAGTTTTAATGAGAATGGGTGTGCTCCCTACCACACGCCTGCGAGACATCTAAGGATATTGATATTACGTTCACATTTCGAAGTAATATACTCACAGTGTGTTAGACCGGTAAGCTTGGAGTCCAATACTAGTCCCAGAAACTAGAAAGCACCTTTTATAGGAATACGTTTGCCGTTTATTGATACAGTCTATCATTGGGATATTTATTTTCCTAGTAAATATGACGATGTTGCTTTTCACAGGAGACAATTCTAAATAATGTTTCTCCAACCACACGTTAAGGGACTCTAATGACTTCGAGACCGTCTCAGTTCCCGTTTCAATGTTTGAGTTGATGGAATGTGCACGTCAGAAACGTCAAACGTCAAGGGTCCCGGGGCAATGTCAAACTGAGATGTCAAATAATGACACATGAATGACATGAACAACATGAATATCATAATTAGTTTACCAAATGGACATTATAATAAAAACCGGTTTTGAAACCATACGTCACCATATTAGTTTCCAGCCACAAACGAGAACCAAAGGGAAGAAAATGGCTTTAGCGGGACATGTGAGAAATGTGGAAGAGCTAAGGCACAACGGGAGGAGTGACTTAATAAGAGGAGTCATAATAAGACAAACATCCGTCACATTAGCGCCATATAAAACCAGTTTAAATATCAATGATGCAAGGGTAGTCACAGGAGTAAAATGCAACTGTGTCTATAACCAGAGTGGCAGGTGCAATCCTGTAGCTGCCTTGATTTATTACTGTAATAACATTACAAGCCTATCACAAACAAGCAGTGAACAACAGTGGGGAAAACCCAGTATCCTACAATTTGTCCAAAACAAATACTCCAAAGGGAGATACTTTGAAGACATGTTCCCGCCAGTGTCCAAAGTAGAGTGTTGTCAATTGCAACCAATAACTCATAATGAATTACTGCAAGAATCCTCTTTAAAACAAGTATTAGAGGCAGCAGTGCAGTCTCAAGATATAAGTGAAATTACAGAAACAGTATCTGAAATGTCGGACAAAGTTGAATTACTTTTGGAGCAGGAAGATTGCTGTGCATGTTTACATTATTTTTTAATAGTCAGAAGAGAATTTGAATTATATTGCAACTATTACATATTAGAAGAAAATATAAAATTATATTATGAGAAACATATAGCTGTCACAGATGAAGATATCATTCAAAGTTGTCATAACACAATTAAACAATCAGCATGCCCAGACTGGTATGCAATCAGACATGCCAGGATAACTGCAAGTAGTAATATACATCACATAAAAGTTCGTAAATCCAGAACCATTGAAAACTTATTGTCCAGTATTTTAAATCCAAAGAAAGTAGAATGTGCGGCGACCCAATATGGACTGAGCCATGAGCAAAAGGCTTTACTACATTATGAACATATACATTCTTGTCTAGTAAAAAAAATGGGTGTAATTATTAGCAAAGATCAACCTTGGCTTTGTACCAGTGTAGATGGTGTAGTTGTGGAAGATGGCTGTGTGACAAAATTAGTAGAAGTGAAATGCCCCATTTCTTGTAAGAATAAATCTGTTGTAGACTATAAAAATTTCTTGTGCAATGTTGGGTACTTAGTATTTATAAATAATAGTTTAGATCTCAAGAAATCCCATATCTACTACACTCAAGTTCAGTCACAAATGTATGTTACTGGAATGATGACATGTGACCTATTTGTCTACTCAGGGAAGGAAAGTGGCAGTGTGACTGTGCAGATTAACCGTGATGAACTATTCATTAAAGAAACAATTTTAAAAAGTGAACATTTTTATTTCAATTATTATTTACCGGCATTGTACAAGGAATCGATGAATAACAATGATTGTAATAATGCTCGGAAAGATTGTTTTACTGGAAAAAACATTTTTAATATATGTATTAAACCATACCATTAAAGGGAAAACTGATTATTTTATTTCCTAGGTATTATGGGTAGATGACCCGGGTATGTCCTAAAACTACGACCAAGACCACCGGGGGATGGGCAGCAGCATCCCTGAAGGGCGGTGGAGATACTGCGATCGCCAACCCGCATGCCAAGCGTGGCGATTATGGCATATACCCTTGAATTTGTGGGAGGCCTATGTCCAGCAGTGGACGTCCTTTGGCTGATATGGTGGTGGTGGTGGATGGGTAGATAACATCAGAATACAATCATATGTATAGATAGTTTAATCCAGGAGGAAGCATCTGAGTTATAATTTTAAACTTGTTTCTGTTTATTCTATGTCATTTCTGCCTAGGGAGTATACATCAATGTACACTAAACAAATTTTTATTATGTAAAAAAACTCATACACAGAGGGCCTACCGCGAACTTCGTAAATCGAACTTCGTGTCGTGCCGTCCCTTTCACTCTCGTGTTATAAACTATATGACGGAAAGGGACGGTATGATACGAAATTCGATTTTCGAAGTTCGCGGTAGGCACTCAGAAATAATCTATTTTATTTTTACATAAGAAGAATGTACAGTCGAGGTCAAAGATATCTTTACAATTGAGTGTTACAAAAATATCTTTACATTTAAATAAGTTTACACATTACATGACAGAAACATACTTACAACATACATGAAAATTTCAACTTTTCAATTAAGTAATGCACCAAAGTTCTGTTTACTATCTGTCTTCCATAGAAACATTTTCACACATTGTGACATAATAGGTTTACAATGCATGTTACAAAATAAGATTTCCTGTCAATGTGCCCTAAATATGTTTACATTAGCAGTGGCACTTGAAACTTCACGTTCAAGCGTACTTTTCTTTTAATTACACCTATTGCTACATAAATATCTTTACAGTTTGACACAAACCACGGTTCTTATTTTAAACTAGCATTTGCCCGCGGCTTCGCCCGCGTACTAAGCGAAATTTTTAACCGTCTACAAAAAACAGGTTCGTATGTTTGTCCACGATTATCTCGCGTTTGGCTGAACCGATTTAGATGCGGTCTCCAGAAAAGTAGTTGTTACATTCTGGGGGTTTCGGTATACGAAGTATGGTGATTGTGATTCATTAACAGATGAACAGATGAAAAGTCAGTATACATTCTGAAAACCGGCAAACTGTTGAATTTCATTTGATTTTGCCAAAAATAAGGATCGAAAACTATTATCATACATTTCCGAGAGGCCGAAGGGGAAAGGGCGGATGAAATAAAAGCATGTCTTAAATGGCCCTTAGTAAAAGTATCTGTGTAATACAGTAACACCGATAGGTCTGTAAACGACCAAGCAGCGCGCAGCGGTCATAAACTCTGGTCCTTTGAAGTACAGAAATACGGCTAATTCAATATCACGTGTAACATTTATTTTTCCTAAAATTAAATTTATTAGGTAGGTTTTGATAGTTCCCATTGGAGCATCCAAAAAGAAAATTTGGCCTCACTTCCATTCGCATTCCTTACTTCAGTCCGTCTGTTACAACCAAGTTGCTTTTACTGGACCGATTGAATTGCAAATTGGCACAAACTATCAAGAATTTAGAGCGCTCGTGGCCCAGCGGCACCTGCCTACCGCGTGCGGTGTGCGAGGTTAAGCAATGTGAGCGCAGGTCAGTTCTTGGATGGGTGATCGCTTTGAGTGGTTACTAACTGATTCTCGTGCTTTAGAAGGCACGCTAAGCCGTTGCATTGATCCCGGCTGCAATCGTTAAGCCAAGTTAGAGGCCTTCGAGCGGCTTGCGAACTTCTAACAGTCAAGTTGCCCACTCACTTGACAAAGGGGGGTCGAAGTTGCACCACGTCCGTAGGGAGTATCCACCGTTACCCTACACGTGACCCCTGGGTGGTGCTAAAAGTGCAACAAAAACTGGCAACCGTACTTGTTGATTTAAATGGAAAAAAATATCAAAACCTCAATGTCGTTTTTAAAAGCATGTCCATAGATACCCCACACGCCTATATAGTAACATTAAACTTTTTTGCATACAGGCATGTATGGAGTGCCAAATTTTACCTCAGATTCGTATTCAGAGACCTCTCGGACGCTCAGATATTGATTTTGAACGAAATCGGGACGAAAAAAATGATAATCAATATGGCCGCCACTTTCACAAATTTTACCTCGGATTCGTATTAAGAGACCTCTCGGACACACAGATATCGATTTTGAACGAACTCGGGACGAAAATGAAGAAAATCAATATGGCCGCTACTTTTTCTAAATTTTACCTCGGATTCGTATTAGGGGACCTCTCGGACGCTCAGATATCGATTTTGAACGAAATCGGGTTGAAATGAAGAAAATCAATATGGCTGCCACTTTTTCCAAAATTTACCTCGGATTCGTATTCGGGGACTTCTCGGACGCTCAGATATCAATTTTGAACGAAATCGGGACGAAAAAAAAGATAATCAATATGGCCACCACTTTTTCCAAATTTTACCTCGGATTCGTATTAGGGGACCTCTCGGACGCTCAGATATCGATTTTGAACGAAATCGGGTTGGAAATGAAGAAAATCAATATGGCTGCCACTTTTTCCAAATTTTACCTCGGATTCGTATTAGGGGACCTCTCGGACGCTCGGATATCGATTTTGAAAAAAATTAGGAAGAAGATGAAAAAATCAATATGGCTGCGACTTTTTCCAAATTTTACCTCGGATTCGTATTAAGAGACCTCTCGGACGCTCAGATATCGATTTTTAACGAAATCGGGGACCGAAGAGGAAAAAATCAATAAGGCCGCCACTTTTTCCAAATTTTACCTCGCATTCGTATTACGAGACCTGTTGGACGCTTAGATATCGATTTTGAACGAAATCGGGAAGAAAATGAAGAAAATCAATATGCCTGCGACTTTTTCCAAATTTTACCTCGGATTCTTATTAAGAGACATCTCGGACGCTCGGATTTCTATTTTGAATGAAATCGGGACGGAAATGAAGAAAATCAATATTGCCGCCACTTTTCTCAAATTTTACCTCGGTGTCGTATTTGGGGACCTCTCGGACGCTCAGATATCGATTTTGAACGAAATCGGGACGAAAATGAAGAAAAGCAATATGGCCGCCACTTTTAACAAATTTTACCTAGGAGTCGTATTAAGAGTCCTCTCGGACGCTTAAATATCGATTTTTGTCGAAATCGTATCGGACGGCACTAATTAATAAAAACACTTACAATACATTGACTCAAGAAAGGTCGTATCTTCATAGGGCACTTCATGCACTTTTAGACCTTATAAGGAACTTACATGCCAAATTTGGTATCTCTCGAGTCTCGAACCAGTAGTTTGGGCTGTGCGTTGATATGTCACTCACTCACTCAGTCAGTTTCTTCTTGAAATTTGGCACCTACTTTTAAGTTTTTCTGCTCACAATATTAAATTTCAAAATCAATGCCATTTTCGAAATTAACGACCCAATAAATCATAAAAATCACACCCATATTAATATTTAGACATTCCAACCCCCTCGGACCCCAACAAAGGGGATGGTATTTCACGTCCTCCACATGGGATTTTAAAATTATTGTTGTTTTCGTAATCAGCGACCCGATAAACCATAGAAACCACACCCATATCGATTTTCAGAATTTGTCACCAGATTTCCCCCTTTTAGGGGTGGATTTCTCAAAAAACCTGAAACACATGTTTACTCATTTATCGTTAGGAATACTCCTGTGAAGTTTCGAATAAAATAATCTAACTAATCTTGATTCCCCATACAAACTTCGGACCCCCATTTCACCCCTTTATGGGTTAAATTTTGAAAAATCCTTTCTTAATGCACCTCAAGACCTTATATGGAACCTACATACTAAATTTGGAATCTCTAGAACCAGCAGTTTGCGCTGTGCGTTGATATGTTGGTCACTCAGTTATTTCTTGCAATTTGGCACAAACTTTCAAAAGTTTTCATGTCCACAATATTAAATTTAAAAACCGATGCCGCCGGTGCCGATGCCATTTTCGTAATTAAAGTCCCAAAAAACCATAAAAACGACACCCATATTAATATTTAGACATTTCATCCCCCTCGCACCCAAACAGGAGGGGATGGTATTTCACGTCCTCCACGTGGGATTTTAAAATCATTGTTATTTTCGTTATCAGCGACCTATAAAACCATAAAAACAATACCCATGTCGATTATCAGAATTTGTCACCACATTTCCCCCTTTTAGGGGTTGATTTTTCAAAAAACCTGAAACACGTGTTTACTCATTTATCGTTAGAAATACTCCTGTGAAGTTTCGAATAAAATAGTCCAGCTAATCTTGTTTCCCCATACAAACTTCGGACCCCCATTTCACCCCCTTAGGGGTTGAATTTTGAAAAATCCTTTCTTAGTGCACCCCTAGACCTTATAAGGAACCTACGTGCCAAGTTTGGAATCTCTAGGACTAGCGGTTTGGGCTGTGCGTTGATATGTCAGTCAGTCAGTTTCTTCTTTTATATATTTAAGATAATGACAATCACTGAAAACAGTACCATACTGTCAAATATTCTATCTCTTTCATTTTGGGCATGATGTCAACGATACATTCCGTAGTAAACTAGGAACTCTTATAGTTTTAGTGCTACAAAGCTGCAATTTGGCATGAATATAAAGCAATAAAACAGACAATCTTATTCAAACATATCACAAATTTATGTGAGAGGAAGATTCGTTGACTTTTAAACCTGTCCCATGAGAAAAAATCGGCACGATTGATGAAATTAAGGGAGAACCATACCATATGACAATTCAATGTCATTATTCAAATTAAGAACAGTTCAATCATCCTGTAAAGATATTTATGTAGCAATAGGTGTAATTAAAAGAAAAGTACGCTTGAACGTGAAGTTTCAAGTGCCACTGCTAATGTAAACATATTTAGGGCACATTGACAGGAAATCTTATTTTGTAACATGCTATGTAAACCTATTATGTCACAATGTGTGAAAATGTTTCTATGGAAGATAGATGGTAAACATAACTTTGGTGCATTAAGTGAAAAGATGAAACTGTCATGTACGTTGTAAGTATGTTTCTGTCATGTAGTGTGTAAACTTATTTAAATGTAAATATATTTTTGTAACACTCAATTGTAAATATATCTTTGACCTCGACTGTACATTCTTCTTTTGTACATTACAATGTACATAAGAAGAATGGCTGTTTTTTCATAAAATAAAAAACTTTTTAAAAATTTTAACCCTTTCGGCATTGCATTCTTCATGTACGGCAGAGACACTTTTAGGGTGTTCTTGGCGTTCAAAGGGTTAATGATCCCTAAAGGTATCACTTAGCAAAAATTGCAGGCTGTAAGTTGACTAAGACGCAACATACATGTACAATATCATCAATACAATTGAATAAGTTATGTGGAATTTTATCAAGAACTCTGTAGACTCTTAATCTTTGCATAATTCTTTCTACATGAATTCTTACTCGAGCGATATCATAGGTCTTTTGTGTTTCTTCTTTGGAGAATTCATTTTAATTTCTTAAAAATGGTGGCATTACTATATTAACTTCTTTTCCACTGTCATCTATAACTTTTTTTATTTCAGGAAAACCTTTATCAGCTAAAACCAGATCTCCAGCTTCTAAAAGATCAATTAATCGAGATTCCACAGTCATTTGAGAATCAGTTTTCCTTCCACCAGCTATTTTTGATCTAAAAGAAATAAATCCTCCAGGTGTAATTCCTATAAGAACTTTGGCAGTAAATCCTTTTTTGTAGTGTGAGTAACATACAACACGGTCATCTACTGCTGCCGGTATTTCGATTCTGAATTCTGTGCAGTCAATTATTACTCTTGTATTTTTGTAGTCTGGTTTAAAGCACTCTGGAATTGTTGCTTGTATAGTAGCTCTATCTGGCCAAAATACCAAATTAGCAGTTGCAGCAGCCAGATTTTTTAACATTGAATAAAATATTCGTGAGATTGTAGTTCTATGCACTCCAAATAACACACTTAATGCTGAAAATGTCAATCCATTTTAATTTTCATTAAAAAAATGAGAAGCCTGTCTTTGGTGGAAACTTTACATTTCTTCATTGCTATGAAGCCCTTGATAACAAAAAATTGAAATTGTTTAATGATACACCAGCAAGATCTAGAAGTTCTTGATCATTTTTGATTGATGATATACCAACAAATTCTTGGCTAGTTGTTTCTGTGGAATGATCCTGATAAGAAATTGTTTCAGTACAACAGCTTTTATCTTTCTTTCTTAATGTATTCGTAACTACAATTATTGAAGTGGTTGCTACTTTCACTTGGATTTCAGCATCACAGTGATCACTGTAAATGAATCTATTACAAATTAAGGTTGTTTCCCTACAATTAATTTCTGGAAACACATCGACTTGACATTCATGATCGGCCACAGGAGGCTGTCCTTGACGAAATTCATTTGCGTCATCATTTGATGTTGTACCTAAAACTTTGACTTGGCACCCTTGATCGGCCATGGGAGGTTGAGTTTGGTTAAGTGAGATATTCATGGTTCTTCGCTTCATCCAACGAGTATATTTTGCTAGGGCCCGTAAGTCGTTTACTTTATTCTGTTTATAAATTTTAGAGAATATCGTAGGGACATAACATGGATTTGCTTGCACGTCAGATTTTTTTCCGGCAACAAAATGTTCACTACATATTGCGTCGCAAAGTCTTGGGGTCCATGGCGAGCCATCAACACTGAAATCATAAATAATATGAATAGGACACCTAAAACATCATAAGTTGATCATAAGTATAATCTTAACTGAACGTTGTGTCATTCACTTTATTCTCTTCACAGCGGCGATCCATTTATATCTCTGATCTAATTTCCACGGAGCTGTAGGAAAACTGAAGAATTTAAATTGACTATTTTTGCCTGTATTTTTGCAATTTACCACACAACAAACACCGTGACCCATTTCAAAATACAAACGAAACGAATCGTAGGTTGGAAAGCAATAGGAAACGCTGGAAACGTCAAAGTAAATTTGACAGATGTCGGAAGTCCCCAGTAACTGCACATTTCTGCCATAGTGCGCGCTGCGATCGCTTTGCTTACCCCCACCACCTACTTCGCACATAGCTATTCTCAGTATATATAATGTACTCTTTGGCACATAGCCAATTGTAGAATGTTTGATTGCTCCGTATTTCGTTCTAAATCGTAGGTGTAAATCTTCTATATTAATAATTTCGTGCAGGGGTACGGTAGACCCGAACGAGACCTGTCTCAAATTGAAGAACGTATAAAAATAACGATTTCGAGTTGAACATATGTATCCGCAAAATTCGGATTGTCGCGTATTTTGCATTAAAAAGTGTTAATTTTACGACAAAAGGTCCGCCATATTAAATTTGTTGGTTGACAGCACAGACCAAAGAGTATATAAACACTGGCACAGACTACTAAGAAGATACTGTTGACAGCGTCGGGTTGGGTACGTTCGGAAATTGTAGACTATGTTTGCGTCCGGTGTGTTGGCCAGGTTGCTGGGCGTGGATTCGGCTAGCCGCGTCTGCAGCGTTTTGTTTTTGTAGTTTTCAAGCGTTCTATACACCTATCAGCCTAGCTAGCACGATAACTTATACCGTCACGTTATATGGGCGAAATGTATTAAAACGTCACATAAAACGTAACGGTATCATCTATCGTGCTAGCTAGGCTGATTGTCACAACCACCTTCAAGCGAATGTATGGGGCCTGTTACATGGTTATTATTATCACGCGATACATTCATATCACGATAAGTATCACGTGAATATTGATGCGGAATCCATACAAATTTGAAAACTGCGATAATATTGACACCCCAGTATTGTGATAATATTAATCGTGTAAAGGACACAACTTGAATGTTTGCTGAGTCTGTCCGCCATCTTAAAGCTGTGTCTCTATTTTGTTGTGACAAACTACTAGATGACTTATGGCTTTTAAACGTCTAGCAAAATTCTATCCCTATCTCGCTCTATCTTATAACTTAGTGGTACTGGGGGTCTACTCCGAAATTCGAAATCCGAACTTCGTATGGTGCCATTCCTTTCACTCATATAGTCTATGACAGGAGAGTGAAAGGGACGGCACCATACGAAGTTAGGATTTTGATTTTCGGAGTAGACCCCCAGCTCATGCCGTTCGCCGCGCTCGGACGTTAGAGGCGCTACCGCGAACCGAAAACGAAGTATCTGCCTCTCTCTCACATGTATATTCGAACGACAGACAGGAAGATAGTTCGTTTTTGGTTCGCGGTAGGCCCTCAGGCATCAACTTTAAAACGAATAGGGTAAAAGGGTAGGGGTAGGGGAATACGGTATTTACTATAAGAGAAATAAAATTCAAAATGTAATAAAAACCAGCCAAGTGCGTCGGAGTCGCACACTGAGGGTTCCGTACAACTAAAAAACAAATGTGATTTATCAATATATTGATATTTTTGGTAAAATATACTTCATAATAAACATTATCACCTAATTTCAAGTTATGGTCGATGGGAAGTTAAAAAATTATATGTGTGACAGACAACACACGGAATGTTCTTTGACTTTCTTCGACCGTCCGCCGCGCTCGGACTAAAGTGCTACCAACCGAAAACTAAATATATATGCCTCTCTGTCGCACTTGCATATTCGAGCGCGGAGAGGGAAATACTTCGTTTTCAGATCGCGGTAGGCTCTCTGGTCTGACGGCTCCTATTCCTGGATGGTGCGCATATCGGAATGTGAAATACTTTTGGCAAAACGGAACAAGTTGTTAAATAGCTTCCATTTTTTGGAGAAAATATTACCAACTGTTATTATTATCACGCGAAACACTGCATATTGAAGCAACATCCATAGGGGCCTGTTACATGGTTATTATTATCACGCGATATACTCATATCACGATCCGTATCACGTGCAATGAATATTGAAGAAAAATCCATACGATTTTGAAACCCACGATAATATTGACACACCAGTATTGTGATAATATTAAGCGTTTAACAGACCCCTTACAATTTTAAAATTCGCGATAATATTGACACATAATATTGAGTGTAACGGGCCCCACTTAATAGAATTTGGCGGAGAATAGAGAGCTGCTACCGCGAAACGAACGAACATCGTGTATTTCCCTCTGTGTCGCTCGATTTTGCAAGTTCGACAGAGAGGGAGATACACGAACTTCATTTGTTTTCGTTCGCCTTAGCAGCTCTAACTTCGCACCAAAAATACTGACTGGCACATCAATATTAACAATTGCACATCTGAAATGAATTTTAATGAACAATTAGTATTTTAGCTATACAAATCAGTACTGATTACGGTGTCCAATTTTTTATGTGCCTTTAAATACTACCCTTATAAAAATGCTTAGGATTAACTTGCAAAGATACTAGCCTTTGCCCGTGACGTCGTCAGCGTAATCTTTTAGTCCCTATTCCATATGTTAATCCAGACTACAGACTATATTTCTTTACGAAGTTTCATCATAATCCGTTGTTGTAATGTTTTTATTTTATACATTTTTGTACACAATTTCTTTTGTCGTTTGCATAACTGTCACGAATAAAAGTTTACTTTATTTATTTCACCCGAGCGTAGCCGGGCTTTCATCTAGTATTAAATAATAACGGGCTAAGGACTGAGTCTTGGGGTAGGCCCTTCCAAACGTATCTACTTTGGTGAATCGTTTCATAGTTACCCCTGAATGTGATGCAACGTTCAGAGAGCATTCTTATGATGAAACTGCTCAGCCTCGCCGAACTCTCAGCTCTTGAAGCTTCTTCCTGAGAGACGAAAGCTGAACATTATCATATGCCGCTGTGAAATTAATTAATTAATTAAATTAAATTAATCTTATTATTATTTTCCCGACGAACTACAGTATGGGGTTCTTCAAGAAAGGAGTGTATAAATTCTTAAAGGGTCGGCAACGCGCATGTGACACCCCTAGGAGTTGCAGGCGTCCATCGGCTGGGGTGACCACTTACCATCAGGCGGGCCGTACGCTAGTTTGCCATCGACGTGTTATAAAAAAAAGTGATATCCAGGAAGGCAGCTATCACAAATTTGTTATGGGAAAAGGCAAGCCGAATGTCTGTAGTGAATATTCCAAGTCTGTCGGAAGTACTTCTACCTTTTCTAAAACCGAATTGTGATTTGGCCAAAAGATCGTTTTTCTCCACAAACCACTAAACGCGATTCTTGACCAGGTGTTCCATGGTCTTCAATAAAACCGATGAAAGAGCAATGGGGCGGTATGATCGGGGTTCAGTAGGGTCCTTGTTATGGATAGATATCACTAATTGTGATCTCCAGGTTCGGGGTAGTTGACCAGAAACAAAAATAATATTTACTAGGTCTAGATAGTACTGAAGAAAGTGATCTTTGGAATTACTGATAAAAGAATACGGAACACCGTCTGAACCTGGGCTAGAATCTCTTACAGAACTTAAGACATTCCTAAGCTTTATCATTGGAAAAGGGAAATCCAGAGATAACGCATTAGGGACATATTGAGGGGCAAGAGTATCCATAAATTTGTCAGCCCAATCGGGCGAGGATGGGTGGAGACGGGATGATGATTTGTTGGAGCCTCTGTATCTTCGAATATTCCTCTATAAAAAGCAAGCTGGGGTGGACGGTGAAATCGACGAGCAAAGGGATTACCAACCTTCCTGCTTTTTGGAATGGAGAAATAACTTCGTTTCTGCCATAAGTTATGGCCCATAACCTTGTTCAAGAAAATATAATTGGACTGACAGAGATTGTTTCGACAAAGCATTTTTACGTTCCTTAATCTTATTGGTACATTGATAATCCCACCATGGTGGGGATGGGATTTTGTCAGATGCTACATTTTTCATTGGGAAGACTGACTCTGCGCATTTACTCAGAGCTTTTGTAAACGACAAAGCGCATTCTTCAACCTTGTCCGAGAAAAATGGTACCAACAACGAGTGAAAATCATGCAATTTGAATTTAAACTCTTTCCAGTTCGCGTTAAAACGGATAAATTTGTGTAAGGGGCATTTGGGGTTACATTTTTACACGATATTGGAGGAAAATCAATTACGATTGGGAAGTGGTCACTTCCGAATGTTGAATCGCGCACATTCCACGACAATTGGGAGGTTAAATCGGGAGAACATAATGAAAAATCAATCGCACTACAAGAGTGAAAGAAAGTGACGAAAAACCAGTTATTCGATTTTATTTCTAAGGTAGTTGCATTCAATTATTATTGCGTATGATAGATCATTACTATTTATGTATTCTACACTTTTATTTACCATATCGAACTACATCGATTACCAGAGTTATAATATAACAAAATGTCCGATTCCAAGCGTTTTTGGTCAAAGGTTTTTGGAACACTGTGTGACGGTTCATTCCGGTGACAAATAGTGCAAATAATAAAAGCCTGTACCGTAAAACGGGGTGAGTAGATTTCGCGGGGAGAGGTGGGTTATGAATGGGGAGAGAAGGTTTGAGAGGCGGGTGGGAAGGGATTTTAAGGCTAGGTACAAAAATAATGTATTTCAATTTAAAATGGAGCTATAGTAATTGGCTATGTGCGAAGTAGGTGGTGGGGGTAAGCTAGGCGATCGTAGCGCACACCATGGCAGAAATGTGTACTTAACGGGGACAACTACGATTCGTTTCGTTGGTGTGTATTTATTTATTCTCTTATTTATTTCAGTAAAATTTCCAATACGGGGTCTTTCTCGTTTACTAAAGTAAATAAAATATTCATGTGTCATTATTTGACATCTCTGAGTTTTGACATTGTCCGGGACCTTTGACGTTTGACGTTTCAGACGTGCACATAGCCAATATTAAAATCCGAAATGCCTTTTATAAAATCAAGACGCTATACCATATGCGAAGGTATCTCTCTGAAGAGATCAGAGAAATTCTCATGGAATCGTTAGTACTTTCGCATTTCAACTACGGCGATATTGTATACGGACCACGGGTTTTTGAAAAAACCAAAAAGGCCATACAGCGGGTACAAAATGCCTGTATACGTTTCTGCTACGATATTCCAAAGCGAGCACATATTACCCCATACCTTAACAACAGAGGAATTCTGAATATGAATAACAGGAGACATCTGCACCTAGCTTTTACCCTTCGTAAAGTTGTAGAATTTGCTAAACCGACATATCTGTACAATGATTTAAAGTGGGTTAAAGATTCTTATACGAGGTCACTCAGAAGCTGTAGGGAAACCAAACTAATAGTTCCTCCACATAGAACCGCGTCTTTTAGGGGTTGTTTTAAGTTTGCCGCAGCTAAAATTTGGAATGACCTACCTCCACCTCTGCGAGAACCAATGCCATTAGTAAAATTTAAGAAACTGATGCAAAAGCACCTACTTGAAATGCAATGGCAAAGTTAAACCAAGTTCGAAGTCTAAAACTTAATTATTAACTGTAGATATTGAGACATACACTAAAGTATCACACACTGAACCATATTACAATAGACTACACAAATAAACAATGACACTAACATAAACATATTTACCTGCATACTCACATCATACATGCACAAACATCATTTCTTTTATTTTTCTTCTTTTTTAATTTTATGTTGGTTATAATTTTATGTCTAACGGCAAATTGCACAGCGCATCCTTAAATGTACCTAACATTTACACCTCCAAAAAAAAAGGGGGCCAAACTGAAAATCAGCGCTGGGTAACCCGTCGGGCCGTCCAGCAAATGCTGAGGTTGGTACCTTTGGCTAACATGATTCCAAACTAATTATTGTATAAATAAAGTTAGATTAGTAAACCTAAACCTAATATTTAATATTTTCTGTAAATTAGTATTCTTAATTGTTTTTTTGTATTCTTGATTGTTTTGTAACACCATTCATGTTTTTGTCAATAAAGTTTATTACAATACGCATAAAAAAAACGATCCAACTATCTTCCAAAATCACCTTTGTATGAAAACCCCTCTCATCCCAAATACGAGGCACTACGGGGTGAGGTGGGTTTTCCTCTTTATCGTCAAAGTTATGAAATGGAACTACCCAAAATAAAATAAAAACTAAAATCCAAACGTCCGGAACACTTATTATATACACCATTCAGTATTCATATGTAAAAATAAAATGTTATCGAGATTTGAAAAAAAAAGTTTTGACCCTACTCTCCCCATTTTACGGTACCACAGACATTATATCATATCTGTCTGTGGCCACTGTACGCGAGTGGCTTAAATGTCTCAGTAACCGGGCCATTAAAAAAAAAACTGTACTCGATGACGGACATGAGATTCACTTGAAATGTGAAATTGTATCTCGCTCCCACGTGTAACATTGTGTATGCTTACATCTCTTTTACACATCTTTGTAATTGTGTATCGCCGCCCGCCGGCTCTGACTTACTTCATTTGTAACAAGGATAGGATTAATACTTAGGTAATAACTGTTTTAAGGTTAGGTTTGAGGAAGGATTAGGTACTCCGTATTAAACCATATTATGTACTTAGTGAGAATCAATTAAGTCCATTCAATTCACTCGCGTTTGTTTCGTACCGGCACGTGCCGGATGGTGTTTTAATCGCTTGTGGCTACAATTCCACGCCGTCTACTCTTAGTAGTCATATGTTTTACAATGACAATTTATTTTCATCAAATGCAGTCTTACGAAGTGTATTTAGTTATTGAATACGAATGCAGATAGTTCTCTTTTTGTTTTATCGCAATAATGCAGGCATTGGGTGATTTTATGTAAATCTCGTTCACTGTCCTACATCCAGGCATGTGTGACATTGATACCTCGTCCTCGTCGTTTTAGTCGTGTCCGAGAAAATAGAAACAAAGATTGGGAGTGTGGTGGTTTTATGATTTTTTCAAATCTCTGCTGGTTTTGAATTTTCAATTCAAATAGGTAGTGATTCAACATGAACGCAAAATCAATCATATATGGATACTAGAAAAGTTTAAAATTGTCAAAACACTGAAGCAAAATTATGATTAAGGCTACGAAATATTGTTCATAAATTTAGTGGGTCTACAAGTTCATAAAAATAGTTTTGGATTGTATGTTGTGTTCTCTCAGTATATGTTGTGTTAACAATGTCTCCTGATCAGTGAACTTTTTGGAAACTGGTCTTGGTTTGGTCTTTTCTTCTCACCATGTAGTCTATACATGAGTGTTAGAGCATGCAAAACCGGGCCCGGTTCCAGATTTTGATACCTGGTTCTGGGATGCATAAAGAACCCGGGGAACCGGTTCCGCCGGTTCTGGATGTTAAAATTGGATATTTTTTGTTATTAAAATATTATAGAGAATTTAAGAGGATGAAACACTGAGGAATATGAAATGAAATAGTTTTAAATTATGTAATCAACATTTATTTGCTTACTTATTTACCTAATTTTGTTTGTTAATATCTTGTTATCGGAATAAAAAGTAACTAAAGAAGACAACAAATCAGTCTTACTGAACGATATTTCAAAATCAAATACAAGCAGTCTTTTCACCATCAATCAAAATTATAACTCAAAAACAAAATAATAAAATCTGAAAAATAAACTATATAAAAATCAACTTTTTTGGAAAATCTTCTACGATGTGAATAAAATAATCTGCTTTTCTTCTTCCCTGTAATAACCCTTAAATATTTTTTATCATTATCAGTCAGTTTTTCTAGTCTTCTTTAGAAGATTTTGTTCTTGATAATATGACCTTAAATAAATAATAACATCTAAACAGGTCACTTAATGAGCTGCGTAGGTCATTGCATATGTACCCAGCTGATGAAAATATACGTTCAGGCTCCACGCTTGTCGGTGGTATTGCTTTCAAATAATCGTACGCCAGGGAAAGATTGCTACTATGACTGCCAACGTTTTCGAAAAGTGTCATTTCTATTCTCACTGTTGTGAAAAAATCGTCGTCATCTTGCTGCCAATATTTGTATTGTGCGGTTGTGGCTTTAAGGATTTTGAAATCTAATTCTTCTTTTTTTGTCAATAGCGGGGCTGGGGTTAGGGTGAGAACGACTTCGTCTTCTCCATGTTGCAGAATTTCGTCGTTTATATCATCATTACATGGGTTGTATGACTTGTATGAGATTTACAATTGCCCTGCACATTTCGTCAGGAGCAGGTCTAGGAAACATAGCTAAATCGTCTTTTTCGAAATCATCAAAATATTGATCCGGGTTCGTTAGGTACTGAAGTGTTTCGCAAGAATGTAATTACTAATACATTCTATGAAAGTTGTAGTAAAAGAAATTCTGTGAAATTAAACTACATTTACTTATTTTTGAAAACCGGGGGAACCGGGTTTATTGCTTTTGGAACCGGTTCTACGCATACCTTAAAAGAACCGGGTATTTCAGAACCGGGTAGAACCGGGCGCATGCCCTAATGAGTGTATAAATTTTGAAAGGGTCGGCAACGCACATGCGACACCCCTAGAGTTGCAGGCGTCCATAGGCTGTGGTGACCGCTTAAGGTGGGCCGTATGATTGTTTGCCACCGACGTGGTATAAAATCTGTGTAGTCTATGTATCTGCTGACATACGAGGGCTGTTTGATAAGTCGTTTTAAAAAGTAAGTTTTTTTTTTTAACAATTTACATTTATTTCTCAACATAGTCTTCTTTGAGGGTCAAACACTTGTTCCAGCGAGTTTCCAATTTTTTTATCTCCTCCAAAAAATACGTTTTGTCGAGGTCTTCAAAATAGCCGTTTACACCTGCGATGCAGTCTTCATTTGTCGAAAACTTTTGTCCTCCAAGCCATCTTTTCAGATTTGGGAATAGGTAATAATCGCACGGAGCTAGGTCCGGCGAATACGGAGCATGCGGAAGCTCGAAGCCCAACTCGTGGATTTTTTGAAATTCGCTTTCGTTCGCGTTTTTGCTCGATTGTCAACAAACGTGGCACCCATCGTGCAGACAGCTTTGTCATACCCAAATCTTCATGCAGGATTTGCCTTCGGCCGCGTTCGAAACCAAAGCTTCGTAACCAGTTGCGATAAAAAAACTTATTTGTACGTGTACGAAACCAGTTGCGAATAAATACTTATTTATACTCATTCGAAACCGCGATTATCATTTCGTAACTGGTGACGAGCAAAGAATTTGTATGCCTTGTACGATACTAGTTTCAAACAAGGGATTATTTTAAATGCTTAGCGATTGCGATAAGCCTTATATGTTTTACGTTAGAATATAAGTAAGTCATTTTAAACAGCTTTTGCAGCAAGTGAGGCAAAGTTATTTTAATAAGCTAGAGCTAAGCTCTAATATTTTAATTTGTGTATTAAATAAAGGGCATCAAAATTATCTGTATTGCGGTATATTTTCTATTATTTGAAATCAATTTAAGGATATGAAAGATGAGACGACACCATTAATTTTTAATAACGCTTGTTGCATAAGGCGAACAATATCTTGAGTATGCACTCTATTAAATTCATCAACAGTGTCTGGTGCTTCAATAAACTCCTCCCAGGCTCCTCTTTCTGAATGCTGCTGGCACACACGAGTCTGCTGAGGAATGCAGTAATCAAAATCACATAGTAATTTGATTCTTATTAAGTCAGGTATTTTTAGTAGCGGTTTGACGGAGCATCCCTTGAAAATGCATTTTTCAATGTTTTCTGCCAGAGCGGCAGAAAACATTGAAAAATGCATGGTTAGTGTCATCAAAGGGTCAGCGACTGGGTTGATTTCGAAGTTCATTGTATTTCTTTTTCAGTTTTCTGTTTACACTAAATAAGGTATTCTCTCACCGTAACGAGAAAATGGTTCGTTCAGAAAAGTTAGTACGAAAACATTGACACACCTTTATCTTTATTCTTTATACATCAATATGACATGTTAAAGTCTAAAAAAAAAATTACTCGTGCATGAAGTTACTATTTCTCGCGTAATATGATTAAGTACCTAGGTAAGAAATGAAAAAAAGGGTATTTTACTGTTTAATAAGATTTAATTGTTTATTGTAATCAATTAACAAATAAGATTCTACTTAATATAAAAGTATCCTGCAGTTAATACATCGCTTCCTTTTTCTCAAGTCATATCATATAAAAAAAATCTTCCAGATTCTTTAGTCAAAGGATTAAAATTTTTCCCTTGAAATAAAAATAACCTACTCAAAGCCTGACTTAGCTGAAAATGGAATCAAATAAGCAGAAAAATTCAAACCGAAAAGAAAATGGAGATATCAATTCAATACAATGCCCAACTGTTATTTTGTTTGAGTTCAATTCTGCAATTGATTGATTAACTTCAGCGTTAATCTCCTGGTACTCCGTTGACATTTTTGTTTTTTTCTTAAATATATTAAATAATTTTGTTTTTTTTGCTTAGAACTTCAAGAAGTTGTGCAAGTGTCGGATTTTTTCGCACTACGAATCTATTTAAACGACTATGCCAACCTTCGATATTATTTGTTGTTCTTATCAATGCAATTTTTTGCCTTGACACAATATTCCTTCCACGAGATTAATATCTGTCAGAAATATGTCATTCCTATGTGTCTCATAAAATTCACTTCCCTTGAAAGTGGCCTCCAAAACACTTGTATCAAAAACATACGTCTGAGACATCGTGCTAGTATTCCTCTGAGAAATTGCTTCAAGAGTTTTGTTTTCTACAATTTCTAAGGAAGGCTGGACTTTCTTTTTCCCTTTTCTACCTGCCTTTTCCTCGGTACAATGCCTCAAGGGCCCGTTTTAGTCCTCGGTACAATGCCTCAAGGGCCCGTTTTAGATTTAACTTAGTTTTAATTTTCTTTATATTATTTTGGTTAAGTATTCTTGTATATATTTTCGTTGTACATAAATAAATGGTTATAACTACCTGTTATATAAAAAAAAAAAAATCGTAAAAAAGAGATTTTTTTCAAACATGCGTTCTGGCCATTCTCTTGTACGGAGCCGAAACCTGGACATCGTATGCTAAACAAGAGCGACGACTTAACACTTTCCACATGCGCTGTCTAAAAAAAGGACAAAGTTACCAATCAGAGGGTTCTTGACACAGCGCAGCTGCCCAGCTTGTATGCGCTTCTCAAGCAGAGACGCCTGAGATGGCCGGGCCATGTGCACAGGATGGAATCCTCTCGTATACCTCGCCGCATCATGCTTGGTGCTATAGCAAACGCTAGGAGAAACGTTGGGAGACCGATCCTGCGCTTTAAGGACTGCGCTAAGCGTGATATGGCGTGCTTTCGAATAAACAACCAGGCATGGGAATCACTTGCCGTTGATAGAGACGGATGGCGCAAACGCGTTGTGGACGGCAGAAAGCCTGGTTTGACGAATTAACAAAAAAAAGGTTGCGCAGACATCAAATCCGAGCTACAGCCTCTGACGTCATCCTTTACTGCAACAACTGTGGAAGATCGTGCCGTTCCCGCATTGGTCTATACAGTCACCAAAAACGGTGTACAGAAAATGCACAGCAATGCTTTAATCGTCTGCAATAGACGTAAAGGCCTATGATGATGATGATTCACTCATACACATCACATACTTTATAGTAATCTTAAAATACTTTCAACATGTGTTCATCACTATATCTACTACACTATTTATAGAAATCCAATTTGTATTCATTAAGATTGGTATTTACCCAATATATATTTATTTAGAATGATGTTAGCCTTCCAATTTTGATCTATGTACTGGTTGGTGTTATAAAACAAATATTTAACATGCATGTGGTGCTAGTGTCACATAACATTTATCAATCAAACACTTAAAAGCTATGCTCTTGTCGGTGCAACTCAAAGTGGGCTCTCCATTTGCTTCGGTCCCAAGCCTCCTCCTTGATATTTTGGTATGACATGACATTCTTTTTAATTTGGTGTATACTATATAATTAATTCTAGGTCTTCCCCTAAAATTTATAATAAAAATAATTTTCATATTTGGTCTACATGAAGTGTACGGGGTTCGAGGGTGTAATGATACTTCAAGCGTCGAGCCAATAATAATGTACTTTATTCCGTAAAACGCACGTCTTATATACTGTGTAAACAGCGGATTCATTGGAGTGTTAAATACTATATAATTAATTCTAGGTCTTCCCCTAAAATTTATAATAAAAATAATTTTCATATTTGGTCTACATGAAGTGTACGGGGTTCGAGGGTGTAATGATACTTCAAGCGTCGAGCCAATAATAATGTACTTTATTCCGTAAAACGCACGTCTTATATACTGTGTAAACAGCGGATTCATTGGAGTGTTAATAATTTCCATATGCATCATTAGAATGTGTCGGCACAATTGATAGTTGATACTTCTCCTATATATGGAATAATAAATCATTGTTGCATTTACTCAGGGTCAGGTATCATATTACATGTTATTGGAAATAGAAAATAGAAAATGATTTATTTATTAACTATCAGCTGCGGCTTCGTGTGTGGTCTTAAGGACCATACTACAGCTCTCCCGTTTTTTTTGAGACAAAAAATAGTAAAATACATAACTACTATTTTTTGGCTTCAGTAAACTTATGTCTATAGTTTACATGGTGACTTAAAATAAACTTAACTAACTTAAGTCTATGGTATACGTGGTTTCTTAGTGTATCCTACTGCTAGTTAGAATGTTTACATTACTTGCTCCTTATATGGTATGTGTATTGTTCGATATTCTTATTGAATTATACATTCATTTCGATCAATAGTAAGTAGATAAAAATAATTGATATGAAATATAAATGAACTTATTACAAAATTAATGTTAATTACGATAAATTAAAAAAAATAACTATAAACTTATATTACTTATTGACATTTATTATTTTCTTTACGTGTAGTAAGGTTTCGTTCTATTTTTATGCACAATGTGCTCCTTACCTAGTGCTAAAAATTTTACATTTGTGCCTTGATCTTGAATTACCGTATATGGTCCCTTATACACTGGGTCCATTTTATTTCTATCTTCCCCTTTAATTAATATTAAATCCCCTATTTTATAGGTTATGGGATTTATTTTGGAATCGTAACTTATTTTTCTACATATTTTTGTCTTAGTTAAATTATTTCTAGCATCCTCTTGGGATTTTTGTAATCTATACTTAAATTCTATAGGATATGAATCAAAATTATACATAGGGTCTACTTGAGTAACAATATTAGTTGGTATATTACATAACTTACCAAATACTAATTCATATGGTGTATATTTAGTTGCAGAATGCACTGTTGTATTATAAGAAAAACACCAATATTGCAACCAATCTGACCACTGATGAGCCTGGTTGTCTGTTTGTATTCTTAAAAATGCTCCTAGAGCTTTATGCGAATTTTCCAAGGAACCAAGGCTTTCATGGTGGTAAGCGGTTGATTGCAATTGTTTTATACCTAAAATATTACAAATGTCGCGCATAGTTGTTGAGATGAATTCACTTCCCCTATCTGTTCCGATTTCTCTAGGAATTCCATATCGCAATATAAAATTATCAACTAAAGCTTTCGCGACTGTCTCGGTCTCCTTATTTAAAAGTGGATATGCCTCTACATACTTTGTGAGCTCGCACTGTAATGTAAGTATATAGCAATACCCATTCGTATCTTTAGTTAGGGGTCCACAGAGATCTAAAAATACCTTATCAAATGAAGCTGTTGCCGTACTAGTAATACATAATGGCTGTTTTATATATTTTTGGAATTTTTGTTTTTGACATTTATCACATCTTTTTACGAATTTTATAATGTCGTTATCCATTCCGGGCCAGTAGTAGTAACGCTTCATTTTATTGGTCATTCGTTAAATGCCTGCGTGACCGCTAGTGGGTAATAAATGAAAATCGTTTAATATGACTCGCCTGTCATCCTTATCACTTACTTTTGTGACACCTTTAATTATACATAATCGGGGTCCGGACCCGGTTTTACTTTTATTTATACATTGAGCTAGCTCCTCAATAATACACGCGGTGTCGTGATTACATAGTATGCATACTTCCGTTATTTGTTGTGCCTTGCAAAATATACCTAATTCTCTCGCGAGGAAAGCTCGTTTCGTACGCGATAGAGTACTAGGTTTGACACACATTGTTAGTAAGGATGGCGAGTATAAAATAATATTATTTTGACTGGTAATATAGTCTGTTTGTCTCATTATTTTGTTATAGTCTTGTTTATTGAAACTTAATTCAGGCAAATCATTTGGCTTTTTAAGAATTTCCACTATTTTTGGTTGCGCAGGCCAATCACAGTTGGAAATCTTATTACCCGAATTATTTACCTGTTTTTGCTGTCTCATTCGTTTCGTTTGTGCTCTAGTCATTGCTGATACTACTTGCTTACTTATTTCTGAATTTCGGTCATACTAAATGTACATACATTATTTGAATGTAATTATCACTTGAACCATGATTCTAAACTAATTGATACAAATATTACCATGAAACTAAACTAAATAATACAAAAATTTGTCTACACATCACCAAATTCATCAATTAATTTTTCTATATTAAAACAGTTACGTTAAAATTGTACCTGTAGTCAGCTGACGTGCTGCGTGCTGCGTGTGGGTGATGCTGTAGGCCGTAGACTGGAGATTAGACGCTCTGTTCCGCCTTGGTGTTGCGTATTGTCGCTGCCACTGCTTGTCTTTCAATTTTCTTTGTAAGACATTTATGGATTTTTTTCCAAATGGCGTATAGTAAAATGACGCCTATTAATATGAGCACTGCCGTGGAGATATATGTAGCAGCTGTGTTGCTGTCTATCTGCTTCGTGCTGGCGCTGTTGTCGGCTCCGTTTTGGGCAATGATGACTTCTTCTTTCTGGTCAGTTTTGGTGCACTGTCCTCCCATAGCTTTTTTGGTGGTGCTGGTTGGCTGACGCAGTGGAGCTGGCTGGTTGGTGTGGCAGGGCTGGCTGGTGTGGCGGAGCTGGCTGGTTGGTCCAGGTGACTATATCAGGGCTGCCTGGAGCAGACCGTCTGGAAGGGTCGCCATGAAGTGTACGGGGTTCGAGGGTGTAATGATACTTCAAGCGTCGAGCCAATAATAATGTACTTTATTCCGTAAAACGCACGTCTTATATACTGTGTAAACAGCGGATTCATTGGAGTGTTAATAATTTCCATATGCATCATTAGAATGTGTCGGCACAATTGATAGTTGATACTTCTCCTATATATGGAATAATAAATCATTGTTCATTTACTCAGGGTCAGGTATCATATTACATGTTATTGGAAATAGAAAATAGAAAATGATTTATTTATTAACTATCAGCTGCGGCTTCGTGTGTGGTCTTAAGGACCATACTACATACATGCTTTTGTTGAAAATGGCTGTCATGTGTTGATTTTAATCCTTTAACATGTGTTTATTAGGTTCATTCTTTCTATCATTGTCGAATTCAATTTGTTCCTAATTCCTATCAAATGCAAAATTTACATTCTAAGGTTTGAGTGCCCATTTATTCCTACTTGTTCTTTTGAGTATGATTGATAATCCATATATGATTAGTTTGTGGTGTCTGTTAATCATTTTAAAGCAATTACCACGAGTATGACTTTAATACAAATCATCAATCACCTCTGAACCTAGTAGAGCTACATTCCACATCCCCCGATCATTCTCGTGCTTCTGCTGCTCTTGCTTCAGTCTATAAAGTAAGGCACTCCATTAAACGAGACTTGGCCTTAAGCTATTTTGTTCAATTCTGAGACTGTCACAATTAACCTCAGCCCAATAAATTCAGTAATTATACCCTCCTTTGGCCCTCATCCTTTATTAGATCATCTATCTTCCTGTTCACCATAGGAAAACCGTAACGTTGTTTGGTGGGAAATCAGAAGTTTCGTATTTTGTGGTTATATCAGGTTTCCCTCGAAGAAGTTGATTTTGCTTTCATAAATAAATTAATAAATATTATAATATGTAATAAAGACTTTTGAACTTTTCAAATGTGTAGTTACTTTTGATGCTTACTGTACTACAAATTCGATGTTTTTCTTTTTCTTATAGAACACCGGAAGTAAACATTTCAAATCAGATTTCACTCAACTTCGGTATGTTTTTTTTTCTTTTTATCTCAAAATAGTAGTAATAGTAGTCCATAAATAATCAGTTTGAAGTTTGACGGACTATAGTGTTAAGGCGACGCAGTGGCCGTCGTACTGGTGAAGTCTTAATATTAGCTGTTGAACAAGTTTTTGGTTTCAAAAACGCTGTAACGTCAAAAGAAAAACGTATTGCAACTAACTTCTCTTTTGTGTCTCAGAGCTCCGGAGCAAAGATCCCCTTCCCTCTCTTTATACTCGATCCCTTATATGATGCCATTCCTCTTTTACCAAATGTTTTCTTTAATACTGGCATATCTAAAAAAAACTGTAGATTCTAATTCAGCTTTTAATGAATTTGCCCATTTACATTTTCCTAACCAGCTTTATATATTCACGGACGCTTCTAAACTTTCTGACCTCGGGTGCGCGCGATGTGCAGTAGTCTCTCCTACCACTAATCTCTGCCTCAAATACAAGCTCCCCCTGAATCTTCTGTTTTTTCTGGCGAGGCCCTAGCTCTTTTCATCGCTGTAAACTATACCCTTCGAAACAAAATTCCTAAATCTGTCGTCTTCACTGATTGTTCTTCAAGCTATTTCTACTCACCCTTTCAAAAACCTTCCCGTTATTACATATGTAATTTCCCAAATTAAAAATTCCATTTTATCTTGTCAGTTAGCAAATCTTGAGGTTTCTTTTTTCTGGATTCCTAGTCACTGTGGTATATCGGGCAACGAAATTGCTGACCAGACCGCTAAAGAAGCAGTCCTGCATGGAAATGACACTTTTCAAAATATACTCCTCCGATTTAGTAAATATCCCAGCCAATATTTTGTCCAAAAAATGGTCTTCTCGGTGGAACTCGTCGAAGAAATGCTTTTACTCATATGTTCAACCCAAAAATCCTGGCCGTCCGTGGTTTTTTAAAAATCGTTCTCTCACAAAAAGACACACCAGCATCATCATTAGACTGCGCCTTGGTCGGGTTTGCTCGCCTGAGCTTCTTTTATAAGTTTAAACTTAGAGACTCTCCTTTGTGTGAGTGCGGAGGAGAGGTTGGTTCTGATGACCACATATTTTTTAAGTGCCCGCTGAACTCCCCCTCCTTTAATCTCTACTCAATGCTGCCAAAATTAAATATCCCCTTCCCTAGGGGTCAGATAACCGTAAAAAAATTTGAAACCCGGTTTTTCGGCTTTTCTATTGGACCAAAACCGGTTTTCCGGTTTTTTCGGTGATTTCGGTTTTGTTTTTAATGGTTAATGCAGTCATTAACCATTAAACACTCAAAAAACGAGGATCGGTGCAATTGCGTCAAATTCAAGAAGGGCAAGGCCAGCAACAGCAACGAGTAAACGAAATAACCGCCTTGTACGATCTTGGTAGCGTCTCATTGATAGTCGATAAGTTAATAAGTAGTTAAAGAGTCTAGGTCTAAGCCAAAATTTAAAAGCTCGCTTAAAGGGGAGACAGAAATAAATTCTAGACTATAGTTAAAAGCTATTTATTTAACAACATAAGGCATTCAAGCAATCATAGCTTTTCTTAATAACAATATTAACACGTGAGATCAATCAATTCAGAGAAAATCAGAACAAAGGCAGTCTTAACTTAAGAAAAAACGAAACATAACACTTTTTGAATAATAATTTTAACACCTGAGATGGCTTGAGATGAGATCAATCAAATCAGAAAAAAAGTATTGAACCCCGTAGTCCGTAGTACGCTCTCTACTCTTCAGTACTCAGATCTCGAAATTATTTAATACATATATAAATCTATATTGTGTTCAGAGACTACAGTTTGGAAATGAGATCGTAAGACTGAGAGAGTTTCTAAGGTATCGACATTCAAAGATGTTCTTAAATGGTTACATAGGTAGCCTGCTGATGAAAACACTCTCTCGGACTCTACGCTTGTAGGCGGAATTCTGTTTAGAGAGTCATAAGCCTGTAAAAGATGTTTTCCCTTGACTCCTCCGTTATCATACAGAGCCATTTCGACTTTGATCACTGATAGTAAATCACTTTCGAATTCTGAATCATTGATGGAAGGCCTCTGGCTCGTTATATCCTCGGACATAGATTTATCAATGGCTTCTTGCAACTCCTCCGCCATTGATTTTGTAGAAGAGGATGCAGTTAATGCTTCGGAAGCTAAAACTATATTATCCTCGACGTCCTCGTCCACTGAGTGCAAAGTAACGTGACTGGGCTGTCGGAGCTGCAATATTTTTGTCATTAATTCAGCTATTTGATCGCTGTTAAGGTTTGGAACAGTCGCGCTCTCGTGTCTATTGTTGTAATATTTTGCCGGGTTCTGTAGATATTTTAGAACTGATGTGAGGCCATTTGTTCGTTGCTTAATTCGCTCAATTAGTTGCTGTGCAAATCTATCGCTGAAATGACCTTTACGTTCGTTAAGTTTTGTAAGCATGAAAGGAAGGGCCTTCCCACTAATGTAGCATCACTAATTTGTCTAACGGACAATAAGAAAGTTTTTCGCTTGCTTGTCAAGTTTTTGGAAAATAATAATATTAGACTAACCTTTTTTGTCTTGAAATCTCGTGTTGTGTGTGTCATTTGTGTCGTTCTGCGCTTCACTGATCAAAGTCATTGAAGTGAAACGAATCGTAGGAAACCAATAGAAAACGTGAAAGTAAATTTGACAGTGTTTCCCGGTAAGTACACATTTCTGCCTTGGTGTGCGCTACGATCGCCTAGCTTATCCCCACCACCTACTTCGCACATAGCCAATAATGATAATTATGGATATGCATTTAATCAGGTAAACAACATTAAAATTTTAGTATAGAATATTATTTGAGACTGCTAAAACGAATAAAGAAAAGATATGAAATAATTAGTTTTCAATTATTTTATTAAAAAAACATCATATATATAAGAAAGAATAAAAGTAAAATAAAATAAGAATAAAAAATATTATTAAAAACTCCATCTTCTCTATTTTGATTCTGACGGTAACCACCATCTTTTTCAATTTCAAAATACTGTTTTATCTGAAAATGAAAAAAACAACAAAGTTTAGGTTATGTTAATTTAAGTGCTAAGAATGCATATGAAATTTTCGTGGCCCAGCGGCGCCCGCGTACAAGGTTAAGCAATGTGGGCGCAGGTTAGTTCTTGGATGGGTGACCGCTTTGAGAGGTTACTAACTGAGCGCTCCCCTGCTTTGGAAGGCACGTTAGGCCGTTGATCCCGGCTGCTGTCTACGACAGCAGTCGTTAAGCCAAGTTAAGAGGGCGCAGTACGTTTGGTTCTCCATACAAACGTATTTATGCTCTCATTTTAAAACGCCATGCTAGAATAACATGAAACTTTGTATACACAATGGAATCCAGCTTGTTACTACTGACTATGTCCAATATGCGGACATACTTCTTTTATTAGACCGTCTGTTAGGTCCTTAAAATGGTCTATACTAATGCCATTATCTAAAAATAAAAGAAATATGTTATTTTTTTATACATGATCAGACAAATGTAGGCATGTTATTACAGGATTGTATAGAATCAATATCATGACCATTGCATTACTTTACTATTAACCATTCCGCGACGTGAAACTTAAAATACTCGTCGATCACGAGCATCGTAGTTTAGATCAATAATATCAATATATAGTTAGCGCCGGTGTCGCCCGGTCTTTTTAGCCCGAGACAGACGGCGTGGCTTTCTGGGCCGTTTATCTCTCAGGCTTTATGCTTTGATTAATTCGATTCTAGTATGATAGTCATCGCTATACAAAGCGCAGGAAAACGAAATAACGGATATGATTGTAAGGTACCTACTTACCAACGAAATTCCTTATTATGTCATCCGAAACATCCCACGATGCTAATAGTGTTACGGTAGCGTCCATTTGACACTGCAACACTATATTGTTATTAGTAAGGAAGGCGTCCTATTTATTATAAAGTATCGATACTGGCGTCCACATCAAATATTTTTTTCACTATAGTGGTCGGCGGATACAGTTAATAACCTCAAAGTGACTTTTAGGTTGTTCTGTATGGAAATGACAGGTGTCATACGTACACGGGGGATTTCTTAACAGTGGGCCTTCTGTACGTAGTACTATTACTCATTCTGTGATATGGGGTCCCCCCCCCCCCCCCCCCCCTCCCCCCAGATTAATATTTGAGCAGACTGTAGCCGGAGATTTGGCCTCTGTTTTCGATATCCTGATCATCCCTAGTATGGGTCTCCTGTATATTCAGAACGTCGATGTGATTATCTATTAGGAGTCTGGAAATGTAGTCGCATTTCGGTCTACTAATGCCCTCGACATTAATCTGGCAGATTCAAACTGAAGGTCCGAGATCTCTAGTCTGTGCGCTCATTTTCTTTCAATATTTGTTAATTGAAGTGTGCATGTATTCGCTTCCTGTTTAATTGCTGCGAGGCTCTCGTTGAGTGCAGTGCAGCAACCAAAGTTGATTACTCTTTAGCACCACCCGGGGGACACGTGCAGGGTATCTAAAGGTTAGCTACCTGCGGACGCGAGTAATCGTTGTCCCCCTATTGAGCCTTAAAACGATGCCAGAGACCTCCCTTTTAAAATGGTAGTTTTCTTTTTGCAATGACACTAAATAACTACTAATTGCTGGTTCATACAAACACAATACACTTTTCTATGAACCAGCAATTAGTAGTTATTTAAGTCATTGCGAAAAGAAAACTACCATTTTAAAAGGCATAAAAAACACGCAAAACTGTAAAGAGACTCTGACGTGGCAGTGTATTTCTGAAAGTCATTTTTGTATACAGATGTATGGAAAAAGGTATGGGTACCTAAATAATTATGAGCGGTAGTGTACATGTTATGATTATAATGGGGTACATATTTACAGTAAACAACTGCTGTCGCAACAACATTCTTTTTGTATGTCGTCACTGGTATTCATGGACTCAGTTGCTCGCGTCTTTTCCGACTGTCTGTCAAAGTTCACAACTATTGAGCGTCGA
Organism: Notocelia uddmanniana; assembly: GCA_905163555.1. Taxonomy (NCBI): domain Eukaryota; kingdom Metazoa; phylum Arthropoda; class Insecta; order Lepidoptera; family Tortricidae; genus Notocelia; species Notocelia uddmanniana. The sequence continues at coordinate 22,503,780 of LR991063.1, read as the reverse complement.
TTCAACTCCTCCATATCAGGTTCCGGCCCGAAGAAATCCGGTGACTTGGGACATGACGGCAGTGGCGTGGCGGTGGTAGCTGCGAGTAGGCCATGCACTTTCTGGAGTTTTGCGCGGTGGTACAGCATTTGCGCTGAGCCCGCGCCGTCTTCAGCCCGCAGATCTCGCAGTAGCTCCACTGGGGATCAATCGCCGCCTCGCGGTTGTGACACTGTCCTTCTCTTCGGGACCTGTGTTGCCCTGAAGTGCGGGCAAAGAGCGGAAAACTATTACAAAATCTTATTATTATTATTATTATACCAAATATAATTGTCATGTGTCTTTAGTTTTAGTCAATTACATATACGATAAGCCTTCAGTTACTTTACTGTTAACTCTTATGGAGTAATTGCCACAATAAGGACAATATTTTCCATTTTAATTTATTTTAAAAAAACCTACCTCACCCCAACAGGGGATATGGTATCTCACGTCGTCTACGTTGGCTTTTAAAATCGTTGTTGTTTTCGTAATCAGCGACCCGATAAATCATAGAAACAATATCCATGTTGATTTTCAGACTGTCGCCGCATTTCCTTCCTTTATGGGTTGATTTCTCAAAAAACCTGAAACACGTGTTTACTTATTTATCGTTAGAAATACTCGTGTGAAGTTTCGAATAAAATAGTCTTAACTAATCTTGTTTCCCCATACAAACTTAGACCCCCATTTCACTGTGAAAGTTGAAAAATCTTAGTGCACCCCTAGACCTTATAAGAAACCTACGTGCCAAATTTGGAATATCTAGAACCAACAGTTAGGGTTGTGCGTTGATATGTCTGTCAGTCAGTTTCCATTTTTATAAAATGAAATGAAAGTTTTATTCACAGGAACATATGGTACTTATACATTAGATCTTATAAACAATAATTAGGTCTTTGATATGTTCAGCTGTTAGGCATGTGAAAATTATGTTAGATATATGTTGCAGGAAAATCAAAAAGCCTGAAATTTTATCAAGTCACTAAAGCATGTGACCAAATTATTTCCTTAGAAAAGTACAGTGATTTGATTAAATCGCTGAGTTAGATCAGAGAAATGTTAAAATTGGCCCGAAAGGATGTCGGCATGCAAAAAGCTCTTTAAGAACATACCCGATTTGTCCTTATCCTCCTCAGAAACAACACTATTGGGCTGTCAGGTGAGCTGTTGTCTCTCTAGCCAGGTCTCGCGATGCACATGGTATGGTCTGTTTAAAAGTAGGCCGAGGTGAAAGAGTGTCATTACGGTATTTTTAATTTTTCGCCTTTTTTGATCTTCCTCTAGTGCAGCAGCTGCGTCGGGCTCGCGTTAGTTTATTTGGTTTTTCTTTTCTTCAGCAAGCTCTGCTGAAAATCTATACATATAATAAACAATAAATAAATACATCAAGTTCCATGTACCTATAGTACGTATAATTTTGTCTGTATAAATGTAATCTTTATTGTTGGTACAAATGCTGAATGAAAAGGTTCGTCACTTTTCAACTCTATTTTAATGCCGTTATGGTCGAAAATTGACGAACCTTTTCATTCAGTGACTATACATTACATAATATAATTTTAAAAATACAAAAAAAAGATAAAAAAAATGACAACGTCGAACTCAACTCTATAAGGGATCTCTTCTAATTAACCTTTGAGCTAATAGGAAGTGTCTTTGTCATAGTCATTAAAATATAATTATTATAGTTATCATAATGTCCCACAAAAGTGATATTTTTAGTTCATATCAGTCTTCTTCTGGTTTCATACTTGATTTGATTGCCTTCCTTTCAATATTCTTATTTTTTGACTATATGCATGCATATTTATTCACATATATTTCACTTTTTATTGACCATGTTATTACAGAGTAGGCAAAGGCGGTGGTACGCAGAGTATCATACTAGAACAGTGGAAGATAAGATCAGTTAAAATACCTACTTATGAGTCTTATGATGGCTATTCAATATCAAATTACATTAACTGTGTGGTAAGCACACTTTATTTTATCAAATTTTCAGAATGTTAGGTCACTAGTTAGTGTAATGTGAAGTTAGAAAGGGCTCCGATCTTGCACTATTGTGGCGGCTCTGCCATGCTAGCTCATAGAGCATATAATTTTACTAGATTGTAAAGTGTTACGAGATATTATAAGCTTAACACTAATCACCCACACAAACACTAGTCACCAGGTCAAAACCGCATTAAATTATCAATTTTGCAGAATGCAAAGTGAAGCGAAAAACGATTATAATTAGCTCAAGTATAAAACCTTGATGAAAATTATTGAAAACAGGAGAGGAAAAAAGAAAAAATGTTAGGACATCTCATACGCCACGACGACGTCTGGATAGAAGAAAAAAGAGGGAAAAGGAAAAAGGGGAAGACCCAGAACCCAGCTTCATCGTACAGAGAAGTGAAGGGTAAAGCATAATGCAGAATAAGCTGAAAATTACTACACTGACAAGAGCTAACCTCTTAAATTCTATGATGATGATGATAAAACCTGCTATGATCTAAGATCTTAAATATATGTATGTATAGAATGTTTGAAGTCGGTTTTGTACAAGTATTTTTAAATTATTATTTTTATTTGTGTCCTGTTCATATAACATGCATACTTGCATAGTAATGGGGGTCTTAACAATATGTGTAAGTGTTTTAATATAATTATGTTTATATGAACTTGTAATAGTCTGGGTTCGCAACGGAGTGAATCAGAAGAAAAGTGAGCGTTACTTCACTGCAAACACAGTACTCGGCTAGAAAAGAGCATGTCTCAGAGTTGTGGGTATAGGCCACCTTGGAGCAAGGAAACACCAGAATTTATTTATGAAGGCGCCAGGTGGTTCCTCGACAAGCGAATGATACGTTTAAATGAAAGAAGCTAGTTTTAAACTTAAATATCGTTTAATAGAGTATTCACAAATGTTCTCTTCAAGTTAACCGCCTTGCAGTATTACAGTTACTAATTAAAGCGCTTATTGGTCTGCTTTTCCTCTAACAATAAGTATTATACACATGGAAAGCAGTGTGCACTTGAGGGTTAACCAAGTCTGTTCTTGAATTAGGATAAAAATAACATTGGAAAGGTACCCGTGTATCCACAAAAATGGGTATACTACAAAAAAATAAAGGCTCAATACATACGGATCACTAGAGCTAGTTTAGTATCGCACTCCACTAGTTGCGTTGAAATGGCTACCGCTGATAGCTGGGCCGCTTGTTGTTTTGGGAAGCGACTACTTGAATCAGCGTTCCAATCACATTCACCGCAGGTGAGTGGGAACGATACCAATAATCTTCTAGGTCCATATGATGAATAGTAAGAAACCCGTTTTATTTAATAGCACTAAGAATAACAGCTAAAAATAAAAACTCTGTAACAAAAATCCTACATTTAGTGGTTTGGAATTTAAGCTACAGTACATTTTAAATATATTATGTTCACTAATGGTGTTGAAGTGTAGTGATATTTGGGAACTTACCAGGAATACTGGGTTTTCTTATATGAATGGTCACACGTAGAGGTACGGTGACATTTTGAGTAAGGGCAGTTTTGAGAACGGTCAGCTGTGAAAATTAAATTACAACGCGTTAAGAATAGACCCACGACTAGAATTCATCCGACAATGATGATGAAGCATTGAAATTCAGGAAAACTCACCACCAAATGGAATAGATTAGTAAACGGCCATATTAGGAAGTCAATTCTAAGTTATGCAAATCATGGTTTTATTTGTGCATTTTTCACGGATATTTGTTCTTGGGTCTTGGATGTTTTCTATGTATTTAAGTATGTATTTATGTATTTAAGTATGTATTTATGTATTTAAGTATGTATTTATGTATATATGTATGTATATCGTCGTCTAGTACCCATAGTACAAGCTTTGCTTAGTTTGGGACTAGGTCGATTTGTGTAAGATTGTCCCCCAATATTTTTATTTATTTATTATTATGGCCCCAGGCTGAAATAATAACAAATCTCATTAGATACAACTCACAGAGAGACGCAACAACGCTTATTCGTAAAACTCACCCAAAGCGATTAGAAACCCTGTTAATCGGTGGATAGAAGATTCACATGGTGGCTGCTAACAGGATTCCGGCGAAATGCCTAGAGACAGATTTTCTCGATGCGTCGATGAGTATTTTTCACCTAGCAACACCATCGTATTTAGGATGCAAATGGATTCGCAAAAATAAAATATAAAGAAGCCTTTACGGCGAAGAAAAACTGAGTAATATAGTAATATTATTTATTTAATCATTCCTAAAGGAAAGCACTTTAATGTAAATTTTTAGATACCAGCAAACGAAACTAAAATTAATAATCCAGCGACAAAGACCATTACTCGAACTGACGCGAGTGCGTTTAATTCTACGTGAAACGTAATAAATAAAGAATATTTACCTTGTTTATTTTAAAATTAAGTGTAATACATATTTGTATGAGATTACATTGGGACTCAATGATTAAACGACGAACTTTAAATGTCAAGATGGTTTCGAGGTCGAAATCGGCATCATGACAAGACGGCGGCGCGCTTGTCAGTGAATCGAACGCTTTTTAACTGTCAAAAGGTTAAAGTCATGTACACAGTTACACAGATATGTTATTTATCTCTAATTTAAAGACTTATAATATAATATTGGGGGACAATCTTACACAAATCGACCTAGTCCCAAACTAAGCAAAGCTTGTACTATGGGTACTAGACGACGATATACATACTTATACTTATATAGATAGATAAATACATACTTAAATACATAGAAAACATCCAAGACCCAAGAACAAATATCCGTGAAAAATGCACAAATAAATGCCCTGGCCGGGATTCGAACCCGGGACCTCTAGCTTCGGAGGCAGAGTCACTACCAACTAGGCTAAACAGGTCGTCAAAGAGATTTTAATTATTCTATAGTTGTAATGTCTTGCAATGCAAGGTCCTTCGAATATTCAGAGCGAATGTTCCTACTGAGTATGTCCAGTTTTTCATCCCTAATACTGTAGGAGACACGAAAAACACTACGGTTTCAGTTTTAGCTTGAGTCCTAGAGCGGATCTCTTGTAGTAATATATGATCTAGATTAGGAATATCGAAATCATCTTTAAGAGCTGTGATGACCTCTTTATACGAAGTATATTTAGACCGTTTTGAACGGAACCACGATAGAGCAGGACCCTCAAGTATTTCGGGAAACCCTCGCAAAATCTGCGCTTCCGTTAGATTTCTACCTACACGAAGTTCTTCGAGACGTGACAAGAAAGTACGCGCACATGAGTCTTGGAATTTGATATTCAAGGAATTTATATTAAAAGTCTTTTCCGGAGTATATATTATTTCCCTAACTACCCGAGTCTCAGTTTGAACTGAGCTCTGATCATCATCCGAGTCAGGCGGAGAAGAAATATTTTCTTGTATTTTCGACAAGATGGCCCTAATCCTATCTGTGAGAGAACGAACTTCCTCGGATTCAGCACCAAGACGAGCAAGACGGCACAATAGGTAACGACAACGCGAGCTCAAACGATCAGCAGCTGCTTCCGAAAGATTGTTGTGGGTCTTCCGTTCGATCTCCTCAGCCTTCAGTTGACATATCTCCATCTCCGAGTCGACATTGCCTGGTACCAACTCCGGGACCAGTAAACTTCCCTTTCTGACTAGCTTCGAGGTTTGTTTTAGAGCCTCACACAGACTAGTTCGACGAGAGAGTGGATTGATTGGTAGGTTCCGTATAGTAAGCAGTTATAAAATCCATGTTGTGAAAGTACAAAAGTAGACAGTACAATAGTTAGTTTTGTAAATAAATTGTATTAAGATGTATTGAAGTTCAGGTATTAGCCTTCCGTTAAATTTCAAATCACTTTACACCACCGGTGAACAAGCACCGTTTTATTTTAAGTTGTATTTTATAAATCCAGTGAGGAAATTACACTGTATATATATTTAGGACACAATATTGATAGTATCCGTCGCTATGTAAAGAAATATTTACACTTTTAAGTTTATCAGCTTAAAAAAAAATAGTTTATTCTAGAATGACCGTTTGTCAAGTAGTTTTAAGTTTACAAGCTTAAAGCTTTAAATAGTTTTAAGTTTCCTAATGTTTTACACTTCTTAAAAATAACCTTAATCTATTGAATGCATGACCGTTCAAAAATAACCTATGTTTAAAAATATTATTCCATACAAGCATTTAAACATATCATTTTCCGAGGCTAAACGTTGGGCAACGTCACTGTAATAGTCTGGGTTCGCAACGGAGTGACTCAGAAGAAAAGTGAGCGTTACTTCATTGCAAACACAGTACTCGGCTAGAAAAGAGCATGTCTCAGAGTTGTGGGTATAGGCCACCTTGGAGCAAGGAAACACCAGAATTTATGACCTGCTTAACTATTCTACTTTATACATAAATTTTATTGCTTTAATCAGCTCTTCATATGGGTCTAAGTGATTACACATTATTCTCCTTCTCCATGTGTACTCTGTGAGCCATTGGGTAAAATTTTTTTTATTTTGAGCAATTCGAAATTGTTTTTTCAAACCTCTCCACTGACTCTCAATTCGCTGGGTGTGCGTCCCGTTTGTTGCCACGAATTTGTTGACTGGGTCACTATGATTCACCTTATGTATATATCCATGTTCAGGAAGGCTGTTATAAGCTCTCCAACAATCCGTATGGATGATGGAGCCTTCCTGAACATGTTTTTTTTATTAGTGGCACTAACACTTGAGTAGACCTTTCATTGTCGGGACACACCTCCAGCCGTAAGTCATCAGTCCCATCTTCTATCATTCCTGATACCCAATGGCCTTCAATATGACTTCCTCTATTATATTTTCTTTTTCCAAATTTTGATTCGTCAATCTGAACTATTTTGTTAGGGCCCCCTATTTTCCCTTGGGCCTCGTTATGATTCAGTTCGTATAACTCCACAGTCTCCCGACAATAACTATACCAATCTGCGATTGTGCTGTGTGATACCACCGGACTATCTTCATTAGCTATTTGCTTTTTGGCCTGGTGGTATGAAAGTCCCTCACAAAATGCATACATTAGTTGAAAAATGACGGTGAGGGGCAAACGGACGTTTTCGAACCACGTTCCGTGAGCTCGGGAGACTGGATTGGTCCTGCACTTGCTTTTTCTACACCTAAACCGTCCAACTTGTCCGACATCCATAGACAAAGTCATGGGTTTATATTGGCAAATCTTCTGGGTCGAAATGAGGCTCCTCTCCTCCGCAAACTGTACACACTGGTTTTTTGTGCCCAACTTCTCGAAGATCTTCTTCCAATTCCACATGGCTCTAAACAAAATAAAAAATTCTTATAAATTGCTGCTTTCGCGGGGGGAAGGGAGGGGGGGGGGGTACATCATGAAATTACTTGTGGAGTATAATTCAGCATTTTTAAATATGTTTTCTTTTTTTAACATTAAAATAATAAAATTTTGATATAATTGTAATGAATATTAATGAAAACACAACTTACTTCAATTCATCCGCGTAGGGTTGGACTCGCCTGCCGGATGACCCAGTGCGTCTGAGCATTACGGCAGACGCAGAATGCTCATCGTCGTCCTCCGAACTGGTGTCACCACCAGAGCCAGTCGCTACTCGACTGTCCCCCTAGGGACTGCCAACCCACTGGGACCAGATATTGGCTCCTTGAACAAGCGGCTCCAATGAGTCCAACACTCGCGCACTACTTGATGATGATGGCACAGAAGAGGAGGCCGTGACAAGCGGCTCATTTGAGTCCAACACTTGCACATCACTCGACTCTTCAGACACAGAAGCATAGGGCTTCGGAGACGCCATGGTAGTCACACGTTGTATAACTTACAGGAGTACGTAAAAACGATCTCAACTGCAAGGGCAACAAACGATGACTGACAGTACCGGACAGAAACGCTATAAATCAAAATGGCGTCACTTTGCGTTTCGTTCCAAACAAAGTAAACACGAAATCGTTTAATAACAGTGAAAAAGTGTATTAAAGCTTGAACACGCCAAAATGTGGGCACAAGTAACTACTTATATTTTTTTATTTACACACTATGGAAACTTCTTAGTATTATAAATATAAACTATTTGGTATGACGAATAAAAAATATTGTGACAGCTTACCAATTCATTCATTTGTTTTCACGATGGCGAGCTCTGAACACAAGCATCGCGAAATTATTTTGCTCAAAAATACTGAAAAACCGCAATTAAGTTATAGAGCACTAGCAAAACTTTTAAAATTACCACAATCTACCGTTTGTTCGGTGTTAAAAAGGTTCAGAGAGCGTCTGACATTAGATCGGAAGCCGGGCAGTGGAGGAAAATAAGGCGTAAAGGATAAAAAAAAAGAAGCCCGTGTCTTGCAGCTTTTTATAGCGAATCCGAAGTTATCCTCACGTGATGTCGCAAAAAAAGTACAAATGTCGCAGTCTTATGTGCAGAAAGTCAAGTCTAGAGCAGACATGAAATCGTACAAAGCTCAAGCTGCACCCAATCGTGATGCTAAGCAGAATTTCCGCAAAACGAAGATCACGAAAGTTGTACGATGATTACTTGACAAAATTTGGATGCATTGTACTAGATGATGAAACGTACATCAAAGCAGACTTTCAGCAGATACCAGGGCAAGAATTTTACACTTCTATGAATCGTAAGGATGCCCCGGAAGATTGCAAGATTAAAAAAAAAACAGTTTCCTAAAAAATTCCTATCATGGCAAGCTATTTGTAGTTGTGGTAAAAGAAGTCGTTCATTCTTCACTACAGGCACGGTAAACGGAGAAATTTACAAAAAAGAATGTTTGCAAAAGCGTCTTTTGCCCTTTTTACCCAGTTATAGCTCACAGCCATTATTTTGGCCAGATCTTGCGAGCTGTCACTACTCCAAAGCAGTAGCTGAATGGTATAAACAAAATGATGTCGTTGTGGTACCGAAACAGTGCAATCCTCCGAATTGTCCTGAACTGAGGCCAATCGAAGAATATTGGTCAATAATGAAAGGGATTCTAAAAAAGAAAGGTGGACAAGTTAAATCAGCAGCTGAATTGCAAAAAAAATGGACTTGGGCTTGCAAACAATATCCGGATAGTGCTGTGCAGGACTTAATGAGTCGCATTCGACGCAAAGCACGCTGTATGGCTTATTCAAAGCAAATTTAATAATTGTATATATTTGTAAAAATGTGCAATGGCCTTGTAAATAAATGCAATAAAAAATTTATTCAAATACTTTTCAAAACACTTTTTTATTTCTTACTTTATATGCCCACATTTTGGCGTGTTCAAGCTTTATAATTAGTAATATCGCAACAATTATTATGAAATACACCTAATATTGTATAATAACTATGAATCTGTATTAAAACAAAAAAAAAACAATATTTCGTAAAAATATGACATAAAATAAAATGGAACAAAACGTCGTCGTTTACGAAAACGTGAAATGACAAGTTTGGCCAACTAAACGGTTCGATAAATCGTGGTATTTTCAGATTTGTATGGAAACTTTAAAAAATTATATCTCTGAAACCGTGAGTTTCCGCATGCTGAAAATTCGAAAGAAGCTTTCTATTAACGAGTACTATATACAAAAAAAAAACACATAAAAATTCGACGGTCAATAATCTAAATTTTATCCCTATAGATTAAAGGTAAATTGGCTCGTTTCCAATGTGAGATGTGACTCTTAAAACGGATGAGAGGTCGGTGACATCTATATTCAATCGATATATTAAGGATTTACTCCGATTTATACTGTAAACTAACAAATAACAACGTTCCGAACTTACTGTGTGAACAGATCGCCAATTGGGCTCACTCAAGACCTCAAAATGTTACAAACTTACCATCGTTTTGTATAAAGCTTAAAATACCTTTTAATCCATAATCATTTCCGCTATATTAAAGAAAAAATTCTAAAAAAGCTCTCTGGTCTAATTACAGACCAGTTCTCATATAATATGTTATCGCAAAAAGAGTGCAATTTTTTGAAATCCTACAGTAGCTACTGTAGTGTTCAGAATTTTACTACTAGCAATACGTCATTGAAAGTCATCAGTTTGTGGTCTACGTCAGTGGAATCTTCCATGTCCTTCCAACACACTTTGTTCAGGTCAGTAAGAAGCGCCTGCAGATCATGAAGCTTTCGACGCATAATTATTTTATGACGTCGTTTAGGAGGCCGAATTTTGAACGAGGCAAAAATCAGGTCATGGTTTGAGAAGGCCACCACATTGAACTGACCATGGCAAGAAACAAGATCAGGAGAAGATGTCAGAATTAAATCCAGAAGGGAAGGTGGTCCATTATGTGGAAAGTGAGTGGGGCTTAGGGGCAGAATATGAATTTTCAAGGAAGTAGCGAGAGCTTGAAGCTTCGAAGAACGGTGATCATTCTTGACAAGATAAGTGTTATTTAATCAACAATGATAATGTGGTGATCACACTGCGGGGAAAGATTTATTAATGTATGTTCGAGAGTGCTAAAGTAGTCGATATTAGATGAAGGGCTGTAAAAGACACCCAGAAGAACTTTACTGTGATGTAAAGTGACATCTAAAAATAAGAATTCCGGAGAATGGGAATAGACTGAGGGTGATTGCGCAACAACTTGACAAGCTAGATCGCTCCTTAAATAAATGGCAACACCGTTTCCACGAACCATGCTATTTCCGCCGTCTCTAATACCGGTTCGATCATTCCGAATCAGGTGAAACCCGGGCAAGGGGAAAAGGGTAGACGGTAGTGAAGGTTTTAACCAAGTTTCGGAAATTAAAATGGCATGTATATTCTTGTTGTCAAATGATGCAAGTAAATCTGCAAAATGAGTCGGGATGCTTTGTGCATTAATATGTACGACGTTAAAGTTTTCTGCAGCGGTTTTAAATGTGTAGTGCAGTCGATCCCTTAAATCAGGCATATCAGGTGCATCGCTCAAGGAATGATTAAGACTAGAGGATGACAAGGAGAAAAGCTCGTTAATCGCACTTACGTCGAAGACATCTGACATGGTAATAGCTAACTGTTATAAAGTCATAATAAGGATAATAGTAATGTATGAATAAATATCGTTATATTATAAAATGTATTATTATTTCTAAATCTGCTACACGTATCTTATAATTTTACCTCATTTACTCGCCAGCAGCTGTAACATAAGCCAAATATTAATATTATTCAAAGACAGTAACAATAAAAAATTATATAGTAAAATAATGAATTTATATAAAAATTAATGCATATTTTGAAATGCAATAACAAAAACTAACTAAAATTAAAATACCATACGTTTCCACAAGAAAAATACATCTTAGTTATGCAGCAACCAAACGCACTGTCAAACTATCACAGTGACAGTGACGTTGACAGAAATGAATGACCGCAAGACATGCTGCACTGCAAGAAGGCACAAGTGTCACTATGCGAGTGCGGTCTAGATGACGGTTCCCTGGATCATATTTTTTTCAACTGCCCGAAATTCAGTTACTCGCTCTACGAAATTCTCCCCATACATATTCCGCAACCTATCAACTTTAAATCTCTACTCGTCTCTATGGACCCCCCTCTCGCTGCTCTCCTTATTAAATATATTCAAGAACATAATATTAAACTTTAGTACACAATATATTTTCTCTTTTTCTCTGTCTGTCAACTCTACTATATATAAATTTATGTATATTTATATTTTTCATCTTCATTCTATGTTGGCATTCCTAACTTTCTGCCACCCATTTCCTTTCCCGCGCTCTCTTATTTACCGAACAATCGTCCTGTTTTGTTTGTGCCGTCTTTAATATATGTGTTATTCGTTTTTAGGTTCCCACTCCCCGGACTTATTCCTACACAAAACTAGAGATTTATTTTAACGACCGATCTCCTCTCGTGTAAATGTCTGTATACGCTGACATAGGCGAAATACCCCTTGCAAATTCAAGCAAGGAGTGAAAGCCAAAAAGAAAAATAAAAAAAGGCACAAGTGCAAGAACAAATTTAACAAAAACAGTAAACGTGGTGGTTTGCCCACTTCTATGGGAGATAATTTTGTTAAGACAAGCCCCCCTTGTCTTAACAAAATTCAAACTTTTGCTCTTAGCTCCTAAAATTGTAAACTTAACGATAATGTTCTTTTACTTACGTGTCGCAAATTTATATCTGTATGCAAAATACCACACATATTGCCTGGTTTCACAGGTAGAAACCATTTTTTTCAAAAGTTAATATTAATATTTACCCCGTTTTGGAAAAATATTAACAATGAGGGGGTTAGAATTAACATAATTTTTGCTGATTAAAGTAATGACGTTTGTCAAAAAAAAATTAGTTAACATGTAATGTGATAAAGTAAAAAAATAGAGATCATCTCTCAGAAAATGACCAATCAGTCATAGGTAGCAAGGTTAACATCTTACATCAAAATAAGTCCTTAAATAAAATACTTAAGAGTAGCATAAATACTAGACAGTTAAGTTATTCTTATCAACATTACCTAATCATTTCAGTTGTAACATAACATAAAAGTATGGTATTTAAAAAAAAAATAACAATAAGACCTAAATTGAGATCTCATCTCTCTTAAATTTCCATGCTAATTAGAACCCATTTAATCAGTTTCAACTGATGACACAATAATAACAATCAAATACTATCATTTTTATTACCTTTAAAATTAACAAAATATAAATAGAGATTCCACCTCACTTAAATTTACAGGCTAGTTAGGAACTATTTATTCAGTTTGAACCAATGGCACAACAATAAAAATCACGTATTTTAAATTCTTCAAGTAGAGATTACTATAATACTCGTACTTATAATATTTGTACCTTACCATCAGCATCAACATTAATAATGTCAGTTTTAACATACCATGAGTATGCTTTACAATAAAAATCACAAAACATACATTGAGATCACATCTCACTTAAACCTACAAATTCTAATTAGGAAAAAATTGAATCAGTTGGAACTGATAACACAATGATAACAATCAAATATTTTTAGTTCTTAAACAACGTTAGTCAGAACACAAATAAAATTCACTAAGTCCCCCTTTATGCATGTTGAATGAGTCCATTCCTTACATGATATGCATTGAATCTAATCAACTCCTGAAGTGTCATTGGTATATGACGAACCACACGCCCAGCAGAATCAATCACTGCCATCACTGTCATCGTCTTGTAATTTATTTATTTATTTCTTACAAATGTTTACATGGCCTTACAGTTAACCCAATGCGCCATGAAACTTAAGCTTATAAAATATCTATTTAGGCGACGAAACGGCGTGGCCCCGTTGCATCGTCGTCTCCGGTGTAGGATTCGGTAGGTTGCCCCGGAACCGTCGAAACACGACACCCTTCGGCCAGAAGTCAGCACACGCGATGGTCTCCTGCAGCGGCCGCGGCACGCCTTGTTGAATTTATTGTCTACGTACCCTCTATGGTATCAAAATAATCGTGCGCTACTAGCGCCACCAACTTAATGTAATTTACTTACCTACCTGAAAACTAAAAATAAAGCATCAGTCCGTTCCCAACTATACTGAAGTTTTATTAGGTTATGCGGCCCAGTGACGGTTTCTATCAAAAAAGTCTTTATACAGCACAGTTATAATGACAGCAAATTATTCATTAAGCGTACCGAAGCTTAGAGGGCGAGATAATTACGACGATGAGATTTGCCACGGCGAATGCCCAGATTCGCCGTGGCAAATTTTCTCATCCTAGAAGGAATCGACATCGCAGAGAGTACAGCGTTAAGTGAACAAGATTATCGGAAGGCTAAAGCGAAGTTGGTGATGACTATCGACCCCTCACTCTACGTGCACATCAAGAACGAACCAACAGTGCATACGTTGTGGGCAAAGCTAAAGTCGTTATTCGACGATTCTGGCTTCCGGCGTCGCATCAGTCTACTTAGAACATTGATCTCAATTCGTCTAGAGAACTCAGATTCGATGACTGCGTACGTGACCCAGCTAGTGGATACTGCCCAGAAACTTAAAGGTACAGGTTTTGAGATAAATGATGAGTGGGTCGGTTCACTTTTGTTAGCCGGATTACCCGATAAGTTCGCGCCCATGATAATGGCCATTGAACACTCTGGCATCAAAATTAGTGCAGACGCTATAAAGACTAAATTATTGGACATGAGTGCAGATACCGAAATTAAAAACGAAGGCGCATTCATCGCAAAAGGAGGAACATACCATCACCGATATCAACGATATTCAAATTCGAACAAAGACAAAGCAAATGGCGGAAAACGAACACAGATGTCAAATGTCAGTCATCCAAGTGACGTGAAGCCGGTGAAAAATATTCGTTGTTATAAATGCAAGTTACCAGGACATTATAAAAGTCAGTGTCGTTCTACAGAAATGCAAAAAGACAGACAATTTAATAATGCATTTAGTGCAATGTTCCTGACCGGTGATTTTAGTGATAAAGATTGGTATGTTGATTCGGGAGCAAGTTGCCACCTAATTTCAGAGACGAAAAAAAACATGTTGAAATTTGTTTCGTACAAAACAGAACCTCGAGATATTATTGCGGCAAATAAGGAATGTATGCCAGTAATATGTTCCTGAGACTTACAGTTAACGACGCGAGTCAGAAATTCGGAGCACGTAGTAAACGTTCACAACGTTTTGTGCATAAATAACCTCACCACCAATCTTCTATCCGTTAGTAAGATGATATCTAGTGACAACAGAGTGGTTTTCAAAGAAAACATGTGTCACATTTATAATCAACGGAAAGAATGTATTGGAGAAGCTAACCTAACAAACGGTGTGTATAGGTTAAACATTAAGAAGTCAGAACAACTGTTAGCGGTGACGGCAGTGACTTCTAGTTGGACATGGCACAGACGGCTTGGCCATATAAATAGTAACGACCTAAATATCATGAAAGATGGTGCTGTGGAAGGCTTATCATTCCAAGATAAGGCAGAAATAACCCGAGGAAATTGCACAGTATGCTGTGAGGGAAAACAAACAAAACTGCCTTTCCCTATCAGTTCTTCGCGCAGTACTGAGGTCCTGAATATTGTCCATGCCGACCTCAGTGGGCCTATGGAGAATAAGTCTCTCGGAGAGGCTAGATATTTTCTATTACTGGTTGATGATTACAGTCGAATGGCGTTTGTCTATTTCCTAAAGTCTAAAGATGAAACATTCTCCTACTTCAAGCAATTCAAGAACTTAGTGGAAAACCAGAAATCTACAAAAATAAAAATCCTGAAGACGGACAATGGTGGAGAGTTCTGTTCAGCACAGATGGAAAATTACTTGAAGCAGACTGGAATTATATACATCAGAAAACAAACCCATATTCACCGCAGCAAAATGGGCTTTGCGAGCGATACATGAGATCGGTTGTAGAAAAAGCCAGATGTTTACTATTCGATGCCAGATTTGAGAAAAAATTATGGGCTGAAGCAGTTCATACGGCAGTTTATTTAAAAAATAGGTCCCCAGCTGCAAGTCTTCATCGGCAAACACCATATGAACTATGGAATGGTTGAAGACCAGATGTCAGCCATATCCGTGTCTATGGCAGCTTAGTCATGACACATGTGCCTAAAGAAAAACGTCTCAAATGGGACAAGAAGGCGAAGAAGCTATATCTTGTTGGATATGCTGATAACGTGAAGGGTTATCGTTTATATGATCCTGAGTCACACTCTGTTACTGTGGCAAGAGATGTTGTCATCATGGAGCAAGAGAATGACAGCGTTGTTGCACAGATTCCAGTACAGGAGAGAGGTGCAGAACAACAGGATTCAGTGGGGGGAAAACAGATAGATAGTTCCCCTGATAAGTCTAGTTTAGATACAGAAGATGACCATATTAATGAACAAGATGAGACTTATGTACCAGAACAATCTGATGACTCTGAGGACAGTTTTTTTGAGTCAGTCTCATTGCCGTCGGATGATAATGATGTTACTCCTCAGTCACAAAATATTGAAGACTGTAATAAGCGTTCAAGAAGAAAACCCGACTACTTTGGTGTTGCAAACTTGTGTGCCACAGATGAAGTGCCAGGTGTGGAGATTTTGCTAAATGACGCCATCAATGGACCAGAGAGGAAACAATGGCAGCGAGCAATTAAAGAAGAGTTGCAGTCATTCAGCGATAGAGATGCCTGGGAACTAGTGGACAGACCAGTGAATAAAACAATAGTTAAGTGCAAATGGGTGTTTAAGAAAAAGTATAGTGGTGAAAGTGAAGTGAGGTACAGAGCAAGGCTTGTGGCAAAGGGATTTACTCAAAAGGAAGGTATGGACTATAAGGAGACCTTCACACCAGTCCTCAGGTATTCAACTTTGAGATTATTACTTGCTCTGAGTGTCAACCAAAACTTAGACATAGTACACTTATAAGTAGATGTACCTACCTACTGCTTTTTTGAATGGTGTGTTAAAAGAAACAATTTATATGGAAATACCAGCTTGTTCAAATTTGCCTGATTGCAATAATAAAGTGCTAAAATTGAAAAGAGCTATATATGGTTTAAAGCAGTCGGCCAGAGCTTGGTACCAAAGAGTAGAAGTTTGTTTACTAGAACTAGGTTACACCAAGTCTCAGTATGAACCATGCTTGTTTATGAAATGTAATGGAAATGTCAAAGTGTATATAGCATTATTTGTTGATGATTTTTTTGTATTGTACAACTGTAAAGAAACATGTGATAAATTAATAAGTAAATTAAAGGCAAGATTCAATATAAAAAAAATTGGCCAAATCAAGCATTGTCTTGGCATGAATGTAACTGTAATGAAAGATTCCATAACCATTGATCAGAAAGATTTTGTTGATGTCATTTTGAAAAGATTTAACATGTATAACTGTAAAAATTCAGATACACCAATGGAAAAGAATTTAAAATTAGATAAAAGTAAAACAATATGTCAAAAATATCCATATCAGCAGTTGCTAGGCGCTCTTATGTATTTGTGTGTCTTGACTCGACCAGACATTGCTTTTGCAGTGAGTTTCCTCAGCCAGTATAACAACTGTTATGATGAGACTCACTGGAAACATTTAAAAAGAGTGCTTAAGTATTTAAGTAAAACAAAAGACTATGGGCTAAAATATGTAAAGAGTGAGAGTCAGTTAATAGGCTATGTTGATGCTGATTGGGCATCATGTGCAATAGATAGAAAATCATATGAGGCGTGTAAAGAGGCTATATTAAAAAAATAATGTCTGAGATTCATGGAAACAAGAATGTTAATAATGTACCAGTCAATTTATTAAGTGATAACCAAAGTTCACAAAATTAGCATCTAATCCTTTGTATCATAGACGTACAAAACACATTGATGTTAGGCACCATTTCATCAGGGAATGTATAGCCAAAGAATTACTTATAATTAAGATTTCTTATTTGCCTACAGCCGATATGCCCGCTGACGTTTTGACAAAAAGCCTCTCTAATGTAAAGCATTATAAATTCATTAAAATGCTAGGGTTGTCACAAGTGTAATTAATTTTAATGTATGTTAAATATAAAAGTTAAATGAGACTATTTATATTCATTTATTCATATTTAATATTATTACATTTTTCAACATCACAAATTTCAACTAATATCCTATACTTATTAAAAACTTACAAAATAAATAATTTAAAATAAGGGGTCACCCCGCGGCATCGTGCCAAAGATGCTGGCAGCATTTCCTCGCTGTATAGCAATGCTGATGCGTTGTGCGAGGAAGCTGCCAGCCCTTTGGTCACCAGTGGTGTCCACTCGCCTCTTTGCCACTTCTTTAAAGAGGTCATGGGCCCTGGGACCCCACGGACCGAGGGTCTCAACGCCGAACGGAACGAAGTTATATTCGGCGCCGAGACCCCTATATTTGCTTTGCTTAGCCTTTTCGGCCGCCTCTGCCGCCGCACCCGCTCTGACTGAAGTTCCGAGGAGATGGGAAGGAGCCAACGTGTCCACATACGTGGCGTCCCACACTAGCACACGTCCCATCTTCCACGGAATCAAAGACATACCATCCGGCCTCTTGCCATCGTCTCTAAGAATGCCGGGTGGCTCTAGTAGCGCCGGCACGTTGACGGTGGCAAGAGAACGGCGGAGAATGTCGTTGAGTGCGGCGTGTCTAGAGAAGCGGCCTGCGCTCTTTTGGCAAGAAAGTCCGTGATGTCCCAGGGTGTCGACCTCGCTGCCGCAGGGGCACCTGTGTGGAGCACAAACCCGGACACCGAGTCGCAGCAGGTCGCCACACGCAGAGTATGGGCTTCGAGGAAGGTGCCGGTATGCACTGATGGATAGGCGTGCAACCAGGCACCTGCTTCTCTGGTACCCACTGCTAAAATTCTGGCCCGATCGGAACCTGCGCTGCGACTTAAGAGAGAATCATAAGTATTTTTGCACTGGATGTCGTCCCAGGACCTTTGGGATTTCAAATTTTGAGGAAAATCCTTACCCGGGCAGGCAATGGACCAGGCATTTTTGGCTTCCGTCAAGCCAGCAGTCTCACAGTTTGAAGGGAATTCCCTTAGGATTTTTCCTATGAGATTAGCTGAGCTATGAGCGGAAGACAAAAAAGCCGGTGCACAAATATTCGTAATTTTGCGTATCCCTATTCCACCATAACGAATGGGAAGGGAAGCTTGGGTCCAGGAATCTTCGCTGAGCTGCATGTTCAAAACTGATTCCAAATTTGAATTGATCAAGTCGTCGAGGGGGGATAATAAGTTATGAAATTTAGTAAAGGGGCAGCAGCGAAGAACATAAGTCAATTTCGGAACAAAGAGGCAAAACCGAATAATTGATATTGCAAAATGTGGGCTAATTTCTAGAAGACGACTTTTGTAATTTTGAAATTTGGATGTAGATACAGAAAGTTAAATTGAAGTGCATTGGGTGAATTTTATTTTGATAAAAAAAGAAAGAAGTTTGAAAAAAAAAGAATAATAATAGCATCAATAAATTGCTCTAAATAATTAATTAATATATATGTTAATACATGTTATAACTGACGATTCGAAAGTGCTTGTTGCTAGGCCTATTTGAATAAAGAATATTTTGAATTGAATTGAATTGAATTGATAAGTGGGGGTGTTGAATTTATTGTCTACGTACCCTCTATGGTATCAAAATAATCGTGCGCTACTAGCGCCACCAACTTAATGTAATTTACTTACCTACCTGAAAACTAAAAATAAAGCATCAGTCCGTTCCCAACTATACTGAAGTTTTATTAGGTTATGTGGTAGCAGAACGTGGTTCCGATCCACGGACCTCTGGACCTGTGAATCAATGTCTATTGACCCAAACATCAATGTTGCCATGGCTTCAGTGGGGATCAATCTTTTGATTACATAGTCTCCATTTGACATTATTTGATCTTTAGGAATCACTGCAGATTTGCTACCCTTAAGTCTGGAAACACTAGACTCTGGAACATTACAGCATGGTGTGCACCTTACAGTGTAAATCAGCAGTGTTAAATGAATAGCTCTCAGAATTAAGGGCCATCTGGTAGTCACCAATCATGTTTTTAACGGGCATATTTAACATGGATGCATCAGCTTCATATGGCTTGTCCATCATGATAATTGCATTTTTGAGATGTGTGTTCTCACTTATCATTGATGTTATTGCTAATGGCATGTTGTTTAATCCTTCAATATCATGGCCAGTCAGATCATATTGTGGGTTGTTTGTGTTCAGCTTGATGTGCCTCCTGTTTCCTTTGTATTTGATGAATATGCTGGTTGTATACTGAAGTTTTATTACGCCCACTACAAATGAGCTGAAGTGCACGTAGTGACGTGAACGCAGCTGGAACACCCTCAGCGGGAAGTCGGTCTTCTGGCGAACGTACTCCACCACATCATCAGCCGTGGCGGTGTAGTGCAGGCGCGATACATAGAGCGTCATGCTCGGTGTGGCAACTCGCAAACCCGAATCAACGGGTTCTGCAGTACCACACTGACTCTTGCGCGACTTGCGCTTCCTCGACACCGTTGTAAAACCCTCCTTATCCACATCGGTGCGAGAGGGCTTCTCCTTCGGAGGAACCCGAACTTCACGCGCTCTTGAGGGCGCGTCCTTCCGGTTGGCTGCGACAGACCGACCAGCTACGGCATCAGCAAAGCGATGACGCGATTTAGAGGATGCGACGGGGGGAGGCCCGGTGCGGAGGGGGCACGCGGGCAGTGGAACGGCATGCGAAATGTCAGCAACATGCAAACTGACCGAGTCGACATTTGACACCCGGTCATTACTCTTGAAATTTGACGCCGCTGGTGACCGAGTTCCCGGGGCACTATTACGCAAACTGATAATTTCTTTGCGTAACACGGCAATAGTAGCCTGCGAGTCGTCAAACTTTTTCAAAATTTCAGCCATGCCTGCCTTAAGAGCCACGATTTCCTTCAGCAGGCTGCTCACGTCGACATGTTCTGGAATGCAGGATGGGGATCCGGAGACCTCCGTCGCCACGAACTCAGGCAAGTCGCTTTCACGCTCCCTCAGAACATCAATGGAACCTTAAGGGACTTTTTCCCGGTTTCATCCCCCCTCCGGTGAGGTATAAATGTGCCGGAGATCCCGAGGGACTGGAACAGCACCTTCTTCGCTGCGCAGTTGTCGGCGGCACTGAAGCTCGCCAAACAAACCTGCTCCGCGTCCAACTCATCCTCCCGCAGTATCCGCAGCAGAAAGGCGAGGAGCTTATTCACGACAGGTTCACTTATCGTTTCAACACTATTAGCAGCGGCCGAGCGGCGCTAATTTCGCAATTAATTAATTAATTAGTCATCAATGCGTCTACGTCGCTGCGCGCATTGGACACGACTAATATCTTCTTTTTCACCCTTTTGACCTCTTTTTTGTTTATTTTCTGGGTTTTGTTCCCTTTTCCTTTGCTTTTGTTGACTATACTTAGGACCAACAGCGGTATCCATTTTATTTGAAGTTTTTAGAGCTTCTTGCTGTTTCAGCTCCAACTTTTCAGGTGAACGAGTCAATATACACGGAGAAATAAATGTTGTTGGGTGTAATAAAGAAACTAACGCTATACAACCGTCTAAGGTGTTTGGTCCATGCAACAAAGTTTTTGTTGTCCAATGCTTATTGAGAATCTAACAACATTTTATTAACAATGTTTTCACTTTGCTCTTGTTACAATGTTTTCTATATTGTCGTTATAACAACAAAAACTCTGCGCTAATAACAACAGGAATACTTATCTCTTAGCAAAGCACTTGGCCTGAACTTCTGTTCTTAAGTTGCTATCTAGACAAACTTGCTTTGTACCATTGACGAAGTAGCTTGTCATAGGATTTGTTTTTATTTTGCTCTTGCAACAAAGTTTTATTGTTTTCAACAAATGTAACGTTGTCACCACTTCAACATGCTTTGTTATGGCATTCATTGTTTTAAGTCGGAATGGCTAAATTACTTTGTTGTGCTAACCATTTGGTTTTGCTATTCCTAGTTACCATTTATTGCTAACCAAACAAAATTGGCTCCACCTTTCAGACTGCCAACGGCCTTGACCCGCGTAATTGACATTTTATTTAAAATCTCGTAATTGGAAAATTATATGTAAACATCCAATGCTCCAAAATCCAATGTATTTTAATCATATTTTAATCATATTTTATTAAGTTCTAATAATGTGATAAATCTGTACAATAATAATTCTCTGCATACTAAGCATGGGATTTTTTTTTTTATTGCATATTTTTCATTAGCGAGATTAAATAAAATGTCGCCAAATACGAGGCTCTTGAAGGCTACAGTCGCCCAGACACTAGTAATCCACTTCCATGTTCCGTAGTTCATTTTCATCACGTTTTATGCAGAAGATAAGTTCATCAAATGCTCCAGTCAATCATTAATGCATATATCTGCAAAAACTTGATGATTGCTGGTGTCCATTATTATAGCTACCTGAAACCTTCTGAAAGGATGAGCCACGCACGTGTTATAGAGAAACAAAATAGAGCGGGCTAATTCTCGGGTCGTTCGAGATGAAGCTCCATCGTGAATCTGCATGGAAGGATAGCGTTACTTCTATCGAATTTCGAATAGGAATTTATTCTGATCGAATCTGAAAATCGCCTCACAGGAGTAAGTATCTGAGATTTAATAAAACAAAACAGAAATGTGAATACGTTTATTGGAAATATTACAAGTTATTTAAACAATAATTATTTTCTTCGATTTTTGCGATTGTTATACATAAATGAAACTCTTTATAGACGGATTTAATTGCGTGTATATATTTTTAATTTTATCCCGACGTTTCGAGCCCTTTGCATTACTCGGGCAGCTACCCCCTTGACCACGAGTGCTGCAAAGGGCTCAAAACGTCGGGGTAAAATTAAAAATATGTACACGCGATTAAATCCGTCTATAAAGGGTTTCATTTATAATTTAACCATGTCAGACATATATAGCTCCGCGAATGACAAGGTAATCATTTACATACCTTGAAAAAGCTTATAATCAGATACCTGTCAGCCCCGACGATATTCCCAAGACTGCGATAACGACCCCCTTCGGACTCTTCGAGTTTCCGTTTATGACGTTCGGTCTCCGAAACGCAGGACAAACGTTTCAACGGTTCGTCGACGAGTTTACCAGGGGCCTCGATTTTGTATATGCTTACCTGGACGATTTTTTAATCTATTCAAGGAGCGAAGCAGAGCACGAGCAACACCTACGAGTCGTTTTCGGTAGGCTAAAGGAGTACGGCATGCTGGTGAATACTTCAAAGTGTGTCTTGGGGGCTCAAGAGGTAACATTTCTAGGGTACCGTATCTCAGCCAGTGGATGCAGACCACTAGAGTCGAAGGTGCAAGCTGTTATGGACTTCCCACCTCCATCCAATGTCAAGCAGCTCCGAGGCTTCTTAGGGATGCTGAATTTTTATAGAAGGTTTCTTCCACGAGCAGCCCAGATACAAGCCCCACTGCACGCCCTGTTAACAGGTTCAGTCAAGGGATCTCATCCGGTCAACCTCACAGGGGATGCCTTAGAAGCTTTTCAGGCATGCAAAGAGAGCTTGTCAAACGCAGCCATGCTGGCCCATCCCGACTGCACTGCAAAATTAGCAGTGGTCACGGATGCGTCCGATAAATCTATTGGTGCAGTGCTCCAGCAGTTTAAAGACGGTGCTTGGGAGCCCTTGGCCATCTTTTCTAGGAAACTAAGTCCTTCACAGGCCAAATACTCACCTTACGACAGGGAGTTGCTGGCCATTTATGAGGCAATAAAATATTTTAGGCATATGCTCGAGGCTCGCCATTTTATCGTCTATACTGACCACAAGCCGATCAGTTTCGCATTCCATGAAAGGAAGACCAACTGTTCGCCCAGGCAGTATAGACACCTGGACTTCATATCTCAATTCACGACAGACATCCGCCACATAAGTGGCAAAGATAACGTGGTCGCGGATGCCTTGTCGCGAATTGAGGAGTTAGAAGCACCTGCCAGCCTCGAGATAATAGCCCAACAGCAAGCCTCTGACCCTGAACTCCAAGAACTTTTGGAAAAGGGCTCATCACTGCAGCTGCAGAAACGTCATGTCCCTGGATGCCAAGTTCCTTTGTACTGCGATGTCAGCACACTGGCTACCAGGCCTTACGTACCCAGGTTTCTGCGGAAGCAGGTCTTTGATAGCCTGCATTCTTTTAGCCATCCTGGTTGTAACGCTTCCGCGAAACTGGTCTCCGAGCGTTTTGTCTGGCCAGGAGTAAAAAAAGATTGCAGGGATTGGGCGCGTTCTTGCTTGCCGTGCCAGCGAGCTAAAGTCAGCCGTCACGTGACTTCCTCTCTGGGCACTTTTAATTTACCACGCGCCAGGTTCAGACAGGTCCATATCGACCTGATCGGACCTCTCCCACTTTCTCAAGGCTATCGGTATTGTCTCACAGCAGTAGATCGATTTACTCGCTGGCCAGAGGCAGTACCGATAGATAATATCACGGCAGAAACCGTTGCAAAAGCACTGCTGTCTACCTGGATTGCTCGATTTGGCTGTCCTACAAGCATTACAACTGATCGTGGCCGTCAGTTTGAGTCGGCCTTATTTCAATGCTTGTCTAGGATAGCCGGGTTCGAGCATAAAAGGACGACAGCATACCATCCGATTTGCAACGGGCTCGCAGAGCGTTTTCATCGCCAACTAAAAGCGGCTATCGTCTGTCATGCAAATGACAGATGGACTGAGTCGTTGCCGTGGGTCCTCTTGGGAATCCGCACCTCTTTCAAAGAAGACTTACAAGCGTCTTCGGCCGAGCTCGTCTACGGAGAGCCGTTGAGACTCCCCGGTGAGTTCTGGGAGCCGAGTACTGGCTTTACTTCTGATATGTCAGATTTTTCGGCCAGACTCAGAAGCTTCGTAGAAAAGTTACGGCCCGTTCCCGCTTCGCGCCATTGTAAGCCTAGAGTGTTCGTGCATAAGGAACTGGAAACCTGTAGTCATGTCTTCCTGCGTGATGACACTACCAGAGGTTCCCTTACCCCAGCTTACTCCGGCCCGCATGAAGTCATCACCAGAGGAGACAAAATTTTTAAAATTCGTCTCAATGGTAAAGAGGTTACGGTCTCCATTGACCGGCTCAAACCTGCTTTTACACTAGACACTGCCAAAGATACTCCCGCGCCAGATGTACCTCAGAACAAAACAACTCGTTCAGGTCGCGTAGTTCAATTTCCAAATTATTATCGTCCCTGAGGGACTCTGGTGGGGGGTGGTGTAGGGAACTTCTACACATTTTACTTTTTACACATATACATTTTGATACGCGCATGCTAAAACATATATATTTACACTTTTACACATTATATACATATTATACATACTTATATACATATACCTATACTTATACAAATATTTTAATTATATACTATACCTAACACTAATATTACACAATGACAAACACATATTTACGCCAGCCAGTTTGTCGATATCGATAGACAGTTTATCGATAAACTAATCGACCGCGCCACCGCACTGGCGGGAACTGGCTCCAACGCTAGGCGCGGCGTCTGCGCATCGAAGGTCATTAGTCAGTCAGAGCCTAGTCACGACGCGGAGCGCATGTTTCTCTTGACCGCTAAGACAATAGCCGCGATCTATGTGCTTGCTACTCGCTTACTTGTTTACTTTCCTGTTTCCTATTGTCTTTCCTGTTTACACGACTGCACTGCCCCCATGTATAACCAATAGTCCAATGCCATTATGCAACGAATGCAAGTTTCTCGGATTCAGACTAGACTCCAACTTAAACTGGAAGAGCCATGTTGACCAACTGTGTAATAGGCTGAGTAGTGCTGTATTTGCCCTAAAAAAGCTGCAACTATTGATATCACGTAGTTCTTTAAAGTCTGTTTATTTTTCACATTTTCACTCGCTAATGTCATATGGTATAGTGTTTTGGGGCAATTCAACCAATTCCAAGCGAGTGTTCATATTACAAAAACGTGCGCTTCGATTGCTAGCTGGAGTAAAACCCAGATATCCATGTAAGGAACTATTCAAAACCCACCGCATCATGACACACTACTCCCTATATATGTTTGAGGTGCTTATGTTTGTCAGGACTAACTTGCAAACGTTTAAGCGAGTTGAAGTCACGGGAAAGCAGATCCGATCCACTGGGAGACTCAGAACAGTACCCCGCCGCATGGCAATATCAGCAAAAAACCCACGAGTAATTGGACCAACCTATTACGAGCGTCTGCCCGTCAAATTACGAACTGAACCATCTGACGAAACATTCAAAAGTCAACTGAGAACCTTTTTATTGGAAAAACCACTGTATTCTGTTTGTGATTATATGGAAATATAATATAATATAATAACATTGTTTAATTTAATACAATTAATTTTAAATTTTAATGTAACCATATTTTTATTTTCACCTTGACGATCATTTTGAGATATTGATATTTAATTCCTTACTCAGATTTTTTTTTTTTTTTAATAATATATTTTCATAATGATATTGCTGTGTACCTGTAACAATTAGTTGTATTACTTGACATAATTATTACTATATTCCATATTTGACGATCATAATGTAATTTCGTGTAAATTAGCTTAAGTTAATTTATAATGTAAATTTATATTGTGAAATAAATAAATCTAAAATCTTGCTTATGGTGGTGTAATAGATCACCAATACGAGGCTTGCACTGAAAGTGGCGGGAATCGAATACTTATTAATTTATTTTTAACATGTATTATACCTATTAATTCAAGAGCACCTGGGTATTGGAATGAGTCAAATACAAATTATTTTAAAAGAAGAATTAGGCGTGAAAAAGTTATTTTCCCGTTGGATACCTCACCTATTGTCTGACGAGCAGAAAATAGTCCGTGTCAATTGGTGCCGCAAAACTTTGAAAAGATTTAACAAGGGACGCTCAAATGCTGTTTTTAGCATAGTATCAGGTGACGAGTCGTGGATATACGCTTATGAGCCTGAAACTAAAAACCAATCCCGAGTATGGGTCTTCGAAGACGAGCTCAAACCCACAAAAGTTGTTCGTTCTCGCAGTACGGCTAAGAAGATGGTGGCTACGTTTATCTCTAAATCTGGTCACGTAGCTACTGTGGCTCTTGAGGATCGTAGAACAGTCAATGCTGATTGGTACACCACTATTTGTTTGCCGAACGTCTTTGCTGAACTCCGAAAAACAAACCCTAGTCGTCGCATCATCCTTCACCACGACAACGCCAGCCCACACACCGCTCGGACAACAACTGAGTACCTGGACGGTGAAAAAGTCGAAATATTGGACCACCCTCCATATAGCCCTGACTTAAGTCCCAACGACTTTTTTACATTCCCCAGAATCAAGGACAAACTGCGTGGTCAGCGGTTTCAGACGCCAGAAGAAGCAGTGGAGGCCTATAAAATAGCCATTTTGTCGACCCCTACTTCAGAGTTCAAAAAGTGCTTTATGGACTGGTTTGAACGCATGCATAAGTGCATGAAATACAAAGGAGAATATTTTGAAAAACAATAAAAATAAATAAACTCACTTATACTGCATATTTTCTTCTATTCCCGAAACTTTCAGTTTTACCCTCGTATTGTGTAGATAATGGATAGGTGTGTACTAGGCAGCGGGAGTTGTAAATAATAATGCACCAACTTACAGTTCCATGTATAATGTCCGGTACACACGAAATCGATACACAAGCAACAGAAGGCACAGAAGGGTAGAAAGCACAGGCACTATTATTAGATGAAAGTCTTAAAGCGAGAATATAGTTCAGAAGATAGGAAACAGGAAAGTAAACAAGTAAGCGAGTAGCAAGCACATAGATCGCGGCTATTGTCTTAGCGGTCAAGAGAAACATGCGCTCCGCGTCGTGACTAGGCTCTGACTGACTAATGACCTTCGATGCGCAGACGCCGCGCCTAGCGTTGGAACCAGTTCCCGCCAGTGCGGTGGCGCGGTCGATTAGTTTATCGATAAACTGTCTATCGATATCGACAAACTGGCTGGCGTAAATATGTGTTTGTCATTGTGTAATATTAGTGTTAGGTATAGTATATAATTAAAATATTTGTATAAGTATAGGTATATGTATATAAGTATGTATAATATGTATATAATGTGTAAAAGTGTAAATATATATGTTTTAGCATGCGCGTATCAAAATGTATATGTGTAAAAAGTAAAATGTGTAGAAGTTCCCTACACCACCCCCCACCAGAGTCCCTCAGGGACGATAATAATTTGGAAATTGAACTACGCGACCTGAACGAGTTGTTTTGTTCTGAGGTACATCTGGCGCGGGAGTATCTTTGGCAGTGTCTAGTGTAAAAGCAGGTTTGAGCCGGTCAATGGAGACCGTAACCTCTTTACCATTGAGACGAATTTTAAAAATTTTGTCTCCTCTGGTGATGACTTCATGCGGGCCGGAGTAAGCTGGGGTAAGGGAACCTCTGGTAGTGTCATCACGCAGGAAGACATGACTACAGGTTTCCAGTTCCTTATGCACGAACACTCTAGGCTTACAATGGCGCGAAGCGGGAACGGGCCGTAACTTTTCTACGAAGCTTCTGAGTCTGGCCGAAAAATCTGACATATCAGAAGTAAAGCCAGTACTCGGCTCCCAGAACTCACCGGGGAGTCTCAACGGCTCTCCGTAGACGAGCTCGGCCGAAGACGCTTGTAAGTCTTCTTTGAAAGAGGTGCGGATTCCCAAGAGGACCCACGGCAACGACTCAGTCCATCTGTCATTTGCATGACAGACGATAGCCGCTTTTAGTTGGCGATGAAAACGCTCTGCGAGCCCGTTGCAAATCGGATGGTATGCTGTCGTCCTTTTATGCTCGAACCCGGCTATCCTAGACAAGCACTGAAATAAGGCCGACTCAAACTGACGGCCACGATCAGTTGTAATGCTTGTAGGACAGCCAAATCGAGCAATCCAGGTAGACAGCAGTGCTTTTGCAACGGTTTCTGCCGTGATATTATCTATCGGTACTGCCTCTGGCCAGCGAGTAAATCGATCTACTGCTGTGAGACAATACCGATAGCCTTGAGAAAGTGGGAGAGGTCCGATCAGGTCGATATGGACCTGTCTGAACCTGGCGCGTGGTAAATTAAAAGTGCCCAGAGAGGAAGTCACGTGACGGCTGACTTTAGCTCGCTGGCACGGCAAGCAAGAACGCGCCCAATCCCTGCAATCTTTTTTTACTCCTGGCCAGACAAAACGCTCGGAGACCAGTTTTGCGGAAGCGTTACAACCAGGATGGCTAAAAGAAAGCAGGCTATCAAAGACCTGCTTCCGCAGAAACCTGGGTACGTGGGTGGTAGCCAGTGTGCTGACATCGCAGTACAAAGGAACTTGGCATCCAGGGACATGACGTTTCTGCAGCTGCAGTGATGAGCCCTTTTCCAAAAGTTCTTGGAGTTCAGGGTCAGAGGCTTGCTGTTGGGCTATTATCTCGAGGCTGGCAGGTGCTTCTAACTCCTCAATTCGCGACAAGGCATCCGCGACCACGTTATCTTTGCCACTTATGTGGCGGATGTCTGTCGTGAATTGAGATATGAAGTCCAGGTGTCTATACTGCCTGGGCGAACAGTTGGTCTTCCTTTCATGGAATGCGAAACTGATCGGCTTGTGGTCAGTATAGACGATAAAATGGCGAGCCTCGAGCATATGCCTAAAATATTTTATTGCCTCATAAATGGCCAGCAACTCCCTGTCGTAAGGTGAGTATTTGGCCTGTGAAGGACTTAGTTTCCTAGAAAAGAAGGCCAAGGGCTCCCAAGCACCGTCTTTAAACTGCTGGAGCACTGCACCAATAGATTTATCGGACGCATCCGTGACCACTGCTAATTTTGCAGTGCAGTCGGGATGGGCCAGCATGGCTGCGTTTGACAAGCTCTCTTTGCATGCCTGAAAAGCTTCTAAGGCATCCCCTGTGAGGTTGACCGGATGAGATCCCTTGACTGAACCTGTTAACAGGGCGTGCAGTGGGGCTTGTATCTGGGCTGCTCGTGGAAGAAACCTTCTATAAAAATTCAGCATCCCTAAGAAGCCTCGGAGCTGCTTGACATTGGATGGAGGTGGGAAGTCCATAACAGCTTGCACCTTCGACTCTAGTGGTCTGCATCCACTGGCTGAGATACGGTACCCTAGAAATGTTACCTCTTGAGCCCCCAAGACACACTTTGAAGTATTCACCAGCATGCCGTACTCCTTTAGCCTACCGAAAACGACTCGTAGGTGTTGCTCGTGCTCTGCTTCGCTCCTTGAATAGATTAAAAAATCGTCCAGGTAAGCATATACAAAATCGAGGCCCCTGGTAAACTCGTCGACGAACCGTTGAAACGTTTGTCCTGCGTTTCGGAGACCGAACGTCATAAACGGAAACTCGAAGAGTCCGAAGGGGGTCGTTATCGCAGTCTTGGGAATATCGTCGGGGCTGACAGGTATCTGATTATAAGCTTTTTCAAGGTCGAGTGTACTAAATATCTTACTACCTGCAATGTCGTAGGAGAAATCCTGAATATGCTTAATCGGGTACCTGTCAGGCACCGTGCGAGCATTCAGGTTGCGATAATCTCCACAGGGCCGCCATCCGTTGCCCTTCTTCGGAGCCAGGTGGAGAGGTGAAGACCAGGAACTTTCGGACGGCCTGGCTGTACCATTAGCCAGCATGGTCCGGAACTCTTCCTGGGCGATCTTCAGCTTGTCGGGAGCTAAACGACGGGGTGGCAAAGAAACTGGGGGGCCTGGTGTCGTACGAATGTGGTGAACTGTATTGTGTGGTGTAATGGTGTTATGCCTACCAGCTGGTCGAGTAATTTCGGGAAATTCCTCAAGAATTTTATGATACCGAGACTCGCCAGTTGCGACTTTAACGGAGGACACGTTCCTACAGTTGGCTACAGTGGCAATGGAAGTAATAGAAGTTAAATTATCTATTAAACGTCTGTTACGACAATCCACAATTAAGCTGTAGTAATTTAAAAAATCTACACCAATAATTGGCTTGGTTACATCGGCCACCACAAATCGCCATACAAAAGACCTACGTAAGCCAAAATCTAAGTTTAAATTTACATAGCCATAGGTAGCAATATCTGAACCATTTGCCGCACACAATGTATATCCAGTCCGAGAACGACGATCACATAATGCCGACCGTGGATAGACGCAGAGGTCGCTTCCAGTATCGACTAAAAACTGCGTCTTTGAAGAGCGGTCGGTGACGAACAGGCGACCAGTAGATGTTGATGGGCAATCGTCAGTCGCCATTATCGACTGCCCCTGGAGTTTTCCGCCGGCTTGAAGTCGCATGGTCGAACGCACTTACTGGCCTTGTCGCCGAACTTCCCGTGGTACCAGCAGAGAGGGTATCTGCGGTAATTCGACTGGGATCGTTGCCTCGAAGCGTTACGCTTGCCTGGAGATGCACGCGTTCTCGATCTGCTGTTCCTGCTCGATGTGGACGCCTGGAACTGCTGGAACTGCTTCCTGAGCTCTGCAATTTTTCTGGCGAGGTCACTGGGAACTGAACCTGGAGCTGCACTACTCACGGCGTCGACCTTCGGCGAAGAACAGGCCAAATCGTTGACGCGGTCCGCTAGGTCGCAGATATCTTCAAGCGAAGTCGAAACTGGTTGACCTGCGAGCACCATCTGTACCCCGTGTGGAAGGCGGTTTATCCAGATAGATTTGACGAAGTCGTCTGGTACTGCAGGGCCTGCTAGATCCTTCAGATGGCGGAAGAAGTGCGACGGTTTGCGGTCGCCGAGCTCCTCATGCATCAGCAGCTGCTTGGTCTTCCGCTCGTTGGAGATGCCCAGCCTCTTGATGAGCTCCGATTTAAGCTTGTCGTATTTCTGTGTCGCAGGAGGGCTTATAATTATATCTTTAACCTCGCGAGAATATTGGTTGTCGAGGTGGGCGATTACATAATTAAATTTCGTGGCATCGCTGGTGATTCCAGAAATACTAAATTGGCCCTCGACCTGCGCGAACCAAATCTCCGGTTCCTCTGCCCAGAACGGTGGCACTCTTACGCCGACCTTAAATACGTTGCTCGCTTCTATCGACTCTGTCCCCTCACTATTCTGTGCTGACGTGCCTGGCCCGAGTGCATCTTTAAATTCCCTTTCTTGGCTCATATTAGGGGTCACCAGTATGGTGGTGTTCTAGATCACCAGTATTGTGTAGATAATGGATAGGTGTGTACTAGGCAGCGGGAGTTGTAAA
This sequence comes from Notocelia uddmanniana, assembly GCA_905163555.1. Taxonomy (NCBI): domain Eukaryota; kingdom Metazoa; phylum Arthropoda; class Insecta; order Lepidoptera; family Tortricidae; genus Notocelia; species Notocelia uddmanniana. The sequence continues at coordinate 22,472,023 of LR991063.1, read as the reverse complement.
TAATAATGCACCAACTTACAGTTCCATGTATAATGTCCGGTACACACGAAATCGATACACAAGCAACAGAAGGCACAGAAGGGTAGAAAGCACAGGCACTATTATTAGATGAAAGTCTTAAAGCGAGAATATAGTTCAGAAGATAGGAAACAGGAAAGTAAACAAGTAAGCGAGTAGCAAGCACATAGATCGCGGCTATTGTCTTAGTGGTCAAGAGAAACATGCGCTCCGCGTCGTGACTAGGCTCTGACTGACTAATGACCTTCGATGCGCAGACGCCGCGCCTAGCGTTGGAACCAGTTCCCGCCAGTGCGGTTGCGCGGTCGATTAGTTTATCGATAAACTGTCTATCGATATCGACAAACTGGCTGGCGTAAATATGTGTTTGTCATTGTCTAATATTAGTGTTAGGTATAGTATATAATTAAAATATTTGTATAAGTATAGGTATATGTATATAAGTATGTATAATATGTATATAATGTGTAAAAGTGTAAATATATATGTTTTAGCATGCGCGTATCAAAATGTATATGTGTAAAAAGTAAAAGTGTAGAAGTTCCCTACATGCTCATCTGTTGCAGACGTTGCAGTACCAGTGTCTACTTCGGTCTGACTGCAGGCTAGTTTGCTTGTTTGTGTGGCCAACGATTGAATTATTTTTCTTATTATGTCTGGCGAAGGTTTTTCAAAGATTTCTGATTGAGGCTCCTCAAAAAACTCTTTTGGCGAATGCAAGTACTTTAAAACTCCCTGGAGTAAAATGTATCTGTTTCCGATTCTTTTATTTAGAGCTGCCAACAATTGAGCGCTTAGACGACCCGTATTAGCCTGACTAGATTCAGTTCCCGACTGCAACGAGTCAAAGACGGACGCATACATGAGTGCAAGTATAGCAGGTCGCACAATCTGGGATCGTCTCGCGTTCGGTTGTGTCCTTGTGTTAAAGTAATTAAATCAAGTTATAATTAAAGTGCGGACTTAATAGTGATTTAGTTGTTACGCGTTAATTTCATTCCTAAATATCTCGTTTGAGACTCACAGCGCCATCTACCGGCGAAGGATGGCGAGCAGTGACATAACGTCAATTTCTGGTTTGCCCTAAAGCTGCGTTCTGTTGTAATGTTGGTACGGTGAATAATTAATGTGTTTTCTAGTACATTATAGGTATTTTAAGCCTACACAGTTTATTAGTTTGTTAAAAGTTATCGTGGTAAAATTGGAGAATAATTTTTTGTCTTCATGCGGTGAGCGCATTTTGGTAAATGGCCCATACTCTCTATGGTCTTCAAATGGAACGCGTCGGAACGCATCCGTTCGGATTTTGACATCTGGAGAAGGAGCGGTGAGGCCTGTCACTCTCTGTCAGGATGCCGTGAGCAGTGCACACGTATCTCTGAGGGCACTCGCTAAGGCTTCGGCCATTTTTTTTATAATTTAGAGATGGGTGCTTAGACCCAAACGCATCTCGTTGAAAATAACTGCAACGACACAGTGAACAAAAGGTGAGTGCGTCGAAGTTTGTCGTGAATCAAGTGATCGTGTTATTTTTGCGGTTACAAGGCCGATCTTAACGAAATCTGTTGTTTTTTTGTCGCAGCCTAACTTTAACATTTTTAACGAAATGAAGTGAGGACATCGTGGTCGCGTGTGGACCGTCACCAAGCCTAGGCTTGTATTCTTGCCAGGTGAGATGAGCAGGATTTCGTTTACGTGGTGTTCAAAGAGTTTGCGTTGAAAAGACGTGCGCGAGGTTGTAGTTCGAGGATTAAATGTTTTGTGGTTTTCAGTGATTGTTGTGCTGGCCGCTACCGGCGGGCCAACATAGGCAATTGAGCGGTCGAAGGGCGTGGCGCGAGACTTTGCTGACATCTCTGCATGCCCCACCGAAGTCACCGCGACGCGGAGTCACTTCTTGAGGCTTCGTGGACCGAGGAGAGACAGGCAGAGGGTCTGCATGCTGGCGCCGCAATCTTTTAAGGTGATATCCATCCGTAACTTTTGTTCCGTTCTCTTGAACATGCCACGTGTCAACGTAGTGTTACGAAATATCTTGCTAGTGTTATTAGTCATAACAAGCTTCACACAAACACAATTCACATTAGATTAAGGCGCTAAGCCGGCCTCATCTGATATTTTATTTTTAAACTAAAAGTTAATCCTTATCCGTCCTCGGTCAGAGACATAGTGTAAATCTCCAGGTAGAAAGCCCTGCCTAAAACATTGTGACTTGCATGCTAGCATTAAGCCTACATTAAGGTACTTTATTTCTTTGTATAAGCCGAGAATGTGTGTACTGATTATACATACCATTCGGTTTGAACACTAAACTTGTTTACATTTCTCTCACCTGTAAGTAATTCCTATATAAACTCTTTCATAGTTTTGAGTGATAAACTATGTGGCGCCCTCTTCTAGTAGCACTATATGGTGACAGCTGAAAACCTGAAAGTACCTACCTCCTGAGATTCTCTACCTAATCTAGCTAGAGCGGTGCATGACATCAAGTGTGGACGACTCTTACGAGCCCGTCAAGTCGCTCTCACACCCAAGTGACTGACAACCGTCACAGCTTGCTATCATACACGGTTGCACGTTACATTCTAGCGGCCCAACGTGGAGCTTCCAGGTTAAAATTTGAACGGTTTTCACTGTATAGTGTTTTTTTTTTTGGTACTATTTTTATATCTATATCAGATGAAATTGGATTTGGTTTGTGTGAGGCTTATCTTTTGTTACTGAAACAAAACTCTTACTATATAATCTGTATCATATATTGATATCTACTGTTCATTGTGTCAAAAATATTTACCGTACTGTGTGAAATATTTAGCATTAGTGTCAACGAGTTGTGTCATTTCTTTTACCTTTACTTTGTAGAGTAAAGCATGTGTTAGTGCTCCAACTGGACACAATATATGTACTGTATGTTAGTACAATAACTGTCAAACTTGACACTTTAATTTTCTGGACCCGACTTAAAATATATTTTTATCGGACTTGTATATGAAACTCACTTAACATAACTAAGTAGGTATCAGACCTATTGTATATTTCTAAATAGAAAAGATAAGTGTGAATATTGTAATCAGCTGTTTTTACTTATCTGTTTTATTTTCTTACTGAGTGTTGAACACTACTATATCTTGTCAAACATGGCTTTACAAATTGAAGTGGATAATCTGACTAAGGACGAATTATTATTTGAATTACAAGCGAGAGGCCTAGAAGTAAATTCTAATAATACAGTAGATGAACTAAAACAACAATTTAAATCTGCCAAAGGCACTTCTCTGGATAACACAAAAGCGAACACTTTCATCTCAGGCTTGTCCATCGATGACGAATTTCAGGTCTGCGAGGGAAAACTGGATGCAGTGTTAATGGCTGATCACTCATCGTCGTCATGTCGAAGGAGGTGCCTGTCGAAGCTGTCTCATGTCATTCTGAGGTTAGAGAAATTGGTTTTAATAAATTCTGAACAGCGGCTTAGGAAGATAGCGCTTGTGTCTAAGGCGTTCAATGCCATTGAAACTTTAAAGTGTAATCAAACACCTGGCTCATCTTCTCAAGGCACTGGCACGAATGTTGTTGAGTCTATTCCGTCTGTAGTGTGTCAAAGGCACACTTCTCAGGTGCTCAAATGGGGACTTGTGTATGATGGTAGGGTACCGCCTCATGACTTTATTTTCCGTTTGCAAGAGCTTAAGTGCTCATCTGAGGTTTCAGACTCTGAACTGTTGAGGAATGCGGTTCACCTTTTTTCTGGGGAAGCTTTGATGTGGTTTCGCACGAATAAGTCACATTTTAACACTTTTCAAGATTTTGTAGAGTCGCTCAAAGATGAATTCCAACCGGTAGAATATGAACGGTGTCTATTGAACCAGATTAGGGCTAGGTTGCAAGACAAGAGTGAGTCGATTAGGTCTTATATCAACATCATGGAAAGTTTGTTTTTGCGTTTGTCAGTACCTATCACAGATGCGGAGCAACTAGATATTATAATGACCAACATGAACCCTTATTTCATTTCGCGTCTAGCTTTAACTGAAGTACGTACCGTGCGGGAACTTAAGAATATTTGTGCGCGTTTAGAAGTGTCAAAGTTTAAATGTGAAAACCGCGGATTTTTGAACACTGGTAGAGAGCTAGTCATTCCTAATTTTTGTAGTGGGATCTCAAGCCACATTCCCTCAACTTCTAATGCTAGACCTCGTATCGTTAGCCAGGGACAAGATAGGGCTACTGTGTCTTGTGGAAAATGCGGTGGCAATCATCATCACTCTCATTGTGACGCATATCCTACAACTATCTGTTTTAGGTGTAAGAGGCCCGGAGTCCTCACTAGAAATTGTCCTTGTTCAAAAAACTAGGTAGTAGGTCAGAGACTTCTAACAATAATAATAATAATAATAATAATAATTTTAGAGTCACTCGTGTCTCTGACCAATCTACACAAACACAAGTATGTATGTCTGACTCGTTAAAACAGAGTTCTTACCGTCCTCTATTTAAGGAAAATGCAGGTGATCCTAGGCCATTTCTGTCTGTAGGTATTTTAGGCTTAGAGTGTAACGCGTTGGCTGACTCTGGCGCCGCGATCTCTTTGATAAGTGAATCCGCTTACTTGCTATTGCAAAATGAAGGCTTGCAATTTCCTTTACACGCATGTATGAAAGACTTAGCTGTAGGAAACGGTGCACGCTTAACGGTCTTGGGAAAAATAGAAATACCTATCTCTTACAAACATGACTTACACTATATCACTTTCTTTGTATGCAGAGATGTAAATACACCTCTCATATTAGGCGTAGATTTTCTGGCCAAGTTCAACCTTTGTTCTGACATTTTGGAAACTAAACGCTCTTGTATGGCGTCCTCTGATATAAACTTGTTGAAAGACTCTGGTGTACATTTGCATGATCTAGAGGATCTCACTGACCAGCAAAAGGTTCAGTTGAATAGAGTTGTATCTGAATTTGAGTGCATCGCGGCTACTAAAGATCGGTTGGGCTATACCCCGTTAGAAGAACATGTCATAGATACAGGCGATCATCTACCTGTAAAACAGAAATATTATCCAATTCCGTTTCACCACCGGGAATATGTTCGAAAAGAAATTGACGATATGTTACGAATGGGCATCATAGAAAAGAGTAATTCAGCCTGGAATAGTCCAATTTTGTTAGTGCCGAAGGCGAACGGTGAACTTAGAATGTGCTTAGATAGCCGAAAATTAAATAGCATAACTAAAGTGGATACATATCCTATGCCAAGGGTTCAGGAAATATTGGATTCCCTAAATAATGCCAAGTATATGAGCTCTTTAGATTTAAAGGCAGCCTTTTTCCAAATTAAGTTATCAAAGGAGTCGAGAGAGAAGACTTGTTTCTCTTTGCCGGGGCTCGGTAGTTTTCATTTCCGTAGAATGCCATTTGGGTTGGTAAATTCGAGTGCCCGAATGATGAGGCTCATGGATAAGGTATTTGGACCAGAGTTTGCACATAATATTTTCTATTATGTTGATGACATAATATTAATTTCTGAGACCTTTGAAGATCACATGACCTTATTAAGGAAGGCTTGTGAAAAGTTGAAACAAGCCGGACTCACTATTAATCTGGACAAATCTGTATTTTGTCGCTCCTCTTTGAAATTCTTGGGATATGTGGTAGATCGTAGGGGCTTGCGCACAGATGGTGATAAGGTACGTGCCATAGTGGATTTTCCCACACCTTCTACACAAAAGGAACTTAGACGCTTTCTGGGTATGGTATCCTGGTACCGTCGATTTATAAAGAGCTATTCTTCTGTTTGTGCTCCTTTGAATAAGCTCACTAGAAAGCTTCCAAAAGGAACTTCTTTCCAATTCACACCTGAAGCTGACGAGGCATTTAAAATAGTTAAGGAACTTTTGGTAACAGCTCCGATCCTGTCTATTCCTAAATTTGATAGACCTTTTATAATTTCAACTGACGCTTCTGATGTAGGCCTAGGCTGTGCCCTATCTCAGTTAGATGACGAGGGTCATGAACATGCCGTCGCTTATGCTAGTAGAACCCTTACTCGCACAGAGAGAAATCACTCTGTCTCTGAGAAAGAGCTTAACGCGCTTATTTTTGCATTGGAAAAGTTTAGAGGGTACATAGAGGGTTCTCCTTTTCAAACGAAAGTTTACACCGACCACAGCAGTTTGCAATGGTTAGTTAGTTTAAAATCACCAACTGGACGTTTGGCTAGGTGGGCTCTCAGACTATCGCAATTTAATTTTAACATTCAGTACAAGAAGGGGTCTGAAAATAAAATAGCGGACGCACTTTCTAGAGCTCCAGTATCACCTGAAACAGTTGAGCTTGTCTGTCCAATAAATGACGTAACTGACACTTGGTACACTGATACATATAACCGTGTCGAAAAGTCTCCTCAGAAATTTCCTGATTTTAAAATTTTAGGTAATAACTTATACAAGCGTATTAGGAACAAAAATCCATTATCTAGGGATTCTGAATGGAAACGGGTAGTGCCCAGTGAGCTGAGACAAGATATACTAAAACAGTGTCATGACAGACCGGACGCTGCACATTTAGGTATTTTTAAAACTTTGAAACGGATAGCTCAAACTTACTTCTGGCCTAAAATGTTGAGTGACATTAAAAGGTATATCAAAAATTGTCAAATTTGTTTAGCCTATAAGAGTACTAATGAGGCACCGGCAGGTCTTATGGAGAACCCCAAAAAGGTTCAACGACCTTGGCAAGTTGTATGTACTGACATCCTTGGCCCTTTGCCCAGGAGTTATAAAGGCTTCAAGTTCATTCTGATAGTATGTGATTGTTTCACTAAATATACCTGTATTTTTCCGATGAGAAACTCATTAGCGAAGACGGTCGTAGGCCTAATCGAAAATAATGTTATCTTGAAGTATGGTGTTCCTCAGTGCATTATTATGGACAACGGTCCACAGTATGTGTCTAAACACATGCAGTCATTGAAGGAAAAATACAAGATACCTAAATTCTTTTTCAATTGTCGTTTCACGCCACAGAATAACCCTGCTGAAAGAAGCCTGAAAGTCATAGGTACGGCTATCGCATCTTATGTGGGTGCAGATCATCGCACCTGGGACCAACAGGTCAATGCGATTGAGTTTGCTATAAACACAGCTGTTCACGAGGTCACTGGTTTTAGCCCTTATTTTCTAAATAGTGGACGAGAGGCCATTCTTTCTGGCGAATGGTATCCCTCAGGACCTCCTAGTGGTGATGATTTACAGTTTACTAATAGGAACTTATATTCCTCTTTGCTGTCGCATCTTAAGCCTATTTTTGAGAAAGTAAATGACTGTTTACAAAAATCTTATCAACGTAGCCGAGTGTACTATAACAGGGGTAGGAGACGCTTAGAATATGACGCGGGTCAAGTGGTTTGGAAAAGAGAATTTCCTCTCTCCGACGCAAGCAAATTCTTCGCTCAGAAACTAGCTCCCAAGTTTAAGAAATGTGTTGTACTTAGAAAAATATCTCCAGTAACTTATGAGCTTCGCGATTTTAATAGTCAAAAGTCTGTAGGTATTTGGCATGTCAAAGATATAATAAAATCTCAGCCAGACCAAACAGTCGTGTAAAGATAAATCCTTTTTGCACAGCTGATGAATAGCTATTAGGTATTTGCAGAAATATTTTTTTTGCAATTAAAACTTTAACAATAACATTTCTAGCTAACTCAATGTGTCAATATGAACTTTTATTTCATATTATGATTGACGGATGACCGATGTTTATCTGTTGCACTTTGATAAAGCATAATTTGACAACTGCTGATTAACAAATAATCCAAGTAGGTATTTAGGTAATAAACGAACCGTTATGTACACATTGCGTTTGTCAATGTGAAGCCTAACATGGATTTCATATAAATAAAGAAACGTTCTTAAATGAGTCGTATATAGGAACGTAGCCTTTCCTAGGTAATTTGCTTTCAAGTAATTATTATGCACTCAAACGCAGATTCCCGGACTATACAGTCGACCTCAATATTAGGATACATCTTCGAAATGGCCAGTCGAAAATGTTAGTTAAAATTGCATAGGGTTAAATTTTAAACGGATAAGTATATGCGCTAACTGTAGTTCGTTAGGTAAATGTATAGGTAGGAATATAACTGGACTCGTAGTCAAGATCATGGACGTGGGGACGCTCACGGACATGTCAATAAGAAATAGATTAGGAAAACGCGTTAGTTTAAGTAGGTAACTGTCGACCTTAAGTTAAGCTGCTTGGAACTTAGAGATCCATCTATATCTCATTCTGCTACTAAATAAAATAGTCGTTTTATCTAAAGACAATAAGTCTTCTTATCTCTGCTCTTGTCATGTAGACACATCTGTCTTTGTTTATTTTGATAGTCGTTATTTAAGGATACCTGGGAGGAAAAGGTGTCTTTGTCGATTCTGTCGGATTTATGCTTTGTGCATTGAAGTGAATAGGTATTCTATCACAGGTATGTGTTTTCTTAACATATACAAGCGCTGGTTTTAATCATAGACAGAATCTCTTTTAAAGTTCTATTTCCATGACTCATGTTGTTTTATCGTGCTAATTGAAGTTGTGATATTTCAGGACATTGTGTCAACGTGTATAACCTCATGTACAGTCGGCGGAAAATTTATTTCGTTATGGAACTCTTTTCCGAAACTTGTGAAAGTCTAGCGTAAGATTATTGTTGTGTTGCGATGACACCTGTCCCAATACCTCATTCATCGTAAGTTTTTTTTTTGAGTATGAACTCATATGTAAGTTCAAGGGTCGATGACCTCACATGGGGTCATGTTAGGTCAAATGTCAAATGGGTTAACTAGGGGCAATATGCTTTCTCCGAGTGGTGGCTTTATTTGGAGTTTGATTACTTCACTGTCTCTGATTGTTTTTAGGACTTTGTTTTTTTTTAAAAAAAAAAAAAAAAAAAAAATTTTTTTTTTTTGACTAACTGAAGCGGTAATGTTACGCGTTAATTTCATTCCTAAATATCTCGTTTGAGACTCACAGCGCCATCTACCGGCGAAGGATGGCGAGCAGTGACATAACGTCAATTTCTGGTTTGCCCTAAAGCTGCGTTCTGTTGTAATGTTGGTACGGTGAATAATTAATGTGTTTTCTAGTACATTATAGGTATTTTAAGCCTACACAGTTTATTAGTTTGTTAAAAGTTATCGTGGTAAAATTGGAGAATAATTTTTTGTCTTCATGCGGTGAGCGCATTTTGGTAAATGGCCCATACTCTCTATGGTCTTCAAATGGAACGCGTCGGAACGCATCCGTTCGGATTTTGACATCTGGAGAAGGAGCGGTGAGGCCTGTCACTCTCTGTCAGGATGCCGTGAGCAGTGCACACGTATCTCTGAGGGCACTCGCTAAGGCTTCGGCCATTTTTTTTATAATTTAGAGATGGGTGCTTAGACCCAAACGCATCTCGTTGAAAATAACTGCAACGACACAGTGAACAAAAGGTGAGTGCGTCGAAGTTTGTCGTGAATCAAGTGATCGTGTTATTTTTGCGGTTACAAGGCCGATCTTAACGAAATCTGTTGTTTTTTGTCGCAGCCTAACTTTAACATTTTTAACGAAATGAAGTGAGGACATCGTGGTCGCGTGTGGACCGTCACCAAGCCTAGGCTTGTATTCTTGCCAGGTGAGATGAGCAGGATTTCGTTTACGTGGTGTTCAAAGAGTTTGCGTTGAAAAGACGTGCGCGAGGTTGTAGTTCGAGGATTAAATGTTTTGTGGTTTTCAGTGATTGTTGTGCTGGCCGCTACCGGCGGGCCAACATAGGCAATTGAGCGGTCGAAGGGCGTGGCGCGAGACTTTGCTGACATCTCTGCATGCCCCACCGAAGTCACCGCGACGCGGAGTCACTTCTTGAGGCTTCGTGGACCGAGGAGAGACAGGCAGAGGGTCTGCATGCTGGCGCCGCAATCTTTTAAGGTGATATCCATCCGTAACTTTTGTTCCGTTCTCTTGAACATGCCACGTGTCAACGTAGTGTTACGAAATATCTTGCTAGTGTTATTAGTCATAACAAGCTTCACACAAACACAATTCACATTAGATTAAGGCGCTAAGCCGGCCTCATCTGATATTTTATTTTTAAACTAAAAGTTAATCCTTATCCGTCCTCGGTCAGAGACATAGTGTAAATCTCCAGGTAGAAAGCCCTGCCTAAAACATTGTGACTTGCATGCTAGCATTAAGCCTACATTAAGGTACTTTATTTCTTTGTATAAGCCGAGAATGTGTGTACTGATTATACATACCATTCGGTTTGAACACTAAACTTGTTTACATTTCTCTCACCTGTAAGTAATTCCTATATAAACTCTTTCATAGTTTTGAGTGATAAACTATGTGGCGCCCTCTTCTAGTAGCACTATATGGTGACAGCTGAAAACCTGAAAGTACCTACCTCCTGAGATTCTCTACCTAATCTAGCTAGAGCGGTGCATGACATCAAGTGTGGACGACTCTTACGAGCCCGTCAAGTCGCTCTCACACCCAAGTGACTGACAACCGTCACAGCTTGCTATCATACACGGTTGCACGTTACATAGTGACTAAGATAATTGTAAGTACTTGCTGGGGTACTTATGTAATAATTGCACTGTCCGGGTTATGCTAAGTTCAGGTGAGGAAATTGTCCGTAATAAATGAAAGTCCGAGGATGTTTTAGTGTTACTTATTTCGAATATAAAAATCTCACGTTACAATAGCTTAGTGGCGGCTAGTGTGGTTCGCGTCACGGTTCGAGGGAGACTGCCTTAGCAGTCGCGGCGCTGCAGGAATTCGCTTACACGCATTGTGTCCCTACATAGGTCCCTCCCAAATTTTTGGGAACAAAAATTTTAAACAGAAAAATATTAGCTCGCATCCAGAAAGCACAAATCATAACAATTGCATTGTTTATCCTGCGGGCCGAGCGCTCACCGCCCGGTAACCTGATACCGGCAGGCGGCGCGGTGTCATAACGCGACCCCGATACCTAGAATTTGCGCTGTCTGTATGCCACTGTCACAATATAACTAAACTAATTAAGTATTAAAATTGAAATTTAAAAACAGACATGGGCTTCTCTTATGGTGCCAAAAACACATATTATCCCTATACGTCGCTTAAGCTATCACTGAATGCACATTAATCACTAAACCAACCGTGGGTTGTATACGAAAGCTGGAACACGTTAATAGTTGGGTGGCTGCGGCGCGGGCTGAACCTGAACACGCTGCAGCGGGGCTGGACCTCCCACCTTGTTAAGTTCTTTCCGTAGCCAATTCTGCGTTTTCTTGAGACATTGTCGCCGAAGCGTATAAATAATTATTATGAAAAATGCACAAGCTATGACAATGAGTACTATAGTCACATAATTCAACTTTGTCTCAACTTGCGTAACATTATTGATAACTTGTGCCTGGGCGTTCGCGTCACTTTTATCCGCGCTACTTTGACTGTGGCCCTTGATGTTTTCCGAATAGGCTATAACCTCGAAATGAAACTAATATCTTCATATTTTTCGTATACATCCCACTTACATTGTCAACTCAACATAAATCTGTACGTGCCATACACCAATTAAACACGAATTGTTTTCTTGCTCTAGAAAAAAATGCTTGTGCGTAGGTACGTGCTAAAATAAGAATACATATTACGAAATCACAAATGGATTAAACAAGACATCTTACGCGACATTGTTTACATGAATCGAACGGGTGCCTTAACCACGCGCCCGCTCCTCGTCGTTTTAACTGTATTGGGCCCTATTGTAATGTCACTAGAGCCGCTATTTGCTTGTAAGGCTGTGGCTGAGTTATCAATCTTATCATTTAATATATATGCCGGCTTAAGCCGATCTATTGAAATGTTTGCCTTGCGTTCGGGCAACTGTACAGAATAAACTTTATCTGTCCTCTTGATGACGCGGTATGGACCATCGTACGGAGCTTTCAACGGCCTCCTAACGGTGTCCCTAACGAAAACATGCGAGCACGTTTTCAGATCGGGGTGCACAAAAAATGATTTTGAATTACTATGAGATCCTGGGACTGGTCTTAACTTACCTATCGTTTGACGGATCTTATCGATCAAATCGCTGTCGTCACATACCTCTTTGTCCGTGAACTCGTAAAAGTCAGCTGGCAAACGCAGGCTTCGGCCGAACGCCATCTCGGCGGCGCTGACACCATTGTCGCTCCTTACCGCCGCGCGAAGACCTAACATCACTGTTGGCAATTCCTGTAGCCAACTAGTGCAGTCTAACCGGGCTTTTAAAGCCATTTTTAATGACTTATGGAATCTTTCGATTTTCCCATTGCTCTGTGCATGGAAAGCAGTTGTCCTGAGCTTCTTCACACCCAATAATTTCATCAGAGATGCGAACAACCTACTTTCGAATTGCCTACCCTGGTCGCTGGATAACTTGAGTGGGCAGCCGTACCGTGATATCCAGCCATCATATATAACCCATGCTACGCTTTCCGCAGTAATATCCTGTACTGGAAAAGCCTCCGGCCACTGCGTCCTACGGTCTATGACAGTGACCAGATACCTATACCCCTGCGCCGTCGTAGGGAGAGGTCCAGTGATATCGATATTTATATGTTCGAACCTAGCTACTACCGGGTAGTCAACAAACTCTGAAACTGTGTGTCTTATTACTTTTGCCCTCTGGCACTGAATACAACACTTTGCCCATGAACCCACATCTTTATTCATCCCTGGCCAAAAAAATCTGTCTGCTACCAATTTTCTAGTTGTGCGTATCCCTGGATGACTTAGATTATGCACAGCGTCGAAAGCAAGCCTCCTGAACTGCGGTGGTAGGTATGGCCTAACATGCTTCGTTGCGGTTTCGCAATAAACCTCCTTATTGCACGCTGGCAAAATAAATTTCCTAAGCCTTACGTTGCTATCGTGCGCGTCCGCTTGCCGCACATAATCGTCACGTTCCTGCGCGTCAGCGACTTCGTCGAAGTCGAGCACTGTGGGACAGGAAATCGTCTCAACACGCGATAACGCGTCAGCTACTACATTATTTTTACCTACCACATATCTAATATCTGTAGTGAACTCGCTTATGAAAAGGAGTTGCCTCGCTCTGCGTGGGGTCTCTTTGTTACTATCGACATTCTTAAAAGCGTACGTCAATGGTTTATGATCTGTGTATATCACTAGCTGTTGCCCCTCAAATTGCTTACGGAAATGCCTAACGGCTAGGAATATAGCCAAAAGCTCTCTATCAAAACACGAATACTTCATCTGTGCCTTTGTCAAACCTTTCGAAAAGTAACCCATGGGTTTCCATACATTGCCTACTTTAATCTGTAGCACCCCCCCGACGGCGGTGTCCGATGCGTCGGTCATTAAAGACAATGGCGAATCTGAGATAGGTTGAGCCAATGTAGCCGCATTTTGCAAGCTTAACTTACACTGCTCAAATGCTTTGATAGATTCCGCCGTCCATTCGATCTTTGTCTTATCTCTTTTCTTACTGTTGTGTAGGTACTTATTTAACTCTGTCTGGTGTGAAACCGCGTTCGGCAAGTGGGATCTGTAAAAATTTACCATACCCATAAATCTACGTAGCTCTTGAATCGTCTCAGGCCGCGGATACTCGACGATCGCTCGCACTTTCTCTTCCATGGGACGGATTCCCTCCTTGGAGACCTCGTACCCTAAAAATTGGACTACCGACTTACCGAAATTACATTTCGAGATATTTATGGTGACTGCGTACTCGTTGAGCTTCGCGAACACTTGCTCTAGGTGCTCCTCGTGTTGTTTCTGTGTCTCGCTGGCTATTAACAAATCATCTATGTAACAAAATACAAAATCTAGGTCCTGAAAAATGGTATTCATAAACCTTTGAAAGCTTTGCGCTGCACATTTCAATCCAAAACACATGCGAGGGAATTCATACAGTCCGAAAGGCGTGATTATCGCCGTTTTCTGAATGTCGTTCTCCGCTACTGGTATGTGATGGTATGCCCTATTTATATCTATAGTCGAAAAATACTCATTGTTTCCTATTATGTAAGTAAAATCCTGTATCCTAGGAATGGGGTATCGATCAGGAGTGGTCACAGCATTTAGGCGCCTATAATCCCCGCAGGGCCTCAACTCACCATTCTTTTTTGGTACGACATGAAGAGGACTGGCCCAAGGGCTTTTCGATGGCCTACAGATGCCCAAATCTTGCATGACCTTAAACTCCTCCTTAACCCTCTTGTAACGGTCCGGTGGTAGCGGCCTGGCGCGCGCATATAACGGGGGACCGCTGGTCTCTATATGATGGTACACACCGTGAGTTGGAGTTTCCCTGAATGATACAGGTTTGGTAATCTCTGGGTATTTACTAAGTAATAAATGATAAGGGTGATTCCCATCCACAGTCTTTATAGATGGCTCTTTACACTCTACTACTAATGCATTAATATTTAAATTGGTTACCTTATCTATTAATTTACGAGCTCTCAAATCAACTAAAAGGCCATATTTGCTTAAGAAATCAGCCCCTAAGATTGGCTGAGTTATGTCTGCTACTATGAAATTCCATCGATATGCCCTTCTGAGACCTAAATTTAACTCCAACATTTTTGTGCCATATGTCTTGATTTCAGAGCCGTTCGCCGCGAATAGCTTATAACTAGTACTTACATCACTAGAGTACTTATGCTTAACTGGCAATACCGAAACATTTGCGCCCGTGTCCACAAGAAACTTTAACCCCGTCTTGGTATCCGTAACGCGAAGGCGGTGCGATGGCTCGATGGCACAAGATTCCGCCGCTGCTTGCACCTCCTCTAGTTTCCCGGCTGCTTCTTCCAGGCGCAGGGGGAAACACAACGACGAGCCTTCTCCTTGTAACGGTAGTGGTACGCACAAAGCCAGTCTGGACTGTCAGGCGTGCGCTGATTCCGCCCACGGGATGCCGAACGTTGCCGACCCAAGCTGCGGTGACGGGATGTTCCTCTCCGTCTCTGCCCGCAGTTACAATGATCGTTCTGACGTGACCCTCCTGTCTCCAAGTTCGCTATTCTGGAGGTAAGCTTAGCGATCTCCGCCAATATCACTGCCGTGCTCCTGTCAACACCCGGCGAGGAAACCACCTCCGAAACCTGCATCGGTCGCGTGGCCTCCAGCACCGTATCTGCGGTCGCTGCCAGACTGTCAAGGTCTGTGTTTCCCGATGCTGCTAGCACTGCTCTCGTTGCCGCTGGTAAGTGATTTTGCCACGAGATACTAAGTGTGGCATCCGGAATCTTCCCTCGTCCCAGGTCTCGCATTCTGCGTAACAGCTGGGACGGCTTCTGCTCCCCCAACTCCTGCTCGCTGAGCAACTTTTGTAGCTGCCTCTTGGCAGACTCTTCGTAAATGCCCAACAACTTGTTCTTTAATGCCATGTATCTGCCCGTTGCTGGCGGCTGCAGGAGAATATCCGTAATTTGCCCAATGGCATCCTTGCTCAATTTGCTTATCACCAAGTCATACTTCGCCTGATCACTCAAGTGCTGCGGATTTAGTATGGACTCTATCTGTATAAACCAGTGTCTTGGTTGGTCCGTCCAAAACTCCGGCAATCTGGACGCAACCGAAATTGCGGCCACATCCACTCCTGTAGTAGACGAATGCTGGTTTTGAACCTGGGTCGCCGTCGGCGGCGGCTGCGGTACAGGCGCCGGCGGCGCCTGCTGTACGGGCGCCGGCGCAGCTCCGCCCTGTGCCGCGTTGGGGACTCCATAACCCGTCATTATAAAGTACTTTCCTTCTGCCACAGTTTCGGATTTCGACGCAAATCACTAACCACAAGACATTTAACTTTAGTAGACATTTTATCTTTAATAATAATTGACAATGTATTAAAATAATGTAATGTGATTGTGTGGTTTTATTGAATAATTACAATAATGGGTGACCAAGATGAAGCTCGACCTCTTGTACTGACATATATACTTAATTACGATTTGAGTAGTTAGTATTAGGCCGTGGACTGGAAGCCAGTCGGCAGCGGGACGGAGCGAGCGACGCGGTCATAATGTATACACTTGTATTGTATGAACCTGTTGTGGACGCCTGCCGCTGCCCAGTCCGCGGCCAAAATGTATATTATATACAGTCTCCATTCTTTTATGAGCTAACACAAAATAAATGGAAATTAATGGTGATTTTCGTACAAGACCCAAACACTCACAAAACAGAACAAAAGGTAATAATAATAATAATATCCAACGCTGATATAAAAGCACGCACACAGGTGTTATACACGATATGAGTGAAAGGGATAAGTCCTAAGTCCAAGTTAGTCATGCTTAACGAAATAGTTAATAAGCTCACATTTCCTATTATTATATACATATATACCATTATTTACTGTTAATGTACCTATATTAGCTCGAAGGTGACGAATGAAAAATAATTGTGATGAATCAGCTCTTCAGTTTCACGAAGTAGGTCTGTGTCCTTAGTGTTCTGCCATGATATTGAACAGTTTATAATAATAATAATAGTCTATAAAAGTATATTCAACATCGTAGATATTAATTATGGAAAACAAATTGCAAATAACGAACTCAAGTGTCGGTTGTCGCGCGAATAATAAAAATAACTTAACAAATACGTATGTATGTATAAGTACTTACCGATCATTCGTTGCAACAGATGCCCTAAGGCATTTTCTTCTAGAAAATCTTTTAAATCTGCGTTAGCCATTTTTGTACAAGATCTTTTTTAACTTACGAGCAACGAGGCCAACGAGCAATGTCGCTGCGGTCCCGGTGTCCTACTAATGAGGCAGTGTTACCAACTCGAAATTTCGTTTAGTGCTAAAAGTATATATAAAAATCCGCTAAAAATTTGTTTTTTTGCTAAAAATATATGCTTATTAAAAATCGTACTATTACGATGTCCTCTATTTGGTTCTATAGTTTATTTTAAGTACAGATATGAATTCAAGAAATAATAACAGAAATTCAAACAAGACAGTTTTGTTTTCATAAGTACTTGCCGTCTCAACTCAAGTGTTAATATCGGTAAACTAAAGTGGTCAATAAGTTTTTAGTACATGTATAATCTAGATAAAAAAAAACACTATGTATGTAGCTTGACGTCATACGTCTGCCATCGGCACCAAAGTTTCGCTCCCTGATTATATATTATATAATACTGTTTTTAAATTAACAAGTACCTAAAATAAATGCCTGACCACATTTTATCGTGGATACACTTTATGTGATGAAAATATTGCTGAACGGTGGGTATCTCATTCGGCGTCCTCACTGTTTTTTTTTATTTTATTTATTACGACAACTGTCATTAATAAAGAAAATGTTATATGTAGTTTTTGAATCGGTTCAAACTTTTAAGCATGCCGAGTGAGGTCAAGGTTGTGATTCCAGACTGTATCTACAAAATATCATTTTTATCGTACTTAACACGTTCCCCGTTCCGTGTAGGTATTTGGACATATAAACTGTGATACTCAGGAGTCCATAAATCCAAATGGATATATTTGTTTTGTATAAATATAAACACCTGCCTATTTAATGGATACCTATACATGATTAAGATTACTCAATTCTAATACTGATTAATAAACAAAACAAATTGAATATCTAAGTAGTCTGAGTAGTAAATTTGGCCCTTCGTATAGGGAACAGGGAATATGTTCATTCATGTATCATTTAAGATTATGACATGCTATTATTAAGGTTCTACCATAGACTTAATATACCTAGTATATTATGATTGTGGTAAATCATGTGGCATAGTTACCTTCAAACTGGGCCATTGTGACTCATCCAGCAGCAACCAGCTGGGTGACCACCACAATTCGAAATTGGTCAGGTCACGTGCGGTCATTCCGCGCGATGCGACATCTGCCGGATTTAATTCTGATCTTACATGCCTCCATATCATAGGTCGTGTGGAGCTCCTAATGTTCTGGACTCGGTTGCTCTCGAAGGTCTGAAGTAGGTGTGGCTCAGTATTCAGCCACGAGAGAACTATGGTGCTGTCTGACCACGCATTGATGCTCGAGATCTGAATCGAGTCTTCGTAAGACTCTGCTACATGATTGAGCAATTTAAATAACAGGTGCGCCGCACTCAATTCCAGCTTCGTAATTGTCTGCTTCGTTTTCTTGGAAGCAACTCGAGTTTTAGCAATAATTAAACGTACCATGACGTTACCTTCAGCGTCCTCAGTTCTGAGGTAGACACACGAACCGAATCCAAGCTCTGATGCGTCTCCAAATCCGTGCAAGGAGTACGACACAGCTGCCGGTAGTGCAACACATCTAGGAATGTGTAAGTATGACAAATGATGCAAATCCCGGATAAGCTCGTTCCATTCGTTGTTTTGACTCTCGCTGATTGGCTCGTCCCATTGCAGGCCATCGACGAATAATGACTGAAGTAATACCTTGAATCTGATGATTATGGGCGCGCAGTAACCACAGGGGTCGTACAGCCTCGCGATAGTGCTGAGTATGCTGCGCTTCGACACCGGCTTTCCTAGAGGCACATTTACTTGATAAGACATCGTGTCCGACACTGGATACCATTGTATTCCTAATACTTTGATGAAACTTGGATCATCCATATCAAAAAGGTGGGGGTGCTCGCAGTGTTCGTCGGGCAAATTTGACAATAATTCCCTAGAATTAGACGACCACTTTCTAAGGTCATACTGAGCACTCTTCATGAGTGCCATTAGCTCCTCCTTGAGCAGCTGAGCGTCGGATAGTGAATCCGCGCCCGTAAGTATGTCGTCGACATAGACGTCTCGACGTACAACCTTTGCGGCCTGAGAATCTGGGTGCGTAGCTTCCCAATCCTTAGCCAATTGTAGCAGTGTCCTATCTGCTACGAATGGAGCACAGGTCAAACCGTAGGTATTTGTATTTAATTCGTATACCTTTATATCCTCGGCGGGGTTCCTGTCATCTGGGTGTACCCACGTTTGCCGGAACATCATCTTAATGTCCGTGGTGAAGACAATCTGATGTCGCCTGAAATTAAGTATTATCTTTGTAATATCATTCTGAAGAGGAGGGCCTGAGTGCAGGCATTGATTGAGAGACGTTCCCGTGGATGATCTCGCACTCCCATCATATACGCATCTTATTTTATCACTGCCCGATTTAAAAATACCATGATGTGGTATCACAAAGTGTTCTGCATCGAACTTAAACTTAGATAATGACATGTGACCAAGTGATTCATACTCATGCATGAATGCTTTATATTTCGCTGCAAATACTGGATTCCTCTCCATTTTACGCTCCAGAGCGTGTAGTCTCTGCGTCGCTAGGGTCCTTGACTCGCCTAGCGGCGGCCTACTCGAACGCAGTGATAATCTGACCATATATTTACCATCAGGCATTTTTTTAGTGGTGGTTGCATACAACCTCTCTGCCTCCACGTGGTCCGGGTGTGCAGCAGGCTCGGTGGGTGGTGCCTCGACTTCCCAAAACTTCTCCAAGACCTGCTCCAGCCTGGTCGCGAGCAAGGCGTAGTCCTCGACTAGCGTGCCCGCCGGCTGGTCCAGTGACTGCTCAGGCAGCGCTGGCGTCCTTGAAGGTGCTACGCCCATGATGACGTGCCCGAAGCATGACCCATACGCTGATATTCCTGGAATGTTAGTTTCAATCTTTGAGCCATCAAATACATAATTTAATATATCAACTCCGAGAATGATATCTACATCACTAGCTACATCAAAGTCTTGATCCGCTAATATTATATTTGAAGATTTAATATGTTCTTTCAAATAAGCATGAGTTACTGGGAGACAGCCCGTTAATGAGTACATGACCATTGCAATAGTACTAATAATTGGGACCGGTTTGTCAATCGGTTTGACTACTAACTTGACAACAGTTCCTGGACTGCGGACATACTGATGACCTACTCCATAGATTTTATTACCATTAGACTGTTGGTGCAAGTTTAGTCGTTTAACTAATTATTGTTTGACTATAGTGAGACTCGCTCCAGAGTCCGCCAATGCTCTTGCCTTAACATAACTGCCGTCACCTGCCTTGACCATAACCATCGCTGTGGGACATATGGTGATGGGCAGTGACACCTGTGCACCAACAGTGGTACTATCTCACAACTCATGCGGTGGGCTCCGCTGCGAGCCAAAGCGCAATGAGTTGAACATCTCCTGTGCTTGATGTGCGCGCTGCCCCACTCTTGGCCTCGGGTAGTGCTGACCCTGAGGGATCACCTGCCGCAGCTGCTGCGGGGGCGGCGTCACAGTCGTGGGGGGCGTGGGCGTGCGTGAGAAGGAGCGGTTTCCCTGAACCGGGCTCTTTCTCTGATGTACCATCTGAACAGGTACATGTTGCGTGTCCTGGCGCAGACTGCCTGACTGTGCCGGACCATGCTCATGTCGACCTCGGTCTGGTATTGCTACATCCTGACCTTGATGATGATGATGAGGCCTCCTTGAGGTGTGTGAAACCGGAGCTCCTCGGTGCCATGTGGAGCGGGCCGGTTCCTTCTGAGTTTGGGGCTCGGTTTCCAAGTTACACAACAGCGTGTTGTGCTGGGCAGACTCACAATGAGCACACCAACTAGGATGAGTGCACTCCCGAGCGAAGTGCTCTCTCAAGCACCTGTAACAGAGTCCATTCCTCCTTGCCCAGGTCCTACGGCCTGATGGAGCTAGCTGCAGGAACCTGTTGCACTGGTATAAGGAATGATCATGTCCCTGACAATAATTACAGGTAGTCAGATTCACCTGATCCCTTGATGATGCTTGTGCGGTCATCACGCGACCCGAGCCCGACGTCCTCGCATCGGCGCTGCCTGAGTGGGTGTCCGGCTTGTGCTTGCCCCAGCGTCCGGATGCACACTCTGTTGCACACGGCACTGTTCATCCAGCAGCTGCAGAACTGCTGGACTGTGGGCAGAACCTCTGGAGCCTTGCCATACCGCTCCTCGAAGAGGGCACGGATTCGCATTGGCAGCTTCTGCAACACTGAAAATAGCAACACGTATGACCAGTCCTTGACTGGCTGGCCGAGTTTCTCCAGCGCTTGTAGAGACTCAGTCAGCGGGTCATAAAATTCTGACCTCAACCCTACAGCTCCCTGAACTGTAGGCAGGTTCATAATACGCCCCAGATATGTATCTACCAACAATCGTTTATTTTGGTACCTATTTCTAAGTAGTTGAACAGCTACCGAGTAGCTTGACCCATCTATGGGCAGTTGTCTCACCAAGGCTATAGCTTCACCCGCGAGAGAGGCTCTTAGATAATAATGTTTCTCTGCATCCGAGATGTCGCGGGAGTTAACCAGGGAGTCGAACAGATCCCAGAAGGACATCCATTCCGCTGGCTGTCCTGTGAAGATAGGTATTTGAATGGCAGGCAATTTCGCCGTTACCTGCGAACTCGGCTGCCTGGAAGGACCTGCTGCGGCCTCCGACTCGTCCAGACCCACCATAAACCGGTTGATCTCTGAGAACTGTGTCCGAAACACTCCCAGTTCTTCCTCGGTGAGGTCGTCCGTGTCGGCCCCTAGGATCGCCTCGTACGCCTCCACAAACTGGGGATAAAAGATATTAAAGTGCCGCCTAGCCACGGAGGCAGCTATGCTCTGCCTCGTGTCTGATACCGTCGCATACAAGTCACTCAGAATCTGATATTTTGAGGTGAATTGGATTTTAGCCTTACGCAACTGGGCTGCCATGATCACGCAATAAATGGCACAACTAACTATAGAATTATCCTACTAGCAATAACAAATAATGTGTAACTGTGGTTATATTTCACTTATGACTATATATTGCAACGCTAATCCTTGATTACACGCACAGGTATATGTTAAAACTATTCTGGTTACACTATGAATAAATGTTATGCACACAATAAATGAATATTACATATAAACAATATCAATTGTTTGTCTTCACTGCGACAATGAAGCGTCTTTTTATATTAATGTAACTAAAGTAATTCCTTGAATTCTTAGTGTGAAAGTTTATCTAACAAAATTGACAACCGATTCTAACCTTAAAGGTTGTCAAGCGATGTGACGTTCAGTGACGCAATGACAGTTCTACCAAATTGCAGAACAAACGTACTCAAGTGTCTATTTGTCACACGTCCGGATGACTCAATCGTATTTTCTACTCACGTTGGAATTGTCCGATGCAATATGGCGGATAGTTTATGAGGAATAGACCGTATCACTTTATCACATTCACTTTAAACATCTACGGAAATTGCCCTTGAATACCGCACTGATTTTACACAAAATAATGATTAATAACGAAGCCGCTTCGCCGGGCCGGTATTTCTCGCCGCTCACTTCGTTGCGCAGTACTTATACTCGTAAATAATGTCGTGCGCCGCCGACGCGACGTCGTGGGTGCAATGGTTTTTGTAATCGTGCTGATGTAGCGATCTCGCTATATGGGTTCTTTCCCGTCAATGGGACCACCAAAATGATATGTAATAACCCTGGGTTATCCCAATCATTGATTGTAACAATGGGCCCTTGGCCGTATTATAGCTATATTTGTAAAAGTCACTCTGGATCACCACAATGTCGACAATACAACCTGCCGCGCTGGTCGCCGAGTCCGGGAGCTCCCCTGGTGCAGGCGGTGTGGCTTCTATGGCCACAAGGCTGTGACGAACCGCGTTGGTCACGCCTGGTCCTAGATAGGTTCCCTATTCCAAATGAAACCGCCAAAATATCGACACTGAATTTAATCACTAAATGCACACTTTTACATGACTGTTTACATGGAAGGCCGCGCTTCGGATGGAAACTATATCACTATATCACATGGTTCAAATATTAGGTACTCTGAGATGAAGGCTGAGTTTGACTGCCTGTCTAAGCTAGGTGCTAAAAATGTTATTATAGGCGCATTACCCTATTCTGCTTCTCCATGCAGTGCTAACAGTCATGCGTGTAATCTTAATAAGCTTATATATAAGCTGACGTGCCGTCATAGTGACGTTATATTTTTTGACACTAATAATACTATTAGTGATTACCGTATTACAACTGACAGACTTGCTAAATCTTTAGCATCTTTTATTAATTCCGTTTTCGGAAAGCAAAGCTCCCTCTCCACCTTGGATAGGACGACATCTCCAACTGCGGATTTGTCTTTAAACTGACTGTTAGGACAACAGAGAAGCACAATAGTGTAACTTTATTACACCAAAATATTAATCGCTTCACTGGCAAAATACTAGATTTAGAATTATTTACGGAAGAGTTTAATGTAGATGTAGTCTGCTTAACAGAAACTTGGTTAAAGAATCACATGATGAAATTCAATGTAAATAATTACGTATTGGCCAGCGCGTTCAACAGAACTACAGCAGAGGGTGGTGGATCTATTATTTTAGTGAATGACCTGAAGCGGCTAACGCGGCGCGGTCGCGCTGCGCCTTATATGTGCGGCGGCGGCAGGGGCGCGGGCGGCGAGGTACGGTGGCTGCTTCCGTTCCCCTCGCGTCTCCTCCCGTGCGTCGACGCGGTTTGCGCCGTCGCATGCCCTCTCTTGGTGCGGAGATTTTTAACTGTAAAAATCGCCTTTATTATCGGGTTCGGTAAAATAATGAAATAAGTACATATGCGGCTACTCTTAATGTGGATTGTGGCCTGTATGTTAATTATGGCTAGGTAAGTAGAAAAATGGATGCCCCTCATGTACGTTAAATAGGGAGCTCTTTTTTTATGTTTCTCCAATGAGTGGGCTAACAATCCGTTGCCTTCATATGTTAAGTGCTAAGTTCCGTATTAAAATGAACGCGCCTCCTGCGTTGTTTACTCGGGAATTAATTGTTATTAAAACGGGGGTGAATATAAATCATTTAATAAAGAAGCGCTTAGGTTTATAAGCTGCTGATCGGAAATAAATATTACGGGGGTTGTGCCTTTCTCGGCTTTATGTCTTATGGATTATGATGGATGGTTCATATTTGCGTGGTTATTTTTTTTGTGTTGTTTTGTTATGGGGTATAATAATGAAATGTTTGTTGTACCTATTTGGTTTATTGATGTAGTGAATTAAGTGAATAATGTGTAGGTTATCATTCCGGTTTCCTCTGTAGGCAAAATATTCCCTTTTAAGAAATATATGGTTACGCGTTTTGCGTATTTAATGGAGATTTGTTCGTGAAAGGAAACATTGATATTTTATATATGTATAATTATTTAGCCGGCTTAAAACTACTCAATATCCTAACTTTAAACTGATGTGGTTTTAAAACTCGGGTTTGCTGGTGCTTGGCCTCCCCCTTTTCTTCGGGTCGTCTCCTCTTATACCGGGGGAGTCGTACCGCACCCAGTTGCTTCCCGCGGTTTCTCTTCCTCCCGGCCCGGTGTTTGCGACTTTGCGGCGTCTCGGTTGTTGTCCTCCTTCCGGCGTCGCCGTAGTTGCGTGGGCCGTGTCTGGGGCGGGATTTGGGGTTAGGGTCTCCCCTATGTCCGTTTCTCCCAGCATCTAGTAGTCGGGATCGTCCGCCATTAGTTCCAGGACCTCTTCCAGGATTCTCCAGTCGGGTTCTAATTGGGGTGTCTGGGGGGGCGTCGTCTGTGTCGGCGGTACTGGCAGAGGTTGTTTTGCTGGTTGCGGCGGTGACTTCATTGGTGGTAGTGTGTCCAGTCGGTACGCTTTGCAGAAGTTTACCCCGTAACTCATTAGTTCGAGGGAACTTGGGTGGCCTGATATGCGGGTCCAGAAGCCGGTGTGTGCTTTTAAAATTGCTCTCCAGGTGGGATGGTCTTTATTCATGGTGATTTGCCGCGGAGTGGTGTGCCTCCCGCTTGCGACGATGCAAGCTCGACGCACGGGATGAGACGCGCGGGGGACTGAGGCAGCCACTGTACCGCACCGCCCACCGCCTCACCGCCGACACGCATATAAGGCCCCGCGCGGCCGCGCAGCGTCAGAGTCCGGCCGGCGCTCCGTAGCGCACCCGGCTCTGCCCCCGCCTACCCTTCCTCCTCCTGACTTCCCCTGGCCGGTAAGGTTCCCGACCGGCCGAGAAGTCCCTCTCTCCCCGCCACCCCTGGCAGCTCGGAGTCCCCGAGTTAGCCGTCGTGGTGCACCCGTCACTCCTGGCAGCTCGGAGTCCCGAGTTCGCCGTCGTGACGTATCCGCCCTCACCGGAACCCGCTGGCGGCTTGGCTCCCGAGCCTGGCCCTCGTTCCGGCCCCCGTCTGTCGCGTGTAGTGCCCGCTCCTCTCCCGCTGGCAGCTTGGTTCCCGAGCTCGCCGCCGTTGCTCCTGGCAGCTCGGAGCCCCCGAGTTCCGCCGTTGGAACGTATTCCTTACGCCCCTCACCGCTGGTAGATAGGACCCCTGAGGGCACCACCGTAGCGTCCCGTATTTCAGCGTACTATTCCTGGTAGAGAGTTAGGATAACGTAGGCCCCGTACCGTTCCCGTCTAGATTTAGTATTTAGTATCAGCCAGGGTTTACTCATTAATAAACGGGCATAAAAGACCCATTATTATATTTAATCGTAATTGGCGTTCTTATTTTCACCCCTACTCCCAGATTAGCGCTCCTGACCCCGCTGAGCTAACCAGGAAACCTCCCAAAGCCCTTCAGGCGGGAGGATATGTGTGTGTGGCTAAAACCACACATCACATTTGGCGCCCAACGCAACAGCTCACACGGGAGTCTCTAGGTACTCTAGGAGCCGGGAGTAGGCAACTAATAGTAGTTTAGCGATTTTAACATTAGCATTTTAATATAACGCACGCGTAAAACCTGCGCGCCGCGTCCCACCCACCCGAATAGCATAAGCATCACTCCGACCGGAATAATCACCCCGTAGAAACCCGCGCCGCGCCGTAAATTCCAGAAATATTTAGATACAGATGCAGACCGCCTGGATATACCAGTTACGTAAGGAGGAGCTCATTAAGGAAGCTGAGGACAGAGGTATCCTTACCGAAGGCTTAACAGTCGAGCAAATCCGGAAACTACTCGCAGAAGCACTTAAAGCAACCGAGGAATTCAAAACACCGATTAAACAACAACCCGCAGAAATGGCGGACGAAGATGAAAAATTAAAACCGGACCGAGTCAACCGACTCATCAAGGAATGGAACCTGTCCTTCAGGACAACCGACAACCCGGTGGAGTTTATAGAGGGATTAGAGGAGCTCATAGCGGCTGGAGGAATAGACAACGAGGACGTTCTACCAGCCCTACCGCGTATCCTGCAAGGAAAGGCTCTACTGTGGTACAGGAACAACGCCGAGTCCTGGGAGACATGGGACCAGTTTATAGAGCTATTCAAGCTTTATTACTTCCCAACTAACTACAAGGAGAATCTCATAGTGAAAATTGTCGCTAGGAAGCAGAGGTTTAAAGAGAGCTTTTCGGATTACCTAACAGACCTGCAAACCCTAATGAGGCGATACGGGAACATGACCAACAAAGAAAAATTACACCGTATACACGAGAATATGCAAAAGGAATACAAACTCTACATAAAGAAAAACGAATATAAGGACCTAAATGGACTCCTTCGATTGGCGGCTGAGTATGAGAACATTACAAACGAGTCTGATAATAATGGGCCGGCGGGATACCATGAACCGCACACACATGGGCACGTAACGAACGCATACAGGAGACCGCAATACAACTGGCGACAGACACCGGATCCAACACCCACAAGACCACACAGAGACTTTAATGCCCCAGAGCAGCCGTCAGGCAGCGGCACACCAAGGAACGGTGCAACGACTAAAGTACAACCAGCATATGATTCCAGGACTTGTTGCTGGACCTGCGGGAAACCAGGCCATAATACACGAGAGTGTAGATCGCAGGGCCGACTCTTTTGCAGCGGATGCGGCAAATTAGGCGTGCTGAGCCGGAATTGTTGCAGGAGCAGGGCCGGACAGCAACACGAGTCACTGGGGGCAGCCGGAAACCAGCAAAGGGCCGATAACAGAATATACGAACGTGCCACAATATTAGGAAAGGAATATAGATGTCTCATAGACACGGGCTCCACAAACACTTACGTGAATAAAGAAGTGTACGAAGCAAGTAAACACCGGGGAGCGCTCGCAAAACAAACGCAAATAAGAGTCGTACTAGCTGACGGCACCAAGACAACCATCGACACATGCGTATTAGTCGACATGAAGATAAAAGGGAACCTGATAAAACACTGGGTAAGGGTGCTCCCAACAGCCGCCCATACAATAATAGGAATGGACGTACTGAAAAGAATGGGGGCGACCATAGCGTGGCCTACCGACGCCACAGCACCAACACATTCTCCACAGACACCACAACAACCCCAACAGGCAACCAACGAAGAAGCCATAACAGTACCCACCGATACCCAACAAACCCAAACCAAGCAAAACGCAGAGGAACGAACGCTAACGAAACCACAAAATGAAATATTACAGACCACACTACAACGAGAATTCAAACTATGTGAACTAAGTCCAAAAGGAAATACGTGGGTCGAGCATAAAATAAAGTTAAAACACAATGAACCCATTAAACAGAACCATTATACCCGCAACACCATAAGTAAGACAACCGAAAAACACAGTTTTAAACAGGAATGGAAGCAGCCAGAGGAAGAAACCGAAACACCCCAAGGACACCGGATAAAAAAGGAAAATACCTATAAAACATCCTACCGTAACAACCGCAACACAGATACACTGGCACACCGATTACGCAGCAAACCGAACCCGAACGACCAAAACCCATTACCCAACCCGCATCTGAAGGACTTAGCGGCGTTACAAGACAGATATCAATATCATAAAGCCCGGCAAAACCAACGGAAAGCGCCCGCCACACAAAAACACTATTACGATAAGCAAAGGCGGCATTGGGAGTCCGCCTCCGGAGAACTAGGACTAAAACGCAACGACGTAATATCCAGCGCAGACAAAAATATCTGCGCAAAGCTCACGCCAAAATTCGTGGAACCATATAAAATCATACAGAGAACGTCACCGGTAATCTACATACTGCAAAGCGCGAGTGATCCCAACAGAAGAATTACAGCCCATATTAAAGATTTAAAACCGTACAAATATCACAAACCGAACGATACAAACATACGATTTAGAAACCCCACGCAAGCACTCCTGGCGGGTCCCTCTCGCTCGCCACAGCGCATCCCCAAATCAATAAAGGATCTGCAACGCACTGAGGATTCCTACGGGTCACATGTGTCCATAGGCTACGATGTCCGCTTTCCGTCAGGCGGGCTGTAGACTTGTTTGTCACCGCAGCGTTAAAATATATAAAAAAAAAGGAAAAAGCGTCAATACAAACCGAATTCCACGAGGGGTATACGCCATACTGGCCACGCTCGGCATGCGGATTGGCGATCGCAGAAGCACCACCGCAATCGTGCTGCGGCCCAACCCAGTGGTCCGAATCATAGTTTTAGAACATACCAGGATCTAACTGAGCCATTTTCATTCAGCCATTATTTAATTCTTATATTTAGTAAACAAAAGGGAAACGGAGGCCTACCAATTGTAGAATTAATTGAAGTAAATATAGCACGTAGAAATGAGATATTCATTTTAACCCTATACCGTAGTAAATTACACTTAAATAAACCAGAAATGACGAGGGAACAAAATAAAACCATACACCCGAAAATAATAATAGCAATAATAAAAGTAACCGAAATCTCTCCATGCAAATATGGACGGTAATTCTAACGATATAAGGCCGGGAATGGGACTACCCCTGTTGTAGTTATTTCCGATTTGTTAACTTTGCTGCTAGCTGATTTTAAATGAAAATTTTTATAACCCTCCTGGTTTTATTAAAACAATAGTAGTAACAACGATTACTTCCCAAATACAGCTCCCAAGAAGGCATTCATTTTAAGACCGAACTTAATAGTTTAGGTACTCTTTTTACGTATAAGGGCAACGGAAATTGGCCCATTCAATTAAGCATATAAGCTTAATAAAGCATCCGTATGCGACGACCAAGAGAGGCGTTAATTTTAGTACCAAGCATTTCTTGTAAATTATAACAAGGGGCTACAACCACAAATGTGTATCCAAAGGAAAACAAAAAAAAAAAACACATTAATTTCATTATTTTCCCGAACCTATGACTAAAGGCGATTTTTCCCCAGGTAAAAATCTTCACACGTGGAGGGGGAATGCGACGATGCAAGCTCGACGCACGGGATGAGACGCGCGGGGGACTGAGGCAGCCACTGTACCGCACCGCCCACCGCCTCACCGCCGACACGCATATAAGGCCCCGCGCGGCCGCGCAGCGTCAAGAGTCCGGCCGGCGCTCCGTAGCGCACCCGGCTCTGCCCCCGCCTACCCTTCCTCCTCCTGACTTCCCCTGGCCGGTAAGGTTCCCGACCGGCCGAGAAGTCCCTCTCTCCCCGCCACCCCTGGCAGCTCGGAGTCCCCGAGTTAGCCGTCGTGGTGCACCCGTCACTCCTGGCAGCTCGGAGTCCCGAGTTCGCCGTCGTGACGTATCCGCCCTCACCGGAACCCGCTGGCGGCTTGGCTCCCGAGCCTGGCCCTCGTTCCGGCCCCCGTCTGTCGCGTGTAGTGCCCGCTCCTCTCCCGCTGGCAGCTTGGTTCCCGAGCTCGCCGCCGTTGCTCCTGGCAGCTCGGAGCCCCCGAGTTCCGCCGTTGGAACGTATTCCTTACGCCCCTCACCGCTGGTAGATAGGACCCCTGAGGGCACCACCGTAGCGTCCCGTATTTCAGCGTACTATTCCTGGTAGAGAGTTAGGATAACGTAGGCCCCGTACCGTTCCCGTCTAGATTTAGTATTTAGTATCAGCCAGGGTTTACTCATTAATAAACGGGCATAAAAGACCCATTATTATATTTAATCGTAATTGGCGTTCTTATTTTCACCCCTACTCCCAGATTAGCGCTCCTGACCCCGCTGAGCTAACCAGGAAACCTCCCAAAGCCCTTCAGGCGGGAGGATATGTGTGTGTGGCTAAAACCACACATCACACGCTTTTATATATGATCGCGTTTTGATTTTTTCTTCATTTGCGGTCAGTTTTGTTTTCGCGTACTTCGTTCTACCGCCCGGCATGTCCCTTTGTGCACATAAATATTTATTGGCATGTTGCTCGGGTATCATTACGGGTGCCGGTTTCGGACCGTGTGTGCCTGTATTTCCATGTCGTATGTTTACTGGATCATGACGTCAATCTCTATTTTACTCTGCTACTCTTGTTAGTGTTATTTATTACTAACTTTTGCCCGGGGATCCTCCGCGTGCACCTCGTTGTATAGTGGAAATAATTGATATTAAATTGATTAAACATCGCTCGCCCATATAAACTTTCACCCCCTAAGGGATGATTTCCGGCATAATCTTCCCTTGGGCTGGACACCTTACCCGATGAACTTGTCCACATTTCTTGCACGTTCTGTTGTTGTTTGTCCTGGCGTTGTAGCTTGTTTTATGAAAGTCGTTAGTCCTGAAGTTTGAGTCTTTAGTCCTGTTGCTGTTGCTCGAGTTTGATTGATCTCGGCTGGCTGATCTCTTCGCTTGTGTAGAATTCTTGAATCTTGGCCTTGGTTGACGGTTGGTAATTACTTGTACTTGTTGGCTTTCGTCTTGTTTCAGTTTTCTTGATCGTTGGCTTGACAAGTCGATGGTTTTCGCCATTTGCACCGCTTCGCTGACGTCTTTTAGGTCTTCTTTTTGTAGGAGTTTCTCTTTGATATTTTCATTTCTAATGCCGATTATGAACATGTCTTTTATTAGAGATTCCTTTATGTCGTTAAATTCGCATGTCTGAGATAAGTTGCTTAGGCACGTAACGTATTCATCAAAACTTTCTTCTGGTTTTTGATAGCGAGTGAAAAAATTGTACCTCTCCACGGTTGTATTTTTTACTGCGTTAAATTTTGAGTCAAATTTCTCTAAAATGGTTTTCAATGTTTGTTCGTTACGGTCCACGTGGAATGAGTTGAATATGTCAAGACCATCATCACCTAGTGCATTCAAGAAAATTGCGATTTAAAATAAATAAATAAATAATAATAATAAATTTATTTATTTAAAACCATATTGCTTGTGTTAAAAATGTGCTTGCGTAGGTATTACACAGTTCATACATTATTACAGTTGCCTGAACTAGGTTGATTTGTTTGTTGTCTGGGATTTTATCGAGATCGTTTGCTTCGTACTATATTTCAAATTTTTGTTTCCAACGTTTTCATTTTTCTGAATTAGCACATTCAGTGCCCGCGCGATTTTGATTAGCGAGAAGTAACGGTCGCAGGCCGTTAGCCAGAATTATATTATGAGTTTTGCCTTCCTCACCTGCCATGTTTTTCTTCTTTGACTTTTTTCTTCTGACACCATGTGTTGTGGAGAGCTTGACTTAGGGCGTACCAGCAGGTGGTATTTAATTATATTAAATTAGAGGAACGGGAGCGCAGGAGAAACGTAATGAAACCAGCCATGATTCTAGCCAAAGACAATTTATTGTTTCTTCACACACCTTATATACAGACGAACCATAGACATCATTCAACAAGATGGACACTTGGTCCCCGCCTTAAATACCATGTACTCACTTTTGAGCACATTGTACCTCAGGCCGTGACTAATGGCATAGGATTCGCATTTCTCAATCAGTACACGCATACCACCAACCGAGGGGCTCAGCAGTACCATGTCATCAGCATAGCTTATGTTATTAAAACAAACCCTATCTATGTGACAACCAACATGCATACTGCTAAGCCCACCGATAAGGGCATCCATGTACAGACTGAAAAGCTTTGGGGAAGTAAGCCCGCCCTGTCTGACCCCGCACTCCAAGCCATACTCGTCCGACAGCGCGTCACCCCAACGAACACTATTTCGCTGGCTCGCGTACCAACACCTAAATATGCGTGTGAGTTCCTTAGGAAATTGCACTTCGTCCAGTTTCCTCCAAAGTAACTCGTAGTTAACGAGATCGAAGGCTTTAGAAAGATCCAAAAAACACGCATATATAGGCGTCTTCCTACGAGTGTAGTATTCAACGGTCTGCTTCAAACAGACAATTGCACTTTCGGTAGATAATCCGATGCGAAAGCCGAACTGTGCGTCATTTAATGTCACATACTTATCCAATTGTACATTGAGCAGGCCATCGAATACTCGGGATACAATTGTTGCCAGCGAAATAGGGCGATAGTTGGCTTTGTTTGATATGTCACCCGTCCTGTTTTTGACAATAGGGACCACAATTGTTTTTGTCATAAACGGCGGCAGGTACGAGTGACATATACAAAGATAAAAAAATATCGCTAGCACTCGGGGTAGGTGAGGTCCAGCAAACTGCAAGTGCTCAATACTTAAGTGGTCGTGACCAGGAGATTTTCCCCTTTTCATTTCCTTTAAAATTCTAGTCATGTCGCTAACGCTGAATCGGATCTGAATGTCATTTACTGCCATGTCAGCATCAAGCACCCGCTGCCGCGGAGCCCCACCAGCTGATGTGTGGGAAGGTTCTACATTGAATCTCCCCCACTGATCACTTACAAGGTAACCAAACCCAACAAATAAATTTTAAATAAAAATAACCGTTGTAGTTATCCTAAAATGGCTGTTTACATATTAAATCTCGATATCAATTTATAATCTACGAGGGGTGGCTGATAAGTCCTAAGCCTATGGTAGAAAAAAAGAATAAATAAAAAAGCTTTTATGTTTATTTTTCAATATAATCTCCCTCTAATTCAATGCATTTTTTATACAATGCTTTTAGGCCGTTAAAAAATATTCTTTTGATGATGATGGTGCCTTTTTCGATCCAATGACCTTCTTTATTAATCCTCTTTTCTCAAAAGTGTCATTGAGGTCAACTTGCAGAATAAAGGTCATTTGTTTAGTTAGTACCCCAGATGTAATAAAGGCGTTTAAATCAATTAATGTCAAAAAAACTGGTGACCTCTGGGGAGTCTCTGTCCATGCTGTCAAATCCCTAATAGAACTCATAGCGCCTGACTTGGCAGTTATATTTAATAACAGTATTGACTGCGGTGAGTTTCCTGATCTAATGAAACATAGTAAAATAACTCCTTTACTTAAATCAGGTAAACATCTAATGAAACATAGTAAAAATTAAATCATTTTAATACAAACAATTTAATGCATAATAAGCAATTTGGTTTTACGCGGGGTCGCTCGACAACCGACGCGGCTGTTGAGCTAACTAAACATATATCGTCACATATCGTCGAGTCACAGGATGCATTAGGTATTTTTAGTGATATTTCCAAGGCCTTCGACTGCGTGTGTCATGAAACATTAATCAGGAAACTGCACTACTATGGAGTTAGAGGATCGGCACTGAATTTGCTAAAGTCTTATACAAAGGGTCGACGTGAATGGACAGCGATCACCGGGATCAGTGGTCTCGATCGATGGGTGTACCGCAGGGATCAATATTGGGACCTTTCCTATTCCTTATCTACATAAATGACTTGCCATACCTCGTAAAGACCCGCCATGATATAGTATTGTTTGCAGACGATACCTCTCTTATATACAAAGTCAAACGACTGAGTTCTGCAGCTTTTGCAGTGAGCAAGATCCGCCAACGGACAGACGTGAAGACAGCTCGATTAGTATATTTTAGTTACTTCCACAGTATTATGTCGTATGGTATTTTACTATGGGGCAGTGCTTCAGAGATTAATACCAGTTTTGTGCTGCAGAAGAGGGCTATTCGAGCAATATGTAAAATGAACCATAGAGACTCGCTTAGAGATAAGTTCAAAAACATTAATGTAATGACATTGCATTGTCAATACATCTATGATAATATTGTGTATGTACATAAAAACATTGTAAATTTCAGGAAGAACTGTGACATACATAATATTACGTCGTCGCCCGCACTTTATAAAACTTAAAGTACTAACATTGCCCTGTATATATATCTTGGAGGTAGCACTTTTTGTAAGAAAACACTCAGATTTATTAAAAAAAAGGAAAGATGTTTGTAAAAGTAATAGTAGGTATAGAAACCAACTAGCCATGCCAAACTCCAAACTTACTATGTGTAAAAAGGGCCCACAATATCGTTGTACTATCGTAACCAACAAATTACCCACAGCACTTAAACAAGAATTAAACGATAAGACATTCAAAAACAAACTGAAGAAACTACTCCTTGATAAGGCCTATTATTCAATTGATGAGTTTTTAAATGACCAATCTCTAGATAAAGCATTGTACTAACTAATCATAATTTTAATTAACTATTTGACACTATGCAATGAATGTAATAATATCGCTAATATTCATTATTATTATTATTAGTAATAATTTAATTTAATATAATTTCAGTCCGCTTATAAATTGACATAACCAATTGATCTAATTTTAATTTTATTATTTATATCTAAAAGCTTTTGTAAAACTAAATTTTGTGTTGACATGTTAGTATGTAAGAAATTGCAATGCCCCAGCAGGGTAACATGTACCTACTGTAAAACCTATTTTAAGACCTACTGTATGGACAATGAACATGATCGCAATAAACGAATATGAATATTAATACTCGAAATAAACACAAGCTCGCGGTGCCCACCACTCGCCTCCAAAAAATTAGAAAATCATTCATGGGTAATGGTGTGAAGTTTTATAATAAGCTTCCAAGAAACCTAACTGGATTATCTATAAATAAATTCAAAAATTATGTAAAGCGTAAACTTATATCGAAAGCATATTATAGCACACACGACTACATGAATGATAAAACACCGTGGGATTAATTAATTGTGACTGAAATATTAATGAATTAATCATTATGGCATTATATATTAATATTATCTTATTATTTTCTTTTGACATTGATTTTATTCTAGAAACTGTCTAGATTTTTATTTTTTATACATTTTTTTTAATTTTTTTTTTGACCATCCTATTGTGAATTTTACTATATAATTATTTCTTATTTTGACATGTCTACAACAATACAATATTTATTGTAAAAAATAATAATAGCATCAATAAATTGCTCTAAATAATTAATTAATATATATGTTAATACGTGTTATAACTGACGATTCGAAAGTGCTTGTTGCTAGGCCTATTTGAATAAAGAATATTTTGAATTTGAAACATACCAGGTGGTCAAGAATGATGTCACAGAGCTCGCTGTGCTGTCCAATATCAAGTAACTGTCTGTTTGCAGCAGATTTCTCCAGCAAGTTTCTAAGGGGGTTGCAGTTGCCTAGTGCAGATGCTGGAAGTCGCAACATTGCTGCTGACTGAGTGCCAACTCTGAAATGTCAGGGTGTTATTGAGCGGTCCTAAAATGAACGTCAAAAACTCATATCTAGACACGCGGCAGCGTGTCCAGCCAAGTTCTCCCCAGGAACTGGCGGACAGCAGCCGTGTGTTATTTTACACAAACCGTTTGGAGACACTTTTGACCCCCCAATAACAAAAAATCTATCCAACATAAAAAAATTAAATTTGGTACATGTATTAAGATCCTTTAGATCTAGAATCCCAAATTTCATAAATATAGGTTTAATAGTTATTGAGATATTAAATTCCAAAAAACGGCATTTTTACCACTGACTGACTGACTGACTAGTAATCAAAAACCCATCCTACTTCCAGGTGACGTGGAAAGCTGAAATTTGGCATGCAGCTTTGTAATTTTATGTGTACACCAGAAATAATCAGAAAACAGTGATTTTTTTATTAGTTTCTCCGTTTTATATTCACGGGGTGAAACCCGGTCATTTGGTAGGCGTGCGTGGGGATATAAATCCAACACGTAGACGCCTTTTGTAGAAGTTTAATGTAGTACACCTGCTAGAACCCATTCACGGGTACATCGATAGATACCCGTGAACCGGTTCCAGCAGGCGCTCGGACTATTGTGAATAAAATGAAAAAAAAGAATCGGACTATGGATGAAATAAGTAATGCGACTATTGCTAGAGTTCCGGACACCAGCCATAACATAGTAAAATGCTATCGTGGCAGGCGGTGACTAGCCACTTATTAGTTTTATTATTATTATTTAGGGTGACGGCACCAATCATGGATATGTTAAGCGCACTAAATTAGAATTTCGTTTAAAAATGGGATGGTTTTGACGATACAGAAATGGTGAATTTTTTCGGCACTCAAATACATGAGGAACATTTAAATAAAAGCAAAAATCCTGTATGTTTAATATATACTTAATAAAAAACATAAAATTTGAAATTTACGAAATAACCATTGATGGACATCAAAAATTCAGTAATGGACACCCAGTCATGGACATGGACCCAATTATGAACATCCATTAATGGATACTTTTGTATTTAACACATAAATGAAACAAATGATGGCACAAATCAACTTTTATTAACGCAATTTGAACTTTCATCATGATCAGTCTTAGATTTCCAAGTTATACTATCAGACTTTCAATCAACCATCTGGTTTTCAGTCATTTATTAAACATTAATTGAGGCTTTGGAAAAGGACCCTTCGAGGCATACAGTCTTTAAAACTGTACGGGAGGGTGCTAGAACTGTCCAATGATGTGAAATATCTAGGCATCACACTGGATAAAGAACTGAATTGGAAAAAGCATACTGATCTCACCATAACGA